>CANJKZ010000863.1:1200000-1800000 GCA_947471745.1 Closterium sp. Naga37s-1
GGAGCTGACTAACCTCCACACTCTCTACTTGAAGGGTAACAACGCCAAGCAGCCGCTCCCTCCTCCATTCACGCAGCTGGCTTCGCTGGTCAGGCTGGAGCTTGACAACTGCCTCATAGCTCATCTTCCAAAAGGCCTGGATCAGCTGAGGAACTTGCAACAGCTGTACATTCGGAATTGTCCGGACCTCCACGCGCTTCCAAAGTTTGTCACAGGCTTGATTAGCCTTCGTATTTTAAGTATTCAGGGGTGCAGCAGGCTCAGTACAGTACCGAGGAGTTTGGACAGGCTTACCAGGTTGAAGCAGTTGGAGCTGAGTGATTGTGAGCAGCTGAAAGTAGCTCCGAAAGTCCTGCCACTCTCTCTCGAGGTGCTTAGTCTGGGAAACGAAGAGAATCCTACGGCTTTTCCAGACATGTCAAGGCTTAAAAATCTCAGAAGGCTGAGCTTGGATACTGCTGAAGCAGGATGGTGCCTGGCCATCAAAGGCGACCTCTCTGGATTAGAAGACTTGAGGCTCACAATGGCTGCCGGTGCAGAGGAGCTGTTTATTTCATTTGCGGGTCCTTCTCGCCTCCGTAGGCTAGACATTTGGGGTGCTCGGGGACTGAAGAGGCTTCCTGATCTGTCAGCTTTACAAGATCTACGGGAGCTGCACATATGGATGGCTGAAGTACTAACAGAGCTGCCAGCGACCATCACAAGCCTGCAGCAGCTGACATCCATTGATATCTATGCTCCCAAATTGACTTCGATTCCAGAGGGCATCGGGGCATTATCCAGGTTGCGCAGGCTAAGCCTGACCAACTGTCTCTCCTTCGCGCATCTCCCTGCTTCCCTCACCAAGCTCTCCTGCCTCCATCACATGAAACTGAACAACGTCTTCATCTCCTCCCTTCCTGCAAGCTTTGGTCAGCTCACCAGACTCAAGGATCTCTGTATGGTCGGCTGCATGCACCTGGAAGCTTTGCCTGAGGATGTGACAGAGCTCAAGCTGCTCGTTCGTCTAGATACCGGGGGGTGTCTTAAGCTACATGGTCCCATGCAGTTGGAGATGGAAGATGATTGGTAGTTCACTGTTAAGAAATACTTGTCTGGCTTTGATGCATAGTGTTACCTTACATTCCTCATGCTGTCAGGTGTGCTGCATTCATGAGCTGAATTTCATGCTCTCAGGCATGCATGAAGATGCTAGAAAGACTGTTCATGCACATCTTCACCATGTCAATGACAGTGTACTTTAAAATCAACCAGTCAGCATATATCCAGCCATCCAGTCAATATTATATGATGAACTCATTCACTCATCACTTTCCAAGCCATTTACAATGCCATCAAGAATCATCATCCAGCCATGCACTCACTACGTGATAAGACATTAAGCATCCAGTTCCGAGTCATATCATGCAAACAGCCTGGCTATAACTGGTACGGTATACGGTCCTAATGCTATGAGATACGTTAGAATACATGTCATGACTCATGATGCTGTGAAACATTCAGAATTCAAAGATTCACTCAAACATTTGGAATTTGAAACAACATGACATGAGAAATTCAGAATTCAAAGCCACATGCCATGACTCTTTCAGGATTCAAAGCTTGATGCCATGAGAAATTCAATCAAAGGCTCATGTAATGAGACATTCAGTATTCAAAGCTTCATGCCATTCAGAATTCAAAGATTATGCTATGCAACATTCATGATGCAAAGCTTCATGCCATGACTCATTCAGGATTCAAGGCTTCATGCCATGAGAAATTCAATCAAAGCTTCATGTAATGAGACACTCGGTATTCAAAGCTTCATGCCATTCAGAATACAAAGATGCCATGCAACATTCATGATTCAAAGCTTCATGCCATGACTCATTCAGGATCCAAGGCTTCATGCCATGAAAAAATCAATCAAAGCTTCATGTAATGAGACATTCAGTATTCAAAGCTTCATGCCATTCAGAATACAAAGCTTCATGCCATGCAACATTCATGATTCAAAGCTTCATGCCATGACTCATTCAGAATTCAAAGTTCCATGCCTTGAGACTTTCAGAATTCAAAGTTTCATGCCAGGAGACATTCTGATTTCAAAGCTTCATGCCATGAGACATTCAGAACAAAGTTTCATGCCATGGGATATTCAGAACAAAGCATCATGCCATGTGACACAACGAATGTAAAGCTTCATGCCACAAAACATTCAAAAATCACAACTTTATGCCATGATATATTCAGAATTCAAAGCTTCATGCCATACGACATTCAGAATTGAAAGCTTTATGCCATGAAACATACAGATCAAAGCCTCATGCCATAAGACATTCAGAATTCAAAGCTTCATGCCATGAGACATTCAGTTCAAAGCTTCATGCCATAAGACGTTTAGAGCTGAAAACTTTATGCCATGATATATTCAGAATTCAAAGTTTCATGCCATAAGACATTCAGAATCCAAAGCCTCATGCCATGAAACATTCAGAATTCAAAGCTTCATGCCATGAGAGACATTCAGAATTCAAAGCCACATGCCATGACTTATTCAGGATTCAAAGCTTCATGCCATGAGACGTTTAGAGCTCAAAGCTCCATGCCATGATACATTCAGAATTCAAAGCCTCATGCCATGAGACATTCTTAATTTAAAGCTTCATGCCACGAGACATTCAATTCAAAACTTCATGCCATGAGACATTCTAAACATAAAACTTTATGCCATGAGACATTATAAACTTAAAGCTTAATGCCATGAGACATTCTAGATTTAAAGCTTCATGCCATGAGACATTCCAAATTTACAGCTTCATGCCATGAGACATTCAGAACAAGCTTCATGCTGTGAGACGTTCAGAACTCGAAGCCTCATGCAATGACATATTCAGAATTCAAAAGCTTAATGCCATCAGACATTCGGATTCAAACCATCATGCCATTCTGAATATAATTGGCATCAGATATTTGGCATGCAAATTATATGTAATTCAGCCTGAAACCATATGCTGTTATGCATTCTGCCAGCATTCTGTCCTCTTGAAGACAATCAGCAAATCACTGACATATCATGATGCCATTTAGCATTCATCATGACCCTTGAAAAAAACTGTCACATCAGAATGGCATCGGACATTCATCATGCTCTGAGTCATTCAGCACGTAACGTGACAAAATATATGCTCCACGGGACACTTGGCATTACATTCATCGTGCGAAAAGACACTTATCATGCAGAAAAAAAAAATGCATTCATGAAAGAATAGTTCCATGAGACCTCGAGAATGCCATCACATTTGACACATTCAGCATATAGATTCATCATGGGATGGAGTTTACTACTCCACATGAGATATACAGGACGCAATCACCATGCCATTATTCTGCATGCATTTAACATACCCTGAGACAATCGAAACGCCCTGAGGCACTCAGATAGTCCTGAGGCACTCAGAATGCCCTGAGACACTCAGAATGCCCTGAGACACTCAGAATGCCCAGAGACACTCAGAATGCCCAGAGACACTCAGAATGCCCTGAGACACTCAGCATGCCCTGAGACACTCAGAATGCCCTGAGGCACTCAGAATGCCCAGAGACACTCAGAATGCCCTGAGACACTCAGAATGCCCAGAGACACTCAGAATGCCCTGAGACACTCAGCATGCCCAGAGACACTCAGAATGCCCTGAGACACTCAGAATGCCTTGAGACACTCAAAATTCCCTGAGACAGGTGTTCCTAAGACTGTGCTGAGTAGGTGGAAAGTTCCAGGTGAGCAGGTGGGGAGATTCAGGTGAGCAGGTAGAAAGATTCAGGTTAGCAGGTGGATAGATTCAGGTGAGCATGTGAGTAGATTCAGGTGGACAGATTCGGCTGACCTTACTAAGATTGACCTTTGGGCAGACAGGGAGGTGAACACGTGTCGAGCAGGGATGTGGCGGCGAGAATTCTTTGCTTTCCCCCGGATTGAGCTGTTCGATGCATATGATGATTCGCATGATGAATGACTTATGGCATCACGAACTGCACTGCTCCCGTTTTGAGGCGCCTCAAAACTAGACTTCTTTGCTTTCCCTCAGATTGACCCGTTTGATGCATATGATGATTCGCATGATGAATGACTTGTGGCATCACGAAATCCACTGCTCCCTGTGAGAATATGCCTCGTGCATAAGGGTGGCTTGCTGCAAGTTCAAATGCAGCAAGCTACCGGACCAAGTTTTGCACACTAAGAGCTTATAGAATGCAGAGCTGAAGGTGTTTTTTGGAACTAAGAGAGTATGAGACGGGTGGGGGGTATGAGATGAATGGGGTGTATGAGATGAGTGAGCGGTATGAGGGGAGTGAGGGGCATGACAGAACGAACATCTTTTTAAACTTCATAATAAATAGCAGTCTGAAGCCTCATGGCATGATGAACTGCTTTATGAATGCCTAAGGGACTGGTAACTTGGAATCGAATGTCGTATGGCAGGACAATTTGCATGCTGAATGACTCAGTGCGTGAATATCTGCATGGTAAATGTGGACTGTCTCAAGACATGATGAGCTGCGTGTTGAATACCTCAAATCCTTTATGTTTCATCTGATGAATTCCAAATGCACAGCATGACAAATCAATGCATTATGGGTGCCTCAAGGCATGACATATTGCATGCTGGAAGTGCCTGGCATGATGAGGGGCAGGCTGAATGTCTCAGAAAGTGTTCGGCTGAACTACTCATATCTGCGTGGTAAATTTCACGCAGCCTGATGCTGCATGATGAAATGCACTCTGAACGTGCTATATGCTGAATACCCTGCGGCGTGATAAAGTGCAGGCTGAATGTCTCATGGCATGATGGGAAGACGGCTGAATGTCACATGTTAATCTGATATGATGATGTGTCATAGCATGACCAGTTGCGTTGTGAATGTCACATGGCTTGATCATTTGCGTACTGAATATCTCAAAGCACAATGATTTTCTTGCTGCATGGCTCGATAAGTGCTGCATGCCAGATGTCTCGAATCATGGTCTCATGCATGAAAGATTGTTTGATGATTTTTGATGGGATGATGAATTGCACTCTATATGACTTGATGACTTCCGTGCTATTGTCTCAAACAATGATGGATTGCATTTCATGCTGAATGAATTGTCTGCTGATTGAATTGTTTGCTAAATGAACTGTATGCCGAAAATCCCATGGCATGTGATGTATGCCGAAAGTCCCATGGCATGTTGAAAGTCCCATGGCATGTTGAAAGTCCCATGGCATGTAATGTATGCTGATTGTCACATGGCATGAACCGGATGCTGAATGTCACATGGCGTCATGGAATTCATGCTGGGTGTCACCTAGCGTGATGGCATGATTATTCACCTGGTGAATGTTTCAAAACAAGAGTGCATACTGAATCTCTCATGGCATCATGAATCGCAGAACTGAGAGGAGTGGGGGGATGCTGAATGGGGGGTGCGAGGTGGGGGGTATGAGAGGAGTTGGTTGTATGAGAGGAGTGGGGGTTGTGAGAGGAGTGCGGGTTATGAGAAAAGCGGGGGGTATGAGAGGAGTTGGCGGTATGAGAGAAGTGTGAGGGGGGCAGGGGAGGGAGGGGGATTGAGAGGCATGGGGGAGCATGGGAAGAATAGGGGGTATGAGAGGAGAGGCTGTTGTGAGATGAGTGGGGTGTGCGGGGGGGATGAGAGGATTCAAGAGTATGAGAGAATGGGGGGTACGAGAGGGGTAGGCGGTATGCGAGGAGTGGAGGGGGTGAGATTGCGGGTTTTGGAGGGGTTTCAGCTGCCTTTGTGCATATCTTCTTCCTTCCGTCTCACCTGCTGCTACCACTTGGATATTGTCCAACCCATGAGACCCATCCGTTCCCTGAGTTCCATGAGGTTGAGAGGGGTGCTGCTGGAATGGTGGTGACGGTGAGTATAAATAGGTGAAGGAGGGGAGCGAAACGGCTGTAAATAGCAAGATTGTGAAGAGGGTTTGGAAGAATGGAAGGAGGGTTCAAGACAGTGCACAAAAAAGGTATGTCCTGAGGGAATCATGCATCTGAACTGGCTCTCTCTCATTCCCAGGGTTCAAATATACGACCGTGATCTACGATAACATTTAAAAAATACGACGGTATTTTTGAACCTTCTTCTTTATACGTCATGTTCATATTCTTTCAGTCCTATATTCTACGTCATCAAGCCCTTGCATACATTTACAGCATATACCCCTTTTCCTGTGGTTTACGAGTGCATGTGCGCTGGGACATGATGTATTGAAAAGCATGTACTAACAGCGTGGTACTTAAGGAATTTAGCTTTGAACCAGGAGAATTCAATTCCAAAAAACTTTCTGGGCCATATACCGAGGCTGGAAAGGAACTTCACTCAGTTATGTCAAGTTGAAGGACTCAAATGGAGCTGGGTATACAGTCAGGTACACTAACTAGGGACCTAAGCATAAGAGTCGTATAAAGCAACCTCAACGCTGGAGCCTGCCACGCGTTCGAGCATTATGAGACCAGATATGTCTTCAGGCAGAGCCTTCCAGGTGCTTGCAGTAAGAGATATCAAGCTTCTTGAGTCTGCCGAGCTGAGCAAAGCCAGGAGGAAGAAGGCGTATGCTGGTGTTGCTGACATCCAGCTCATGCAGGCAGGAGAGTTGCGTGAGGGAAGCAGGGAGACTCCTGAGGGATGAACAGTAGGATAAGTCCAGCCTGCGCAGCCTTGAGAATGCTCCCAAGGCATCTGGAAGAGAAGATAACTTGGACGAACGGATCAGTATGGATGTGAGGTGGTGGAGAGTGGTGATGGCTGCAGGCAGCGCTGTGAATTCATCACACCACGTGTAGATGTTCAGCTGCCGTAGCTCCTGCAATGCCGAGCCACCACATTCCACCAGCTTCTTCAGGCTGCGGACATCCATGAGTGTCAAGGTGCGGAGGCGTCATCTCCCCCATGCCGTCTGGGAGGTCATCAATCTCGCACCGATTCAGCTCCAGCCTGGTCAGCGAAGCCAGCTGCGTGAATGAGGACGGTAGCTGCCCTGCACTGTTCTTGCTGAGATGGAAAGTTCGGAGATTAATCAGCCCGCCCAAGTCTTCTGGAAGGTACAGTGCCGGCGACCATGTGAGGCTCAAGGTCTGCAGTGCTGTGAGACAGCCAAACCCTGCAGGTAGCTCGCATATATCCCCGCACCAAGCCAGAAGAAATGTCTCCAGAGATGAGAGCCCGGTGAAGGAATCAGGGAGATGGTCAATGGGCAGCTCGTGCAGCACTAACGTCTTCAAGGCCGGAAGATTCCCAAAGTTTTCAGGCAGAGTGGACACGTTGCATGAGGATATGATCAGGGTCTCCAGACATGTGAGAGAGGTGAACTGGTCAGTCAGATCGCTGAAGGTTTTGCACTTGATGATTCTGAGCTCTTGGAGGCACGGCAGCACCTCCCCTAGAGTGTTTGGAAGCTTCTCTTGGTTGAAGCAATGGCTAAGATGCAGCCGTTTTAAGTGCCTGTACGGCGATCCATGCTGGAAAAAAACGCTGAACTGTGCATCGTGCAGTCCAAACTTCAGGGAGTTGAGAGAAGGTAGCTGCGCGAGTGAGAAGGCAGGCGGATCTGCTGAAACGAGGCGGATCTCGTCAGGCAAGGAGAGGCGTGTGAGGTTGGTGAGCTGAAGGAGGCTGGAAAGCTGGTCGTAGTGAAGGGAGGAGGTTTCAATGGAGAGTGCAGTGAGAGACGAAAGGCAGCTGAGATCTGGAGCCGTTACGAGACCAGCATTGGTCAACACGAGGATGCTCAAGTGTTGAAGCTGAAACAAAGAAGCTGGTGGGTTCAGATAATTGCAAGTACAGTACAGCGACAGGTGTTCCAGTTGAGCGCAGTGACGGAAGAAAAACTCCAAACCAGATCTAGTTATCATGCGGTCGTTCCTTCTGTGCCGTATCAGCTCGACCGGCGCTTCCTTCATCAACCTCCCCACGTGCAGCGTTCTCAGCCGAGGGCACGAAGAGGCAAGGCCAGTTAAAAAGGCGTTGTCCATCGTCTCAACACTGCCATCCGACAGATGCAGATGGGTCAAATTCGGGAAGCAAGCGACGGCGTTGAGCACGTCGCGGCGAGACACGACGAGGTCTTCCTTGACGAGGAGCGACGAGACATGGCTCTTAGCGAGATCCCGCCAGCGACGGCAGATGGACGCAATGAAGAGGTTCTGCGCGGCATCTGCGGAGGCTGGAGAGGTCGGCATGATCGGAGTAGCTCTTAGCCCGCCCCAGTTCTCTTCTGAAATAGTGTGACCGTTGAGGTACTTGGGCCTAGGCCACACGAATTTCCAAAGATCATAGCTCTCCGATGTGCAAGAAATTACTACTGACTGTTCGGGAGGCCACAAGATTCGTATGAGGACGTCGTCCGGGAGATGGTGAATGTGGGTTCCATTGGAGTCCATGATAACAGGAGTGTGCACTAACTGGCAGCTGAGGTGAAAGCTCAACACAACCTCTACAGAGCTAAATAATCTCGATCAAGGCTTCTACGAGAATATAAAAAGGGCTCGAGGGTCAGTCAAGGTGTTGCTATTCCGGCTATGGATTTGCCCTCTCACCTGAGCAGCACAACGCTAAGCCGCTGCCGTGGGAGTCCACCGCAGCTAGCAAGATGCTCACTCAGCTAGCCCTGTGCTTTCAGCAGCAGCTATTTTGAGATCGCACGTGGCGTGACTACATCGCAGCTCGCAGTTCAGCTCTACATGCAGCTCGGCGACACTCGACTCAAGAGCCAAGACCAGCTCTCAGCAGCAAATCGAGTCCTTATCAGGTCTGTCTGGAGCTTTCTGAGGGCGGGTCCTTTTCGTTCGTTTGAATGCGGCTCAGTGAGATGTCTCGCGTTCTACAACAGTCAAAGTAGTTTCCAAATCGGTCGGGATGGGTATTGACCAGAAATGAAATGAAAATGACGCGCCCTGAGGAGACTTGTCACCGAGGATCTGAGACTTCCCTGAGAAGGAAGCTTTCCGCGGAGGATGTTCCCTGGGGTTCGCGCGTTGCCTGCGCCCATCACCCTTCGCGCACAAGCGCTTCCGCCAACGACGATGCTCGCTGGGCTTCGTGCGTTGCCTGCGCCAATCATGCTTCAGGAGCTACCCGCGCCAGCGGGGCTTTGTGGTTCTCTTGGTTTGGTGACCTTCCGCACCGCCCACGTCAGGGCCAAACCAAGGGTTGCACCAAAATTTCCTCCAGGGCGAGAATCGGTTGGGTTGGTTTGAGAGGTATAGGGCTTTTACGAAACCGTACAAGGAATTTGTTACGAGAATACGAACTTTGACGATTATTAATAAAGCTAAATGGCTCAAGCTGAATTTGTTCACGCTTCTAGACTCCTATGTGCGACATACTTCAGAACGGTCTCAACAACATTCATTCGCACGCGACGCGAGTTTCTTTAGGCGTAAATTATAAGCGAGAATGAGACGGCGACATTTCTTCCTTTACATCGTCGAAGAGAAAATCATCGTCATCGATGGGCTTCTGTGGTGCCGCATCAGCCACACGCCGCCATTACTAGTAGCGGCTCAAAAGCCGCCGGCTCGATCACCCCCGAGCAGCGTGAACCGATGTCGCCACGCAGGATGCGACGGGCCGCGCACAGCTTTTTGCTCGGAATCTCGAATCCCGTTCTTTTTTCTCACACGCCTCAGTCTCCCTCGTTCGGCCGTTGAGTCAGCGCTGCTGCTGCTGCTGCCGCTGCCGCTGCCGGTCGCGATCCACCTTGCTGCGCGTGGGATCAATCCTGATGGATGGGAATGATGTCGCAGTTTCACCCACGGGATGCCTATGGAATGCCCTCCTGTACCATTTCGCTCGCCACGAGCCGAGCGTCATCAGCCCCAGACCTGCTCCTGACGGTCACCGTCGCCTGGCGGATCGCCAGTATGACATGCTGCCGATCGGCTGCATGCACAGGCTGTACTAAGTAGTAAAGGCAGAACGACGGGGCTTCTGCTGTTACTGGTGGCGGCTCGGCGACCGTCAGTGAAATGAGCAGGTTCCGCGAAAACCCGATCAGTTGTGAGATGTTGGCGAGATGGTGACCCTGTGGAAGCACAACAGGAGATGCCTTTGAGTCGACTCAAATGATATATATTTTCCGCGGATGTACCTACTGTATGTGTTCAATGTAAGGACCATTCTGAGGGAGAAGGGGCTTCTGAGGCAGCAGGTGCAACGGCAGGCGTCAAGACAAGCGGAAAAAACGCCACGCAGCGCAAGCGGCATTTGCGGCGTTAGGGGCGGTGGCGGGGAGAGGGGGACGGAGGACGAGGGGGCGGCGAAGGGAGGTTGAAAGAGGTTGAAGGGAAGGGGTGCTCACAGGGTTGGCGGAGGCCATGGAGGATGCGTTTGGCGCTACCAGCGATGCTGGGAGGGGTGGCGTTGACAAGCTAAGCTGGATATCGCCAAGGTGAGAGCGGGTGAGGGGTCTGAACGCACACACGAGAAGCGGTGACGGGGCTGGCGGAGGCCATGGAGTACGCGTTTGGCGCTACCAGCGATGCTGGGAGGGGTGGTGTGTGGGAGTGAGTGAATGGTCTCTGTGGGTGTGAGAGTGACTTGATGGGGGTGACGGGGCGGCGAAGGGGCAGTGAAAGGGGGTGAATGGGATTGAAGGGGTGTGAAGGGGTTTGAAGGGGGTTGAAGGGGGATGAAAGGGGGTGAAGAAGGAAGTGCTGCTCGTTGTTGCAGCACCGCCTTGAGAGTCACGGGTATTTGTGAGAATACTTCAAAAAAACAAGCAACGTGAAGGAGGTGCTGCTGGGGCTGGCGGGGCCGATAGAGTATGCGTGAAGGGTGGCGGTGGTAATCGGCAAGGTGAGAGAGGGAGCTTCGGGGTGGGGTGGGGTTCTGGGAGGGAGGGCGGGGCAGAATTCTCTGGGGAAGTTTTGTGCAGGCATCTTTAGAGAGTCACTCGTTGGTGATGACGGTAAGGGAGCAGTTGATTAGATTGCTGCATGTGGCTCAGGTGGGTGGGAGTTGCTGAGATTCTGTGAGGAGTGGGTGAGGAATCGCGAGAGTCAGTGGAGGGATGGGGCGCGGCTGGGACGGGAGGAGGCCATAGAGGATGCGTGGTGTGGGGTGGTACGGATGGGTGGGTGGAAGGGACTGGCGGGCACCTGGATAATGCTGAGATGAGAGTCGGTGCGGGACGGGGAGATGCGCGGAGGAGTCTCTCAGTTCACTCTAGGCGACTATGGGGAGGGGGCAGTGGAATAGCTGGATGTGGGCAAGGGGGGATTCTCTGAAAGTTGCTGGTCCCCACGCTATCCTCGCTTCCCCGATCCCTTCAACAGCCTCTCAGGTATCACCATTACCGCCCTCTTCCTCCGTCTTGGCCTCGCTCACCAGTCTCACCGCCCTCTCTCGTTTGCCGATCTTGCTGATCTCCCTCCTCGCCTGCCTCGCCACCACTGCCACCCTCTCTGCCGTCAAATAAACCTGGCCCTGGCCCCTCATGCCAAACCTCTCCTTCCTCTCTGTCTCCCTCCTCTTATCTTCGTGCCTCCCATGGGGCCGCCACATACACTGTCCCTTGGGGTCTCACTGGGCCGGGATGGGTGCTGCCCCTTAAACTGATAACGTATTGCAATACACTTGGCAGGCCGCTCACAGGTAAATGCACTTGAAGAGGCGTGAATGTGGAGAGCCGTGAAAGTGGAGAGGAGTGGAACTTTTTGCTTGCCTTACTTTTGTCTTGTCCTTTCAGGACGTCACAGCACTTTTTCGCTGACCAATCCTTCTCACACCACTCCGTCTCACCGCATTCCTTCTCACACCACTCCACACCACTCCTTCTCACACCACTCCTTCTCACACCACTCCTTCTCACACCACTCCTTCTCACACCACTCCTTCTCCGCATTCCTTTTTTCAGCTTTCAAGTGCCATCACACATGCGCCATCATCACCCATGTGCCATCACCCATGCGCCATCATCCATGCGCCATCACCCATGCGCCATCATCCATGTGCCATCACCCATGCGCCATCATCCATGCGCCATCACCCATGCGCCATCAACCATGCGCCATCACCCATGCGCCATCAACCATGCACCATCACCCATGCGCCATCAACCATGCGCCATCAACCATGCGCCATCACCCGTGCGCCATCAACCATGCGCCATCACCCATGCGCCATCAACCATGCGCCATCACCCATGCGCCATCACCCATGCGCCATCACCCATGCGACATCACCCATGCGCAAACACACCCATGTGCCATCAACCATGCGCCATCACCCATGCGCCATCACCCATGCGCCATCACCCATGCGCCATCACCCATGCGCCATCACCCATGCGCCATCATCCATGCGCCATCACCCATGCGGCATCATCCATGCGCCATCACCCATGCGCCATCAACCATGCACCATCACCCATGCGCCATCAACCATGCACCATCACCCATGCGCCATCAACCATGCGCCATCAACCATGCGCCATCACCCATGCGCCATCAACCATGCACCATCACCCATGCGCCATCAACCATGCGCCATCAACCATGCGCCATCACCCGTGCGCCATCAACCATGCGCCATCACCCATGCGCCATCAACCATGCGCCATCACCCATGCGCCATCACCCATGCGCCATCACCCATGCGCCATCACCCATGCGACATCACCCATGCGCAAACACCCATGCGCCATCAACCATGCGCCATCACCCATGCGCCATCACCCATGCGCCATCACCCATGCGCCATCACCCATGCGCCATCACCCATGCGCCATCAACCATGCGCCATCACCCATGCGCCATCACCCATGCGCCATCAACCATGCGCCATCACCCATGCGCCATCACCCATGCGCCATCACCCATGCGCCATCACCCATGCGCCATCACCCATGCGCCATCACCCATGCGCCATCACCCATGCGCCATCACCCATGCGCCATCAACCATGCGCCATCACCCATGCGCCATCACTCATGCTCCAACACCCATGCTCCATCACCCATGCTCCATCACCCATGCGCCATCACCCATGCGCCATCACCCATGCGCCATCACCCATGCGCCATCACCCATGCGCCATCCGTGTTGAGAACGAATCTGGTCAGTCTGGGCACCGCTTCCTGTTTCCGATGCGGGCAGTTGAAGGTTGATTCTGTTTGTGCCACCTGCCTGCATTTGATCTTCACCTCTTCATCTTATCAGCGCTACCTTTTGCACCACCACCACTGTCTTCTATCGCCATCACAAGCCACCTCAGGCTCACTTAATGAGTCTCCCAGCCCAACCATGACCATCTCTGTGGCTGCCAGGTGCAAAGTGGCTGCTATTTGGAAAACTTCCCACTCTATTTTGCCTTAAGTGGCATCCTGCAGTGCCGCTACCAGAGAGTGAAGATCAAACTCATGGTGCAGTGCAAGAACGAAGACCTGAATAGCATGCGATGTTTATGGTGCACCGGGCTATAGTTCAAGCAAGCGACGTCTTGTACTGTATTAGCTGTTGCGATGGAAGGTGTCGATACGCTGTTGCACTGAAGCATACGCTAGTGAAGGATTGGCCTCTCAAGCTGATTGTGGGTGTGTGGTTGTGTACGTACCTTGCCTGCTGGCCATGTGCACAGTGGATGGCTTTTGCTTTCACGATTCAAAGGGCAGTTACATGCTTCATTCAAGAGTGCTATACATTACAGTACCCTTCAGTGTAGGTACATCCATTCTAAATGCTGTACCAACCAATAGTTCAACTCTGAATGCTTCTAGACAAAGTCCATTTCAAACTCTAGAACAATGCATCTTCGTACTCCAATGACGAACGGGCTTCAAAGCTTATCTCCAGCCCATACATCCTGTAGACACCAGGCGGTACAAACAAGCGCTTGCACTCGTGAATACCCAAGTAGCGCAGCATCTTCAGCTCTGTCACTTCCTCCGGTAGGACTTTAAGATGCTCACAGAGATTCAGACTGAGTCGCCTCAGCCTGGTCAGTCGACCGATTCCGGAAGGGAGGGAGAGAATGCCGGTGTATGAAACGTCAAGGTCCTGAAGGCATGTGAGGTGGGTGAGGGAAGCCGGCAGATGCTGCAGGGCCTTGCAACCACGCATTTCCAGCTTCCGCAGCCGAGTCAGTGCACCGATGTCAGCAGGGAGGTATGGTAGGAGACTGGATGTTATAATCTCCAATGACGTCAAACACCGCAGCTCACACACGCTTGCCGGAAGCTCTCTCAAACGTGAATTTTTTACTTGTAGCATCCGCAGCCGTGGCAAAGACGATCCAATGGATTCAGGGAGCCTTGCCAGCTTGCCGCTATAAGCATCATCATACCTCGCAACTCCCCAAATCAGCAAGGTGTGGAGGTGCGGCAGGACAGGAAAGGGTGAGGGGAGATCCTCTGCTTCGTCCTCCAGCTCCAAATTCAGCTGCCTCAGTCGCGATGCACCTATGGCCGCTGCCAGGCTGCTTCCAGCATCCACCTTACTGAGCTTGAGAATCCTAAGGTGTGGAAAATTGGGCATGTTGAAGCGCGGAGAAAGCTGCTGGTAACTCGGCATGGCTAGGATCTCCAGAGAAGGCGGGAGGGATGCAGGAGGTTCAGCCAGTCTCGAGCAATGAATCAGTTCCAGCCGCTTCAGTCTCGTGCAACCATCCAGCCTTGGGACTGAAGAGAGCCCACTGCAGCCATAGATCATGAGGATCTCCAACCCAATGAGACCTGAGAATGAACCTGAAAGCTTTGTGAGATTCGCGCAGGAGTTCAAGTGCAGATGCTGCAGGTTACTGGGCATCCCTATGTCCTCAGGAAGCTCTTCAACCTTGGAGTGATTAAGCTCAAGACGTGTTAGAACAGACAGCTGCGTGAAGGAAGACGGGAGCAGCCGCTGCACCTCACAAGTCTCTTCCAGGAGAAGGGTTTTCAGATTGCTCAGACCTCCAATGTCATCTGGTAGCATCAACAGCCGCGAGTGTCCAAGATACAGCGTCTCAAGAGCAGTGAGGCAGCAAAAATCCGCTGGCAGTTGACGGAGCCCTTGGCAATTGAGGAGAGAGAGGTACTCCAGGGATGTAAGCTCGCAGAGGGAGTCAGGAAGGTCTGTAAGATTCAACGAAATCAGCTCCAACAGTTTGAGAGTCGACACCTCTCCGAAGTTTCTTGGAAGGCTAGAAAGCCCTGCACAAAAAGCGATGCGTAAGTTCTCCAACCGTCTGAGGGAGGTCAGTTCCTCTGGCAGCTCAGTAAAGCCGTTGCCGCAGAAAAGGTTCAGCTCCCGCAGACATGGCATCAGATCTCCTATGTCAGTGCCGAGAATCTCCCTAGGGTGGTCGCCCCAGCCGATTTCCAGCCGTTGGAGATTGGTTCCTGGTGAGCCTGAAGGAAAAAAATCGTACCATGATTGGCCGAGGCAGCTGACTTGCAGAGACGTCAGACCGGGTAGCTCTAGAGGTGGGGAAGAACGAGAGACACTCGGTAGGGTCTGGTGAGAAAAGGAAAGACTGGAAACGTTAGGGAGATGACGGAGGCCTAAGAATTGCTGCGTACTGAGGTCCCGTGAGGTTATGTGGAGAGTGGAAAGAGAACAGAAAGCGGCAAAACCTGAAGCTTCTAGAGCAGAAGAGTCTGTTAATACGAGGGTACGCATGTGAGTTAGTTGGAGAAGCGAAGGCGGCAGATTGACGTCATCGTGAAGGCAGAAGAGCGAAAGCTGCTCGATTCCTCTACACCGTCTGAAGAGCTGATCCAAACCAGCTTCAGTTATTGGATGCGGATCTTTAGTTACTGAATTCCAATCTTCGAAGTCTTCGGCGATAGCAGCAGCTTCATAGTCAAATAGGTTGATCCTGCTTCCCACGTGCAGCGCCTTGAGCTTAGGGCAAGTGGAGGCGAGGTGAGAGAGGAGGGAGTCGTCGACGGCCTCCAGACTGCCGTCGTTCAAGTGCAGGTGGGTCAGATTCGGGAAACAAGCGATGGCGTTGGCGAGATCTTGGCGGGAGACGACGAGATCCTCTCGGAGTGAAAGGCTGCTGACGTGGCGCTGAGCGAGACGACGCCAGTCGCGGCAGACGGAAGCGATGAGGAGATTCCACGCGGCATCTGCGTAAGCAGGAGGTGCTTGTACGGGAGAGATGCTCTTTTGACGAAAGTCTGACTGATACGCACCGAGAAAATTGGGCCTTGGACTCAAGCACTTATAATAAGTGTCAGAAGATTCGCCTACTATTGGCTGGCTGGTACGCCAAAATATTTTCACGAGGAGGTGAGTCGGAAGAGAGTTTATGCGCGTGCTCTCCATACTGCGAGTTCGAGCAGCCATTACCAATCAGGACTGGTTAGATGAGAAGAGAGTTAGGGGTTGGTAAAAAGGACTGGAAAGAGATTCGAAGAACAGAAGCAGATCCAGAAGGCACTTGACCAACAAACTCAGAGGTTGAGTTACTGCCTCTCACACCCTTGCACCATCCAGGAAGCCTCTATTTACAACTTGCAACCATCTCAACACCTCGCTTTCTCCAAATGTGTCATCTTCACGTCAGTTCTTGTTAGGCGGGCCCATTTGCTGTGTTCTCAAGATCGCTAGGCGTGCCTGCTCTGGATGTGTGTGCCTCCACCATCGAGTTGAGGGGATTTTTATGACGAATTGGCGAACTACAGTTCCAGCTCGGTTACCATATACAGCTCCAAATCTTCGCTGCCCCTTTCTCTTGTTTTCGAGTCAGGTTCAGAGGTCTGTTGCACTTGTGCATGTCACTCGGGCATTCAGATAGGGTGTATTACATTGGCGTCCGTTACCGCACTGAAATGACGGCTATTGCATCCAAACGTTTCATGATCTATGCTAATCCTGAGGACGATCGATCGCCCTATGTGACTCGTTCGTAACACTTTGTTTGTAACACCAGTGATGAACGTTCGCTAAACAATTTTCGTTCCTGAAACCACCTGTAGTACCAGCGCTTCATGATATCTGCGACCTAATTTCGGAATGTCGAACTGCTCAGATAAGAGAACTAGCTGAATGAGTATGGCACCACCGAGTCGCAGTGTGATCCATTTTCGTTCCATTTGTCCCACCACGAATGGTCACGTTTCCTTCTTCCTGATTGCGATTTAGATACTCTTTCGATATGTTGATAACCTGGATCCTTATTCCAGATGGTATGGCTAGACGGGCAGCATCGCTGCCTCTGCGTCATGAGCAGCGTACAGGACGGGAAATGCCTCAGAGTCCGCACAAAACAAATTCTTTAAACGGAAATATAATCCGAGGACTCTAAACCGCAATTTTAGGAGGCAGATCGCTCGATAGCAGGCGTAGGATGGTCTTACAGTGCTTGTGGTGCTTCGTCGACCGATAGTGAAGCCGCCGGCTTCAAATTGTTGTCGAGGGGGGTACGTTCGGAGTCTAGTCGGAGCCAAATTTTGTGCGGCGCAGGTTCCGCAAGATTCGAACAAGAATCACGCGATGCTGGCGAGGTTACTAGCGACCCTGTGTAAGCACACAGGATAGGGACGAAGAGAAGGAGCGGGAGAAGGAGCGGCGGAGGCAGCAGCGGCTGGCGGCGAGATGAGCGGGGACACTGCCAAGCAGCGCAAGGGGAGTTGGCGGTTCCAGGGGTGGTGGCGGGGCGAGCGGGAAGGAGGGCGAGGAGTTGGTGAGGGGGGGGCAGCTGACGGGCCTGGCGGGTTTTGAGGCGCCTCAGAAGGGGGGGCAGCTGACGGGTCTGGCGGTCAATTTGACAAGCTCGAACTCGCCCAGATGAGGCGCCGTGAGAGGTGCGGATGCGTGTGAGATACACTCAAGACGACTGGTGTAGGAAGGAGGGAATGAAGGGGGTTTGAAGGGGGGTTGAAAGAAGGGGGGTTGAAGGGGGGTAAGGTTGGTTGAAGGTAGGGGGGATGAAGGAAGGGGGCATGAAAGAAGGGGGAATGAGGAAAGGGGGTTTGAAGAAAGGGGGGTTGAAGGAAGGGGGAATGTAGGAAGGGAGAATGAAGGAAGGGGGGGTAGATGTGGATGAAAGGGGTTGAATGTGATGTGCATGAGAGGCTGTGCGTGAGAGGTGATTGTGGGCTGGGCATTGTGTGAGGCTCACTCCAAAAACTGTGAGGGGCAGCTGAAGAGAGAGCTGCTGAGGGGGCTGACGAAGGCTATAAAGGATGCCTTGGAGCTCCGAGGGGAGTTTTGGAGGACCAAGGAGTCGTCGACGCAACACCCTCCACAACACCCTGCAACTCTCCCTTCCCACCAGCCATGCCCAACTCCCACTTCTCACCCCTCTCCTCATCCATGCCTGACCCAATCCAGCTCTGCTCCGCTCCTGCTTGCTGTTCCCCTGACCTCTCGCACCCACTTGCACCGCCACACTGCTCGCCAAGGCACCATCTCACCATCTCAAACCCTTCCCTTACCCCCTCTCCTTACCCGTACGCACTCCCTTTTCACTTACCTCCTCCCACTCCTTTATTCACTCCCTTTTCCCTTGCCCCTGCCTCTACGCCTGCCCACTCTCCCTTCTCTTACCCCCTCCCCCTTCCCTTACCTGCTTCCCCTCTCCCCTCCTCTACCCCTCCCCCTTCCTTTACCCGTATCCCCTTCACCTTCACTTTTCTCCTCCTCCTTCCCCGTTCCCCTACCCCTCGCCTGACCTCATCCCCTACCACAACGCCAGGCTTTGTCGTGACCCGCCTCGCGACTCGTCCACGTCGAATTCAATCCACGAGGGCCGATTGGAATAACTGGGCCGGCGATGTGCGAGTGCGAGTGCGAGTGCAAGTGCTAGTGTAAGTGCAAGTGCGATGTGCAAGTGCAAGTGCGATGTGCAAGTGCGATGTGCAAGTGCAAGTGCGATGTGCAAGTGCAAGTGCGATGTGCAAGTGCGATGTGCAAGTGCAAGTGCGATGTGCAAGTGCGATGTGCAAGTGCAAGTGCGATGTGCAAGTGCGATGTGCAAGTGCAAGTGCGATGTGCAAGTGCGATGTGCAAGTGCAAGTGCGATGTACAAGTGCGATGTGCAAGTGCAAGTGCATCACCACAGGTGTCAAGCCGGCCGAGGACCGCCGCGCCTCGCCTCGCCGGGATGATTGCTCGCAGCCTCATACTTGTGGGAGAGGTGCTTTACTTGGTACAGCAAGGAGGAGATGATGCAGGAGATGGATGCTAACAGGGTGAGTCACTTGACATGACACAAGGTGAACTCTTCCATACTCTCCCATGTCCTCCCATACCCTCGCATGTCCACCCATACCCTCCCATGTCCTCCCATACCCTCCCATTTCCTCCCATACCCCCCGTTTCCTCCCATACCCCCCCGTTTCCTCCCATACCCCCCGTTTCCTCCCATACCCCCCCGTTTCCTCCCATACCCCCCCGTTTCCTCCCATACCCTCCCATTTCCTCCCATTTCCTCCCATTTCCTCCCATACTGCTCCGCCTTCTCCTACATGCCGTGCCGTCCCATGTCAAGGGTGCCATGGCAATGACATATCATGAGTGCAGTGTCCTTAACCCTGGCACATGTTTTCCCCCCGTTACACGCCTCTCATGCACTTATAATACGGTTATATGGAGATTTATTCCCTCCGCTCCGCACCATGCCATACGGGTGTGAAGTGGGCTCTCTTCAACTCTCTGTCTCACTCAATCTGCAATCCATCTGTATGCGTGCAATATAGCATAGCTTGCTTCCCTCTGTTAGGGTTCGCAACCATGCCTGTGACGACAACAGTGGCTTATTTCAGAGCGGTTAGCTGACTTTAGAAGTAATTGGATTGGCCATCATTAGTGGAACGGTTGTCGCAGTCCATGTTCAAAGTTTGAGGGAAGGTGATAGATTGAGAAGCAGAATGTGCTGTGCTGGGTGGGTGGCAGGAGGGTGTTACTGCAATGTGTCTCTGTATTAATTGATGTTTGATTACCGTCATCGGTGCAGGTTCGGTGTAGAAGAGCATTTAAACATAACCGTGGGCATGAAGTTATTATCAACACTTCAACACTGTTCTCTGCGGAACATTACATCCACACAAGTTTAACTATTAGGGTACGTTCTTGGCCCATGTCAAGCTTCGGGCCAAGTTTTCCTGGTGTCAGGCCCCTCAAGGGAGATCTGACACAAATCGTAAAATTTGCCTCCTACCCGTCAATTCCACCTCGTGTCAACCAGCCTGGCCCGAAGTTTGACATGGGCCAAGAACGTACCCTTAGTTACAACTGCATGAAAGTGTGCCCACCTTAGCGAACAAGCAAGCCGCAATGGCTTCAGGGCATGCACTGCCCTTAACACCCTTGGCCACAATAACCTGGCCATAAGTACGTACCTACGCTGCCACTCAGGCAGCCATCTTTGATGAGAAAGAAATCTTCACTTTATAGAAGCTACACTGCATACCGAGTCCCGAGAATGTATATCTGAAAGCAACATAGGGGGAGAGGGGAATGGATGGGAGGGAGAGGGGGAAGGGGAGGAAGGGGGGAAGGGGAGTGGAAGTAAGAGAATTGGTTTGTCTTAGCAGGCTTTGCTTGTAAGCTCTCATGTGACGTGGAGTACGGTGATTGAACACTGCAGGGGCAGGATGGAAATAGGGGAAGGACACATGGCATGGGTGGTGGTTAGAGAGGATGGCATTTGACAGATCATGCCATACGGAGTCCGTCCACATGATCCATCTCGGATGTGCCTTGTCTTGCGTTGACTTTTGAGTCGACTCAGCAGTAAACCTGCTTCAGACAGGCAAGGATACCGAACCTGTGACAACTCACACAGCTCATCGCCAGGAACGGAACGATCTATCTGGGAGGTGGCCGCACGTGGTTCGTCCTGCTTCAGACAGGCAGAGATACCAGACCTGAGGCGGAGGTGGCGGCGCGTGGTTCGTCCTGCTTCAGACAAGCAAGGATAGGATACCCTTCTGACCCTACGACGACCCACACAGCTTATCGCCATGAATGATCGATCGCAAAGGTGGCGGCACGTGACGTGTCCCGTCCTGCTTTGACTGTTCCAATCAACTTGCTTCAGACAGGCAAGGATAGGGTACCAACCCTACGACGACTCACAGAGCTTTGAGTCGACTCAGCAGTCAGCTTGCTTCAGATAGGAAAGGATAGAATACCAGACCTCAGACGATGCACACAGCTTATCGCCAGGAAGATCCATTACAAAGGTGGCAGCACGTGCCTCGTCAAATTGCTTCAGACAGGCAAGGATAGGATACCAGACCTGAGACGACGCACACAGCTTATCGCCAGGGATGATCCACCTTGGAGGTGGCGGCACGTGTTTCGTCCTGCGGAGATCGCAAGGGATGGTGTACGTAGTGGCCTGGTGGGGGGAAGTGAAGAGCGGATAATACCAAGTTAATAACCCAAGGTAGGGTAGTATCCTATTCCTACTCCTCCACAAAGAGATGGTGTACGTGGTGGCCTGGTGGGTGGAAGAGAAGAGCGGATAATACAAAGTTTAGAACCCAAGTAGGTGGAATCCTACTCCTTTCTACCAAGGGTTGGTGTACGTGGTGGGCTGATGGGAGGAAAGAAGCGACGGTGAGCGAGAGAGTTGGAAAGACAAAGGGTAAACGATGGGAATCCGAATAATAAAAGAAGAAATTGGCAGTCGATGTTCTGCCTTTCATGAAAGCTGCACATCCAGAGAGTGGAGAGACAGGAGAACGATCAGGCGAGGCGGGGGGAAAGAGGAGGAATGAAGGGAAATGAGGGAATGGAAAGAAATGAGGGGAATGAGGGGGAAGGAAGGAAACGAGGGAATGGATGCGAAGAAACAATAGCTCGGGCAGCGGTGGAAGCGAGAGCGAGAGCCTGGAACGGGGAAAGAAGCAATAAGAGAGAAAGCGACCGTGGAGGAGGAGTAGATAATGGCGTCAGGAGAAGACTTGGTGGTAGTAGTAACTTAAAAGGTACCGAGTAGCTTACGTGTCAGGAGAAGACTTTGTAGTAACTTAAAAGGTACCGAGTAGCTTACGTGTCAGGAGGAGGAGCAAGGCGCTGGTGGCTAGCGGGAGGACGCAGAGCGATCGAGGGATGATGCTAGGGGGGGGGTGGTGAATTAAAGCTTTCGTATACATTTGCAAGTACTGTTTGGACTTGCACTGTAGCCAGGGAAAAATTCGCCAGAACGAAACAACTGAGCGTGGCGAGAGGTTTGGCGAAAAATTGCAGCTTTGAGGAGTTCCAAACACAGGAAACTCCCCCGTCACCCAACCTTGGAGTCAGATTTCACTAGGAACCATGATATGTGACTAACATACGCTAAGCATAGATAGAGGAACCGGGGCGCGACAAAGAACATGCGGAGCATCGACACCGCTCAGATATTCTCATGTGAGATGAGTTTAGGTAACATTATAGGCTTGTGCGAGTGGGAAAATACATCTAGCTTGCACGCCAGCTCCTTTCCACTGCTGCGCCGTTCAGCGGCAATCGGAGAGGGAAAGGCTCTGCATTCGTCGAGCGCGTCGTGCTGCATTGATGGGCCCCGTCGAAGCCCTGTCAAGGGCGCCTCGACGGGTTGCATCACCACGCTGGGTAGGTGCGATCGAGTAAGCCGATTGAAAATTACGGAGCCGACGGCGGGATCGCATCGTTCCATGCGTTGGCCACGCCGCCACTCTCAACACCCGCTCGGTAGGCATTTCCCGCTTAGCGCCTCACCCACTGCGCGGGTCTCCCGCTTACCGCCTCCAATGCTGGGAGCTCTCCCGCTTAGCGCCTCACCCTCTGCGCGCCATGCCGCTTAGCGTATCACTCGCCGCGCGCCTTTCCCGCTTAGCGCCTGACCCGCTGCGCGCCTCTCCCGCTTAGCTCCGCAACCGCTGCGCGCCTCTCCCGCGCAACGAATCACTCGCTGCGCGCCTCTCTCATTTCGCGCCTCACCCCCTGTGCGCCTTTCCCGCGTGTCGCCTCACCCTCTCCCGCTTAGCGCCGCACCCGCTGCGCGCCTTTCCCGCTTAGCGCCCGCATAGCGCCTCTCCCGCTAAGCGCATCCTCTTCTAATTACCCCCCCTCCCCCCTTCTCCCCCTCACAACCCCCCCTACTCCCTCTCCACTTGCCTCCCTTCTCCCCCTCATTTCCCCCCCTTCTCCCCCTATTTTTCCCCCCTTCTCTCCCTCATTTTCCCCCCTTCTCTCCCTCATTTTCCCCCCTTCTCCCTCTCAGTTCTAACCCTTCTCCCCCTCATTCCCCCCATTCTTCCCCTCATTTCCCAGCCTTCTCCTCCTCATTCCCCCCATTCTTCCCCCTCATTCCCCCCCTTTTCTCCCTCAACCCCCCCCCCCTTCTCGCCCTCATTTCCCCCCCTTCTCCCTCTCACTTCCCCCACTGCTCCCCCTCATTTCCCCTCCTGCTCCTTCTCACTTCCCCCACTGCTCCCCCTCATTTCCCCTCCTGCTCCTTCTCACTTCCCCCACTGCTCCCCTTCATTTCCCCTCCTTCTCCTTCTCACTTCCCCCACTGCTCCCCCTCATTTCCCCTCCTGCTCCTTCTCACTTCCCCCACTGCTCCCCTTCATTTCCCCTCCTGCTCCTTCTCACTTCCCCCACTGCTCCCCTTCATTTCCCCTCCTGCTCCTTCTCACTTCCCCCACTGCTCCCCCTCATTTCCCCTCCTGCTCCTTCTCACTTCCCCCACTGCTCCCCTTCATTTCCCCTCCTGCTCCTTCTCACTTCCCCCACTGCTCCCCTTCATTTCCCCTCCTGCTCCTTCTCACTTCCCCCACTGCTCCCCTTCATTTCCCCTCCTGCTCCTTCTCACTTCCCCCACTGCTCCCCCTCATTTCCCCTCCTGCTCCTTCTCACTTCCCCCACTGCTCCCCTTCATTTCCCCTCCTGCTCCTTCTCACTTCCCCCACTGCTCCCCTTCATTTCCCCTCCTGCTCCTTCTCACTTCCCCCACTGCTCCCCCTCATTTCCCCTCCTGCTCCTTCTCACTTCCCCCACTGCTCCCCTTCATTTCCCCTCCTCCTCCCTCTCATTTCCCCCCTTACTCCTCTCATCTCCCCCCCTCCTCCCTCTCATTTCCCCCCTTGCTCCTCTCATCTCTCCCCCTCCTCCCTCTCATTTCCCCCCTTGCTCCTCTCATCTCTCCCCCTCCTCCCTCTCATTTCCCCCCTTGCTCCTCTCATCTCTCCCCCTCCTCCCTCTCATTTCCCCCCTTGCCGCCTCTCACTTCCACCCTTGCTCACTCTCGCTTCCCCGCTTCCCTCTCATTTCCCTCCTTCACCCCTTCATTTCCCAACCTAAACCCTTATTTTCCCCACCTTGCTCCCCGTCATTTCCCCCCCTTCTCCCCTTATTTTTCCCACCTTGCTCCCCTTCATTTCCCTCCCAGCTCTGGCATAGCCCCACTGCCCTCCCGTCCTTTTCATCTTCCCTCCCTTACAGGGTGGATCCCTTGCAAAATACTGCCCCCCACTCGCTCCCTTCCATTCTCCCTTCCACGCTCTCCCATCGCCATGCCTTAATTTCTCATCCCCCCTCCTTCCAGGGTCATCTCACCTCCCATGAGATCCCACTCGCTCCTTCAGTCCCTGCCCATACTGCCGCCGCTGCTGCCTTTGCCGGAGCTGCCTCTGCTGCCACACCCAGTGTTCCTTCCTTTGGTGTTCCCCCCGGAGCAGGAGGTAGCTCAGGAAAGGAGGGGAAGGCATGGTGGAGGAGGAGGAGACATGAGGCGAGGAGCAGCCAGTGGGGAGGATTGTTCGCCCCACTCCTTTGACTATGGACTGCCGACGCCGGCTGTTGGCCCCAACCCGTGTGACTCTGCAACTGCCCCGGTTCTGACCATACTTCTGCTCCTGCGGATTGAGCTCCTACTGGACCTAGCATTTGTGGAGCAA
This sequence comes from Closterium sp. Naga37s-1, assembly GCA_947471745.1. Taxonomy (NCBI): domain Eukaryota; kingdom Viridiplantae; phylum Streptophyta; class Zygnematophyceae; order Desmidiales; family Closteriaceae; genus Closterium; species Closterium sp. Naga37s-1. The sequence continues at coordinate 1,224,846 of CANJKZ010000863.1, forward strand.
ATGTAGCAGCAGCTCCCACGAGGAGTTGGAGCTGGGATGATCTTGCAAGAACAGCGGCAGGTGCATGGGCAGCAACAGCAGAACCAAGAGCGAGTGGACCCTGCTGCGGTCTCACAGCCGAGCGCGCTCATGAGTGCGCAAGCCGCAGGAGATGCAGCATGCCGGGTCTCTCACGCTGGGTGCACACTATCGAAGCAGCCATGTCAGCAGTGGACTGGGGAGCGAGCAGGGTGTGAGGCTCGATGAGGAAGCGAGGCGGAGGGAGAGGGAGGAGGAGGAGGTAGCGAGGCTGTTGCGGCAGATGGTGCGTGCAAGCGAGCTCGACTCATCTCAAGTTTTGTCCCATCGTTCACGCCTCTCAGGTACTGTGCGCGTCCCATCGCATGCCTTGGGACTTGCCTAGACAACCGTTTTCACGCCACTTGGATGACTAAGGGCACTCTCTCCAGGCTTTGGTTGAGCTCACCCTGATATGTGCCTTCTTTTTCCCCTTCCTCGTCCCTTTCTCAGCCCTGACCCCCCCCACTCCTCTCACCGGCAGGTCCACCAAGCAGCACACAATGCATCGCTCCCCTCTGCTGCACACCAACGCCAGGCATACAACAGCAGCCGCCAACTTGTGCGGCAGCTCCCTGCGTATTTATTACTATGCACTTGTGATTCAAGAAGCATGCATACACTCCCAACTCTAGTACATTTTTGGCACTTCAGGACCAAAATCAAGCTCGTAGCCTCACAACATGTTTTATAAAAAAAGTCCTTACAATTGTATCACTATATACATAACCTTTATCACCCAACCCTGGATTCTTCGATACCAATCACGTGACTAGTCATATGCCTGTGCACGAATGCAGGGAATGGAAGGGAATGGCAGGGAATGGAAGTGTATGGAAGGGAATGGAAGTGTATGGAAGGGAATGGAAGGGTATGGAAGGGTATGGCTGGGGTATGGAAGGGAATGGTAGGTATGGAAGGGTATGGAAGGGAATGGAAGGGTATGGAAGGGAATGGAAGGGTATGGAAGGGAATGGAAGGGTATGGAAGGGAATGGAAGGTATGGAAGGGTATGGAAGGGAATGGAAGGGTATGACAGGGGATGGATGGGTATGGCTGGGGTATGGAAGGGAATGGTACACTTACGCTAGGGAAGGAAAGGTATGGCAGAGTATGGCAAGGTATGGCAGAATGAGGGACGGGCTTGGCTGGCGTATGGAAGGGTATGGGAGGAGATGGAAGGGTGTGGCGGTGTATGGCAGCGGATGGATGAGTATGGCATGCGATCATCCAAGGGTACGGTAGGGGTTAGAAGCATATGAGAGGGAGAAGGGGGGAAAATGAAAGGAGATGGGGGGAAATGAGCGGGGGGGAAACGAGATGGAGAAGGGGGGGGGAATGAGAAGGAGCACGTGGGGAAAGGAGAGGGAGATGGGGGGAAACGAGAGGGGGAAGGGGGGGGGAATGCGGGGAAATGAGAGGGAGGTTATGTGGCATTTAACTGAGTGGTTAAGGGGGGAATGAGAAGGAGCAGGGGGGAGAATGAGAGGGATAAGGGGGGGAAATGAGAGGAAGAAGGGGGGTACATGAGCGAGAGAAGGGGGGACATAACAGTGAGCAGGGGGGAGGATGAGAGGGAGAAAGGGGGGGAATGAGGGGCTTCATGGGGGGAATGAGAGGGAGTAGGGGGAGATATAAGAGGGGGAAGGGGAAGAAATGAGAGGGAGAATGGGGGGGAATGAGCGGGAGAAGGGGGTGACATGAGAGAGAAGGTGGGGACATGACAGGGAGCAGGGGGGGAGATGAGAGGGAGAAAGGGGGGGATGAGGGGCTTCATGGGGGGAATGAGAGGGAGAAGGGGGTTTTAATGAGGGAGAGCATGGGGGGGAAATGAGAGTGAGCAAGGGGGAAAATGAGAGTCTGCAAGGGGGGAAATGAGAGTGCGGCTGCCGCGGCTAGTGCGGAAACGTGGTAGCGAGGCTGTGCGATCGGGCGGCGACTGTGATGTGTGTTCGGCAGTTTGAGAAGGGAGGCGAGAAGGGATAATCGGGAGTGGGAAGGGGAAGCGGGGAGGCGGGAAGGGGAATTGGGGAGGCGGGAAGGGGAAATGGGGAGTGGGAAGGGGTAATGGGGAAGCGGGAAGGGGTCACGGGGAGGAGGGAAGGGGTAATGGGGAGCGGGAAGGGGAATTGGGGAGGCGAGAAGGGGTAATGGGGAGCGGGAAGGGGAATTGGGGAGGCGGGAAGGGGTAATGGGGAGCGGGAAGGGGAATTGGGGAGGCGGGAAAGGGTAATGGGGAGCGGGAAGGGGAAACGAGGAGGCGGGAAGGGATAATGGGGAGCGAGAAGAGGAAATGGGGTGGCGGGAAGGGGAATTGCAGAGGCAGGAAGGGGTAATGGGGAGCGGGAAGGGGAAACGAGGAGGCGCGAAGGGGTAATGGGGAGCGGGAAGAGGAAATGGGGTGTCGGGAAGGGGAATTGGGGAGGCGGGAAGGGGAAACGGGGAGGCGGGAAGAGGTAATGGGGAGCAATCGTTTCTGATTACCCTCGCGACACCTCAATTGCGGCTGCCGCCGCTACTGCGGAAACGTGGTAGCGAGGTCGCGCGATCGGGAAGCGACTGTGATCGTGCGTGTTCGGCAGTTTGAGACGCAGCGTGCGCGTTCATGGTGGCGTGAGGAGGCCGCGTGGTGAGGCAACGCGACGGACGACGAGGCGAGGCTGTGAGAAGGGGTCCGGCGGGCTCGCCGTGTTAGAGGGCGGAACTGACGTTGGCTCGGACGTGTAATTACACTAAACTGCCCCACGCGTCTAAGTTTGTGTCGGAAACGGGAGTGATTTGCGCTGGCTGTTGTCGCGATGTGCTTTGCTACGATTTATGCTGCCTGTTGAGCGTAGTGGCGTAGATCTCACATGGACTGGATTTCGTATACTTTTGTTAGTCCAAAAGTTTTGAATCACCAGTGAGCCCTGGGTGACGGGGAGATCACCTCCCTTGTGAAGCGAGTGAAACTAGCTGTTTCTGGGTTACCAATATTTCAAATTTCAAAACTTTTGAACCTCCCTTTTTCAAATGTATACGAAAGCTTTAACAGAAAAAATGGACCTCCAGGAAGCAATGAGGAAGCTAATCACGAGGGTGGTACTGAAAGCTGAGCTTACTAGGTGGACGTAAGAGTGGTTGAAAGGAGGAATTGGGATGGCTGCCGTGTAAAATAAGAAACATAATCTTCAGCGACGAAACATCGCCGAGGATTGGCGACATCAGCGCATGGCATCGAGGCATGGAGGGGTGAATATGCATGGAGCCGTGTTGAATCCATGGTTGATGTCGGCAAATGTCGACAAAATCCCAGTTCGCGCGCTTTGTTTCTGCTGAAGCTGTGGGAACACACAGCCTGTGTTGTGTCTCGTCTGAACAATGCGTAAAGAACCGTTTCCCGTGGGAACCAGCACGAGCAACATTGCCTCGCAGCGGTTACGGGGAAAACATTTCTTGATCGGGTCGAGAGTCGCGAGTCGCGAGTCGCGACCCTGAGAAATTAAAATGGCTGCCGCTGCTGCTGTTGCTGCTGCTGCTGTTGCTGCTGCCGTTGCTGCTAAGACCTAACGACAGTGTGAATGCTGTTTACGGGGGTGTACACCTAACCACCGCTATTTTCAACCCTACTTGCACAAGTGGGGTATGCACCCTTTCTAAATCTTTGACCGAGGGTTGTGTGGGGCATCATTAAATTTTTGCGAGAGTCTGTTCCAGATCCCCGAAGAGAGTACTGTAGAAGTGGCACTATGGATTCAGATTCGCATAATGAGTTTAAACTTCGAGCATTTGGCGTCATTCATAGCCCCAGTCATCTAAGTGTCGAACTGAAATAGTCGAAAACGTGCAGGGTAACTTTGAAACGCAAGATTAGTGGGTTGGGTTTCCCCTTGAAAATAGCGGTGGTTAGGTGTATCAATTTCAGATGAATCAGACTGCTTCCCGGTCCCAGACCTGCAACGCTTGTTCATATCGGAAAACTCTCTTAAATTGCAGATTGAGTCAAAAATATTTGACCTGGTTTCGAACTTGGGACGTCTCGAAGGCAGATCGCTGACTGGTCGCAGCACTCATCTTCAAGGGTTCGTTGATAATCTGTAACTGCAACATTACGCGGACCTTTCACACGTCGTTCTGGAAATACTCCCCCTTACGGCACCACACCCCTTTTAGGTTTTTGCCTCAGCACAAGCCAAGCCAGCCAGCATAACCACAAGGGGTACCGGAGCAGAAGCAGCAGCCATGGATATGGATGGAGTCGGGACTGATATGTACGCTATGTCCACAGCCAACCGCAATGAAAAAATGCTTTTTCCTGTAACCGATGCGAGGCAATGCTGCTCTTTCCGTTTCTCCGCCGAGAACGCTTCTTTCAGCATCGTTCAGACGAGACACGGCAGGGTCTGTGTTTCCACGCCGGGCAGTTCGTCCGACACGAGATTTCCCGCAGACCTAAGTGTCAGAAGCAGGAGAGATCCCCCCGTTGACATCTTCCGAGACCCCGGAACTCACTATGATCCTTGTTGATCCATGTTGCCGCTTCGTGCCTTGATGTCATGCTGATTAGGCTGGCAAAATTCGTCAGGCCAATCGACAGACCTGCTCCACACACCTCTTCCTAGCGCGCTCTGAGTCGACTCAATGCGACGCTGCTGTATCGTTACCACCACGACGACCGGCGATGACGGTAACGTAAGCAGCGTGACAGCAAGGTCGGCGGGATCGGTTTCTCCTTGGCACGATCGCAGCGATCGAAACACACCACGAGAAGTTCTCACCCTCATAGCGACACGGTAGCGCTGGCGATTTCGGAGAATCACTAAGGTCGAGACGAAGCGCGCTGGCCAGTAGATCACCCCCCGCATCAGCCAGAAACATCACATCACCGAGAATTATCGGACAGAATTACTCCCCCGTTCTTCTTGAAGTTTATGTTTTCTTGCTGAAGTAGAATTCGCGAGTAGAATCCACGCTTTTTTCTTCCGTGGCGAGCAGATATCCATTCTGAGCCTGCAGCGCGCCCTCGGGATCTCCGTGGCACAGGAGTGGTAGCTTCCTCGTTCCTTCCTCGTGGTGCAGTCGTTCTGTTACCCCAGGGGTAGCATGGCTCGATCGCTCCCCGTCTTCCTGCTAGTAACCAGCACCTTGCTCCTCCTGTCACGTAAGCTTCTCCTCCTGTTCTTTCTCCTCCTCCTCCACCCCCCCCCCCCCCCCCCCTCCTTCACCCAGCATGACAGCCTGCATCACAATCCCATTTTCTCTCCTTGCTACTTCCTTTCTGCCTTCTCCCAACCCAGACCCCTCGCTTTCACTTCTTTGGCTGCCTTGTTACGTTTTTTTCTACCCCTCAGTTCCCTCACTTCCCCCCTTCCCTCATGTTCCATTGCCCCTTATTCTTTCATTTCCCCTCAATCGCCTCTCCTCCCTCCATTGCATCTATTCTCTCATACCCCTCACTCCCCTCTCTCCCCTTCCCGCCCCTTGCGCCCGTTCGTTCTCCTCTCTCTCCGCTCTCTCGGTGCGCAGCTGCATGGTTGCAGCAAGCACAGGTGAGTCGCTCAGATCCAATCTTTGAGACGTCTCAAAAGTCGCGCAAATCCAAACTTCTACATTGATGGATTTCACTGCTATGTCATTTGAAAGCCGTCAATGACATTTGATTTGAGTCGTACCTCTAATCGTCATGAATCATACGGGTTTCGCTTCTGCTGGTCAAATTCAGAAGCCAGAAGCCATCACATACAATCCCAGCAGAGTACATGAATGGCATCTTTTCATGTCAAACCATTTATCTAGTGGTGGCTGCCTGGGATACGTGAAGGCAAAACATCGATAGCTATTCATGTGTTTAGAACCTCAAACGTTTCCTCTCTCTCGTTTCACCCCTCTTCCTCCCTCCCACCAGGCGGCCACGTACACCATCCCTTGGGATTTCCGCAAGACGAGACACGTGAAGCCTCCGTATTGGATGATTCCTGGCGACAAACTCGGTGCGTTGTCACGGGCTTGCTTTGTGGCTTGCTCTGTTGCTGGCAAAGCAGGGCGGAAGCACAGAAAATCATGAGTGCTCACTTCACAAGTACGAGAAGCCAAAGAAGGGCGGAAGCGCGGAATGCAAGCACCTCGGCTCCAGGGTTACGAGCAAGGGCGTTAGAATGTATCGAGCCAGACAGGTGGTATACTTTCCATATTTTCATCACATGCGTTTTTTTTTTTTTTCACAGGCATTGTTTTTGTTCACAGGCGTCTTGCCTCGGGGGCTTCTCATGCGTGTTTCCCTTTGCCTTGTATCACGCCGCCGTTGCATCCTTTCTCTAAATCACACCACCACCACGCCAGTGGCACCACCACGCCACGTCACTCCACCACACCACACCGCGTGACACCACTTCCGATCGCTGACTGACTCTCTCCAATGTGGCAGAGGAGGAACGTGGGTGAGGTCACGCGTGCTGATGTCACCCATGATGTCATCTGACATTACCAATGCTTCAGGGCGTTGTGTTGTGATCCATGACGCCACAGGCACTGGGTCGTTGTTCAAGTACCCATTCCCCCTCAGACCCTCCGATTCCCAAACCCCCCATTTGCGTGCTCCATGCACCACTGTCCATCCATCCGATCCGAGTTCCAGTTCATGACCCGACTCGCTCTTTGAGTTCGGTAAATCCCAATTCCTGGATTGGCACTCAGTGTTCAGTGTTCAGTCAGTCAGCCATCGGCACTGCGTCATACCTAGATTGTCCTCCTCCTCACAGTACTATCTTTTCAGCCGTTTATGGCCCCATCCTCCTGCCCCTACAGTGTTTACGAGGACGGACGTGATGTGTCATGATCTCTGAAAAAAGGTGAGGTATCCACTTACCATCACCCCTACCTACCATGTGTCCTGTCCCCCTCCCCCCATGGCCACCCATCCTACAGTCTTCAAGTGGACGGACTCCATATGGCATGATCTGTGGGTCATGCCATCCTCTCACCATCACCCATGCCATGTGTTTTTTAGACGTCTCAAAAACACCCTCATTTCACGGACTTGGCATGGCATGATCTATGGGTCATACCATCCTCTCACCATCATCACCCATGCCATGTGTCCTTCCCCTATGTCCATTCCGCCTGTGCAGTGTTCAAGTGGACGGACTCCGTATGGCATGATCTGTGGATAATGGACGATGAGAAAGCGTTCAAGAGCTGCGACTTCACTCGGGCAAAGCAACTCCGGCCGCTTGGTGTTGGCGGGCAGTACACGTAAGTCCGGGCAGCGCGAGGAAATTCGGGCAGTACAATCAAGCCTGGGCAGTACAATCAAGCCTGGGCATTATTGGTAGGTTCGGGCGGTACAAGCAAAAAGCTTGCCGATGTCATGTCGCAATGCAATCAGTGACCCCCCTTGCCTGCCTGAATGCCCTTGTGAGTGAAGCTCCTAAGCCCCCTTGTGAGTGAAGCTCCTAAGCCCAATACATTCCATTTCCTTAGTGCTGACTTTTGAGTCGACTCAAAAGCCAGCTCTTCTTTGTGAAGCTCCTGAGCACAATGCATCTGGCTTGTCCCATTTCCTTAGTGCTATTTCACCCCAGAAATTCAGTTGTTCAGCAGTGCATGTGACGTGCCATGCTGGAGCATAGTAAAACCACCCTCTTTGTAGAATTGTACGCTCAAGAGATACCGTATCATGCACAGAACCACCCTGCCTCCAACACTTCCCCCAACTTTCCGTCCTCCCTCCCCTCCTCTCCTCCCCCTCTCCCCACCCCTTCATTCGTGCTGCTTTCAGATATAAGGTGACTGAACTCCGTATGTATTACTTTGCCTCAAGGGCCATCATGCAGTGTACGGTATTTGGAGTAAAGGGTGCTTTTCTTTCGCGGATGGCTGCATAAGTGGAGAATTGTTTTCTGATTTTCTCAATAGAACGTGCATGTGGCAAAGCACTTGGCTGTGGAATTTCTGCTGCAGGTAGGAAGATCCATGCATCAGTTGCTAGTACAGTGATATGCGTGCATCGAATTGTCATTGTCATTTGATCTGTCCGAGTGACATGTTGTTACTCTGATCAGATACATTCGCATAAGTGAAACTTGATACTGTGGCATGATCAAAAGTTTCCTTGTTGTACTGCTACATACCAGCGCTTTTAGCTGAGTGTAAGCTCTCTTTAGAGACCCATGTCACATGAACCATAGTTCTGAAAAAGTTTCGTTCGCAAAATTGGATCACTGGTTGGTTTCATTCCCGTTGAACAAACAATGCTGAAGAGATTGATTGGCAATGTGTCAACAACCAACCAACGGAGGCCTATACATGCCATTCTGTAAGCTCTAACCTCGCTAATGCACATCCTGCGCTGCAGACTGGAACAAGGAAGTGTTCTCATCAACTCAAGTCATCCAGGATTGTGCTCCATAATCAAGAGCTTGACCTTGTAGTAGCGCGGCACTGCAGGATGCCACTTGAGGCGAAATAGAGCGGAAAGCTAACATTGCAGATCATACGCAACCTTGATTGCAGCAGACTGTGTTGTGTGGCGTGACGTGGCGTTGCTCACTCTCGAGTCATCCAGAACTGTGCACCAGGATTGAGAGCTTCACCTTGCGGTAGCGGCGGCACTGCAGGATGCCACTTTAGGCAAAGTAGAGCAGAAAGTTCTCCCAGGTGGCAGTCACCTTGTACCTGGCAGGCACAGAGGGATGGTCACTGTGGGAATTCTATGGTGAGCTTCTGAGAGTGATGGGTGGCAGTCACCTTGTACCTGGCAGGCACAGAGGGATGGTCACTGTGGGAATTCTATGGTGAGCTTCTGAGAGTGATGGGTGGCAGTCACCTTGTACCTGGCAGGCACAGAGGGATGGTCACTGTGGGAATTCTATGGTGAGCTTCTGAGAGTGATGGGTGGCAGTCACCTTGTACCTGGCAGGCACAGAGGGATGGTCACTGTGGGAATTCTATGGTGAGCTTCTGAGAGTGATGGGTGGCAGTCACCTTGTACCTGGCAGGCACAGAGGGATGGTCACTGTGGGAATTCTATGGTGAGCTTCTGAGAGTGATGGGTGGCAGTCACCTTGTACCTGGCAGGCACAGAGGGATGGTCACTGTGGGAATTCTATGGTGAGCTTCTGAGAGTGATGGGTGGCAGTCACCTTGTACCTGGCAGGCACAGAGGGATGGTCACTGTGGGAATTCTATGGTGAGCTTCTGAGAGTGATGGGTGGCAGTCACCTTGTACCTGGCAGGCACAGAGGGATGGTCACTGTGGGAATTCTATGGTGAGCTTCTGAGAGTGATGGGTGGCAGTCACCTTGCCTGAGAGGCACAGAGAGGTGGTCATGGTGGGAGCTCTATGGCACTGAGTGATGGATGGCACGCAGTCACCTTGTACCTGCCAGGCAGCCACAGAGAGGTGGTCATGGTGGGAGTTATATGGTGAGAATCTGAGATGGTTAAAGTGATGACGGATGGCAGTCACACATCCTGGGATTTACGCAGGAAGATACGGAATGGTGTGGATTGGAGTGGTGTGAATTGGAGTGGTGTGGTGTGGGATGAGGTGGTGTGCTATGGAATGGTGTCGGATGGGGTGGTGTGCTATGCTATGGTGTGGTGTGGGACGACTCACCTGCGCTTGCTGCAGCCAAGCAGCTGCGCATGGGAGGGGCGGGGAAGAAAGAGGGAGATGCGCGGGGAAGGGCAGGGAAGCGGGGAGGGAGGGAGGGAGGGAGGGAGGGAGGGAGGGAGGGAGGGGCGTTGAAGGATAAAATAAGCGGGAAAGATAAATGTGGTGGGAACGCAGAGGGGGGGGATGGGGAGGGAACGAGGAGGCGAAGAAATGAGGGGAGGTCAAATGGGGCGAAGGGGAGGTGAGAAGCCTGGAATAAACACGGTACTGTACTGTGAAGTTGATTGCGCGGATTAACTAGGGGTCTGGAAAGAAACAAAAAATCCGCGCACAGATTTAGCTAAACTTAAAAATAGGAAAAAAATAAAAACACAACAAAAAGAAGCAATAATCCGAGTCCTGAGGGAGAATTAAAAGGAAATCAAGAACAATTCGTGGTAAGTTGCTTACAGAGGGGGCGAGGTGCTGACGAGAAACGCGACGATGGCACCCACTAATTGCACCATTAGCAGCAGCAGCAGCAGCAGCAGCAGCAGCAGCAGCAGCAGCAGCAGCAATTTCAGCAAGCACGAACGAGGCGAGGGACAGGACGGTACTAATGAGCTTCCTCGTGTAATCGGAAGCATGCAAGACTCAGGGGAATCAGCAGTACGACTCGTTCGGAACGAACGCTATCACCGCGTAGCGTAGCGTAGCGCGAGCGCTGTCACCGCGTAAGCGTAGCGTAGCACGAGAAGTTGAGAAGGCTGTCTACCGAGAGCTCGCTGCTCCACCGTGACGGCGAGAACGCAAATCCCCAGCGACCTGCGCGGATCCCCAGCGACCATCCGGATCCCCAGCGAGAACGCTGCTCCGCTGGTGCAACCGACTGCTGCCATCCGATGCGAGTCGCTCTTGAGCTTCAAGCTAACCGCCGCTGTTTGGATGACTTTAGATCGGTAATTAGGAAAAATCGTACAATTGAAATCGGTCACGGATCGCCGATCCCCTTCTTGCAAACTCAGATCGCCGTCCGACAGGCCGACGCGCGAAAAAACATTCTCGCCGCTGGTGGTGGCAACAACGTATTTTTGAGAATTCTCAAAAATACCCTGAATCGGTCACAGAACCGGGATCGCCGATTCCCTGCTCGCGCACTCAGATCGCCGGACAGGCCGACGCGACGAACCAATCTCGCTGCTGGTGGTGGCAGCCTAGGCGCAACGACAGCGCCGTTTCTAGAAACGTTAGAAACATCACCGTGAAGTTGCGGAAATAGCAGGTTACAAGGTTACCAGGTCCAGTGAGACTCGCCTCCAACGGTCCGCCGAAGCAAGGCCGCAGCACCTCACGCCCTTCCGTGGATTTTCCTGTAACAGAACGGTAAGATAATGTAAGGTGCCACCTGAAGGGTAAGGTACGGTAATGACTGTCAGCGGAATTTTCGTCTGAAGAGCCTGAGTCAAGGCATGTTAGGTCAGCGCGCGGCCTTACGAGGGCCTGGAACGCAGGTTAGGTTAGGTCTGCGCGACAAGGATCAAGAACCCCACGCCTTGCTAGAACCCACTCAATGAATCGTGCGTCCTATTTCTCCATTCGTGATGGAAAAGCAAGGCGGATGAACCTTTTCCTGGTAGTGGGGAATCGGAAATGAGGCAAGGACCGGCGGCGTCGGTGGGATTCTCATCTGAAGAGTCGGATCGGAGGCAAAGCAAGGCAGCATCTCTTGCGCGCGGCCTTACGAGGGTTGCCTGGAACGCAGGTCAGGTCTGCGCAAGCTAGGTTAGGATAGGACTGCGCGACAACGATCCCCAACGGAGACCACTTTTCGTCGTCCGAAGAGGGAGCAAGGCGGAAAGCACGGCGACAGCACTGTCCTGCATCGCTGCAGTTCGGAAGGCGATAACCTTTCATACGACCAACCACGGACGTCGGCACTCGGCACGGCACCGTTCAGCTGACGGACGGCGGCAGCATAGCGACGAGATCGATCGCTAAGCTTGTCGCTATCGCTGTCGCGACTCGCTATCGATGTTTCGCTGTTCCTGCCGCTGCCGCTGTCCCTAAGCCGACGCGGTGCAAGAAATGTAAACGCGAGGAAGCTATGGTACAGATATTCTGTTCCAGTGCATTGCCTGCCACCTCCTCCATGTCCAAAAATCCTGCTTCCTGGTTTCCTGCAGAATCAGCCATCGACGACAACTAGAAGGGACCGTTCGGATATTGTCGTTTCTGGTGCGACTCGCTAGTGTGAGTCTTGTAACACGAAACCTTTCGAAGTCGCTCCGTTCGCAGTTCCATCGCCGTTTGAGTTCGTCGGTGTTTTCCCCCGTGTTTTACTCGCCGTGGTTCGCCAACCAAAACCTCACCAGTTGGGTTGAAACACGTGGAATCGAGCCACCCAATAGGAATGTGAATGCCAGTGCGAGTCGGTGTCCCGCCCGCTGAGCCATTTGACTCAGCAACAATTTCATGCGAGCAGATTCTGGAAGCGCACCATCGCCGAGCAATTCAGTGTGGTGGCTGTCTCGCCGACTTTCCTCCGCGCTTTAGCCTTAGAGAATCCCTACAAAGCTCAACTCATGCATTTCGAAGACTCACCTCCAGCATCTATCCACACAAAACTGAAAGAGTCGCTCCCAAACTTAGGCGACTCAGTTAGCTCCTACTCGTTAGCTCCCACCAAGCCAAACAGCAGGGGCCGATAGTAAAGGGAGAATGTCGTCCTTCCGCGCTTTCATGCGACTTGGGCGACTCAAGTTCATCCCGTACTCGTCCATGCTCGCGCTCATGGGCGCACTCTCACGCGACCACCACCGCCACCACCACCACGACTCGTGGTTCAGTTTCCCGGCGAGCTTCGTTCCCGTGGCGCTGTTCGTCGCGTGCACGCATGTCATGACGCATTACTACAACGAATACTTCGATTACGAGGCCGATCTAGCCAACAAGCAACGCGGCAAGTGGAACGGCGGCTCGGGCGTGCTTCCCGAGGGCCTGCTTCCGCGCTGGCTGGCGCTCGCCGCGGCGAACGTTCTCCTCATCGGGAGCGTCGTCACGCAGCTCGCCTTCTTCCGCGGCCCCGCGCAGTGCGTCGCGTGCGCGACGCTCTTCCTCTCCTGGGCGTACACCGCGCCGCCGTTCAAGCTCCATTATCGCGGCTTGGGCGAAGCGACCGTTGCCGCCGTGCTCACGTGGGGCGTCCCCGTGATGGGTGCGCTGCAGCTCAGCGACGACAACGTGTTCGTGCTCCCGACGTCGCTCCGCGCGATCATCCCGCTGCTGTGCGTGCAGCAGTTGGTGCGGATGATGATCATGAACCTTCCCGACATTGATTCTGACCTCCAATGCGGCAAAATCACGTTGACCGCGCGATTGGGTCCCAAGCGGGTGGCGCGTTTGTACCGATTCGCACAGAACGCGGTTGGTGTCATGGCTGTTATCTTGTTCGCGTGTGGGAACATGACGTGGCCCGTCCTGATCGCGTTTCTGGTCGCGACGACCAAGGGGATCAGCTTGGCGAGTCGCTTAGACGGGATCGTGTTTGCCGTCGCTGGGACTGCGGCAGTTTCCCGTGACAACAAAAAATACGATGACGCTGATCATACTGCTGCGGGAAAGCCCTTAAAATATACTATGGTCTTTGGGGATCTCCCGTACCAGGCGACTATCCACGTGGCGTCGACTGCGCTGATGCTGGTCCTGGCCCAAGCCGTGGTGCTGATGACGCTGTGAGTGGGTCCGTCATTGACGGCAGTGGATGCTGGAAGTTCCATTCATACCGTATTACGGTACTCAGGAGGCCTTTTACATTCACTGTACATATTAGCTACTTCTAGAAGCTTAGACTTCATCGAGCCATAGCACGGACATTTCAAGAAGGGGGTTGAGGATAGAAATGTACCTCAAGTCTTGGGATATAACGGTAAGCATTTCTGCATTATTGAGCACCGCTTGTCACAGCTTACAGTAAGGCGTATAGGCAGTTCAGATTTTCAACTACCACTTGTGTAACATTATAACATATGAGTTTGCATGAAAAAACTATCAGCAGCACTTTGCAGCATGTGCTTGTACAACCTGGCAGGCAAAGAGTATGTGCGGGTAAACATTTCAGAAGGGCAACAAGTAAAGCCATAGCACTTCAGCCTGAATTCAAGTCAACGCAGGCAACTGCTTGTCAATCCAGGTCAGAGCAGGCAATCCAGGTCAGAGCTTGTCAATCCAGGTCCAGCAGCATGTGGTAGAGCATCCTGGGCCACTCATCCAGTGGGCCCGGCAGGCAATACTGCAAGCAGATCGAGCGCGGCCGAATGTGCCCATCGGGGCTCAAAGCCCATAGGGCTCAATAATAATTCAACATAACAGTCCCCAACTGCCTTCACCAGCCGCCTCGCAGCTTTCAGCCCCCTGGCAGGACTAGGTAGCATCTCATTCACAGCCAGACCAGCCCTTGCAGAGCTTGAACCACGGGAGAGGATGGGGACTTGGTACAGGTCCCAGATGCCCTGGATGGCCAGGCAATCATACCGCTGCTCGAATGACTTCAGCCGGGAACGAGGCGCTTGATTGATGCTGGTGCAGGATGTCATGGCAGAGGTGGTTGTGATGTTTGGGGTCTTGGTTGCTAGTTCGGGGAAGAGGAAAAGCCGCAACAGCAGTTGCTGCTGTAGGCTCACCTCATCACCCCCAACAGCCACACTCACAGCCCTCCCATGCGCTGCCAGAATCTCCTGACAATGGGGAAATGATGGAAGATGGACTGAGACTTGAGAGGGGTTAGAGACGATGAGGGGGAAACCGAAAGAGAGGAGAGGGAAGAGGGTGGGACGAACTGTGAAAATCGGGATGAAAGGGAGTGGAGGGAGGATTAGATGAGGACGAGGAGGAGGACGAGGCAGGAGAGGAGTAGGATTAACGAAGCGAGGAGAGGAGCCGGGAGACGGTGGGGACTTAGAAGAGATGGTCCTGCCTGCCTGCACGTGGGCTTTGACAACCAGATTGAGAGCTCATATGGGGGACATGAAAGAAGCTGATAAGAAACGGAGGGTGGGAGGAGAGGGGGGGGAAAGAGTTTTGACGTGTATAAAAACCAGTGGGGGAGTGTGTGGATGCAGATGAAACGGGCCTCCCCTGCCTACGTGGGCAAAGGAGAGTGTATAGGGAAATGTGAGGAGAGAGAGGAGGCTGAAGTGGACCAAAATTTTATGGGAGAGTGGCTGGAAGCTCAGGAGTGTTTCTTGCAACCTACCGGTACACCACCAATCACCACTGATTCAACAAAAAGGACATCTTTTCAAATGCAGTGTAAACTGAACTGAACCACTTAGCAGGACTTCGCCAAACTGTTATTCTCCTTGCTTGGGACAAGCTGATTGAGATGGTTTGCTTACAGCCTCAAGCACTGCATGCTACCAGTATGAACTACAGTATTATGCTGTGACAGCAACACACCATGACACAAGGTACTGACCATGCTAGGACCATGCTAGAACCATGCTGGTACCATACCATGGCAGAGACCATGGTAAGCATGTTGAGGCAACAAAGCAGAATGAGCAGACAAGCATTCAGTAAAACAAATAACAGTGCTGCAACTTGTGACTAACCAACCCCTTAACAATCCCCTTATAGTACATCAACTATATACAAGCATACCATACATCTTACTAGTCAAGTTTCACACAATGGAGCACCTTGGGCCATTTTCGTCCTCACCCGGCTTAGGGCAGCCACTGTGACTTGTGAGCTGGCTGTACTGAGAGAAGTTGGCAGGAAAGGAAGAAATGGAGGTTCCGGTTAAGTACAGCTGACGGAGGCGGGAGAGCTGGGTGAATGAGGTAGGGAGGTGCTTGAGGGAGCAGCAGTTGGATAAATCCAGCTTGCGCAATCCGGACAAAGCCCCGATCTCCTTAGGAAGGAAACGCAATTTGGGTGCAGAAATCTTGATGGACGTCAGGTTCTGGAGGTTGGTGATGGTTGCTGGTAACTCGGTCAATTCTTCAGCCCTGCATATGTCCAGCTGCTGCAGCGCCTGTAAAGTTGACAACCCCGGACGACGTTTCAGTCGTTCAGCACGCGCAATGCTCAAATTGCGAAGGCGAGAACCACATGCCAATAAGATTGAAAGCTCCTCCAAATCAGGTGTCAGCTCGAGGCTTAAGCTTTCCAGGCAAGAAAGATCTGCAATGTTCAGGATCTGCTTGCAGTTGTCCAAGCTTAGCACCTGGAGAGAGGGTGGCAAAGAATCTGGAGCTTGTTTCAGCTGTTGACATCCGCTCAGCTTCAACTGCTCCAGCCTGATAAGGCTGTCCAGACGCCTTGGCACTGTACTGAGGCTGCTGCAGTTCACAATCCTCAAAATCCGAAGGTTAACAAGGGTTGTGACAGAGTCCGGCACCTCCTCCAGGTTTGAGCACCTCTGAATATTGAGCACACGAAGATTTCTCAGCTCCTCCATGCCTTGTGGAAACTCCGCTATGCGGCAACGGAGAAGCTCAATGTTTGTCAGAGAAGTCAGCTGCGTGAACGAAAGCGGAAGCGGCTGCTCTTCTTTATTCCCGGACATGAGGAGACTGTGGAGGCTGGTCAGCCCTAGACTGTCTTCTGGAAGGTTGAGCCCGAGCTCGGGAGAATCATTCAGACAAAAAAACCGGAGTAAGGAAAGGAAGACAAGACACTCAGACAGGTAGTCCCACTTCCGGCAGCTGATCACGAATAGTGTCTCCAGAGAGGAGAGCCGACAGAAGGAGGCAGGAAGATCGCACAATCCCACTGAGTGCAGCACCAATGTTCTTAGCGATGGAAGATTTCCAAAATTTTCCGGTAGGTAGGACATTTCCTGGCAATACTGAATTGTCAAGCTCTCCATGAACGGCAAAGAGGCGAAGTCCTCCGTCAGATCAGTAAAATTGTCACAAAAGATTAGGAAGAGCTCTCGGAGGCATGGCAGCACCTCTGCAACGTTGTCAGGAAGCTGTTCAATCAGGCAATCGTAAAAAATCAGCCGTTTCAGGTGCTTACACGGCGACTCTGAAAAGAAAAGGTGAGCACGGCGGAGTCCAACATCCAGAACCTCAAGAAAAGGTAGATCTGAAAACGTGAAGTCCGCCGATGAGTCTACTCTTGAATACAAGCCATCTTCCCACAAGGACAAGCTGGTGAGGCCTGTAAGGTGGACGAGGCTGGCAACCTGGTCATTATTGAGATCGTGGGAGTCAATGGAGAGGGTGGTGAGAGAAGACAAGCCCATCAGCTTTCGACCCTGAAGGATGCTATGGTTGCTCAGGATGAGAATGCGCAAGTGCGATAACTCGAACACAGAGGCTGGTAGCATGAAATCCGGAAGAAGGTTGCACAGCGACAGCTCCTCCAACTGAGAAAAGTGACGGAAAAAGCTACTTAAACCAGCTTGTGTAAACGGGTTCTTCCTGTCGCGACACCGGGAAGAGTTTTTCCACGGATCCGACTTGCCCACATGGAATGCTGTCAGATGACGGCAGGTCGAAGCCGTGAGGCGAGCGAGGAAGTCGTCATCAACAATCTTCACGCTTGGACCGCTCAGATGCAGATGGGTGAGCTGTGTGAAGCACGCGACAGCATTCAAAACATCCTCGCGAGAAACGACGACGTCTTTCTTGACGCGGAACGCCGTGACATCACCCTGAGCGAGACGCCGCCAACGATGGCAGACCGACGCGATAAGGAGGTTGTAAGCGGCGTCTGAGGAGGAAGGAAGAGTCGTCATCTCAATGCTTCGGGCGCGAGGGCAGTGTGGTAAGAAGTTCATGCACGAGTTGAACTCAGGACTCACGATCCACCGAGAATCTTTTCCAACACTGTCAATCTCAGATTGCGGGGAAGGCCAGAAGATCCTAATGATGATGTCATCAGGGAGGTCATGGATGTGCGTTTTCGACTCCATTGCAGCAGCTACGTCGATCTACGGCACGGAAAGGTGGTGATCAAGAAGCTATGTCGATAAAGCTGGTAAAATGCTGCAGGAGAGTTAACCAAGAACGAACTATAAAGGAAAGGCGTAAGGCTGAATTCACCTGTTCTGGCTGAAGCTTCAAGGCTCTCCTGAAAGCTTGAGCCTGGATCTCGTTCTTCAGGGCTTCAGCAGCAACTGCTGGAAATCCATTCCCTCGAGACAGTCGTTTCCAAAATCTGCCGTTCGATCCCATTCTCCCTCTCTCTCATCGACGGCTTCCATCGGTTCAATTAACAGAGCCAGCTTTCCGCTCTCTCGCCAACAGCCTTCCGCCAACCGCCTTCCGCCAGCCGCCTTCCGCCAGCCGCCTTCCGCCAACCTCTCCGCTGGGCTCACGGGATCCAACTTTCCGCTTTCGTGCAGCGACGCGTGCTTTTACGTTTGGACCAGGGGCTCCGAGATCGCCGCGAGGTCCGCGAAGCTCCCTTCGCAGCGAGTGGGCCGAGCTTCTAGTGAGCGAATCATTTGCAGAGGCTTGGGGACAACTCTGAGAATACTCGAATCGCGCGTTGCCTGCCATGGCGCATCGATGCTCTCTGCTGTGCCAGGTGTGAGGGATGAGTTCAAGGCTAGCAAGGGCTGTACGGTACGGATCACATACATGGCGGATCTAAAGCAGCGCAAGCATGCTGGTCCAGTCAGAAATTCTCGTGTATGGCTGAAATCACATGCTGGGTGGGTCCCCTCACATCCCAAGCTGTTGTCGTGGCGACTTCCCTCCACCCTCAAGGTCGCAACCACATCTATGCGATACGTCGCCAGGAGCGTGTTCCGTCTGATTTGCCTGACGCTGAATTTCAATTGGCGTTGCAGTTACGATGAACGAAAGCGTTTTCGGTTTTTTGGCTCTCGGAACATGTGTCCTGCCTGTTGGCGCTGAGGAACGGGATTTGCCTACAAACAATGTTCCCGGGTCCCCGACACGCCACGCATTCACAACCTGAGCGACCGGCTCTGAACATTTCCGAAACCCCGAAACCCCGCAAACCACACCAGGCTGCACCAGAAAAACAATGAATATCAATTACGGTAAGGTCTAAATATCACCAGGTTCCAAGTACCATACTTCTGAAGCTGCTACTGAAGATTTTTCTACAGAATAGTTACTTAACAATTCACACAGCAGTTCCAGTTACCACTGGAAAGGCATGTACAGTCAAGATCATCCAGCTTTGCAGCATGAAATCAAGTCTAGAACTTACTGTCAACCACCACCCCAAATCGGAGCAGTAGGTCAACCCAGGTCAAACAGCAGCATGTGATACAGCAATCTGGTCCACTCATCAGGGGGCCCAGGCAGGCAATATTGCAGGCAGGCAATATACACGTACTCCCTCCCCTCCCCCGGTCTCAGGTGAGACAGGGGGAGGGAGGGAGTATGTGTATTAGCATCCGGGGTTCTGGACCACAATTGAGAGCTTCACTTTGTTTAGTGGCACAGCAGGAAGCCACTTGAGGCGCAATAGGGCGGAAAGCTGCAATACTTGTTTGATAAACAATGCCGCAGAAAGTGACCTTGAGTGATGCTTCTCTGATCATCCAAGGTTGTGGACCACGATTGGCAGCCTCACCTTGTAGTAGCGGCACTGCAGGATGCCACTCGAGGCGAAATAGAGCGGAAAGGTCTCCCAGATGGCAGTCACCTTGTACCTGCCAGGCACAGAGAGATGGTCACGGAGGAAGACACACAGTGAGAGTCGGAGTTGTTGGCGACAGTGATGGATGACAGTGACCTTGCACCGGTGCACGATGGTACTTACTGACAGTGTGAAGTCATAGAGTAACTCTGAGATTGTTAGCAACAGTAATAACTGGCAGTAGTGGTGCTGGTGGCAGGGCAGAGCTGATGGGATGAAGTGGCAATGGAATTGCACAGGGTTGCAAGAACATGAGTTTAAGAGTACTGAGGAAAGGGGGCCGCAGAGCAGCTTGCACTTAACGAACGAAAAATTTGCAGCCTTTCATGTCACACTTATTAAGCGTTGCTCAATTTGGCCAGGTTCTTTCATTCCAGGCCTGCCTTACCATACTGCCCAAAATTTCCGGGTACTGCCCGGAATTTCCCCATACAGCCCTGAATTGCCTCATGAAGTTGCGGATCTCCTCATGCTGCCCACACTCACGTGTACTGCCCGCCAACAACGAGGGGTCGGAGCCGCTTCGCCCGAGTGAAGTCGCAGCTCTTGAATGCTTTCTCATCGTCCATTATCCACAGATCATGCCATGCCAGGTCCGTCCACTTGAACACTGACGGGGCGGAATGGACATAGGGGAACGACAAATGGCATGGGTGATGGTGGGAGGATGGCATCCCACAGATCATGGCATACCAGGACCGTCCACTTGACCACTGCGGGATGACCATGGGGCAAGGACAAATGCATTTCGTTATGGCTCATGCATTATGGGTCATGCATTATGGCTCATGCAATATGGCGCATGCGTTATGGCACATGCTAATGGTGCATGCCATGCCGGGTCCGTCCGCTTCAGAGAACAGTACAGTGAAAGTGAGAAAGGCATGGGTCGAGAGGCGTCCATAGTGGCTGGCTGGTGACTCATGCATCATCTAGTCATGAGGCAACATGGTGCATGGGGGACCCTGTCCAGCCATGACTTATGAGGCACTATTTAGGACTATCTATTGAACATGGTGCACAGAGGGACCCTGATTCACAGGTGAGTCACCATCCCTGACTCAATCAGTAGGAACTCATGCATCATGGTGCATGGGGGACCCTGTCCAGCCATGACTCATGAGGCACTATTTAGGACTATCGCGACTACCCATGAATCAGGGTACACAGAGGAGGACCATGGCTTTTGATCACATGACTTAGTCTATTGACTTACGACTCGTGGATTCTGGGAAAAATTGTCACACCCCGGGTTATCCACTTTCACGCAGCAGCAAGTCACGGATTGGTGTGAATTGGAGTGGTGTGGGACGGAGAGGTGTGCGGAGTGGTGTGCTATGGTATTGTGTGGTACGACCTACCTATTGTATCGCCACGAGTTATCAGATCTGGAGGCTGCACCCCCCTCGTCCTGAGGAGATCCCAAGGGATGGTGGCAGCCTGATGGGTGAAAACAGAGAGCCATGGAAATCAGAAAGCCAGGAGGGGAGACATAGTATAGAACAGAGGGTGGACGAGGAGAGGATTTGGGAGGAAGGAAGAGAGGGGGAAAGGCAAAGATGACTGCAGAACAAAGGGACTTTATCAAACGATTTCAGAATGAGCATAGCTTATAGCGCTTTTAAACACTTGATGTTCTGCCTTTCCAGGACAAGAGCCACCTACCAGCTGAAGCAGCAAGATACATCGAAGTCAAATAGTGTGAAAGAAGGAAAGCGCTATGTTTTATCAGCAAAGGCGACTGTTCAGAATCCTCCAAAGTGAAAGTGGCGATAGGGTTACCAGCAGGGGAGGCCAGATCCCGCGACTCACCTGTGCTTGCTGCAGCCAGGCAGCTGCGCGTGGACGAAAAGGGGAGGGGGGGGAAGGTGGGGGGAATGGGGAGAATGAAATTGAGAGATGATGGAACGGAAGCAGCAGGGAGGGGAAAGGGAAGAGAGGAAGGGAGGGAGGTAGGGGGGGCGGAGGGAGGGAGGGAGGGAAGGGGGGCCGGAGGAAGGGAGGGAGGGAGGGAGGTAGGGAAAAGGATGGGACGATCGGGGAAGATATTGGTGAGAACGCGAAAGGAGGGACGGGGAGGGAACGAGGAGACGACGAAAGGAGGGGAGGTGAGAGTTTGGAATAAGCGCGTGACTGTGAAGCTGATTTCGCCGATTAAGTAGCTGTTTGCAAAGAAACGAAATCCCTCGTCCAATTTTCTTTCCTCCAATCGACTGAAGAAGTAAACCGAAATATTCCGAGTTCGGAAGGAACAGTGGTAGCAAAAATAGCACATTGCAAGCCGGGCTGCTCACACGTCAGGAGGAGCGAGGTGCTGACGAACAATGTGAATCCGGCGCCGACTGATCGAGCCATTCGTCGCAGCAGCAGCAGTTTCAGCTAGCGCGAACTAGGTGTGAAGGGAGAAACGATACTATTGCTCTTAATCTTGCGTAATCGGTAGCGTGCAAGACTCAGAAGAATCAGTAGCTCGAACGAACGAACGACCGCTGCTGCTCTGCTGTCACGTTGAGCATCGGGCTAACCACTGCTGGGAAGAACACAGATCGGTCGTTTAAATTGCTCATAAGATTGATATTGGCCACAGAACTGAGAACCGTCGCTTGCCTGCGCACTCAGAACGCCGTCCGATCGGCCGAGAGAAACCATTCTCGCCGTTATCATGATGACAATCTACGTTGCGCAATTCACGCGCAATGACAGGACCGTTACTATACTAGCAGCGTTACAGAAGAGAGGAGAGAGCGGGTGGGACTCGCAACGACGGCGGCGCTCAACGTTAGCAATGTGACGGTAAAATTGCGTGCAAGCGGTAAAATTGCGTGCAAGCCAGCGGGACTCGCCTACAAGGGTCTGCCGAAGAGTTGGAACGGTAAGGTAGGGTAAGAATGGGTGTAACGTAAGGTCTGTCAGTGGAATTCTCTGCTGAAAAGTCTGAGGCAAGGCAAGGGAACATTCCGCGCGCTCATATGGGGGTTGCCTGAAACACAGGTTAGGTCTTCACAAGGCTCTTCGCTCGACAGAGACCGCGATTCGTGGTCCGAGTGGGGAGTAAGGCGGAAAGCGTGTCGGAAAGAAAGGCGGAAGCACCTCTGTTACAGCAGGTAATCGACCACTCTAAACGGGACGCAGCGTGAGTGTCGGCGCCGCTGACAACTGAAGTAGCCCCGACTATGAATCACCCGTGTCGTTTCCGATTTCGCTATAGCTATCACTGTCCCTGCCGCAGCCGCTGTCGCTACGATGAAGGGGCGTCAGTGGAAGACATGGCTGGTGCTTGGGTTTCTCGACAATGACAGTTCCGATCTCGTCGTTGCTGAGTCGAAAATCGAAGGCGTGTAGCACAGCTTTAGAAGTCGATGTATTTCTATCTGCGCGCAAACATATATTGTCGGTTCTGTATTTCCCGATCGGTTTTGTACACTCGCCACGCACTTTGCACTATGTCGAGCTGGAGTATTGAGTGAACGTATTGGGCTGCTTTGGGCATGTCAAATATCGACGGTTCTTATTCCAGCTGAGACACAGCTCATGTCTGATCGCAGCCATCCAACATTTTCTTGCTCTTCGTTGCCAGTTTACCTTCGAATCTCGATCGTTCGTAACCATGTCTATCGACGGTTTTAATTCCAGCCTGGATCAAATCTAGGCGTCATCTCAACCGTCCAGAATCAGTCACATGGACGGTCAATACTTGAACCTTTTCCAACTTCACCCATTCAGGGCCAGTAGAGGCGCTTGTAATCTCGGCCGTTTACATCTTCACATCGACGCCCTCCTAGTGATGTTTTTTCTTTCAGTTTCCAGGCTACCAGAACATTGGGTACATATACGCAGTTATCGATGTTGCTATTATCAATACGATGTTCCGAGTTTCTCTGCCGAAATCAGCGGGGCGCTCGATTGTGTCACGATTCTCGACCCTGCTTTCCATCCACGTCTCCCATTCCGCTCGTTAATATCTCATCCCGTGAGGTTTCTCAAGTCAAACCCTCTCGAGGCAGGTAGAACAGCCTACTTCCTCTCTCTCACAGCATTTACAGGTGGTCTTCACGCGAGCTACGTCCGTCTGCGCTTATCTTTCTGCGACTCCATTGCCTTGTTTCAAGAAACATGGTTATCATGTTTTGAAGTAAATTTCACATATTGCGCAACACGTCATCCAACCCTGCTTTTGATCGATCTGGTTTGCGTTTGTTTGGGGGCGGGAGATAAATATCTGACGAGGAGAATATATTCGAACGGCGAAGTAACCGTATCTCAGTTTATGAGAATAAGGGATTGAACCAAGGGCGATCCACATATCTTATGCGCGGACCGCGATATTTGGAAACTATTTGTCATCTGGACGCCGCGATCTGACGCGGACACGGGTTTCATAAGAAGGTGGGATACGGGAAGAAGAGCTTTTAAACGCCGGCTACTATAAACCTTCGATTCCACTGACCATTTTTTCCGAAGTCCTAAGATAAACAAAGAAAAATAAAATAAAAAAAACCTGTCGAAGAAATCATTACGAAATAACAGGGAAAGAGAGAAACAGGGCCAAGTGTCTGGCACTCAAGAGCGCTTACGTCAGGCTGACCTCAGCACTCGAATCGCCAACCCTGGTTCATAATACCGACGAGTTTTGGTTCGTCCACTGGTTCCCGTTGGCTCGGCAGCAGATACGTTAATCTACGGCGCGTCGCTAGCCAAGAAAAAAATCGCGTGAAATCCTCAGATTGCCGGGAGACGTGAAATTGCGTCTGTCTCGCCTGTGGCCCGCGTCATTTGTTCGAGTGCCGTACAATTCCCGGCGCATACGCTGCACGCACTATGGCGGCCGACAATAACGAGGATGATCTGGCGACGCGTGACTCTGGCGAGCGCCCGGACGAGTGGACGGAGAGCGACAGGGCGGACACGGGGGTTGTGACACAAACGGGGGACGAGGAGGAAGAGGAGGCGGATGCAGAGGCGGAGGCGGAGGGGGAGCAGCAGGAATACGGGGAAGGGGGGGCGGAGGCGGAAGGAGAAGAGTACGCAGAGGAAGGGGAAGGTGGAGAGGAAGAAGCGGAGGAGGATGGGGAGGAGAATGGTTACGGAGAGCAGGAAGGAGCAGCGGAACGGGGAGAAGCGGAAGGGGGAGAATCGGAATGGGGAGAGGAAGGGGGGGAGGGGGAGGAGGGGGATGTGGAAGTGTGGGTGGCTGGGCAGGATGAAGCGGAGGGGGATGGCGGAGAGGTGGAGGGGGCGGGGGAGTGGGCGGACGCGCGGGGGGGCGGCGAGGGGGAATGGGAGGAAGGAGGAGAGGGGGACGAGGGGGATGTGGAGGTGTGGGTGGCTGGGCAGGATGATGCGGAGGGGGATGGGGGAAACGAGGGGCGTGGGGGAGGGGAGGGAGACGGAGGGATGGAAGGAGGAACGGTAGGGGAAGCAGAGTTGGGGGAGGAGGCAGTAGAGGGTGAGGAAGCGGGAGAAGGAGAGGAAGCGGGGGAAGAGGCGGGGGAGGAAGGGGGGGAAGGAGAGGAAGGCGGAGATGGGGATGGGGAGTATCCTGGGTGGGCGAGTGATGCGTTGCTTTCGTTTCTGGAGGAGCAGGGCGAGAGTGTGAAGGTCCCTCTGTACTGGTCTGCTGTGAAGAGGATCGTTGCAGGGTACATCCAAGCCAACGGGCTGCAGGTGAGACTGGAACCAAAGGGGTGCAGTGCAGATGAGTGCTCGAGGCAGCAGGGTGCAAGGGAGTGCCGTGAGCAACTGCAGGGCGAGAGTGTGAAGGTCCCTCTGTACTGGTCTGCTGTGAAGAGGATCGTTGCAGGGTACATCCAAGCCAATGGGCTGCAGGTGAGTGCTCGAGTCAAAGGGGTGCAGGGGAGGGCGAGAGTGTGGGTGTGCTGCTGTACTGGTCGGCTGTGAAGAGGATAGCTGCAGGGTACATCCAAGCCAACGGGTTGCAGGTGAGCCAAAGAGGTGCAGGTGAGTGCTCAAGTCAACGGGGTGCAGATGACAGAGAGTGTGAAAGTGCCTCTGTACTGGTCGGCTGTGAAGAGGATAGTTGCAGGGTAAATACATTCAAGCCAACCGACTGCAGGTGAGCATTGGAGCCCAAGTGGTGCAGGTAGATGAATAGTTGAGAGTGTGAAAGTCCCTCTGTGTACTGGTCGGCTGTGAAGAGGATAGTTGCAGGGTACATACATTCAAGCCAACGGACTGCAGGTGAGCGTTGGAGCCAAGTGGTGCAGGTAAATGAATAGTTGAGAGTGTGGGCGTGCCGCTGTACTGGTCTGCTGTGAAGTGGATCGTTGCAGGGTACATCCAAGCCAACAGGTTGCAGGTGAGAGTTTTAATAGGTGAAGGTTTGAGCCAAAGGGTGCAGGTGGGTGCTCGAGCCAAGGGGTGCAGGCCAATGGACTGCAGGTGAGTGTTGGAGGCCAAGGGATAGGTGTGTGTGTGCGCGCGCATGCGGGTGATAGGACACACACATGAGCGCGCACACACACACCTATTCAAGCTCTGCAGGTGAGTGTTGGAGGCCAAGGGGTGCAGAGCTTGAATAGGTGTGTGTGGGCGCGCGCATGCGGGTGAGAGGACAGGCGGGCGAGAGGGCGGGTGGGCGTGCCGCGTGCGTGCGTGTCTGTATCTGTGTGTGCTCCTCCATGGTAGAACCTTCGCTTGAGTACGACTTTTGAGGCGCCTTAAAAGTGCGTGTCTGTATCTGTGTGTGCTCCTCCATGGTAGAACCTTCGCTTGAGTACGACTTTTGAGGCGCCTTAAAAGTGCGTGTCTGTATCTGTGTGTGCTCCTCCATGGTAGAACCTTCGCTTGGGTACATGCATATGGGAGCTTTGCATTGGCCTGGCTGTTTTCAGAATCAGTAACAGCGGTTAGTTACTGTGATGTGATGTGAATGATACAACCGGTAGTAGCAGGTATTGCTACATGGAATCACTAGTAGTCGCTGTTATTGTGTTCAGAATAACCTTCTCGTATCGCTCTCTTCATTGGGATCCCTTCTCCGGTTTCTTCGCACCTGATGATTGCAGAAGGGCAAATGGATTACATGCGACGATGCGTTACAAGCTCTCTGCGATACCGATAGAAGCACGCAGGCTCAGTTTTACTACACTCTCGCCACTCACTACCCCGTTAAGAGCTCTATTAAGGTGCCTAGGCGGCTGCTGAAGCGGCAAGCAGAGGAGGAGGCTGTTAAGATGGGAGCGGGGGAGAAGGGGAAGGGGAAAGGGAAGGGGGCGAGAGGAGGAGGAGAGGAGGAAGGGGGAGAGGAGGAGGCGGAGGAGGGGGATTTGGAGTGGGAAACAGCTGGGAGGAGGGGGCGGGGAAGGGGGAGGGGTAGAGGAAGAGGAAGAGGGAGGGGGAGAGGGAGGGGGAGGGGGAGGGGAAGCAGAGGGGAGAGTGTGACGAGAGGTAGTAAGAGATTGAAGAGTTACGGTGAGATGGAAGGCGAGGGAGAGGAGTATGACAACTGTGAAGGGGAGAGGGATGAACAGGGAGACGAGGAGGAGGAGGAGGAGGAGAGGAAAGGAAAGGAAGGGGAGGGGAGGAGGGAGGAGGAGGATTCATGGGAGAAGGACTGGAGCTCAAAGGAAGGAGTGACACAGGAGCAGGATCTAGCAGAAGAAGAGAATGAAGAGCAGATGAAGATGGGGAAGCAGCAGCAGCAGGAAAAGGAGGATGAGGAGGAAGCATTTTCTCAGGACTTTGATTCAAGGGCTATCCCTGAGCCGAGTCCGGGGAAAAAGAGGAAGCGTGGCCGGCCCCCCAAGGCCTCTCGAGACGACCCAGCCACTGCTACAGCCGCCGCTACAGCTGCCGAACCCAACCACACCCGCTACTCCGATCCATTCGCCTCAGACCCAGACGTCCCTGAAGTGACCAACCCTTTCGGCCCCTCTGCCTTTTCCCCTGCTCCTCCGGCTCCCCCAACGGGCCCTGAGTGTGGGTACGCGGCGGTGACGCTGGCGAATCTGGGCGGGGTGTTTCTGAAGCGAAGGCAGCTGGAGGGGTTGCTGGCGGATGAGGGGTTTGACCGCAAGGTGGTGGGCACGTTTGTGCGTATTCGGGTACCGGGCCCGGCCAATCAGACAGAGGCCTGCTATCGACTCGTGAGGGTCACAGGTAAGAAGCGAGAGTAGTTGTTAGTTGGCTCCGCCTCCCCCCCTGCTCCCCCCACTCCCCCCGCGGGCCCTGAGTGTGGGTATGCGGCCGTGACGCTGGCGAGTTCGGACCCGTTCGGCCCCTCCTCCTCAGCCTTCCCCCCTGCTCCTCCCGCTCCCCCCCCGGGCCCTGAGTGTGGGTACGCGGCCGTGACGCTGGCGAATCTGGGCGGGGTGTTTCTGAAGCGAAGGCAGCTGGAGGGGTTGCTGGCAGATGAAGGGTTTGACCGCAAGGTGGTGGGCACCTTTGTGCGGATCCGTGTGCCGGGCCCGGCCAATCAGACAGAGGCGTGCTATCGACTCGTGAGGGTCACAGGTGGGTGATACTGGGGTGTGGGGCATGGGGTTCGGGCAAGGTTCAGGGGCAAGGACCTAGGCTGGAGGGGCTGCTGGCGGATGAGGGGTTTGACCGCAAGGTGGTGGGCACCTTTGTGCGGATCCGTGTGCCGGGCCCGGCCAATCAGACAGAGGCGTGTTACCACCTTGTGCGGGTCACAGGTAAGAAGAGATAGTAGTGGTTAGTTGGAGAACCCTCCCTTCCTCCTCCCCTCCTCCCCTCCTCTCCTCCTCCCCTCCTCTCCTCCTCCCCTCCTCCCCTCCTCCCCTCCTCCACTCCTCCCCTCCTTCCCTCCTTCCCTTCTTCCCTCCTTTACGAGCCAGACTGATATGTACCCCGTGGGAAAGGGGCTGACCAACAGGGTGGGTGCTGCTCATCATGAACTCTCCCTCCCTGCCCTTTGCCTCTCACATGCCTCCATCCTTTTCAATTCCCCTTCATCAGGTTCCACGAGCCAGACGGAGATGTACCCAGTGGGAAAGGGCCTCACCAACAGACCAGGGTGCTGCTCGTCATGACCCTCAAGACGTACTCCCCTCTCCCTGCCCTTTGCTCTCACACCCCTTCCGTCTATCCTTTGCTCTGCAGGTTGCACGAGCCAGACTGATATGTACCCTGTGGGAAAGGGCCTCACCAACAGGGTGCTGCTCATCATGAACCTCAAGACGTACCCCCGCCACTCTGCGCCTCTCCCTGCCTCTCTCCCTGTCCCGTAATCCAACCATTCATTTACCAATCACCAGGTTGCACGAGTCAGACGGAGATGTATCCAGTGGGCAAGGGCCTGACCAACCGGGTGCTGCTCATCATGAACCTCAAGACTCCAGAGGCCACGACTATCGACCTGGTCTCCAACTCCGACTTCACTGAGGTGCGTGTGAGTGCGAGAGTTACAGTGCGAGCGTGTGAGCATGTGAGTAAGTCAGTGTATGAGTTGTGAGCGCCTGACCAACCGGGTGCTGCTCATCATGAACCTCAAGACTCCAGAGGCCACGACTATCGACCTGGTCTCCAACTCGGACTTCACTGAGGTGCGTGTGAGTGCGAGAGTTACAGTGCGAGCGTGTGAGCATGTGAGTAAGTCAGTGTATGAGTTGCGAGCGCCTCACCAACCGGGTGCTGCTCATCATGAACCTCAAGACTCCAGAGGCCACGACTATCGACCTGGTCTCCAACTCGGACTTCACTGAGGTGCGTGGTTTTAGGCAACAGGGGTGTGCATGTGCACATCCCTAAGTGTGGGGGTGAGTGAGTGGGGGAGTCACAAGGGCCTGACCAACAGGGTGCTGCTCAGCATGAATCTCAAGACTCCAGAGGCCACGACTATCGACCTCGCCTCCAACTCGGACTTCACTGAGGTGAGTATGTGAGCTTGGGAGTGAGTGTGTGAGTTACAGAGTGAGCGTGTGGGCGAGCGAGTCAGTGTGTGGGCTACAAGGGCCTGACCAGCGAAGTGCTGCTCATTATGAATCTCAAGACGCCAGAGGCCACAACCATCGACCTGGTCTCAAACTCCGAGTGGGTGAGAGTGAGTTGCAGTATGAGTGTGTGAACGTGTGAGCGAGAGTGAGTGAGTGTGAAAGTGAGTGAGTGAGTGTGAAAGTGAGGGAGTGAGGGTGAAATTGAGTGAGTGTGAAAGTGAGGGAGTGAGTGAGTGAGTGAGTGAGTGTGTGAGTGTGTGAGTGTGTGAGTCATAAGGGCCTCACCAACAGGGTGCTGCTCATCATGAACCTCAAGACGCCCGAAGCCACAACCATCGACCTGGTCTCTAATTCGGACCTTACTTAGGCGAGAGAGTGAATGAGAGGGAGTGAGTGCGTGAGTTACAGTCTGAGTGTGTGAGGGTGTGAGTGTGTGAGGGTGTGAGTGTGTGAGCGAGCGCATGCTTGTGTAGGTTACCCCTGTGTATAGAATCCACCACCATTGACCTGGCTCTAACTCAATCTTCACAGAGGTGAGTGATTGTAGACGCTGGGGGAGTGCGCATGTGTGTGAATGGGTGGGTGGGTGGTTGAGGACTCACTTTTGTTAAGGAGGTGGACCAACTTGTAGTCTCTGCCTTCTGCTGCTCACTGCTTACGTTGCGTGCCCTGCCCCTTCCTTTGTCCACTCTCCACCTGCCCACACAACACAACACAGGAGGAATGTCAGAAGCTGCGGCAGTACATGAAGTGGGGGCTAGTGGACCGGCCTGCTGTCTGTCCCTTGTGCTCACCACTTGTATTGCATTCCCTGCCCATTCCCTTGTCCCTCCTCCACCTCCATCCCCTTTATACCAACGCAGGAGGAATGTCAGAAGCTGCGGCAGTACATGAAGTGGGGGCTAGTGGATCGACTGACAGTGGTACGTGTGTGCTCCTATGCTGTGCTCCTATGCTGTGCTGCCATGCTGTGCTGTGCTGCACCGTCCCATGGCATTAACATTGCCACTTTTAAGCTGCGGCAGTACATGAAGTGGGTGGGGGCTAGTGGATCGACTCACTGTGGTATGTGTGTGCTCCCATGCTTTTGAACCGATTTATACCGAATGCCCACGTGCTGTGCCGTGCATATGTTAGTCGCGCGGTGGTATGTGGTGGGAGTGTCAGAAGCTGCGGCAGTACATGAGGTGGGGGCTAGTGGATCGACTCACAGTGGTACGTGTGTGTGTGCTGCCATGCTGTGCTCCCTTGCTTTTGAGTCGAGTAATAAATGCCCACACGCTGTGCCGTGCCTATGTCATTTGCGTTGCTACTGTCTTTGCCATCACCATTGCTATTCCCACGCCACGCCACGCCACGCCACGGCCTCGTCCCTCTCTCCTCGTCCCTCTCTCCTCGTCCCTCTCCCCTCATCCCTCGCCCTTCATTCCTCTCTCCTCTCCATCCTTGTCAGGACGAGACGAGGTGGCAGCCAAGGAGAACGAGCTGCATGAGCTCAAAGTGAATCAGTCTGTGCTGATGTGCATCTCCCTCCCCCACCGTCCCTTCTCTCTCGCCCTCTCTCCTCTCCATCCTTGACAGGACGAGGTGGCAGCCAAGGAGAACGAGTTGCACGAGCTCAAAGTCAATGATGTGAGTGACACAGATAGCAAGCAAGTCTCGCAATTAAACCCGTCCCCTCTTACTGCTGCCTCAACCTCCTCTTTCCCTTTCCCGCCCCCCCATCCCGCCCCTTCCCACTCTCCCAGTGGTTGGAGGCAGAGCGAGTGAAGCTGACCAAGTTGAGGGACAGGGCCAGAGAGCTACTCTCACTCACACCTCCCTTGTCCACTGCACCTCTGTGCTTTGCTTTCTCTCTTACTGCTGCCTCCACCCTCCCACTCAACTCTCCCAGTGGTTGGAGGCAGAGCGAGTGAAGCTGACCAAGTTGAGGGACAGGGCCAGAGAGCTACTCTCACTCACACCTCCCTTGTCCACTGCTCCTCTGTGCTTTGCTTTCTCTCTTACTGTTGCCTCCCCCCCCCCCCCCTCTTCCCCACTCTCCCAGTGGTTGGAGGCAGAGCGAGTGAAGCTGACGAATCTGAGGGACAGGGCCAGCGAGCGAGGATCCAAGAAAGAATATCCTTTCACAGCGACACTACTCTCCTCCCTTCCTTGCCTCAACCCTTGCCTGATTATGTTCTGCTCGTGCTTTTTCTTATCTCATGTTTTTTTGGCAAACTCTCTCTTTGAGCCCAATTCTCAGTTACCTTCAGCCATGAGACTAGGCGAGCTGCAGCTTAGGAAAATTCTTTAGCAGAAGAACGACAGTAGTGTAAAACTCTTTGTTGCTAGTGCAAAAAACAAGATCGAAACTGAGCTCTAAGTCCACTACAACGATTAAAACGCAAACATGTTTCGGACGACTGGGGCAGACCCCCGTCAATCCTTCTTTGAGCCCAATTCTCAGTTCCGTAACCTCGTCCTCCCTCCTCTCCTTCCCCCTCCATTCCTCCTTGACTCGCCTGGGTCCCTTTCCTCACCACTCTCACCTCACTTCGCTTTTGTTCACTCGGATCATACCTCCCTCCTCACCCTCTCCTCATTCTCCGTCCGCCATCTCCTTGCCAACTATATAGTGTCAGTATCACCAAACTTTCCCTGTCAATTTTTCAATGTAGTTATTCCCTATCAACTCGATCTCAATGGATCCAAGCGTTCCTTAACCAGCCGGTTTTCTTCTTCCCATCCCCCCTGCTCCTCTTCCATTCTTATTTCCCTCCTTCCCCATTCTCATCCATCCTCCTCCTCGTCCTCTCCCCTCCTTCCCCATACTTCTCCTCAACCACCAAATCTGGAACTCCTGTGCCTTAAAAATGGATCCCTTTCAACCGTTTCCAACCGTTCTGGTCGCCACGCAATGGGAGCGGGTGCAAGCGCTCAAGGAGTTGGACAAGCCGGCATTTAAAGCCAAGAAGATGGCGGAGTATCCAAGCATTGAGGCGGACCCTGACCTCATGAACCTGTCTACCGGTGACTCGGATGATGAGGGCGAGAAGAACAAGCAGACAGGTGAGGGCAAGGGTATGAGGGAGTGAAAGGGGGGAACGGGGTAGAAGGGGGGACGGGGGCGGGGAGGGCGGGAGGGAAATTAGGGTGAGGGAGGGTAGGGAGGCAGGGAGGGAGTGTGTGCAAGCGCTCAAGGAGCTGTACAAGCCGGCATTCAGAGCCAAGAAGATGGCTGAGTACCCAACCATTGAGGCGGACCCTGACCTCATGCTGCTGTCTACGGGTGATTCGGATGATGAGGGCGATAAGAAGAACAAGACAGGTGAGGCGCGAGGGAGAGGGGGAAGGAGGGAGCGTATGGGGGGGAAGGGAGCTGAGGGAGTGGAGGGAGTACCCAACCATTGAGGCGGACCCTGACCTCCTGCTGCTGTCTACTGGCGATTCCGACGATGAGGGCGAGAAAGAACAAGCCATTCACACACAAAACCACACCCCTTTTGCACATACGCAATCTCACTCCTCTCTCCCTTCACTATTCCCCCTTGCCCCTTCCCCCTTGCACCTTCCCCCTTCCCCCTTCCCCCTTCCCCCAGACCCCTGGAGCTCGGGCGTCCCCCACTCACGACTCAGGGGGGGAAGAGGAGCAGGGGAGTTCGGGGGAAGGGGGAGAGGGGGAGGGGAGATTGGCGGGAGGGGGAGAGGGGACAGTTGGGGGAGCGGGGCAGGAGCGGGAGGGGAGAGGGGGGAGCGAGGGGGAGAGAAGAGAGAGGAGGATAGTGCTATTCCTATGTCCCGATCTCTATCTGGTTCTCGTTCAGAGGAGGAGGAGAGGGGGAGAGGGGGTTGGGGATATGAGGGGGAACGGGGAGGGTGGAAGGGGAGTGACAGGGGAGGGGATGGGGGAAGGTCAGACAGGGAAGGGGGGTGGAGGGGGAGGGGGAGGGGGAGGGGAAGGTTTGGGGAAGGGAGGGGGGAACGGGGAAGTGGGAGGTGGGAGGAGGAGGAGAGGAAGGGGGGAGAGTGGAGGAGGGAGGAGAAAGGAGGGTGGGGACGAGAGGAGGACAGGGAGGGAGATAAGGAAGGGAGAGGGCGAAGGGGTTGGGGAAGAGAGAAGGAAGAGGGACGAAATAGGGAGAGAGGTGATAGGAGAGAGGGGCGGGAGAGAGACGGATGGGGGAGAGAGGAGAGTGAGAGGGAGGGCAGGAGCGGAGATAGGGGGTGGAGAAGGGATGGAAGCGGAGGGAGCAGGGAACGAGGGGAGGAGAGAGACAGCCGGAGGGAGGAGAGGGACGGTTGGAAGGGAGAGGCTGGGATGAGCAGTGGTAACCAGCAGGAGTCAAGCCTCCCAAACTGGCAGCAGAACCCCCAGCCGCAACAGCAGCAGCAGGGGCTGCAGCAGCAGCAGCAGCAAAACTTCCAGCAGCAGCAGGGGCAGGTTCCTCACCAGCAGCAGCAGCAGCAGCAGCAGCAGCAGCAGCAGCAGCAGCAGCAGCAGCAGCTTCAGGTGCAGCAGCAGGCAGAGTTGGAATCCGCCTGGCGCACCGAGCTCTCTCGCCTGGAGCAGCAGCAGCTGTGGCACTACCGCGACCCCCAGGGCGACCTGCAGGGGCCCTTTTCCCTCGCGCGCCTGCGCGGCTGGCTGCCCCTCAACGTCTTCCCTCCCGACCTGCGTGTGTGGCGCGTGGGAGAGGGGCCGGAGAGCGGGGTGCTGCTGGGGGAGGTGGCGGAAGGGAAGGTGGATCCGTTTGGGGTGGATAAGCAGCAGTTCTGGGCTGCTGCTGGTGGTGCTGCTGGTGCTGCTGCTGCTGCTGCTGCTGGTGGTGCTGCTGCTGGTGGTGTTGGTGGGGGTGCTGCTGCTGCTGTCTCTGGTGGTGGTATGGTTGGTGCTTTTGGTGCTGGCGGTAGTGTTGGAACGGGGCTGGCAGCGGCGGGAATCGGGCCACCAGCAGGGGCAATGGGTCTAGCAGGGGTAGCAGGGGCAGCAGGGGCTGCAGCGGGCACGGGAGCGTTCGGTGTGCCAAGTGGTGGGGTGGGGGGACCTGTAGCACCCCAATTTTCCCAAATTCCCCAGGTTTCTCACTCCCCTCACGTTCCTCATGCCCCCCATGCTCCTCAGATGTATGCTGGCATGGGGCAGCAAGGCACACCCGTTGGCCCTGGGGTTAATGCTGCTAGTGGGGCAGCAGGAGTAGGAGGGATGATGGGGGGAGGAGGAGGTGATGGGTCAGGGTGGCAAAGCAGGGGTGGTGGCAGCAGTGGGTGGGGGGGAGGGTGGAGTGAGGGAAACAGGCAGGTTTGGGAAGGAGGAGAACAGGGTGCTTCTGGGGCAGGTGGCTTTGGAGCGGGTGCTTCTGGGGAAAATACCCCTGGGGTAGGTGGTACTGGAGGATGGGGAGGAGAGAGTGAGAATGGAGGTTGGCTAAGTCGAGGGGGTGGGGAGGGACGGGGGAGGGGGAATGAGGATGGGGGCTGGCAGAGTAGGGGTGGAGGGGAGGGACAGGGAAGAGGGAGTGATGGCGGGGGTTGGCAGAGTAGGGGCGGAGGAGAGGGACGGGGGAGAGGGAGTGATGACGGGGGTTGGCAAAGCCGAGGGGGAGGTGAGGGACGGGGGAGAGGGAGTGACGATGGGTGGAGGGATGGTGGTGGGAGGAGGGAGATTTCGTTTCGAGGGCCGGGAGGGGGGAGAGAGCGAGGGGATGATGAGTGGAGTGGTGGTGGTAGTGGAAGGTTCGGGGGTGGTGGAAGTGGAGGAGGGGAGGGTGATCGCTTTGCGTGTAGGTTTTTTGCCAGAGGGTTTTGTCGGAATGGGTCTAGTTGTCGTTTCAAGCATTAAGGAGACTTGATGTGATGTGTTGTAATGTTTGACAAGATAAGCACATGCTATTTCTTTGGAATATTGGTGCGTTACTGCTGACTAGTAACTGTGGTGTTTGAGATTGTGGGTGGTGGTTGGTTTGTTAGATTGTGTTTATTAAAAGGAGTTTTCTTTTTAGTAATGTAGAATAATAGGGCCTTTGAGTCCATATGCGAGTGTATTCTGTACTGTATTGTACTTGTGGAGGAGCTGCCGTACATAGATGCGGACACATTCGATAACACACAAGCCAACCAACCAGGGGATCGTTCACTGAGTCTAATGTGACGTCACCTACCATTGGTAGGTAGAAAATAGTATGCTCCTCTGGCTTTACCTCATTTCTTATCTCGACCGCTAGCAAACGGCTAGCTTCCCTCCTGAGGTGCTAATTTGAGGCTGTTCTGCAAAACGGCAAGCAGAGCGCCGACTAAGCTCGTAGACCGATGGTTTACGATGGGTGCCGAAGGGCTGTCGTGACAAGCTGAATCGGCTGCATTTCGGATCCGAACTACGGATTGGTCCGTGTACGCGCCGGTACATTCATGGACTAACACTTGACGTCGTACTGGTTTCCACTAATTAGTGTTTAGAAAATAGCCTCTGAAACGTCTGTCTCCCTCACAGTCGACTACATTCTCAAATTCCAGTAGAACCGCACTCCACCGCTTGTGACCGCTCGGCGTCTCTACCAGACGCCTAATTAAATATCGTTCTAGCGGTTTAGATTGAGTGTTTCGTTTAGGTGTTTAGACTAAGATCCTGCGAAGCGGTACAGTCTTATTTCCTGTGGAGTGAGTGTGAGGGGAGAGGCGAAGGTAGCAGTCATGGCGCCGACGTCGCGACATGGAGGAGGCAGTCCACGTGGCGGCACGGAGAGCGTCGCACATGTGTTTCGCGAATGCGTGGACGACCCCGTGCGAGGCGTGCGACGTCTGGCGACGAGCCACGCGGCGATGCAGGTGCAGCGCTGGGCGATGCTTTCGTACGAAACGGCGAAGAACAATGTCGGGGCCGTCTGGCGCAAGTACCAAAGCGGGGAGCTCTTTAGCGCGCACACACTCGAGTCCGTGAAAGTGTAAGGGAAAAAAGAGTCAGATTACCCTTACGAAAGGGGGAAGCACCCAGTGGATCTCCGTACACGCCTGCTAATGTGAATGCGAATGTGATTGTGATTGTGAATGCGAGTGCGCTGCAATGGAAGGTAAGGGAAAAAGGCGTTTCCAAAACTAACAACTTTCATGCGCCTTTGAGGCGCCTGGAAAGCTGCATTGGGCGCAATGCACTTTCTTTATCCCTGATCCTGAACCCTCCGCTCGGCCCCCTCCGTTGCCGCTCCAACGCACTCACTTAAATTCCAGTGATACAATCATGAAACTCTTTCTTCCCCACCACACTCTCTCCTTCCGGCCCTGCCCTCCTGTTTTCACCCCCCCCCCCCCCCCCAAACCCCACCCTTCGCATCAGTTTCTCTCTCGACCTGGTTGTCAGGGCACACGTGCAGGCGAGCAGGACGCATCGCTTCCGTGTTGCTAGTGCTGCTGTCTCATCAGCACCTCCTCGCCTCTCCCCGCATCTCCCCCCACTCCTCCCAACCTCCCCTCTTTTTCCTCACCCGGTGCAATCTTGCCAGGGCACACGTGCAAGCGGGCAGGGCGCATCTCTACCGCGTGCACTCCCTCTCGCGCCTCCCTCCCACCCTGCCCGCTCTTTCCAGAACCAAAGCCCCCTCAAACCCTCAAATAACCCCTCTCCCCTTCCTCTCCCAACAATCGTTTCTCCTCCTTGCCCACCTCGTTCTCATCAGTGACGCCCAGGACCTTCTCGCCTGGGCACACGTGCAAGCGGGCAGGGCACATCTCTTCTACATGGCTCTTGTCTCATCAGGCCCTCGCCTCCCCGCATTTCACCCGCCCCATCCCTTGCCCCCTCTTTGTCCTCATCAGATTCGCCCATGACCTAGTTGCCAAGGGACATGTGCAGGCGGGCAGGGCACATCTCTTCTGCGTGCACTCCCTCTCGCGCCTCCCTCCTCCTCTCATCGCCCCGCTCCTCTCCTCTCTCACCCTCCTCCTCCTCTTTCTCCTCTGGTCCTCCCTCCACTCCCCCGCCACCCAAGTCTCCCACTTCGCCCCTCCCTCCTCCCCCCTTTCCTCCCTCTCCACCCACTCCTCCTCCGCTCTCACCGCTCTCAACCCATCGTCAAGCATCTTCACCGCATGTCAAGAGCTGCTAGCAGCACACGGCAGAGCCGTGAGTGTGGCAGTGGGGGCGGATGAGGGAGGGCCGGGGGCAGCAGCGGCTGTAGCCGCCGCTGCCACTGCTACAGCCGCCGCTGCTGCAACTGCCGCTGCTGCTGCAACCGCCAACACCTCTGCCGAACCCCTTTCCAGCCAAAACCCACAGCAGCAACAACCAGCAGCACCGGACCAACCCAAGCCCGTCATCCCGGGGTCGACCCTCCTCACCGAACAGGCCCTGAAATCTTTCGAGCAGCGTTTCGAGTGCCTCGCCACCCAGGGTATCTGGGATTTAGACCCGGTCCCCCGCCAACTCCCGTGGTTCAAACTCCGCAAGGGTTGGTCTGGATGGGAGTGTGATGCTGCCTGGTCACGCCAAGCCTCTGAAACCGGAAATCTGGCCTTCACCGCTGCCGATGCTGTAGCTGATGAGGCTCGGCATGCACGGGAGTGGCAGGTTCGGGACGCGGCAAAGTATCGGTGGAGGGTGCACAGGAGGTGCGGGCGGTGGAGTGCGGTGGAGAGGGGTGAGCTGGCGGGGAGGCTGGCGGGGCGGAGGGTGCTGATGGTGGGGGATGAGACGAGCGCCATGCTGTTCCTGTCCCTCCGGAATCACATGCTCATGCCAGGAGGGGGGGGGGCGGGGGGAGGAGCGGGAGGAGCAGGAGCAGCAGGAGCAACGGGAGGAAGAGGGGGAAGTGGGAAGGGAGGAGGAGGAGGGGGGTACGAGGGGCTGGAGCATCGGATCATGGTGAGGGATGAGGTTCCAGATTTCTGTGCCAGGCTGGACCTAAGGCAGCAGCAGGACTTCCCTGTTTGCACGCAATTCACGTTCGGCGACTCCGCGTCCGTCCTCTTCGTTCGGGATGACGTGCTCCGAACCTCGCCGCCCAATACCGACCCTGCAGCTCAGGATCCGGCTGCCGGACCTGCGGACGCATCGACCCTCTCGTTGCCCTGGTTCGACCAGATCAAGGCTGTCCCCTCTAGTAGCAGCTCCAGTAGCAGCAGCAGCGGCGGCAGCAGTAGCAGCAGCAGCGACAGCAACAGTAACATTTCTGTGCTTATACTGAATCGAGGGTCACACTTTGTGGAGGATGATAAGTTCATTCCGCAGCTTAACGAAACCCTCACCAAAGTGAGAGCCGCAGCACCGGACCTCCTCATAATTTATCGAAGCACGCCGCCCGGCCACGCCCACTGCGACCAGCTGCTTGCACCAATCACAGAGCGCCAAGACCCCTCGTCCTTACCCAACCACTGGGGTGAATTTGCCGCGCAGAACGAGTGGGCGAAGCGGCTGGTGAAGGCAGTTGGGGGCGTGTTCCTTGATGTTGACCCCATGACCGCATTAAGACCGGATGGGCACATTCGCCCGCCATCTGACTGCCTGCAATATTGCCTGCCTGGGCCTCCCGATGAGTGGACCAGATTGCTGTATCACATGCTGATAGATTTGCTTTGACCTGTGTTTTCCTGCATAAAGTGCTCAGATTTAGGTTGGTGGTTGACGTTAAATTTTAGACTTAATTTCAGGCTGCAAGCGGGATAAAGTTGACTGAACGAGCTCTTCTGGTTGTAAGTGCTGTGTTATTTGTTCGGCCACTGTGTATTGTAAAGAAACATGGTAGCATCTTCTAAAGTCGGTACATGGAACGGTCTGGTGGTCAACCCCGCTGTGGCCTGGGGAATTTCGGGATTAGAAGCGGGTTCACTCAGGTAGCGAATGCGTGACATGTCGGGGACCTGGGAACATGTTGGGAGGCAGACCCCGTTTGGATTTACCTTCCCGAGTGCGAAAATGCAGACCACATGTTTCGATGAGGAAGACCTGAAAACGCTTTCTTACTCGTAACTGCAACACCAATTGAAACTCAGTCTAAACAAATAGCAATCGGAATCCGCTCCTGGTTGCTAATCGCATTCATGTGGTTGCCACCTTGAGATGGATGGAAGTCGCCAAAACAGCTTGGGACTTGTGGGAACCCACCCAGCATGTGATTTTGCCACACACGGGAATTTCTGACTGGACATGCACCCTTGCCTCGTTAGATCCACCATCTATGTGACCCGCTCTGTGTACAACGCTCGCTAGCCTTGAACTCATTTCTCTCATCCAGCACAGCAGTGAGCATCGAGGCGCCATGGCACGTAACGCGCGATTCGGGTATTCTCAGAGCTATTCCCAATCCTCTGCGAATGATTCTCTCACTAGAAGCTCAGCCCACTCGCTGCAGAGGGATCTTCACGGGCGGACCTCGAGGCGATCTCGGAGCCTCTGGTCCAAACCGTTTGGAGGCACGCGCTGCTGCACGAAAGCCGAAAGCGGGAGCACGTGAGCGCAGCGGAAAGGTTGACGGAACGCTGTGGCGAGAGAACGGGAAGCTGGTTTGGTTTGTTGGCTGAACCAATGAAAGCCGTCGATGAGAGAAAGGGAGAATGGGATCGAACGGCAGATCTTGGTAAGGACTGTCTCGAGGGAATGGATTTCAAGCAGTTGCTGCTGAAGCCCTGAAGAACTGGATCCAGGTTCAAGCTTTCAAGAGAGCCTTGAAGCTTCAGCAAGAACAGGTGAATTCATCCTTTCGCCTTTCCATCATAGTTAGTTCTTGGTTACCTCTTCTGCAGCATTTTACCAGCTTCCGCGACATAGCTTCTTGATTATCACTTCTTCTGCCGTAGATCGACGTAGCTGGTGCGATGGAGTCGGAAACGCACATCCATGACCTCCCTGATGACGCCATCATTTCGATAATCTGGCCTTTTCCGCGATCTGACAGTGATGGAGAAGATGCTGGGTGGGGGTTCGTGAGTCCTGAGTTCAACTCGTGCCTCGCACCTCGCATGCGGATGCCGACTCTTCCTCCCTCCGCAGACACCGCTTACGACCTCCGTATTGCGTCGATCTGCCATCGCTGGCGGCGTCTTGCTCAGAGTCATGTCACGTCGTTTCGCGTCAAGAAAGACGTCGTCGTTTCTCGCGAGGAACTTTTTAATGCTGTCGCTTGCTTCACACAGCTCACCCATCTGCATCTGAGCGGTCCAAGCGTGAAGATTGTTGACGACAATGTCCTCGCGCGCCTCGCGGCCTCGTCCTGCCGTCATCTGACAGCATTCCATGTGGGCAAGTCGGATCCGTCTTACCCGTTTTGCGAAAGGGAGAGCCCGTTTACTTCAGCTGGCTTGGACAGCTTTTTCCGTCACTTTTCTCAGTTGGTGGAGCTGTCCCTGTGCTGCCTGCGTTCGGATTTCATGCTACCAGACTCTGTGTTCGAGTTATCACACTTGCGCATTCTCGTCCTGGGCAACTCTCTCATCCTTCAGGGTCGAAAGCTGATGGGCTTGTCTTCTCTCGCCACCCTCTCCATTGACTTCTACTGTCTCAATAATGACCAGGTTGCCAGCCTGGTCTACCTTACAGGCCTCACCAGCTTGTCCTTGTGGGGTGATGTATTTGTCCCCGCTGTAGACTCATCGGCGGCCTTTAGGTTCTCAGATCTACCTTCTCTTGAGGTTCTGGATGCTGCATTCCGCCATGCTCACCTGTTTTTTTCAGAGTCACCGTGTAAGCACCTGAAACGGTTGGTTTTCGACCAGTGCCTGATTGAACGGCTTCCTGACAATGTTGCAGAGGTGCTGCCATGCCTGCGGGAGCTCTGCCTCCTCTATTGTGACAATTTCACCGATCTGACAGAGGAGTTTGCTTCTTTGGCGTGTATGGAGAGCTTGACAATTCGCGAGTGCCAGCGAATGTTCTACCTACCAGAGAATTTCGGAAGTCTTCAATCGCTGAAAAGATTGGTGTTGTGCTCACTACCATTACGCGATCTTCCTGTCTCCTTCTGCCGGCTTTCCTCTCTGGAGACCTTATTTGTGGTCGACTGCTCTGAGGTGGAGTGGCCGCCTGAGTGTCTTGGCTTCCTTACATCGCTCCAGTTTTT
The DNA here is from genome assembly GCA_947471745.1 of Closterium sp. Naga37s-1. Classification (NCBI taxonomy): domain Eukaryota; kingdom Viridiplantae; phylum Streptophyta; class Zygnematophyceae; order Desmidiales; family Closteriaceae; genus Closterium; species Closterium sp. Naga37s-1. The sequence continues at coordinate 1,266,044 of CANJKZ010000863.1, forward strand.
GTGCCTGAGGAATTGTCCCAAGCTGAAGCTTCCAGAAGACATTGGAGGGCTGACCAGCCTCCACACTCTTCTCTTGACCGAGAATTCTGCAGAGCAGCCGCTTCCGCCTTCGTTCACGCAGCTGTCGTCCCTGACAGATTTGGAGCTTGTCTATTGCGGCATAGCGGAGCTTCCTGAAGGCATGGAGCAGCTGAGAAATCTCCGTGTGCTGAATATTCAGAGCTGCTCGAAGCTGAAGGAGGTGCCAGACTCTGTCACAGCCCTTGTTAACCTTCGGATTTTGAAGGTTGAGTACTGCAGCAGCCTCACTACAATGCCAAGGCGTCTGGACAGTCTTATCAGGCTGGAGCAGTTGAAGCTGAGCGGGTGTGAACAGCTGGAAGAAGCTCCAGATTCTTTGCCACTCTCTCTCCAGGTGCTAAGCTTGGACAACTACGAGCAAGTTGTGAACGTTGCAGATCTATCTCGCCTGGAAAGCTTAAGCCTCAAGCTGACACCTGCTGCGGAGGAGCTTTCAATTCCATTGGCATATCGTTCTCGCCTCCGCACTTTGAGCATTGAGCGTGCTGAACGACTGAAACGTCTTCCGGGGTTGTCGACTTTAGAGGCGCTGCAGGAGCTGGACATACTCAGGGCTGAAGAACTGACCGAGCTACCATCAACCATCACCAACCTCCAGAACCTTACGTCCATCAGCATTTTAGCACCAAAATTGTGCTCCCTTCCTGAGAAGATCGGGGCCTTGTCCGGATTGCGCAAGCTGGATTTGTCCGACTGCTCCTCCCTCGAGCACTTCCCTGCCTCATTCACCCAGCTCTCCTTCCTCCGTCAGCTGTACCTAGAGGGAACCTCCATTTCTTCCTTTCCTGCCAACTTTTCTCAGTACAGCCGACTCACAAGTCACAGCGGCTGCCCTAAGCCGGATGAGGACGTAACAACTCAAGATGCTCGATTGTGTGAAACTTCACGAGTTGGAGATTGAAGGTGTATGCTTGTAAATAGCTGATGTACTATAAGGGGCTGGTTAGTTACTTCAAGTTACAGCACTGTCTTTGTTTAACTGAATTCCTGTGTCTGATCCTTTTTGCCTCAACATGGTTATCATTCTAGTTGTTAGATTTTAACTGCATTGTTTAATCGGGCCCTCCTTACATGGTCCTAGCATGGTACTAACATGGTACTAGCATGCTCCTCACATGGTACTAGCATGCTCCTGGCATGGTACTAGCATGGTCCTGCCATGAACCTCCCATGGTCCTGGCATGGTCCTGCCATGGTCCTGGCATGGTCCTAGCATGGTCATAGCATTGTCCTAGCGTGGACCTGGTATGGATTTGTATGGTCCTGGCATGGTCCTGGAATGGTCCTGGAATGGTCCTAGAATGGTCCTAGCATTGTACTCGCATGGTTCTAGCATGCTCAGTACCGTAGCATGGTCCTAGCATGGTCCTAGCATGGTCCTAGCATGGTCCTGGCATGGTCCTGGCATGATCCTGGCATAGTCCTTGCATGGTCCTAGCATGGTGACTACCTTGTGCCCTGGTGTGCTGTGCCTTGTGCCCTAGCATATTATAGCGCTTGAGGCTGCAAGCAAACGATCTCAACAGGCTTGTCCCAAACAAGGAAAATTTCAAACTGGAAAGTCCTGCTAAGAAGTTTAGTTCAGTTTACACTGTATTTGAAGGACTTCCTTTTGCTGAATTGATTTTTCGTAGGTTGTGTAGGAGAAACACTCCTGAGCTTCCAACCCCTCTCCCAGACATTCGGTCCACTTCGGCCTCCTCTCTCTCCTCACATTTCCCTATACCGTCTCCTTTCTCCTCGCAGGCAAGGAAGGCCCATTTCATCTGCATCCACACTCTTCCCCACTGGTTTTTATACACATCAGACCTATCCCCCCCCCTCCCTCAGCTCACCCTCCGTTTCTTATCTGCTTCTCTCACGTCCCCCATATGCACTCTCGATCTGGTTGTCAAAGCCCACAAGCAGGCGGGCAGGACCATCTCTTCTCAGTCCCTTTCCTCTCCCGCCTCTTCTCCTCCCTTCATCGTTCCACTCCTCTCCTACCTCACCCTCATTCTCTACCTCGTCTAATCCTCCCTCCACTCCTCTTAATTCCGAGACTCACAATTCGTCCCACCCTCCTCCCTCTCCCCTCTCCCCATCTCCTCCCCATCGTCTTTAACCTCTCTCAAGTCCCAACCCATCTTCCATCATTTTCACTGCGTGTCAGGATATTCTGGCAGTGCATGGATGGGCTGTGAGCATGGCTGTTGGGGGCGATGAGGGCGGCCGGACTACAGCAGCAACTGCTTTGCTGCCATTCCTCTTTCTCAGACTATTAAACAAAGACCCCAAACCATCACAACCACCACTGCCAGATCATCCTGCACCAGCATCAATCAAGCGTCTCGTTCCCAGCTCGACCCTCTTCACCGAATATGCCCTGAAGTCATTCGAGCAGCGCTATGATTGTCTGATCACCCAGGGCATCTGGGACCTAAACCTGGTCTTCCGCCCCTTCTCCTGCTTCAAACTCCGCAAGAGCTGGTTCAGCTGGGAGTGTGATGCTGTCTGGTCCCGCCAGGCCGCGGAAACCTGTGAGGCGGCTGGTGAAGGCAGTTGGGGGCAGGTTCCTGGATGTTGACCCTATGACAACTTTGAGACCCGACGGGCACATTTGGCCATCCTCGGATTGCCTGCAGTATTGCCTGCCAGCCCTCTGGATAAGTGGACCAGGATGCTCTACCTGATTTGACCTGTCACCTGTCCTCATATTCAGGTTTCTGGTTACATATTCCTAGTGAGCAACAACCATTTTTGCTATGCCTTGCCATGTTTTACCTTGAATGATCTATTGCATGCTTCAAATAGCTGCTGGTACTGCTAACTCTTTGGGATATCGTACTGCAAAACGCCAAGTAACAATAGGTTGCTCAAAATCCAGCTGTACATGCTTTTGTTGTGTTGCAAGAGATGTACAGTACATTTCTATCCACAAGCCTCCTACATTTCACAAGCACGTAGAAACGGAATAATTCTAGGCTCTGAAGGAATATATTAGAGAGTGTAGCGATAGCGAGAGAGTCTCTGCTATGGGAATGATGTTGCGCCAGCAACTTGGTAGAGTTTTGGTAGCGTTTGCCTCTAAGGACTTTGTGAGAATTGAAGTAGCATTTGGGCCAAGTAGAATTGCAATATCAATTATCAAACACACAAGCAAACACAAACATATATAGGCAAGCAAGAGTTGCACAATTGTTGCGTGGCGCTGCGAGTAACTCAACCCACACGACAGTGCTGTGCAGGTGGGTGAACGCGCCCCGCACATTTCCAACCCAACTCGGCACCGGAATGTCTCACCGTGCACGCTACTCCTGCCAACACAGCAAGTGAGCAGCGTGCCTCACAAGCAAGGCACCTACGACCCCCAAGACTCGTCATTCCTAGCACCGATTCCGCCGAGTTCGCTGCAGTAGCTCACAGTCACCCGTAGTCACTAATGACCGCCACCGAACTCGTGCGTCGGTGCCGAGTAGACTCAGTCGTTAGGCGCCGACCTGCCAAGTCAAAGGTCATCGAGGGCCCTTGCTGTCGTAGGGCCCTCTAACACTCCCTTGCCATACTACAGCAAGGCCCTTTATAATCACAGGGCATGCATACACACATACACACCAAAACAAAGGGATACACAAAAAACGAAACACGCTCAAAGTGTAAACACGCACCGCACCAGCCATGGATAGGCCATGGCACCATCCACATCATGGAGTGTCTAGGTCTTCACTCCCCTCACTCGAGAGCCGCACCTGCCCCACAGCCTCGAAGCAACGACGGAAGGCGGGGAAATGCAATGTCTTTGTGAGGTAGTCAGCAGGCTGCTCGCTCGTAGGGATGTACTGCAGCTGCAGCTTCCTGCGCTTGACCATGTGCTGCAGCCACATGTGACGACGCTCCATGTGCTTGAGGCTCCCCTTGAGCCCCATGCCACCTGCCACTGAAATGGCGGAGGAGTTGTCCACAAAGAGAGTCGTGGGCTCCTCACTCCTCAGCAGCTGAAACTCTGCCAGCAGGAAGCGCAGCCTGCGCGCCTCCTTCCCAGCCTCCACAGCAGCAACGTACTCAGACTCAGTGGAGGAAAGGGTGGCGCAACGAATCCGCTGGCTCGCCCATGAGACAGCAGCACCCCCGAGCACGAAGACATAGCCACCTGTGCTGGTCCTGTTCTGCTTGTCCCCTGCATCATCAGCATCGGCGTAGCCCACCAGCTCCAAGGACTCCGGCCCACCACCAAACTCCAGCGCCACATCCCTGCTCCCCACCAAGTATGTCAAGCACCGGTCCAACTCCTTCCAGTGCTGATTACTCCGCACAGTCTGGCCCGACCCCAGCTTGCTGCAGGCGAACGAGATGTCGGGACGGGTGGTACAGGCCGCGAACTGCAAGGATCCCACCTTCTGCCTGTACTCCTCCTCCTGGCGAGACTGCCATCCCACATCCTCGAAGGTCTGCACACTGAAAGGGTCAGAGGAAAGAGGGGTGCGAGGCACTCGCAGCGGCTGCTCCCCGTCAAAGAAGCGCCTATGGACCTTGTCCACATAGGCCCCCTGGTGCAGCCACAGCCTCCTCGTGGGCCTGTCCCGAATCAGCTGCAACCCCAGATATTTCTCCACAGGGCTAATCTCCCGCAGCTGAAAGGCACTCTGCAGCAGGTCACGCAGCTCCGCTAGCATGCTCTGACTGCGGCTGGCAGCAAGCAGGTCATCCACATACACTAGCAGCCAGCACATCTCCCCCTCAGCATCAGTCTTGAAGTACAGAGCCTCATCCACCTTGCTCTTCTTCCATCCAGCGCCAAGCAGCACCCCATCCAAGGCCTCATACCATAGCATCGGGCTCTGCTTGAGCCCATACAGACTCTTCACCAACTTACAGACACGAGGAGTCCCATCCTCGTAGTAGTTCGGCTGCTCCATGTAAAGGTCTCGGTCCAGCACGCCATGGAGGAACGCGTTCTTCACATCGAGCTGCATCAGGTCCAAATCAAGTGCAGCTGCAATCGCCAGAAGCACACGCGCCGTCACATAGCGTCCCACAGGGGCGTACGTCTCCTCATAGTCCACCCCTGCCACCTGCGTGAACCCCAGCGGTTCTTCATCACATTCACCCCTGGCGGACGCGGAACCAACTCCCACGTCCCCTGCTCAATCAATCTCCGCATCTCCTCATCCATCGCCTCCTTCACCTTGTCTCCCTTCCAGCAGCCCAAGGCCTCCTTCACTGTCATTTTCGCTATGTCCCACTGCCTCTCAGGATCAGCTGCCACGTCCGGGTCCAGGTTAGTCCACTCCTCGTCCTCCTCCTCGTCATCCAAACCCGCTGGCTCAACCACTACAGCCCAAGCGTATCGAACAGGCGGGACACCACGAGTGATGCGAGTGGAGCGACGCAGTGGTGCAGTGGTCGTCCCAGAAACCAACACACGACCACCATCTCTAATTCCCCACATCTCCTGCTCCCCTGTCTGCTGCTCCCCAATCTGCTGCTCCCCTGTCTGCTGCTCCCCTGTCTCCTGCCCCCCACTCTGCTGTACTCCATCCATACTGCTCTCGTCCTGCAGCTGCTCAGTCTCAAGGCGCTGCCCGTCGGTGATCTCCACAGACGGTGGCACCTCCATCCCCCCCTCACCAACGGGCGGCGCCGTGGAAGACGAAGAAGAGGGCGGAGCAGGTGCAGGAGGGATGGAGGGTGGAAGGGGAGATGGAATAACAGGAGGAGGAGGGGAAGCCAAGGGGGGTGAGGAGGAAAAAGGCGGGGCAGGGGGAATCACACGAGGGTAGACTGAAGGCGGAGGTGGGGTGGGGACCGAGGTAGGGACATAGGGCATAGCAGGAGGTGCGACCACCTCCTCCTCCTCCTCCGCCTCCTCGAGAGTGATCGGGAAGAGTGAGGGAAGGGGCTCATAGGGCATCGAACGCCCCCCATGCTCCTGCTGATGCCAAGCCTTCCATCCTGCTAGGGACATGGTCTCATAGAACACAACTTCCACAATGGTGATGAGGCGGTTGGACTCCAAGTCCAGCACGGCCCAGCCCTTGCTCGCAGCTGACACACCCAAGTGCAACCCCCAGCGAGCCTTAGGCGCCAGCTTCCCCCCACGCTGCGACTGTGGTACCATGTACTGCAGCATGCAGCCCCAAACACGCACCATACTGACATCAGGTTTGCGTCGGAAGGCGAGCTCGTACGGCGTCACACCAGAGGGTAGTGAGGTGTGCTCCACGCGGTTGCGCACCCAGACGGCCTGAGCCAACGCCAGGTGCCACCAGTGATGCTGCACACCCATGTGCAGCAACATCGTCCGCACCGCCTCCACAATGCTGCGCATCTCCCTCTCGGCCATCCCGTTCTGCTCCGGCGTGTACGGGCATGTGAGGTCATGGATGATGCCTTTACCGTCGAGGAAGAGCGTGAAGTCGTGCCCCAGGAACTCGCCACCCCGATCAGTGCGCAGCGCCTGCACCGTGGTCTTGCACTGTCGCTCTGCCATCGGGAGCCACTTCTGGAACGCCGCCAGCGCATCACTCTTCTGGGCCAAAGGGTAGGCCCAGACATATCGCGTCTTGCGATCCTTCAGCACCAAGAAGTAGCGGCTGCCGTCCTTAGCTGCTTCACGGAAAGGGCCACACAGGTCAGCATGCACCACCCCGAGCAACTCATCCTCCTCCTCTCCCACAGAAGGAAAGGTATGACGAGTGATCTTTCCCCCAACACAGGAGACACAAGGTATGCCTGACTTGCCCCCCTTCTCCAAATCCAAGCCCTTCACTGACCCGTGAGCCGCTGTGCGCTCGATGGCATCAATACCAACGTGTGCCATACGCGCATGCCGCAGGTCCCCCTTAGACCGTACGCCGGTCGCCAAGGTACGAAGTGCCACCGTTTCGCCTTCCTGCTGCTGCGTCGAACACGGCTGGAAGTTCGTGCAGAGAACACGCCCCTTGAACTCCGCACGACCAAGGAGCGATCCATCTGGTGCCCGCAGCAAAGTCACATCCCCGGCATCCAGCAGCTGCACACCACTATCACGCAGCTGCCCAGCAGAGAGAAGACTCGCCTGCACTCCTGGTACGTACAGCACGTCCGGCACCAAGACACGCCTGCCCCCCTCCCCAAGAAGAGCGACTGTGCCTCGCCCCTGCACCTCCCGAAGGGCGCCGTTGAAGCCGGTAACCTGCTTAATGCTGCCGCCGCTGCTCATCTCCACAAAGGCAGAACGATCTCCCATGAGATGGTGGGAGCATCCGCTATCAAGCAGCACGACGCTCGGGTTCGCCTTCACAGCAGCTGCAACAGCCTGTAAGCCCTCCCCGGCCTCAGGCTCTAGCACAACGAGAGGAGTCTGCTCCACAACTGGCTTCACCATCGCACATGATGACTGCCCGCTCCCCTTAGAGCCATCACCCCCCTTTCCGCTGCTACCTCCAGAACCCTCTCCACCGGTGTCTGCCTCCTTATCCGCCCGCTGCTGACAGTACTTAGCAACATGCCCTATTTGTCCACACACATAGCACTTCCCCTTGAAGCCCCCTTTCCCCCCCTTCGGCTGGCCATCCTTACCCCCTTTCCACTTCTCCCCTCCCCCACCAAGCCCACCCCCATTCTTAGGCTGCTGCTGCTGTGCCGTAGTGGGAGGGGAAGGGAATGAAGTCTGCTGGAATTGGGGCTTACCCTTCTTGGTAAAGACCTGGTTAGCCTGGGGAAGAAATTGGTCCTTTCGTCCCTCTGCCGCCAGCGTACACTCCTCCTCGATGATGTAGCTAGCGAGGGTGTCCTCGTCCAACTCCTTGCGAACCTGCGGCAACTTCAGCATCCTGCGTAAGAGGTTGTACTGCTGCGGCAACCCCTTCACAACGTGAGTGATGTACGACGCCTGCGAGTAATCTACGCCGGCCATCCTCAGGTTCACTAGGATCTGCTGCGCACGGTTGCAATAGGACGTAGCGGACTCGTGCTCTCCCATCTCGATGTTAGTGAGCGCCTGCTCTAACTGACCGATGTACAGATCGTCCTTCGCCATGTACGTGCGCATAATAAACTGCCATGCCTGATAGCCGGCATCGACCTTCATGCGACACGCCTTAAGGGCGATCTGTACGGTTGGGGAGCAGCATCGGGAAATGGCGGTGAATGTCAGCAACTGCATCGCGCGGAACTGAGAGAGATGCGCAAGCGCACGCGCTGGTGGAATGGGGGTGGTGCCATCTATGAATCGCTTTAGCTGAGCGATCTCAAGCTGCGGCTCGATTGATTCTGTCCACGTCGACAGGTCGTGACGTCCTTCTAACGGCCTAGTGACAACGATCTTGTCTGGAGTGAATCTGAAGTAGCCATAGTTGGGGGCTATTCCCTCGTCCCTCGACATCGATTCAATCGGGGTAACGCCCGGCATAGCCTCACTATCGAACTCTTCCGCAATTCCTCCTCCAGCAACGCTCCGCCGTCCTACATTCGCATGCTCTCGTGACGCTGCTGCACGATGAACACGCTCCTGTACACCGCCAACGCTAGCCGTACTAAACCGAGTTGGTCCTCGCAGGACCCCACGCGACATCAACCCATCAAACTCCTCGTCATCGCTATTTCCGCCATCGACAGCCATATCCCACGCACTAGTACCTCCCGCAACGCTCAACATTCTCTACACGTGGCGAAGGGTGCTCACGACGCCGACGCGAGCGCAATCCCTCCAACATTAGCTCGTATTCGATATCACTAATCTCACCACGAGAATGACGAGCCACGAGATCCTCCTCTAGGGCGCGCAAATTACCGGCCTCCACGTTCGCCTCCTCTGTACTCATCCTCTACGACGTCTCTATAAGGTACCACAAATTAAAATAAAGTGCCCCTTCCTTAAATCCCTCGTCTCGGGGTCACCTCACAAGGGTCCTCAGACGAGTGGTAATAAATTACCAAACGCCCTATCCTTGGGTCCGAGAACGTAACTGGAGGGAAATCAAGAGAGGTTCAACTTAGATTAATAAGCGCCCTTCACTAACGCCGCACGCCAAGGCGAGTATACGAACGCGAATATCAACGACGACGGAAATCTATGCGTGTTCGTTCCACGCTCACCGCACCATGAAGGAATATATTAGAGAGCGTAGCGATAGCGAGAGAGTCTCTGCTATGGGAATGATGTTGCGCCAGCAACTTGGTAGAGTTTTGGTAGCGTTTGCCTCTAAGGACTTTGTGAGAATTGAAGTAGCATTTGGGCCAAGTAGAATTGCAATATCAATTATCAAACACACAAGCAAACACAAACATATATAGGCAAGCAAGAGTTGCACAATTGTTGCGTGGCACTGCGAGTAACTCAACCCACACGAAAGTGCTGTGCAGGTGGGTGAACGCGCCCCGCACATTTCCAACCCAACTCGGCACCGGAATGTCTCACCGTGCACGCTACTCCTGCCAACACAGCAAGTGAGCAGCGTGCCTCACAAGCAAGGCACCTACGACCCCCAAGACTCGTCATTCCTAGCACCGATTCCGCCGAGTTCGCTGCAGTAGCTCACAGTCACCCGTAGTCACTAATGACCGCCACCGAACTCGTGCGTCGGTGCCGAGTAGACTCAGTCGTTAGGCGCCGACCTGCCAAGTCAAAGGTCATCGAGGGCCCTTGCTGTCGTAGGGCCCTCTAACAGGCTCTATGAGATGGTATATGTACAAATGGTAGAGAAGTGTGAAATGCCTCGGATTCAGCTTACCCCCCAGCACTTTCAGCACCCACTGCCGTGAATAACGGAAATTCACTCACTGCGTAATCAGCACCAGCGCTTGTGCAAGGACCAGCATCAGCGCGGTCGACGCCACGTGAATCGTCGCCTGGTACGGGAGATCCCCGAAGTGCATGATAGTATTTACAGGCTTTCCAGCAGCAGTATGACCAGCGCTATCGTTTTTTTTGTTGTGGCAGGATTTTGCGGCAGTCCCAGCGACGTCAAACACGATATCGTCTAAGCGACGCGCCAAACTGATCCCCTTGGTCGTCGCGATGAGAAACGCGACGAGAACGGGCCACGTCATGAGCCCGCACGCGAACAAGATAACAGCCATGACACCAACCGCGTTCTGTGCAAATCGATACAAACGCGCCACCCTCGCAGGTCCCAATCGCGCCGTCAACGTGACCTTGCCGCACTGCAGGTCCGAATCAATGTCGGGAAGGTTCATGACCATCATCCGCACCAACTGCTGCACGCACAGGAGCGGGATGATCGCGCGGAGTGACGTGGGAAGCACGAACGCGTTGTCGTCGCAGCGCTGCAGCGCGCCCATCACGGGAACGCCCCACGTCAGCACGGCGGCAACGGTCGCTTCGCCCAAGCCGCGATAATGGAGCTTAAAAGGCGGCGCGGTGTATGCCCAGGAGAGGAACAGCGTCGCATACGCGACGCACTGCGCGGGGGCGCGGAAGAAGGCGAGCTGAGTGACGACGCTACCCACAAGCAGCACGTTCGCCGCGGCGAGCGCCAGCCAGCGCGTCAGCAAGCCCTCGGGAAGCACGCCCGAGCCGCCATTCCACTTGCCGCGTTGCTTGTTGGCTAGATCGGCCTTGTAGTCGAAGTATTCGTTGTAGTAATGTGTCATGACGTGCGTGCATGCCACGAACAGCGCAACTGGAACGAAACTGTCTATGCGAAAGCGGAATTCGTGGTGGTGGCTGATGTCACGCGAGAGCGCGCCCATGAGCGCGAGCATGGACGAGTACGGGATGAACTTGAGTCGCCCAAGTCGCATGAAAGCGCGGAAGGACGACATATTCTCGATTTCTGTCTCTGCTGCGTCTAGCTGGTGGGAGCAAGATCGTGAGTGACTGTCTCTGTTTTTTCAGATTGATGCTGGAGGTGAGTCTACGGAACAAATGAACTAGGAAGCAATTTATCCTCCCATACATATGAAGATTGGGATGCGTGGGCGAAAGTTGGCGAGTCACATTTCGTGAATGATGGCGTGACGACAAAAGTAACCACGGAAAACGAAATGTTCAGCGACAGTGTGTTTCCTGAATCTGCTTGCTTGAAATGTCATGAAGAGCCAAATGGTTGCAGCGTGACACCGACCCGCAGGCACGGGCATTCCAATTTCATTTTTGGGCGGCTCGATGTCCATGTTTCAATCTGAGTCAACCCAAGGATAGAATTGTTGGGTGGCGAACCAGGACGCGTAAATCACGGATGGGTCACAGAAATGCAGCAACCTCGAAAGGGTTTGTGTTACTCGCCTTTGTACCGAATCTCTCTAAACGAATTTTGACTTGAAGTCCCTCCAGAAACGACTATATCGAAACCGTGCCTTGGAATTGCCGATGGCTGATCTAGTAGGAAACCAAGCAAGGAAGCACGCAACAGCCATGGATGGACGTGGCACAAGCTGACTTGAATGTCTACCACCGACACCGTTCGTACTTCTTTCGCCGCTTCAGCTTAGCGACAGCAGCAGCAGCATGGACGGTGACAGCGATGCGGACATCAACAGCGAGAGAGTTAGAATGCGATTCTTACTCTTGGGTCTGCTCCGGCTGAGCGGCGCCGACACTCACGCTCCGGCTTGTTTCATATCAGAGGTCAATTTCCGTCTGTAACCGCCGCGATGCAGCTCATGTGCCTTTTTTTCCGACATGCCTTCCACCTTGCTCTCTGCTCGGACGACGAAAGGCGGTCTTCTGTCGAAAAGCCGTGTGAAGACCTAACCTGTGCGTCAGACAACCCTCATGCGGGCGCGCGGGAGGTCCCTTTGCCTTGCGTCAGACTTTTCAGAAGAGAATTCCACTGACAGACCTTACGTTACCCTACCTTACCTTACCTTTCCTTACCGGTCCATGCAACCTTCGTAAGGGCACGGGGTGCGTTGCTTCGGCAGACCCTTGGAGGCGAGGCTCACTGATTCTCGCAGTCGCAGACCTTGTTTGTAACCTGCCCTGCACGCAATTTTACCGTCACGTTGCTAGTGTTGAAGTCGAGCGACGCTTTTTTCGTTGCGAGTCCCACTCGCTCTCTCCTGTCTTCTGTGACTCTGCTAGTACAGTAACGGTGCTGTCTTTGCGCGTGGATTGCGCAACGTAGATCGCCATGATGACGACGGCGAGTATGGTTCCTCGCGGCCTATCAAACGGCGAGCTGAGCGCGCAGGCGAGCGACCGATCTCAGTTCCGTGACCCATATCAATCTTATGACCGATTTAAAAGACCGATCTGTGTTCTTCCCAGCAGTGGTTAGCCTGAAGCTCAACGTGACAGCAGAGCAGCAGCGGTCATTCTTTCCGTGCAGTAGTAACCAGCTCCTGTGTGGCGGCGTTTGCGCGCTGTACAGGCGTTCGTTCGATCGTTCGTGCTTCTGATTCTTCCCAGTCTTGCATGCTACCGGTTTTACGCGAGGTGAAGCGCATTAGTACTATCTCTCGCCTCACAACTCGTTCGTGCAAGCTGAAATTGCTGCTGCTGATGGCTCGATCAGTCTGCGCCGGATTCGTTTTGCTCGTCAGCACCTCGCTCCTCCTGACGTGTAAGCAACCCGGCGTGGTGCTGTTTTTGCTTCCACTGTTCCTTCCGGACTCGAATAATATTTTCCTCCTTCAGTTGTTTGGAAGAAAGAAGATTGGACGCGGGATTTCGTTTCTTACCAGACAGCTAGTTCATCGGCGCAATCAGATTCACAGTCACGCACTTATTCCAAACTCTCACGCTTATGCTAAACTCTCACCTCCCCTCCTCTCTTCGTCTCCTCGTTCCCTCCCCGTCCCTCCTTTCGCGTACTCACCAATACCTTTCCTGATCGTCCCATCCTTCCCCCTCCCTCCCTCCCTCCCTCCCTCCCTCCCTCCCTCCGTCCCTCCCTCCCTCCCTCCCTCCCTCCCTCCCTCCCTCCCTCCGTCCCTCCCTCCCTCCCTCCCTCCCTCCCTCCCTCCCTCCCTCCCTCCGTCCCTCCCTCCCTCCCTCCCTCCCTCCCTCCCTCCCTCCGTCCCTCCGTCCCTCCGTCCCTCCCTCCCTCCCTCCCTCCCTCCCTCCCTCCCTCCCTCCCTCCCTCCCTCCCTCCCTCCCTCCCTCCCTCCCTCCCTCCCTCCCTCCCTCCCTCCCTCCGTCCCTCCGTCCCTCCCTCCCTCCCTCCCTCCCTCCCTCCCTCCCTCCCTCCCTCCCTCCCTCCCTCCCTCCCTCCCTCCCTCCCTCCCTCCCTCCCTCCCTCCCTTTCACCCTTCCCTTTTCCCTCCTTGCTGCTTCCGTTCCATCATCTCTCACATCCCTTCTCCCCCTTTCCCCCCTTTTCCCCTCTGCCCTTTCCCTCCCGCCCCTGCCCTTTTCCCTCTTTTCCCCGCCCTTCCCCGCCATGCGCAGCTGCATGGCTGAAGCAAGCACAGGTGAGTCGCGACATCTGGACTCCCCTGCTGGTAACCGTATCGCCGCTTTCGTTTTCCAGTATTCTGAGCAGTCGCCTTTGTTGATAACATTCCGTGTCTTCGTGCTGTCACGCTATTTCACTTCAACACAATCCAATGTTCAACCGGGAGCTAGCATTATGGGCTTCTAAAAAGCAGCTATGTTGGTGGTGCTTTTGAGAATTCTCAAAAGCACTTTCAACCGGGAACTAGCTATACGGGGTCCTAGAAAGCAGAACATTCAGTGCTGATTGATATGAGTGAAACTCAAAACATTAAGTGCCTTCACTATGCGTTTGGTCTATGCATTATCTGCTGTCTTCAGTCATCTTCGTTTGATTCTAACTGTTACTTCCACGTATTAGGCCGCCCTGTTCACCAACCCTTGGTGTACCGTTTTGTCCTTTGAAACACCTTGCTGGGTCGGAAGGATTCTACCCTCCACCCACCAGGCTGCCTCGTATACCATACCTTAGTGGGTAGCAACGATATGGTACCCACCACCCTAACCTTGGCTCTGCACCCTGTTTTCCCTGGCTCTCTATTTTCCCTGGCTCTCTGTTTTCCACCCACCAGGCCGCCACCTACACCATCCCTTGGGATCTTGTCAGGACGAGAGGGGTGCAGCCTCCGGATCTGGTCACTCGTGGCGATACAATCGGTAGGTCCTCCTAACCCGGATTTGTACCATAACACTTGACTCTCCATATCACTTCTCTCCAACTCACACCACTTCGTATCTTGCTGCGTGAAAGTGGAGTAACCATGAGTTTCATTGTTCCACGGAATATGACGTGTGGGTGTGACCGTGTGACCGTGTGACCAGATGAGATAAGGTAAACTTTAAGTTCCACGTATCATGACTATTCATGCCTCTCTTGAGGCGCCTCAAAACTTTTGAGGCGCCTCAAAAGTCGTCTCATTACCCGCAATTTTTTTTTAGGCGCCTCATAAGTTCCACGTATATGACTATGCATGCCTCTCTACCCATGCCTTTCTCAAATTTATCCTTGAGTGAATTATACGAGTATCTGTTTTTTCTTCTTTTCCTTTCCCATTCTTATCATGACCCATGAACCATCACCAAGCAATATCATCATAAGCTACCACCGTGCATCATCAGCAAAAGAGCCATAGCGCATGTGGCATGATGCAGTGAAATATTATCAACTTACCATCTACGTACTATGTGTCCTTTCCCCATGGCCATCCCTCAGTGTTCAAGTGGACGGACCTGGCATGGCATGATCTGTGGATCATGGACGATGAGAAAGCGTTCAAGAACTGCGACTTCACTCGGGCAAAGCGCCTCCGACCACTTGTTGTTGGCGGGCAGTACACGTGAGTTGGGACAGCACGCGAAAATAATGGGGTAGTTTGGGTAACCTCATGGCAGTATGCAAAGATTCTGGGCATTATAGTTTCAGAATGAATGAATGAATTCATCCGTGCCAATATCCATGTTTCTAAATGTTTTTTTTTTTTTCATGTTTGACTGTTCTTGATTGCAAGCAGCATTTCGGCACCTCCTGAAATCATAAGCCCCCTGCAGATTCCATTATTGCAGCGAACCACCAGCAACTAGCTGACTGTGGCTTGTATTGAGGTCATTTTAGAGGTGCACCTTCCTGCGAGGCCTCTCTGATTTCAGATCAACTAGCCGATTGCTGGTTGTGGCTTGGCACCCTTCCTGCGACTTGCTTGCCACTTCAACCCATCAGCCCTGCCCTAGCTTCTGCACCACCGTTGCCTTTTATCGCTATCACCAGCAATCTTAGTTTCTGCCAACCATGTCAATCTAAATCCCACTATATGCCATCCCTCATCATCTCGCTGTGGCTGGCAGGTACAAGGTGGCTGTCATCTGGGAGTTTTATCTGCTCTATTTTGCCTCAAGTGGCATCCTCGTTTTGAGGAACACTATCAGAATCTCACTGTTGTAAATTCCATCCCTCGCCATCTCCCTGTGGCTGGCAGGTACAAGGTGACTGCCATCTGGAAGTTCTATCCTCTCTATTTCGCCTTAATCTCACTGTTGTGAATGCCGCCCCTCACTCTCCCTGTGCCTGCCAGGTACAAGGTGACTGCCATCTGGGAGATTTTTCCGCTCTATTTCGCCTCGAGTGGCATCCTGCAGTGCCGCTACTACAAGGTGAAGCTGTCAGTCGTGGTCCACAACCTTGGATGATCAGAGGAAGATCATCCTAGATCACGTTCTGAGGCAATGTTTATGGATCAAGTTTTAGCTTTCCGCTCTGTTTCACCTCTAGTCTAGTGGCATCATGCAGTGCCAAGTGAAGCTTTCAGTTGTGGTGCAGAATACGTCACTTGAGATTCAGGTCAGGCTACACTCTGCAGCATTGCCAGTCACATATTGTACAGTCATCATCCTGCAGTGCAGTTGCTACACAAAATGTTCACACACGCTGTACGCTATCTAACAGTTTCGTCAATACACTTTGTATGGCAAATGCCAATCACTTCTGCGCATTCAGGCTGAACCATCACATTAAAAATCGCGGTACATCAGGGTCTGTAACGCCATGGCCAGATTCTATTGCAGGATCGTGCGCAGAACTTTTCAACAGTATCAGAAGCATCTGTGTAAACACCCTTTCCCCCCTTTCCCTCTTCCACAGGCCCCAGCTCATGAAATGCAGGGAATGTACAAACCAGAGTTCGGTGAAAGAAAATGCCCATTCTATCCCTTTGTGAGCTTATATATACGAGGTCAATGAACGATATCGAACGAATTCCTGCGTCAGCTCTTGGACAATGTCCACATTCGAATCCATCTTGGCCGCCAGATTTCGGATTCACCCATAGAGCCTTGACGTGGCGTGGTGCAGCCAATCTGCTGCGTCCCTGGGTATTGGCCTTGGCGAAGCCGAACCCATCCGACGAATCGCGCTTAGCCTGTCATCCATCATCCCGCACCAGGATTCGTCGCTCCAGTCTCCAGATAGAGCCTCGGGGAACCTCTGGCCTGTCGTGTTCTAGGTTCGGAAGAGTCTAGCTCTTCTTGCCACGCAGACTAACCAATTACAGCACGTAGATTCGGTTCGGTGAAAAGCCTCGAAATTCGAGAAGTCTGATGAGCTCGGGGCGCATTTGCAGCTGTTGTAAATGCTTTGCGCTTGGAGCCATGGTGGATTTTCCCGAGTCCTAGGTTAGCCGCTCGCGATTGCCTGATGCTCGTGCCTCCACTCCTCGTAACGAACGATAGGAGTTATATGGTGTGTCCCGTCTCTCGTAGGAGCGGATTCGGTCACTTTTATTAGCCCCAATCACGAAGTAATACGTTTTCTTCTTCCTGTTTCCCGGGCCCAATTTGAATTTCTTTTCCATCCTGTTCGCGGATCAGTAGACTTTCTATTGATCATGACCGCGGCTATGGCTAGACTGGCAGCATCCCTACCTATGCGGTACGTCACGGGCAGCGTACCGAACGGAAATGCCTCTCAGTCCTCACCGAAATCGTCCGCCCTTCTTTTACGAAAATCGAATCTGAGGATACGGAACCCGGCATCAGTTATAGGAGAGCGACTGGAAACCCGGAATCGCAGATTTAGCAGGCGGATCGTGCGATCGAGGGCGGAAGATGGGTCTTCAACTGCTAATGGCGGCTCGCAAGCCGATAGTGAAGCTGTAAATTCGGTGAAATCCGAAAAATCTGGCGTGGCTGGCGAGAGCAGCATTCCTGTGCAGGCACAACCAGAGAAAAATAAGGATATTGATGAAGAGAAGGAGAGGGAGAAGGAGCGGCGGAGGCAGCAAGCGCTGCGGCAGGCGGCGAGACGAGCGCGGACGCCGCCAACCAGCGCAAGCGGTGCTGGCGGCGCCAGTGGTGGCAGCGGGGAGAGCGGGAAGGAGGGCGAGGGGGCGGTGAAGGAGGGACTGCTGATAGGACTGGCGGAGGCCATAGAGGACGCGTTTGGCGCTACCAGCGAGGGGCGAGGCGAGGTTGACAAGCTGGATATCAGCAAGGTGAGAGCGGGTGAGAGTGGGTGAGGGGTGGAGACACATCACACGGGAAGCGGTGATGGGGCTGGCGGGGGCCATCGAGGACGCGTTTGGCGTTACCAGCGAGGGGCGAGGCGAGGTTGACAAGCTGGATATCAGCAAGGTGAGAGCGGGTGAGTGGATATGTGTGTGAGAGTCGGTGAGAAGTTGTTATTGGATGGAAATGTTTGTAGAAATTACTCAGGGGACTGGTGAATGCGGGGTGAAATAGGCTATCAAGGGGTGTTTGTGGGGCTGGGAGGATGGGGCCGTGAGAGGCTATCGAGGACGCGTTTGGCGCTACCGACGGTGGGAAGGGGGCAGCTGACAAGCTGGATATCAGCAAGGTGAGAGCCGGTGAGGGGTGGGTATGAGTGGGAGCTTTACTCAAGGGGGTGGTGAAGGGGCAACGAAGAAAGTGGGGTGAGGGACCGTCTACTGATGGGGCTGGTGGAGGTTATTTGCCATTGGCGATGGTGGGAAGGGTGCAGTTGACAAGCTGGATATTGCAAAGGTGAGACTCGTTGCCGGGAGGGGGAGATGAGCAACGAGGAATCACTCGAGTCACTCGCGGGTGACGGGGCAGGAAGGGAGCAGTTGACAAGCTGGATAGATACCACCCAGGTGATTGAGCGCCGGTGAGAGATGGGTATGTGTGGAAATCGATGAGAGATGGGTATGTCTGTGAAAGTCACTTGAGGGAGCGTTAATGAAAGTAAGTACGTCCGTGAGCGATGCTATATGACCGTCATTCCTGTGTGCCCATCTCAAAGAAACTCCTGCTTTTTGTGTGCAGTTGCAGAAGAGGACCATCAGCGTGGTCTGCCGTGTTCGTCCCCTGGGGAAAAACGTGCAACCTTCAGTCGCTCGCATGGGTACCTTTGACGATGATTTTCATTGTCGGCATTGATCTTCACGCGAGCGACGAACACGGCATTGATTTCTTGTTTTCCCAGAGGGCGAACTCGGCAGATCACACTGATGGTCCTTTTCTGCAACCCTTCCCTCCCCATTCCCTCTTGATTTTTGTTCGCCTCTCCCCTTCTCACCAATAGCTCCGCACCTCTTTCTCCTGCACGAACTTCTGGCCCACTGGCTCCCTACCCTACGGTCCAGGCGCATTGTTCACGGCCCCTATCTCCTCTCCGTCCCATACCTTCCCATACCTTCTCACCTCTTTCTTACCTCTCCCCACCCCCAACCCCCCATCCCACCCTCACCCTCTCAGCTCCGCACCTGCTTCTCCTACACGGGTTTCTGGCCCACAGACTCCCGTCCCTACGGCTCAGGCGCACTGTTCACTGGGAACCTGCGGGCTGCTGACGTGGCGGACGCGCGGGAGAGGCTGGAGACAAAGCTGGCCGAGGGTGCTGGTTGCCCCGTGGCGGTTTTCTTTCTCAAGGATGAGCGGCAAGAGAAGGAGGTGCGTGGTGCGAGCAAGGTTTTCTGAGAACTCTCAAAAACGCGGTGCGTGGTGCGAGCAAGGTTTTTCTGAGAACTCTCAAAAACGCGGTGCGTGGTGCGAGCAAGGTTTTTCTGAGAACTCTCAAAAACGCGGTGCGTGGTGCGAGCAAGGTTTTTCTGAGAACTCTCAAAAACGCGGTGCGTGGTGCGAGCAAGGTTTTTCTGAGAACTCTCAAAAACGCGGTGCGTGGTGCGAGCAAGGTTTTTCTGAGAACTCTCAAAAACGCGGTGCGTGGTGCGAGCAAGGAGGCGAGTCCGTCAGTTGATTGTTGTGGTGCTGGGTGAGGAGCAACCTAGCTGGACGAGGGTGCTGAGTGCCCCGGGGCCGTGTTCTTCCTGAAAGACGAGCGGAGGGAGAATGAGGCGTGCTTTCTGGGAGGGTAATAAGAGGGGTGCGGGGTGCATATCCGTCATTGGCAGGGCAAGTATGAAGGGAGAGGCTGGAGGCGAAGCTGGGCGAGGCTGCTGGGTGCCCCGGGGCCATGTTCTTCCTGAAAGACGAGCGGAGGGAGAAGGAGGTGCGTGGGTGCGTGCGTGCGAGGAGAGAGGTATATTTCTCAGGGGATTGTTGCAGTGGTGGTGGTGGTCACATGCCGAGCTGCTGAGTGCCCCCTGGCGGTTTCCTTCCTGAAAGACGAGCAGCGGGAGAAGCAGGTGCGTGGGTGGTGAGAGGGGTGTGGGGTGCATGTGCTTCACTAGCTGGTCAAATGAGAGAGAGTGGTGAGGCAGCAGGCGAAGCTGGGCAACGGTGCTGGGCGCCCCGCGACTGTGTTCTTTCTGAAAGACGAGCACATGGAGGAGGGCCGTCGTGCGAGGAAGGAGACATGTCCCTCAGGTTTTTTCTTGTCACACTCGGTTCGGGTCACTCTCGGGTCAATCTCGGGTTACTCTCGGGTCAATCTCGGATCACTTTCAGATTTACCACTTGTGGTCACACTCCGTTCACTCTCGGGCCACTCTCGGGTAGTTCTAGGGTCAGTTTAGGGTCATTGTCGGGACACTCTTAAGTCACTCTTGTAACACTCTCACCAGCCTCTCCCGCTGGCCGCTCATGCTGCTCTCCCTGCTGGGCTGCCTCGCCACCACTACTCCCTTTTTCCCCATTCACCCCCATGTCCTCCTCTCCTGCTGGCCGTTCATGCTACTCTCCCTCCTCCCCACCCACTGTCCTCCCCTTCCCCCCTTCCTGCTTTCTCCCTCCCCTCTACCCATCAGGTGTGCATAGTCCAACCAGTATCCTACATAAATCGTCGTCTCGCCCTCACCACTCTCACCGGCCTCTCCCGCTGGCCGCTCATGCTGCTCTCCCTCCTCCTCTCATGCTAACCCCCTTTCCTCCTCTGCTCCTGCTTCCCCTTCCCCACTTATCAGGTGTGCATAGTGCAACCAGTATCCTCCATCGATCGACGTCTCGCCCTCACCACTCTCACCGGCCTCTCCCGCTGGCCGCTCATGCTGCTCTCCCTCCTGGGCTGCCTCGCCACCACTGCCACCGTCTCGGGTGTCAATCTTGACCCCTATAAAGTTGGGCTTGGGGAGTCAGCTCACCACGCCCTCCCTTTAACCCTCGGCCTTGCCACAGTCATTGGTGTGGGAGAGGTGAGTTCTTTGCCTTCTCTGTCCCGCTTGCCCTTCTCTCTCTCCTGGGTGGGTTGCCTCGCCACCACTGCCACTGTTTCTGGCGTCATCTCGACCCCTATAGGGTGGGGCTTGGGGAGTCAGCACACCACGCCCTGCCTTTAACCCTCGGCCTTGCCACAGTCATCGGTGTGGGAGAGGTGAGCTCTTTGCCTGCCCGCTCTCTCTCACCCCTCCGTGAGAAGTGAGAGGTGAGTGCTTCGTCTGCCCTGTCCCGCTTGCCCCTCCACCTGCCCTCCTCTCCCTGCTGGGCTGCCTCGCCACCACTGCCACCGTCTCTGGTGTCAATCTCGACCCCTATAAAGTTGGGCTTGGGGAGTCAGCTCACCACGCCCTGCCTTTAACTCTCGGCCTTGCCACACTCATCGGTGTGGGAGAGGTGAGTGCTCTACCTCTCCACCTGCCCCCATCTCCCTTTTCTCCCTCCTCTCCCTGCTGGGTTGCCGCGCCACCACTGCCACTTTTCTGGTGTCAATCTCGACCCCTATAAAGTTGGGCTTGGGGAGTCAGCTCACCACGCCCTCCCTTTATCCCTCGGCCTTGCCACACTCATCGGTGTGGGAGAGGTGAGTGCTCTACCGAGGGTGAGGGGCAGGGCGTGGTGAAGCTGCTCCCTCCTCTCTCCACTGGGCTGTCTCGCCACCACTGCCACCGTCCCTGGTGTCAACCTCGACGCTTATGGACTTGGGGAGTCAGCTCATCCCCGCCCCTACCTCCTCCCTCCTGTTCTCACACACACTCGTTACCCATTCCTCCCTCCCCTCCATAGTCACAACCCACTCCCACCCCCCTCCATAGTCACAACCCACTCCCACCCCCAGCTCTTTCAACGCATCATGGCAGGGCGATACAGGGTGAAGCTCCCCCCGCCCTAGTGCGCTTGATGATGCTGCTTCCTCCCTCCCCTCATCTGCATTCCCAAAACCCTTTCCTGCATTCCCTCCCAACCCCACTCCCACCCCCAGCTCTTCCAACGCATCATGGCAGGGCGATACAGGGTGAAGTGAAGCTCCCCCCGCCCTAGTGCGCTTGCTGATGCTGCTTCCTCCCTCCCCTCATCTGCATTCCCAAAACCCTTTCCTGCATTCCCTCCCAACCCCACTCCCACCCCCAGCTCTTCCAACGCATCATGGCAGGGCGATACAGGGTGAAGTGAAGCTCCCCCCGCCCTAGTGCGCTTGCTGATGCTGCTTCCTCCCTCCCCTCATCTGCATTCCCAAAACCCTTTCCTGCATTCCCTCCCAACCCCACTCCCACCCCCAGCTCTTCCAACGCATCATGGCAGGGCGATACAGGGTGAAGTGAAGCTCCCCCCGCCCTAGTGCGCTTGCTGATGCTGCTTCCTCCCTCCCCTCATCTGCATTCCCAAAACCCTTTCCTGCATTCCCTCCCAACCCCACTCCCACCCCCAGCTCTTCCAACGCATCATGGCAGGGCGATACAGGGTGAAGTGAAGCTCCCCCCGCCCTAGTGCGCTTGCTGATGCTGCTTCCTCCCTCCCCTCATCTGCATTCCCAAAACCCTTTCCTGCATTCCCTCCCAACCCCACTCCCACCCCCAGCTCTTCCAACGCATCATGGCAGGGCGATACAGGGTGAAGTGAAGCTCCCCCCGCCCTAGTGCGCTTGCTGATGCTGCTTCCTCCCTCCCCTCATCTGCATTCCCAAAACCCTTTCCTGCATTCTCTCCCAACCCCACTCCCACCCCCAGCTCTTCCAACGCACCATGGCAGGGCGATACAGGGTGAAGTGAAGCTCCCCCCGCCCTAGTGCGCTTGCTGATGCTGCTTCCTCCCTCCCCTCATCTGCATTCCCAAAACCTTTTCCTGCATTCTCTCCCAACCCCACTCCCACCCCCAGCTCTTCCAACGCATCATGGCAGCGCGATACAGGGTGAAGCTCCCCCCGCCCTACCTCCCTTCTCCCGTGCTCCACACACATTCGTTGCCTCCTTCCCGTCCCTCCTTCCACTACCCAATTCACCCCAGATCTTCCAACGTATCATGGTGGGTCGATACGGGGTAAAGCTCTCCCCACTCTCCCTTGCATGCCCATGCCTCTTCCCCCCTCCTCCCCCCTCCCCTGCATTCCCCCCCAACCCCACACCACACCAACAGATCTTCCAGCGGATCATGGCGGGGCGATACGGGGTAAAGCTCTCCCCGACCTACCTTGCTTGCTGATGCTGCTTCCTCCCTCCCTCCCCTGCATTCTCTCCCTACCCCCGCAACCCCTGCATTCTCCCCCAACCCCACACCACACCAACAGATTTTCCAACGTATCATGGCGGGACGATACGGGGTAAAGCTCTCCCCGCCCTACCTCCTTCCCGGCCCCCTGGGCTGCCACGGCACTGCCACTCGCTTCGAGTCGCTCCTACCCTCCTCCCGGGTAGGTGGGTTGCTGGGGTTCGCTTCGAGTCTCTGCTACCTTCCTCCTGGGTAGGTTGTGACGTGAGGGTTGATGTGAGGGGTGGATGGTAGGAAGGAGTGAGAGGGAAAGGGGGTATGGCCTGCGCCTCTCCCCGCCCTACCTCCTCCCCGGCCCCCTGGGTTGCCATGGCACTGCCACTCGCTTCGAGTCCCTGCTGCCCTCCTCCCGGGTATGTGGGGTGGATGGATGGTAGAAGGGAATGAGAGGGAAGGGGGGTATGGCCTGCGCCTCTCCCCGCCCTACCTCCTCCCCGGCCCCCTGGGTTGCCATGGCACTGCCACTCGCTTCGAGTCCCTGCTGCCCTCCTCCCGGGTATGTGGGGTGGATGGATGGTAGAAGGGAATGAGAGGGAAGGGGGGTAAGGTGTGCACCTCTCCCCGCCCTACCTCCTCCCCGGCCCCCTGGGCTGCCATGGCACTGCCACTCGCTTCGAGTCCCTCCTGCCCTCCTCCCAGGTAGGTGGTGAGACGAGGGGTGGATGCATGGTAGGAGGGAGTGAGAGGAATGGACTTACATGTGCACCTCTTCCTGTCTTTCCTCCTCCCGAGGCCGCTAGGCTGCCAGTCGCCTCTCCCCACCCTATCTCCTCTTCTTTGTCTCTCCTCAAAGGCCTAATCCTCCTCCTCCTCCTCCTCCTCCTCCTCCTCCTCCTCCTCCTCCTCCTCCTCCTCCTCCTCCTCCTCCTCCTCCTCCTCCTCCTCCTCCTCCTTCTCCTCCCCCCTCTCCCCACCAGGCGCTGTTCAACATGTGTGCAGCCAAGGCGGTCGTGTCATTCATTATGTCCTTTTAGTGTAAACCTTTTCCATTACTTTCCTTCAAAGGCCACATCGGTCCCCTTTCTTCTCCCCCCCGCCCTCGGCCCCCTCCCCCGCACCAGGCGCTGTCTGACACGTGTGCAGGCAAGGAAGTAGGTCATTCATGGCGTCTTTACAAGCGTGAATCGTTTCCATTACCTCTCTCCTTCGCCCCCCCCTCCACCCCCTCTCTCCTCACCAGGCCCCCTTCGACATGTGTGCAGCCTGTCAGGGTCATTCATGACCCTCTCTCCCTTCCCCTTCACCGATGCTCCTCTCCATTATCTCTCCTCAACAGCTTAAACCCCTTCTCTTCCATCCCCGTCTCTCCCCCCACCAGGCAGTGGGGTCATTTATGGTGTCATTACAAGCGTGAAGGGGTTCATGACTTTTGAGGCGCCTCAAAAGTCATTTATGGTGTCATTACAAGCGTGAAGGGGTTCATGACCCTCTCTCCCTTCTCCTTCCCTGAGGCTCCTCTCCATTATCTCTCCTCTACAGCTCAAACCCCTTCTCTTCCACCCCCTCGTCTCCCCCCACCAGGCCCTCTTTGATATGTGTGCAGCCAAGGCGGTGGGATCATTCTTTACGTCGTTACAAGTGCGAGTCCTTTTCCTTGTCTCAACTCAGAGACCCTATCCCCATTCTCCTCACCCCCCAACCCCACCCCACCAGGCCCTCTTTGATATGTGTGCAGCCAAGGCGGTGGGATCATTCATGACGTCATTCGTTCTGGCGTGTGTGGCGCTGGCAGCTGATGGGGGCGTTGACGGTGGTATCGACCCCATGTGAGTTCCTTTGTTGACTTGCGTTGACTCGCATTGACTTGCTCTCCATTCATTCTGGACTGTGTGGCGCTGCCATCTGATTGGGGGGTTGACGGCGGTATCGACCCCATGTGAGCCCCTGTTGACTTGCCTTGACTTGCATGGAGTTGCCTTGACTTGCGTTGACATGCCTTGACTTACTCTTCATACATTTTGGCGTGTGTGGCGCTGGCAGCTGATGGGGGCATCGACTCCACGCGAGTCCCTGCTTTGTTTACTTGCGTTGACTTGCATTGACCAGACCAATCGAAGGAGAGCACTTTCAAAGGTTAATCTATATGTCCACCTAAATGCATTCTATGTATTTAAGATGGCCGACCAAAAGGGGTCATAAAAAGAAAGTACTTAGGAGCATCGCTCGTGTCTAGGCACCTCATAATTCGTTGTTTTTCACCCCTCTACACCTTCCCCAATCGCATTATCCTCTCCATCGCTCTCCTTGCATCCCCCATCAGCAAATGCCATCCCGACACCCCTCCCCTTGATCGCTCTTCCCTTCAGTCGTCTTCCCTCCCACCCTCCCACCCTCCCCCCTTCCCCCTCCCTCTTCCACCATCTTTCTCTTCCCATGCCCCACCAGGTACATCGAGCCATCCTTCTTCGTGCCCAATCTCCTCCTCTCCTTCATTCACAACATCATCGGCCCATACTCCGTCCTTGCCCCACTCTCTCCCCTCACTCTCTCCCCCCACTCTCTCCCCTCTCTCCCCCCTCTCTCCCCTCTCTCTGCTGAACCATCGTCGATTGATATCATACAGCGATTGGCTGCAGTGATGAGAAGTGTAGCTCATGCTTCCGCAGAGCAAAATGCCCGGTACAGCTCGAACATGAGAGACATGCGGCGTATTATGGACCGGCTTGATCAGGTCGAGCCCTATTTCATGCATCAACAGGTCCTCTTGAGCGAGAGATTCAAGGAGGTGTTTCGTGAAGTGGTCGCTGAACGCAAGACGATCGTCGAAGCGAGAGATGAGATGAAGTCCAATTTAAGCGGGATGAGGAAGGTGCTGGCAGATGCGGCTACAAATGCGTTTGGAAGACAGTATGAAAATGTGCTGCGTTCGATGAAAGAGACCATCATGGAATCCGTCGACAAGGCACTGGCCAGGGCTGCACTCGAGTCACGGCTGAAGGTGATACTACCGAGTGACTACATGGAGTCTATGAGAAGGTCTGTCCAGGGTGGCGTCGAAGACACATTGGCCGCTGTGAGGATGGCTTCAACCCGCGACGAGGAGGCAATAGCACAAATCAAGGAGGAAGTGTGTGCGGCGGTACTCAAAGTTCTGGCAGCACAGAGAGAGATGCAGTGTCAAGAGGGGTTTGCAGCTGTTTCCGAAGGGGGCCGGGGAGTTTTTGAGGATCGTTACAGTGCATCTGTCAACGGGCGTATGAACGCAGTTACAGACTTGCCAGCACCACCAGTCAACGCAATGTCGTGCGCGGACATTGGCTTTGTGGGCGAGAACCAAGCGTCCGCGAGTGAGTGTCGTGTTCGGCTTGAGACAGAGCCTGGTGGTGAGGATGACGGACGGGCGTCGCCAAGCCAACACGCTACGCAGACCGAGCCTAAACAAGACCAGGGTGGTCACAGCAGTGCTGTCAGGCGAGCGGAGGGTGGCGAAGGTTTTTCGCAGGGACTCTTGCGCGCGGAACATGATTTCAAGAGGCAACGCGTGGAAAAAGATGGGGAACCCTTGGAGACCGGTGACGTAGTTTGAGCAGGCAGCTCGAAGACTAGTGAAGATGCGGTGGAGCATGTTGCATTGAGAAAGGCGGGGCAAATGACCTTTGGCTCGGTGTGGTGTTTTCTCAACGAACCTTCTGCATTTGTGCAAGAAACTGGGCCGCATGCATCCCAAAAGGTACGCGCGACAGCATCGCAGTGCCTGATTGATGATGGCACGTCGGGTGGTGCCATCGTTCACGTCGGTGCAGATTCAGGTGTGAATGGGTTAAAGGAAATGGCGACCGACAACATCGACGAATTGGAGTCTCTGCAGCTGGACGAGTTTGGAAAGAGTTGGGGAATTCTGCGGCCTTTCAGGTCGGCAGGCTTCGGGCTGCGACAGAAGGGCACGGCTCAACAGCGCTATTGTTCGGAGCAAACAGTCGGAGGGCGAAAGCGAAACATGGGCTGCCACAAAGAGGAGTCGAGTAGAAACTTCACAATTGCTGTTTGCTGGATGGCCTACTTTCCCGACGCAGACTTGCTGCATTACAAGATGTCTCCACACGACATCAACTGTTGGGCGGCAGAGCTCGAATTTGCAAGGAAGGTGCCAACCGGAGTGTGGAGTGTCATGAATGAACTCAACCTCGACCGTCTCGACAAGTGAGTGTTATTTTTTTCCGCACATCATGCTCGTCGTTTGTATATACTAATTTATTTCTGTTATTGTTTGCAGTTTCCGTAACGTCATGAGGCGGACCCGGGAGCGCCTGGACAAGGGGCTTGAATGGGAGATGGCGTTGTGCGCAGGTGTGGGTCGCGCGGTTATTCTTGGGAGATGTGACGTTGCACCACCAATTGGGGTGCCCCCCCTCGTCTACGCCGCAGCAATCGGAGCCACACTCTTTGCACTGCTGGCTGCGTCGACAGGCGTTCCACCAGACTTGGGAATCGAAGACGGTGCCGAAGCAACTGCACGCGCGACGATTGACGACGAGGCTACTGCGCATCGTGCAGCAGAAGCTGCCACTCTTGGCCTGGCAGCATTGGTGAAAGTCTCGGATGCCGCGCACGATAAAAACGAATGGGAGGCTGTGCTCGCCCCCACTATTCTGGGCCTTTTCGACTGTGGCACCGACATCGAAACCGAAAGCATATGCAAGGTAGTGGCAAGAGTGATTGTGTTCTGGTGCGGATGCAATGTCTCTGCAGCTGGCCTCGTCGAGTTTGTTGGAGCAGCTCTGCGAATCACGCCGACAAAACGCGGGAAAGCGCTCAGGAATAGCTGATCACAAATAGGATGGTATTAGCATCCTCGACATTGGCATTCGTGTACTGGTTTAATGCTAGAGATTGTAGTAAAAAACATTTCAGACACTTTTGGCTGTTGTATTACTACCATAGCGGAATTCGTCTGCAGTGACCACTGGCTATTGGTGAAACCAAAACACATCGGGGGTTCAAACGGGCACAGCATGGACATTGACATCACCAGCCACGTGGCATGCTGCATATCGTGCGGTAGAATGGTTGCGGAACGAACCCACCTCATGCGGATTACAGTCCCGCCACCTGGCATACGTAGAGATCGTTGTGCGCTGCGAAAGATCCCGCGCAACGTCTAGACAGGAATGATGGGCGGATGCTATGGGATGTTTGCAAAACATCACTATTCTAAACGTTGCACCATTCGACAACCACCATGAAACAATGTCCGGCATTCATTGGGTGGGTGGAGCCGGGTCGTTACAACAATTTCATGTTTCTGAGCTCGCGTCACACCTACAGAATACGCCCTCATCCATTGCCCAATGACGCTGCGTGTGTTTTAAGTCAAACAGTCCGCGGGATCCAAACAAGTTTTTGAGAACCCTGCTACCTTATATCTACTCCCCTTTGCTCGTCTACCGGTGATTTCTTGCGTGAAGATGGCTGGGCCCGTATCTCTATCTGGTTGTGGCGTTAATGTTTTGGTGCCAGAAGACCTCTACCAGCTTGTGCTAGATGGGAAGAAAGAATGGCCTACGACCTTTCTAGACTATGCGATTCTGTGAGTGTCTGGACAACGGTTGCTTGAGTCTGACGTTGTGTCGACCATGTCTCCATTTACTCTAGCGTTATGGCAATATCCTATAAAGGTTGTCTCATAATAAACCTGCCTTCCAACTTGTCGATGTCGTTACAGAAAGCTGGCCAACACAATCCTCAAGTCTGCGGAACTAGAGAAGTTACACATAATATCCTCGAAGGTCGCTGCTGTGGCGATCAGTAAAGTTCCTCCACAACTGTTAGGCCTGACCGGGAAATTTGGTCTTTTGTCGAAGGAGGTCATCGTCGTTCCACTGTTCTCTGGGTGAGTGTTGCAGGTCG
Source organism: Closterium sp. Naga37s-1 (assembly GCA_947471745.1). Lineage (NCBI taxonomy): Eukaryota > Viridiplantae > Streptophyta > Zygnematophyceae > Desmidiales > Closteriaceae > Closterium > Closterium sp. Naga37s-1. The sequence continues at coordinate 1,294,680 of CANJKZ010000863.1, forward strand.
TTCGTTGCGCTGGTAGATGACCGACGGAGCTAACTCCTTTGGAGCGTCTTGCAGGCTTAAGGTCCCTCCGCATGCTTGCGTCAGCATGATCGTTATAATTCATCCTGACGATCTGCTTGCACAACCACGTGGAATCTACCGCACGCGAGCGATCCACTATGATCCTAAAGGGAGAATCCCTTCACACCAGCACGCGGATCTTGCTACGCGTGTTTTCAAGTACGTCCGTTACCCCGGCTCGTCGCTATGCTTCCTGTTCCCGGGTTATGTCAGCCTCAATACTCGTCTTTTGCACCACGCAGGTGGATCAAGCTTCAACTCGTTGTCGAATACACCGGCGGTAAAAATTTATCGGGCAGTCACGAAATCGCGGTTCTGAAAGACATGGAAACTTATTTGGCCGACCTTAAGCTCGAAGTTAAGGTAGGCTTTTAACACGCAATCTCGGTGTGGGGTGTTGTTCCGTAAAACAGTACCTAATTCGTTCGTCCTTTCGTGCAGAAGGCGGAAATCGGGAGCGTGGCCAAGGCAGAAGTAGGATCCGGCCTGCACGTGTGTTACGAATGGTGCAAGCTTCTGGACCAGTGGGACTACATCCGCGACCTACAGTCGAAGGAATCCTTGCTCTTGGGGAAGGGCCGGCTCTCCAAGGACGAAATCCGTGAGGAGTTAGTGTCCAAGCTCAAAGAACACTTTGCCTGTGCAGTACAAGGGAAGAAGCTGTGCGACGCATCCGGAAAGTCGGGGGTTGGACGGCGTGCCGTGGATGGAGTGAAACCCGCGCCGACAGCGACAGGGACGCCGCCCGGAGCTCCTGGTGAAGGCGCATCAGACGTTACGGGGACGAAGTCCAAGCACGTTGGGCAGCATCAGCGTGCGATTTCTGACGAAGGGACTGCGGAACGCGGCAAGGATGCGGCCCATCTGCCAGATGCGGCGTCAGCGAACCCTGAACCAGCCTACCAGGCGTTGCTGCAACCAATCTCTGCGATTGGAAATGAGTCTGTTGCAAGCGCGCTAGAGAAGGCTGGAAAAGAGGGTGGGCTTGGCGCGCTACATGAAGGTCTTATTGTTGGGGTGGAGAAGGCTGTTAGAAAAGGCGTCGAGGCAGCAGTGGGTGCGTTTCGTTCTGAGGTCACAACGACTCTCGAAACGTTTAAGACAGACCTTCTCACCGCCATTGCGAACAAACTGGCTACTGGATCACGGCCAGACAACTCTCCGGCAGAAGCGATACATCCAACCACGCCGAACGCAGACGCTTCAAAGCGTGTCGAGGAGTCCTTACCGGACGATCAATCACCAGGGTTTTCTCTAGGCGGAGCGGACGACATCATTAACAGGTGGCATTACTCGGATGTACGCCCTAACGAGAACGTTGCGGGCGACGGTAATGACGCCGCAGCGGAACGTTGGGAAGCTGCGAAGGAGTCAGAGGAAGTGGCGCCAACACGTGCAGCGGGTACCGTGGTGGGAGCGGAGGGACCGGAGGCGGAGACCTCTGGAATACGGCTTTCACGCCATCCTGCTGTTTCCGAAGCACAAACTCTTCCTAAGATTCCGCGGGCAATGGCGGCGCAATCTGCGCGTGAGAGCGGCGTTATGACGTTTGAGTCCATACTTAGCTTCTGGAAACAATCTTCGCAAGACGAGGAGGATGAAGACGAAGAGCACCCCCTCAGCGTGATGCAGGCGATCGTAGCACAACAGCAGCCGCTAGAACTTCCCGCAGCGGTCGAGGAAAAAGAGGGGCTGCATATCGATGTCCAGACCCACGACAGGGTGGCCATGGACCAGCTTGGCAAGAAACGAGGGGTTCAGCGCCCATTCAGGCGTGCGGGTTTTTTCGTGAGGCATAAGGAACCCGGCGCGCCGAGGTACACGTCAGAGCAGACGGTGGGGGGTAAGAAGCGGAACATGGGGTCTCACATGGAGAAGTGGAGCAGAAACTTCACGACCGCGGTTTGCTGGAGTGCCTATTTTCCAGATGTGGACCTTCTCGTCTACGGCATGGAACCAGCTGAAATAGCCAATTGGAGTGACGAGCTCGACTTTGCAAAGCGACTACCTACGGGCGTGTGGAGTGTGATGAACGAACTGACTCTGGACCGCTACAGCAAGTGAGTTGCATGTACACTTGGAATCGCTATTTTCCGAGTTGCGCTCTGACATCGCTAGTTGCTCATTGTGCAGTTTCCGCGAAGTGATGACGAAGACGAAAGAACTTGCACGGAATGGGGTGGAGTGGGAGATTGCTCTCTGCGCCGGGGTCGCTTACTCAGCAACTCTACCAAGGAGTGGCGGAACACCGAAGGGCGTTAGCCCAGTGATTTTTTGGGCTGGATTGGCTGCATCAATTTACGTTGCGTGGATGGCGTCAATTCCACCTACGAAATGCACCTTGGAGGAGGACGCCAAAACGGTGGCCCTAACCACCATCAACGACGATGATGTGGCGTCGAAGGCTGCTAAGGCTGCAGCATGCATCCCAACTATTCTGGCGAGTCTTGTCGCAGAGTCCCGCGAAAAAGCTCAATGGATTCCCAAGCTCGCAGATGAGATACAGAAGATGCTGCCGGACAGCAGTCACGACACTGCGCTACCGCTGTGCAGGGTTGCGGCAAGAGTGCTCGTGTATTGGTGCCAGTGCAAGGCTTCCTCAGCTCGGATTGCGCATCCACTGAACATTGCCCGTACGACGAGGCCTAACAGGAAGCGCAAGGGAGTAACGGGTCAAGTGTAGAAACAAGTATGACCGAGTTAGTCGTTGCGGTTCGTAGTTTGGAATTGTGCCGTCCGTTGGTACACATGTTCGGATTCCGTTTGTTTTGGATTGAGTCAATAGGCAAGCCTCATTGTACTGTAAATCTAGCGCTCGGCCGCATCACTAACCTGTGTTTCATAACACGAAATAATACCAGAAAGAAGACCGCTGAAGACCAGAAAAAATAACCTGGGTTATTTTGTTTCCGCCTACACGCAAACATCATAGCACTGTAAATCTATAGTTGCCAACAAAACGTTCAGTACGATTCAAATCTCTCTCGTCGAGGACCTTGTGCGCCAAATGAAATGGATTAAACGGATATACATTTAGTCTACGACGGCAGAACAAAAAGAACCAATCCACTAACTAGGGTTCCAGCTCTGCAGCCGGTCGACGAAGATCCATATAGCAACAAGTAATGCATCAGATTGCTATAGAAACTGGTTCCGTCCATCTACAAATAGCCTTGCAAGGAACTCTAGAAAGCATAACACAAACAATCACGGAAACATGTTCGACTACACCCTCACGTCAGCCCTTAACCTCTACGACGAACACTGAAGCTAAGGGAAGTGCCGACCTGTGCGGCTAGTCGTGCTGCGGCGTGTCCGCATTCACACCAGTAAACCATGACCGAAGCAACCACTCTGGCTAGTTTCTTCACCTCTTCATCGAGACCTTCTGGATCTTGTATTTCGGATATGGCTCCTCCAAGAACTGTAATCCATCTAGACTTGTGGTGTTTAACACCCACGAGACTACCCATAGCAACAATGCCAATCCGAGCTGACTCGGCTGCACGGTCGGCAAGGACGATGTCATCGATGACGCTGCGAACTGCTGCTCGGGCACCTGGTGTGTATGTTAGTGGAGGAACACCCATCGACACTGCATGAAGCGTGTAGAGGGCAGATGTGACTCCTGTAGCGAACTCGACTGGTGAGATAAATTGCGGCCGCTGCACGCCGCGATCCTGAGTGTGCATAACAGTGAGACCTGCAGCGACGCAGAGTGCCGTCATCATCCCGACCCCTACCCTCAAGAGACGTTCTGCCCTATCCACGAAGTCCCGGAAACTAGGGTTGGGAAGGGAGACATGAATGATCAATCGTTAGGGGAGTGATGTAATCTACATAACAAAACCGTCGAAATCGGTAGCAGCACACCTAATTACCGAAAAACTGTGCTATTAAAGCCACTCACTTATCAAACGTGTCAAGATGGAGCTCGTTCAGAACACTCCACATGCCCATTGGCATACGCTCTGCGAACATCAGATACCTCAACCAGGCGTTGATGTGCTCCGGGTTCATCCCGTACGAAAGCAGGTCTATATCTGGAAAGTACGCCTTCCAGCAAATGGCGACCGTGAAGTTGCGACAAGTTTCGTCGAGGTGGACTCCCAAGTTGCGCTTTCTACCACCCACGAACTGCTCCGAGAAGAAAACATCCCCCCGCATGCCCCTGGGACGCGTGAAAAAACCAGTCGACCTGAATGGCCTCGCCATTCCACGTAGCTTTCCGAACGCGTTGATCTGGGCGGCCATTTTCGGGGCAATTTATTACAGCCAGAAGAGAACAATGACACGGTGACTGGATGTGCCGTGTTTAAGTACTGGGTTATATATGTACCGGTTTCGTATGGTTATCATGCATCGTGATCTCCGCATGGTTAAATGCCACGGCTTTGTGCTCTCCGATTGGCCACCTGTCGTCGAGACACGTGGATTCTGGTGACGGATTAAGTAACACTATTTTCCAAAAGGCCATTTATTAGTAACAGCGTTAACATGTATCACCAAGTGTGCGAACTGAGAATGCGCCAAGCTACGTTTGTACTCTATATGAATGATCGCTGATAATAAAAACAGTAGCTAGATTAAAATAGAACTTAGTTTGCACGCCAGAATGTCCCATCAATTGTCACCAGCGCTAATCAACCAGTTCGTAATCACTTCGCTAAATGAAGGGCCTTGACTCATGCCACCCTCACCGAACACGAAGGCACCGCCAACCTGAGCGGCAAGTTGTGATGCGGCGTGTCCGCATTCACACCAGAAAACAAAAATTCCAGCGACAACCAAGGCTTGATATTTCACGTCGTTATCGACAGTGGCTGGATCCTGAATTTCGAATATGGCTCGCCCAAGTAATGCAGTCCACGTCGGACCATTGTGCTCGACATCCGGGAGACACCGCATCAAACGCATGGCAATCCCTGCCGACAATGCAGCACGATTGGCTAGGACGGTGTCATAGACGACGCTGCAAACTGCTGATCTGGCGCGACAAGCGTACGATTGTGGAGAAACTCCCATTGACGCTGCGGTTAGCATGTAGAGAGCAGCTGTAACTCCTGCTGCAAACAACTCTCTCGAGATAAAACGCGGATTCGGCACGCCGCGACTCTCGGCGTCCAGCACAGTGCGTCCGGCTCCGACGCAGATTGCTGTTACAAATCGGTCTCCCGCGATCTGGCGCCATGTGGCTGTATTCACCACGGTCCTGAAGCTGACAAGATGGGAAAGAACGGCAAACGTCAGGTTGTAAGCGACGGGTGCTAAGGGCAGCCGTGTAAGTTGCCAATGTGATGCGAATTTGATATAAACTACAATACGAAGGAACTACGAGATATCCATCCCCCACTTTTCAATTCTGTCGAGATGGAGCCTGTTCAACACACTCCACATCCCCGTTGGAATTCGCTCCGCGTACGTCATGGCGGTTCGCCATAAACTGTCATGCTCGGGATCCATACCGTACGCAAGCAAGTCCGTATCAGGAAAGTACGCCTTCCAACATATGGCGACAGTAAAATTACGACTATGTTCGCTGTTGTGGTTTCCCATGCTGCGCCTTCTACCACCAACGGTCTGCACCGAACAGAAAATTACATCTCCAGAGGCTGTTCTACGAGAGAAACAACCACATGACCTGAATGGCCTGTGTACCGCATGCTGCTTTCCCAAAGCGTTAACCAACGCCGCCATCTACGAGAGACGGAAACTTTAGATGCTCCCTATTGTGATTGAATTCCTTTAAGGCAGGTACTAAATTACTGATTTATGTCACGGAACAGATGTTGAATAAATATGCTGGTCACATCGTTCCGAGGTGGGGCTGCTAGGTGGGCATCACGTCGTGATCTCTGATGGAAACCACGCAGTGCTTTCGCGATCTTCGATTGGTCACCGAAATGAATCGCGATAAATTTCTGGAGTGGTAACATATTGTTTTACGGTTGTGACAATGCCAAGAGTGCGTGGTGTAGACTGCGTGGTGACGGCGGATTATACTGCGTGGTTCGGAGCTTCGGCTATGCCGCAATGACGATTTTAGATGGTAACGGGATCGTCGATGGTGACGGCACTATCTATTAACGGTCGACGATTACTGGGGTTCTCTCTACGGAACAGCCAAATAGCAAGCTTGGTATTCATGTTCGCACCAAAAACTCGCTAAATCACCTGAATATGGCTCACAACGTTTCCGCTATGTATGCCGGGCACTGTGAACTTGTTCCACACTCCCTCTACACATTGCATTCTACTACTGTGCACATATAATCCCCAAAACCACACAAGCGAACCCCTCCACATCAACAATTGCCATGCACTAGTCGGAATTTTCTGAAATGTCATCCGGGGTGACAACCTCGCTACGCTCGGCCTCATCCTCTACTGCCATCGCGGAACATGTCTGGTAAACGCCACCCGAAAACAGTCCCTGGACGAAACGTGCGATGGATTCACGCATGTCGTGGAAGTCACGCGCAGACGAGGGTGGATACAATTGTCCAACCGCTCGGCGGACGGCGAAGCCTTCCATGTCCGCAAGCAAGTCCAACAGGAAACGCACGCACCACACCCCTGATACAGGCTCATCCAAATCCAGCTCGTCTACGAGAAGGTCGTCGTTGAACCAGTTGTTGGCAAACCTCCTCCAACGGTCGTCTGCGCTCCCCTTAGAAATGTGATGCGTACTGTTGCGCAATTCACGCAGCACCTGATCCTTGAACCATCTGCAACACAATAAAGGGATGCTGTTAAATTTTGTAACCCAGCATCGGAAAAAGACCAACCACGACTACCAACCCACTCACCTCTGCATCCAGCCCGACATACAGCCAAAACCAGATTGGCTTGCATTGTTGCCTTTACGCTTCGGGTCTAAGAAGAAGCTGCAAAATCGCGTTTCCGTGCCCTCAGCGTTAGCAAAGTCGTTGGGATGAGTAACGACGAATAACGCTGGCGCCCCTACTCCGTCACGCCAACTGCAAAGTATAACGAACGGTGGGGTCTGCTTTGAGTCATCAATGGCCATCTTTTATGTGCTAGGCCAAACGACAAAAACCACTTACTCGTTCCAAACTGGAACCACAATTGCGTCGAAATCCAAAACCTTGATCGTAGATGAGGCGATCTGGGCCAGCTCCTTGCAAGTCATAATACGCACGTTCAACTCGGGCTTACTCTCGCACGCCCATCTGCGAAAAACACGCAAAACATCAGCCAGTGCAGTGAATATGAATCCCCCTAAAAGTCGACGACGTACAGCAGACCCATGTCGAGTGTCAGATTGGTGAGCTCCTTCGTGTCATCAAGCAGCTGCCCAAGATCATTCTCACAGAGGACGCGGTGACCCCCTGTGCGAAACTGTACTTTCACACTACGTGAAGCCATGCTTTGCGCTATTCTGCTGACGGGATGCTAATCACTAATGTGCAGTTTCTTTATTGCAAGCTCGTGTGTGTGAGTATATATGTTAGACCGTGAGGACTAGTCAAGCCGATTTGAGGACTTTGCGAAAAGGATGTAACAAGGTGACTTGTAACCGTGCACATGTCATGTAACACGATTCATCATGTGAATCGTGAAAATGTAATGACTGCTGTCGAAGACGAAGGAACTAGCACGGAGTGCAGTCAAGACACTGCGTTACCCCTGTCCAGGGTTGCGGCAAGAGTGCTCGTGTATTGGTGCCAGTGCATGGCTCCATCGGCCCGTATTGAGCATTCTCTAAACATCCCCCGTACGACGATGCCTAGTAGCAAGCGCACGGGAGTAGCGAGCGGGTCTAGTGTAGACTATTACGACGTAGTTTGGAATCGTGTATTTTGCTGTTACACCGGTTTTGATTTTGTTGGCTTTGCAATCCGTCTACATGTAAACATGAGTACTGTGATTCGGGGGTTCCCCCCAAAGGGCGAACAGCTAACACGCGTCTGAAGGATGGTTTCTGGCATGATTTATACACACCTAGCATGCCACATCATCGCAGCCATTCACACTAATCGGAAACGTCAGAAGAGTCATCTGGGGTGAATACCTCGCTAGGCTCGGCGGCATCACCAAGAGGCGTTGCATAACAAACTTGGAACACCGCACCCGAAAGTAGTCCGTTGATGAATCGCGATATGGTCTCACGCATGACGTGGAAATCACGCGGCGGAGTTGTAGGATACAATTCTTTCATAGCGCGTCGAGCAGAAAAACCTTCCATGTCAGTCAGCAGGTCTTGCAGAAACCGCACACACCAAACCCCTGAAAGGGGCTCATTCAAGTCCTCTACGAGAAGATCGTCGTTGAAGTCTGTGTTGCGCAGATTCCTCAAGCGGGCTTCCACGATTTCACCAGAAATCGGATTCTCATTGGCCCGTGGGTCACGACGCACCTGGTTCTCGAACCATCTGCAGCAGCCGGTTTCGGGTTTAGGGAAATCAGCGAAGTTCAACACGCAAAGAGCCGAGGTACGCGAGGCAAGCCTCACCTGCTCATCCAACCCGACATGCAGCCAAATCCAGACCAGCCTGCATTGTTGCCTCTGCGTTTGGGGTCGAGGAAGAAGCTGCGAGATCGCGTTACTGAGCCCTCTGCATGTGCGAAATCGCCCGGATGAGTAACGACGAACAACGCACACCCCGGCGACTCGAATCCGAAACACCAGCTGCAGATTGCATCATAAGGCATGTCAGCAATGGAGGTCAATCTGCGCCCAAGACAGATAAACACAAATACACTTACTCGTTCCAGATTGGAACCACCACAACGTCAAAATCCTGTATTTTGACAGCAGGGTCGTTCCCGTGACCCCTTGACGAAGCTATCTGTGTCATCTCTCTGTCGGTGATAATACGAACTCTCACGTCAGGCTTGCACTCGCACGCCGATCTGCAGAAACCAACACAGGGGTTCAGCCACTGCAACTTAGTTGGATCTGCCGAACATTCATCTACTTACAGAAGACCTATCTGTAGAGTAGTATTATTTGAGCTCCTGCGTATCATCCAACAGACGATTCAAATCTCTCTCGTCGAGGGCGTGGTGGCCACCGGTGTGAGCCACTACTTTCACCTTACGTGAAGCCATGCTTGAAATGGTTTTGTTTTAAAAAATGAGCACATATGTACCCGAGTTACATGTAGTGTGTTTCTGCCAGCCTAACATGGTAGGCGGCACGATCGAGAGACGGTGTCGCCGTGTTCGCAATGGACGGGAAGTTCCATGCATGTTTGGACTTCCTGGGTTTTGTAATATCGGTTGTGATTGAGGTGGCTAAAAAAGGATTGAGTTCACTTTCGTAAGCAACCCAAATGTCCTGCAAGTTAGCCGAAAAGATTGCTTTTGAACTGCCCACGTAGCAAGCCGCAACATCCATGGAGTAGTAGCGCACCGAGCTTACGTCCAATGTCACACAACACTCTATTCCAAAACCGACGACCATCACCGGGGGATCTCCATTGTCGTTCGTGATTATTGCTCTGCCACCAAAAATAACTTCATCCGCTGTATGTATTTTTAGCATAAACATCTGAACATCTACGAGTCTGGAATGTCAAATACATAGAACCACAGAAATATAGAAGTTATGGTAAAATCACCTGGACTTCATGAAATTCAACAGATCCCTCTACAACCACTACCCGCGTCGAAACCTCACGAGCGATCCCCCACATAAGGCTCCGGAGGGGGAATGTGACTCTTCTTTCGTTTCTTCGCCATCTGCCCAGCCTCACGATCCTTGATTTTGGGCCATTCGTCCGCTCCCACGACCGACTCCGCCCATGCATCATCGCGTGCCCTTGCGTCCACGACAAGGAAGACAATCCTGTTGCGTGAACCCTCGTTCGCAGTGATCCCGTCATCTCCCGCTACGTCGCGCTTTCTTTTTTGCAAGGCAGTGACGACATTCCCGTCCCCAATAGCGCTATCCGATGACTGTGATAGCAACCAGTCACCGAGAGCCAACGCATATGCGGTCGCGGCTTCGGAGTCATCGAGTCGCAGACTGTCGATGGTGAGCATCTGATTCCTCCTCCGCCCCAACCGCTTGGAACGCGTGTTTTTTAAGACTTTCTGGTCTCCATACTCGGAGTAGGTTGCGAGAAAGTCTTCAGCCTTCGCCAGATCGCGGATGGACATGCCGCCCATCATACCAGTGCCCCGGTCCCAAAGCTTCCACGCGTCTGAGAGCTTGCTGCACTTGAGCCATGGGATGAGGACAGCCGCGAAAAACATCCTCCGATCCTCTTGTTCTTGAGTTTCCACCTCGGGCTTCGCGTCGCAAACCTCCGTCTTTGGATCGGCGGCCCCTCCGTTCGACGCAACACAGGGCGGAGCGTCGTCGCCGCGAAAACCCCGTTGCGACGCCGCCATCGCCGCTTTCAGTAGCGCATTCTCTTCGACAAGACTCTTGTTCTCCATCCTCAACTGACAGTTCTCCGCCGTCAGCCTCCCCGCATTCTCCATGAGCTCCTGGTTTAGGAGTCGCAGCTTGGTCATCTGCTGGGTTCCTTGGAGTCGATAGATGGCATCCTGCACCCGTGCAACACCAAATGTCAAAACGCGAGGCTCAGGAAGTCACAAATTCAATCCGCACAGAAACTAATCTCTTACCGCTGCTGCAGACTGGCCCACATCTTTCCGAAGCCGACGACCTTCTTCGTCCATGTTCGCGACAATGTTGGCCCATTTTTGAAACAAGGGCTCCTTGCAGAGAGGCGAGATCTCAGCGTATGGATGACGGGTACAATTGCACGCACGTCCTTCACCTGTGAACTTGCTCTTGCACTTGGGGTTCTCGCAAAAAATCCAAAACATCGCAAGGTCCTGAGCAACCGTAGAGCGCCCATGGTCACGGAGGGCCTTCAAAAACTCCTCTGCCGATAGCTTTTTCTCGTGCGACTTCTTGTCTTTGTTGAACTTTTTGACCTGCGAAACGCCCAAAAAAAAGATGAAGAGACCAAACCCAGAAAACGAAAAACCCAGCTCTGATGACGCACCTTGGCCATCTCCTCTTCGAGCCACGGGTAGATGTGCTTTCGGAATAATTCTTCCCACTCGGTGTTATCCTCTAGTTTCGCATGTGCTCTGCCGATGTAGTAGTCCCCGGGATCACCCGAATAGCCCGCCATCAAAAGCACCGGCTCGAAAGGCACGCCCAATAGGTACGACCTCCGCATCTCTCCCTGCTCCCATCCTCCCAGCTTCGCAATGAGGGTGTCTGGGCACCGGTCGTCGCTGAGACCCTGCGCCCCGGACCTGCGGAAGATGTGGGTCACTTTGCTCGACGACCATCCCGCCTTGCTCATCACCCAGCCGATCCAATTGTTGTGCGTCTTGTATTCCATCGGGTCTTGCTCTTGGGGTGATCTGACGGTGTGCTTGTTGATCGGGAAGAAGATGTGTTTCTTGAACCAGTCCGTGTTTTTGTCAAACTTCAACGGTGGAATGAGGTTTTTCTTGTACTGGACCTCGACAAGGTCGTACACGAAATGGATCCACAGAAAGACACCACCGTAGCCGCACCGCCTGTAGTCGATGTGCCTAGCAACATACTGGTGGGACAAACGGTTCGTGGGATTGTTCTTCGTCTGTCGAGAAACGAACACCATGACTGGAAGGTCTAGAAACTCGTCGTGGAGAGTAGTGCTGCGAGTCTCGTGGACGTACATGTTGGCAAATCGCAGAGAGCGGATACTGCACCCTCTCCCCAGCATCTGATGCGCCAGCGTGATCATGACGGCCACTGCCAGAACCCTCCACAATCCCTCAGATAGGAACTGCACGCTGGCCTTGAAGTATGTTGTCCTCCATTCGGGCAGAACCTTGTGAAACAGATCCCTGTACTGCGCTGCCGTGTATACGTCGTTCAGAGAACCGCGCGTCTGTTCAAACCCCTCGCTGTAACAAACAGAAACAAACATGTTAGCGTCTAAGCAACCCAAAGGATCCCAATAAACCAATCGTCTACTTCACTCACTGGATTTGCTTTTTGCTGAGCTTGCTGAGCTTGACCCGAAGCAAACCCCTTGCCTCCCTCATCATGTCCAACACACGAGAGCCAGAGTAGTTGAAAAGGCGTCCTTCGATTTCTCCAAGACAACTCATCGCGTTCAACTTCGCCTTCAGCATGGAAGGTGTGCAAGCCTTCGGCAGTTTACCCGCATACATCTGACGGCCTTCCCGCATTTTCTTCGCTTGTCCCTCTGTTTCGGTGAACAAGTACTCCATGAAACGACAAAGCCGCCACAAAGTCAGCTTCGGCCCGTGCAGATGGGATTCGTTCTTCGGGACGCCGTCCCAGCCCTGTCCCTTGTCGTTGCCCAGAAAGATCCCAATTTCGTCCGGCTTTTCGGGGTCCAGCCTCTCACCTTCTGGAACATCGAGCAGCTGCGCCATCAGCAAGAAAACCCATCTCTTGTAGTACCACCAGCAACCGTGGTAGCAATTATTCGTTTGATCCGACCTTGAAATAACATGCTTCCATGCTCGAGTGATAGCTTCCTTCTTCTCCCGTGGCATTGGAATTTCAGGACGGATACCAGGAACAGGCTGTTCTGAATCCCAGTCCAAGAACCGACGCGTATCCATCCCTTCGTCTTCACGTTCGACCTCGGGTGCAGGTGGGCGGTCGAAAGGGTCCGTCCGCTCGTCCTGCGGATTCGCACGTCGAAAACCCGTTGTCTGACCTCTGCACCCACTGTCAGATGCTGGGATGTTGACAGGGTTGCTCCGCTCGTCCTGCGGATTCTGCTGCCGAAAATCCGTTGCTGGACCCCTAAACCCACTGTCCGATGCTGGGATGTTGGAAGGGTTCCTCCACTCGTCCTGCGGATTCTGCTGCCGAAAATCCGTTGTCGGACCCCTAAACCCACTGTCCGATGCTGGGATGTTGGAAGGGTTCCTCCACTCGTCCTGCGGATTCTGCTGCCGAAAATCCGTTGTCGGACCCCTACGCCCACTGTCTGATGCTGACGACCCACTCGAGGAAGACCCGCTTGCCCCATCTTCGCCAGATAGCTCAACTGCCGCAAGGTGCTCTCCCGGGACTCTGTCGCTCGGCAGCTCATTGAGGTCCCATACTTTTCTTGGCTCAACGCCCGTGGCTCCTAGCTCCTCAGGAGCGTTGTAAAATCGCTCGTTCTCCATGTCCTCCTCCTCGACAGCTTGCCTTCCATCCGCGAAAATGTCCTCGTCGACATTTTCGACCTCGACTGGCTCGAAGTACTCCTCATGATGAGCCTCGCCCGTAAGGTCGATACCTTCCGGTACTGTTTGCAGATCCTCGTCGTTCACATCCGCCGGTTCGTTGTCTGGTTGGGAAGCGTTTACCCAACCAGCTTCTTGATGCTGCGCCATTTTGATATGTAGAATCAAAATTCACGACACCGTACGCTCTGCTGCATGTTCGAAAGAAAAACGCGAACCTTCCGCGTAGTTCCTAATCTCTACTGCTAGAGTTGAAAGAAAGCTATAATCTACCACTTCTACTACGCAAAAATGAAGATCATCGACAACACCAAATGTGCAGACCTAGCATGGAAGTCTACTCTATAAATTACAGACATTCATTATGTCCGACGACTCCCCAGCGGTAGATGAACCGTTGATTCTAAAACCTAGAAGAAATTTGTAGACGAGGAAGTCGATAACAGATGCAGCACAATCACTGGACAATGATGCATGTCATGTTGATCGGAAATGACTAGATACTAAACCCGAAACCGGAACGATGAGCAAAACTGCAGGACATAGATCGAAATCGCCCGTTCTCCTCGCATCGCGTCGAGCAGAACTGCAATTGTCGGCTCTCTGCAAATCTGGTCGCTCCCGCCAGTTTCTGCTCTGTCGATTGGATGCCATCAGAGAGGGAGGATGCTCGCTGGATGCAGACAGTGTTGGTGCAGATGTCAGAGTGTGACCTCGACGATCATTGGTTGTGTCAGGGCGGGAACAGTAATGTCCTACACTCGTTCCGCACTTAAATGTTTTTAGTATTTCATCTATGAAATGTGACGCAGAAGAAAAACGTCATTAACCCCCAAACATCAACATATAAAATCTTGACGGCAATGCTCGTCATGTTGCGGTCAAGCGGGCGGGATATTGTGTCGATTGTGGACCGAAACGAGCGTACGGGAAAGTAATTTGATGGAGTGAATTGTGTTCGCGCGGATAACGTGACTAGTTTTAACAGTACCTTAAACTCGAGTACAACCATTTCCCGAAACAAGTGTAGAGAATGAGTGGATTTTCCGCATTGTGTGCACGTCTAATATGACGGTACTGTGATGAGACGAGGGTCGCTCATTATCGGAACCACGATTCAGAGTCGTGCGACGTCGCGCACACCGTTTGGTCGCAACCGGCCGGGCGACAAGACACCGTCAAAATGCATCCGAACTGGTTCCATTGACGATAGTCGCGATTTCGCAAACGCACAATTCGGAACTTCAACCATTCGAAACTTCAAAGATTCGAAACTTCAAACATGCAAACCTCGGGCAGGACATGGTCGAAACGGGCAGTTGCAGCAGTGCACAAGGGGCGGTGGGGGATGTCGTACTCGGCGCAGCCTTGCGCCAGCTTTGCGCCCACTTTCGACTCGTCCCAACTCCCAGGACGAGACGAGGATGACGAGCATTTTTCCCCAGGCAAATCCGCAGGACGAGCTTGTCAGATTTATATGACAGAGCTACTGTAGGCTATAGTGGGGTAGCACATATGGGGTACAGTTTTTCTAGGGTTTGTATTTGTACCCAACTTTCCCTTAGTCATTTTCATTCTTGTTTTCTTAATTCACATGGTATAGAGCGGGTTCCTACATGGGACCGTTCCTTCCTAAGGGCCCACCATAACGAAATTTTTTTTTTAGCTGCCCGACGCGCATTGCGCCCCTGCCCTAAAATTTTTTTTAGCGGCCCCTACGCGGCCTCTGACGCGGCCCCACCGCGGCCTGACGTGGCCCCTACGCGGCCCCTGACGCGGCCCCAACGCGGCCCCTGACTCGGCCCCAACGCGGCCCCTGACGCGGCCCCTACGCAGCCCCTGACGCGGCCCCTACGCAGCCCCTGACGCGGCCCCTGCCGCGGCCCCTACGCGGCCCCTACGCTGCTCCTGAGGCGGCCCCTGACACGGCCCCTGACGCGGCCCCTCCGCCGCCACTACCGCGGCCCCTACGCCGCCCCTGACGCCGCCCCTGACGCGGCCCCTGCCGCGGCCCCTGACGAGGCCCCTGACGCGGCCCCTGACGCGGCCCCTGCCGCGGCCCCTGACGAGGCCCCTGACGCGGCCCCTGACGCGGCCCCCTACGCCGCCCCTGACGCGCCCCCTGACGCGGCCCCTGACGCGGCCCCTGACGCGGCCCCTGACGCGGCCCCTGCCGCGGCCCCTGCCGCGGCCCCTGACGCGGCCCCTGACGCGGCCCCTGCCGCGGCCCCTGCCGCGGCCCCTGACGCGGCCCCTGACACGGCCCCTTCGCCGCCCCTGCCGCGGCCCCTACGCCGCCCCTGACGCGGCCCTCTCCTGCACCTGACGCGGCCCCTAGCGGCCGGCCGCTGCCGTCCCTGAGGCAGCAGCCGCCGCCGTCTCTGCAGCAGCGGTCGCAGCCGAACGGCCGAGCCGCCGAGCCGCCGAGCCGCCCAGCAGCCGAGCCGCCCAGCCGCCGAACCGCCCAGCAGCCGAGCCGCCCAGCAGCCGAGCCACCGAGCCGCCCAGCAGCCGAGCCGCCGAGCCGCCCAGCAACCGAGCCGCCGAGCCGCCGAGCCGCCGAGCAGCCGAGCCGCCGAGCCGCCCTGCAGCCGAGCCACCCGAGCCGCCCTGTCCGGTAAGAGCAGCGCCCCTTTCACAGCACTGCCCCCACCCTACTGTTTGCGCTGCTAGTCTACTACTGTCATGGCTACCCCTAGTGTCCTCGCTTTTGACGCTGAGGGTCGGGCCATTGACTTTGATGTCTGGATAGATGACCTGCAGCTTTTCTTACAGTGCGACAGGGCAGACGGCCTCTCCCTCTTTGACCTCACTTCTGGTGCCTCTCCTGCCCCCGCTGCTGATGCTGACGCCACTGTTCGCTCACAGTGGGCCACGCGCGATGCTGCTGCACGTCTTGCTGTGCGTCGCCACCTGCCTACCTCTGAGCGTGCGCACTTTAGCCAGTACAAGAGTGCTCAGACCTTGTACGACGCTGTAGTTGCGCGCTACTCCTCCCCTGCCACTGCTGCACTGAGCCGCCTCATGCTACCGTACCTCTTCCCTGACCTTGCTGCCTTTCCCACAGTCGCTGACCTCATTACGCACCTCCGCACTAGTGACGCTCGCTACCGCGCTGCGCTTCTTGCTGAGTTCTGCGCCAAGAACCCCCCCCCCATGTACATCACCCTCTACTACATAGTCACCCGGCTCCCTGACTCCCTTCGCGTAGTCAGGGACCACTTCCTCTCAGTTTGCCCCACCACTCTCACCGTTGACCTCCTCGAGAAGTCCCTCCTAGCAGCAGAGAAGAGCATAGTCGCTGTAGGAGCCTCTCGTGGTGACCCTCGCACCCCCATCTTTGAGGGGTGTTCCCCCTCCCCCCTTTTGCCCTCTGTTGCCTCTGCTGCTGCGGCCGACCTCGTTGGGCTTGAGTCGGTCGGTGCGGCGTCTACCCCTAGCGGGAGACGTCGCCCTGGCAAGGGCAAGGGGGGCAGGGGCACTGGAGGAGCTAGCGGGGGCGGTGGAGGCGGAGGTGGAGGCGGTGGAGGGGGTGGGGGTGGCGGTGGGGGTGGTGGCGGGGGTGGAGGTGTCGGTGGCGGCAGTGGAGGCGGAGGCGGAGGCGGCGGTGGCGGTGGGAGCGGAGGTGGCGACGGTGGAGGAGGAGGCGGCGGAGGAGGTGGAGCTGGTCGGGGTGGCGCTGCGCAGAGGGTCGGCTCCGGTGGTGGTCAGCGCCAGCAGCAGCAGCAGCAGCAGCAGCAGCAGCAGCAGCGCACTCGTGACATCCCCTCCCCTCAGCAGCTCCGTGAGTGGTACACTGCACGCCAGAGGGGTGGGGGTACTGGTCCGTGCACCTACGTCCTCCGCACCGGCGACCGCGCGGGTGACCAGTGCGGGGGTGCGCACTCCACCCAGCGCTGCTTTGGCCGCCTGACGGACGCTTGGCGTCACCAGTTCCCTGAGGCCACTGAGATCCCCCGCTGGGGTGAGCTGTCTAGGGCGGGTGTAGCTGTCTTTGACCTTGACTTTGATGCTATTCTTGCTGCCATGTATACTGTGACTATTAGTGATGAGGGTGACTGTTACCGGTGTTTTCCGCCCGACCCGGGCATTGAGACTGCTGCTCCAGGTACTGGTGAGGCTGCTGCTCTAGGTGCTAGCGAGGCTGCTGCTCTAGGTGCGTCTGCTCCCTCAGGTGCTGGTGAGTCTGCTCTCTCAGGTTCTGCGTCGGCTTCGGCCTCCCACACCTTCACCCTTGACTCGGGGGCTTCTCGCTCCTTCTTTCGAGACCGCACCACACTCACGCCGCTTGGCCGGCCAGTTGCAGTCTCTCTGGCAGACCCCTCTGGGGGTCCTGTCCTTGCTCACTTCTCCACTGTCCTCCCGTGTCCGGAGGCCCCCTCTGGCACCCTGTCTGGTCTTTACCTCCCCTCGTTCTCTACGAACTTGGTGAGTGGTGCTGACCTACAGGATGCGGGGGTTCACCAGTTCACTCCTGCGAGTCAGCGGGTGACCCACTGCACGGACGCTCGGACAGGCCGACACCTGGCCACGTTTACACGTCGGCCGGGGTCGAGCCTGTACACACTGACCACTGCGTCTCCTCCGGTCACTGCGTCTGGTCAGGTAGCTGCGTCAGGTCAGGTGTTTGCTGCAGCGTCCAGGTCTGGTCCTGAGTCTGCCCCCTGTTCGTGTCGCCTCCTGTCTCACGAGACTCTCCTCTGGCACCACCGCCTTGGTCACCCCTCCCTGCTTCGTCTCCGAGGCATGGCCTCCCGTGTCCTTGTCTCTGGTCTTCCCCGGTCCCTCCCTCCCCTTCCTCCGGGGCCTGGCCCTACCTGCGTCCCCTGTGTCGAGGGGCGGCAGCGGGCTGCCCCTCACTCCTCCCAGTTTCCTCCGACAGAGGCCCCGCTGCAGACGCTTCACATGGACGTGTGGGGCCCGGCCCGCGTCCGTGGACAGGGTCACGAGCGCTACTTCCTGCTGGTGGTTGACGACTACTCGCGTTACACCACAGTCTTCCCCTTGCGCAGCAAGGGTGATGTCACTGAGGTGTTGATCGACTGGATCCGCGCAGCTCGTCTCCAGCTCAGGCAGAGCTTCGGCTCGGACTTTCCTGTTCTGCGTCTGCACTCTGACAGAGGTGGAGAGTTCTCCTCTGGCCTTCTGCGAGCCTACTGTCGTGCACGAGGCATCCGCCAGACCTTCACGCTTCCGGACTCTCCACAGCAAAATGGGATTGCTGAGCGCCGCATTGGCATGGTCATGGACGTCGCCCGTACGTCCATGATGCATGCGGCTGCCCCCCATTTTCTGTGGCCGTTTGCGGTTCGGTACGCGGCGCATCAGATCAACCTTCACCCCAGGGTCTCCATGCCGGAGACCTCCCCAGCCTTGCTGTGGACGGGGAAGGTTGGCGATGCGTCTGCGTTCCGTGTCTGGGGATCTCGGGCGTTTGTCCGCGACTTGTCTGCGGACAAGCTGTCCCCTCGTGCTGCTCCTTGCGTCTTCCTTGGCTTCCCCCCTGACGCGCCAGGGTGGCAGTTCTACCACCCCACCTCTCGCCGTGTTCTGTCCTCCCAGGACGTCACGTTTGACGAGTCGGTCCCCTACTACCGCCTCTTCCCCTACCGCACTCCGTCCCTCCCCCCGCCACCGCTCTTCCTTGTACCAGGTCCCCCCCCGGTAGACCCCCTCCCCCCTCAGGGTCCTGCCCCTTCAGGTGTGTCCCAGGTAGACGCAGTCGAGCCTGTCGAGGTTACTGGTGACTCTGGTGCTGCTGAGGGTGCTGAGCCTGGGGGTGCTGACTCTGGGGGTGCTGAGCGTGTGGGTGCTACGCCTGGGGGTGCTGAGCCGGAGGGTGCTACTACTGGGGGTCCTGAGCCTGGGGGTGCTGAGCCTGGGGGTGCTACTACTGGGGGTGCTGAGCCTGGGGGTGCTGAGCCTGGGGGTGCGGAGCCTGAGGGAGCTGGGCCTGCTCGTGTGGCGTCTGGCGGTGCTGAGCCTGGAGGTTCTCCGGGTGCTTCGTCTCGGCGGGAGCCACTCTCTCCACAGGAGCTGCGCGAGTGGTTTGCCCGGCGCTGGAGGCGTGCTGCTGGAGCTGGAGGTTCTTCGGCTGCTGAGGGTGCTGGTGCCGTGGGTCCCGGAGGTGCTCGTCCTGGGAGTACTGGAGCTGCTGGGCCTGCGGGTACGACTGGAGCTGGAGCTGCTGAGGGTGTTGACGCTGAGGCTACTGCTGTCGGTCCTGGAGGCGGTCCTGCTGGGGGTACTACTGGTGCGGCTGGAGGTCCTGGAGCTAGAGGTGCTGCTGGCGCTGGTGCTGCCGCTGGGGGTACTGGTGCTGTCCCTGCTGTGTCTGGAGTCGCCGCGCGGCCTCGGCCGTACTTCGTTCCGCTCCTTCAGCAGGTTCTTGGTCTCCCGCCTTCTACTGGTCCTCCTCCTCCCTTAGAGTGTCCACAGCCTGTCCCGTCACAGTTCCAGTTATAGCCGGCCTCCCCACTGCCCGCTCCCTCTCCCTACACTGGTCCTACTGGAGGTCTTGCTGAGCGTCGTGAGCCTGCGTCCCGCCCTGCGTCGCCTGTCCGTGCTGCTCGCACTAGTGGTCGTGGTTCGCGTCAGCGTCCTCCTCCTGTCCCTGGCACGCACCGGATGTCTCTGCGTCCGTCCACTGCTCCTCTGCGTGCCCCTTTGCCTTCTCCTCTTGATTCCTCTCTTCCTGCTCTTCCTGACCCGGAGTCGGACTCTCTTCGTGCTGCCAGTCCTACTGTCACGCGTCTCCTTGCTACTGTTGTCACTGACCCTTCCTTTGAGTCCACTGCTGCGTCTGCCCTAGTTACTGAGCTCGTCGACTTTGCTGCTCGCTGTCGTCTAGACTACGCTGCTAGTCTTGTTGCTGAGTCTGAGTCTGTCTGTCCTCCGTCCGTCGGGGGTGAGTGTGCCCTTGGCACGGACGTCCTTGAGGACAGGCAGGAGGAGTTCCAGTGTTTGGCTGCTGCTTCACCTCATCTCGTGTCCGTACTGCTTACCCCTGAGGGAGACCCGGATGCACTTGACATCCCGACTCCGCGCTCTTACACGGAGGCGATAGAGGGTCCCTACTCCTCTCAGTGGCAGGCAGCTATGGACGCAGAGATGGCTTCCTGGAAGTCCACAGGCACCTACGTTGACGAGGTTCCCCCGCCTGGGGCGAACATCGTCAGTGGCATGTGGATTTTCAGGGTGAAGCGGCCGCCGGGTTCTCTGCCTGTCTTCAAGGCGCGTTACGTGGCTCGTGGCTTCAGTCAGCGGCAGGGAGTTGACTTACTTTCAGACCTTCTCTCCCACCCCGAAGATGACCACTCTTCGGGTACTGCTGCACATAGCTGCTCACCGCGACTACGAGCTGCACTCTCTTGACTTCAGCACTGCTTTCTTGCAGGGCAGCCTGCACGAGGAGATCTGGCTGCGTCGCCCACCTGGCTTCACTGGGTCTTTTCCTCCTGGCACCCAGTGGAGCCTCCGACGGCCAGTCTACGGTCTCCGCCAGGCACCGCGTGAGTGGCACGACACACTGAGGACTACACTTGCGGCTCTTGGGTTTGCTCCCTCTACTGCCGACCCGTCGCTGTTTCTGCGCACCGACACTTCTTTGCAGCCGTTCTACATCCTCGTGTACATCGACGACTTGGTCTTTGCCACAGCTGACACTGCTGGACTCGCCCACGTGAAGTCCGAGCTGCAGAAGAGACACACGTGCACAGACCTGGGTGAACTGCGCAGCTACCTTGGCTTGCAGATCACCCGGGACAGAGCACGCCGCACCATTACCCTGACTCAGTCACACATGGTGCAGCAGGTCCTTCAGCGCTTCGGCTTCACGTACTCCTCGCCTCAGGCCACTCCTCTGCCTACTCGCCACTCGCTCTCAGCTCTGCCTTCGGATGAGTCCGTAGAGTCGAGTGGCCCGTACCCAGAGCTTGTTGGCTGCCTCATGTACCTGATGACCTGCACACGACCTGACCTTGCATACCCTCTTAGCATTCTCGCACGCTATGTTGCTCCTGGGAGACACCGACCGGAGCACATGGCTGCAGCGAAGAGGGTGTTGCGCTACTTGTGCAGTACGTCGGGCATGGGGCTTGTGCTTGGAGGGCAGAGTCCAGTGGTCCTCACTGGGCACGCAGACGCTTCTTGGGCTGACGACCAGGCTACGCAGCGGTCGTCACAGGGTTACACCTTCAGCCTTGGTTCCG
Source organism: Closterium sp. Naga37s-1 (assembly GCA_947471745.1). NCBI lineage: Eukaryota > Viridiplantae > Streptophyta > Zygnematophyceae > Desmidiales > Closteriaceae > Closterium > Closterium sp. Naga37s-1. The sequence continues at coordinate 1,316,147 of CANJKZ010000863.1, forward strand.
GTTCTGTTTCGTGGCGGGCTACCCGCTCGTCTTCTGTTCTCGGCTCCAGTTGTGAGGCTGAGATCTACGCTGGGGCCATGGCTGCACAGGAGCTTCGCTGGCTCACCTACCTGCTGACTGACCTCGGAGAGCCGCCTCGTTCTCCTCCAGTGCTGTACGTAGACAACAAGGCCATGCTGGCCTTGTGTCGAGAGCAGAGACTGGAGCACAGAACGAAGCACATTGCTCTCCGCTACTTCCTTGCTCGTGAGCTACAGCAGCGTGGTCAGCTGCGACTTGCGTACGTGGCCTCTCAGGCCAACACTGCTGATATCTTCACCAAGGCACTTGCGCCTTGTGATCATCAGCGTTTCTGTACTCAGCTGGGCCTTGTGCCTACCTTGCCTCACTTGCTCACCCCTTGACCTTGTTTGTACTGTTGCATATATATATACGCGTGCTCTTGTTTGTCTAGCCTTATATATATATGTAATCCTGCATGTGAACTGGCCTTGTGGCCTTGAACTTGTGCTCAGAATGTGTGGTGACTTTGTGATCCACCCTGAGCTTGCTTTGCTTTGCTTGACTGGTCTTGTGACCCCTTGTTCTCCCCCACTTTGCCTATGGGGTGTGTCAGATTTATATGACAGAGCTACTGTAGGCTATAGTGGGGTAGCACATATGGGGTACAGTTTTTCTAGGGTTTGTATTTGTACCCAACTTTCCCTTAGTCATTTTCATTCCTGTTTTCTTAATTCACAGAGCTTCCGGACCCTTTCATCATCCCGAAACAATCAGAACCGAACCCAAAACTCGAAATAAAAAAACAAACCGAACCGACCGTGACAATGGCTTCCCCAAACCCCCGCCACTCCAATTTCGAGACGCGGTACGAGTTTCCCGCGTCTTTTCCGCCATATTTGTTCGCTTCAATCTGACGCTCAAATCCGGATGTCAACCAGCTTTCGAACAGGTCGGAACACAGTAGTTCCTGTGCAGATCATGCAGAAGTGTTCAGGCAGGTGAGTACCGTAGCGGTTTAAAGTGGTTGAAGAAGTGCATCGCAGTGCCATGCACACTATTGTAAATCGATTTTACAAAGCAGAATGTGAACCTAGAAAGGATGTACCACTAATGAGACACAAATTCGTACAGCACTGACAGGCCTGAAGCTAGAACTGCACTCAGAGATCGGTGCTGCGTGAAGCTTCCGGATCGGTGCTGTACGTGTAGTTCTACACCACTTCCACTGTGTGCTACTTTAGTGCAGTGCGTGCAATGCTCAATGTGGTTCTGCACGGTTGCATCACGACTAGACAAGTGTCGCGTCCAAGGCTAAGGTCGTTGGATAGTTAGTAACATCCTTGCTACAATCTCTTCACATATCCAGTGCCCTTACATTCTTTGCAAAAGACCAGTCCTGCACATCAGGCGGCAAGGAAAAGGAGCAGATTCAAGGAGGTTTTATCAACGCTGCAGTGGGAATACCGTACAGAACTAGCTACAGAACTAGGTGACAGGTAGGAGGAAGGCTTATGAGGGGCTTTTCCACTGGTCTAAGGCCGGAAAAATCCCTTTTTACTTGCTATTCAACCTCACACATCTGTGAATGGATTCAGCCAAGAGCTTGTACATGCACAGTTTACTCGCCTCCTCACACCTTCCTTGCTCCCATACCCCCCCCCCCTGCCCCCTTGCATCTCCTCCCCCTCTCTCCCTGCCCCTTAGAAACTCACCTGGCCCTTACGATCCCCTCCTGCCCCCTTTCACCTCCCACCTCCCACCCTATGTGCCCCACCTGCCCTCATGCACCCTCACCTGCCCCCATGCGCCCTCACCTGCCCCCATGCGCCCTCACCTGCCCCCATGCGCCCTCACCTGCCCCCATGCGCCCTCACCTGCCCCCATGCGCCCCTCACCTGCCCCCATGCGCCCCTCACCTGCCCCCATGCGCCCTCACCTGCCCCCATGCGCCCTCACCTGCCCCCATGCGCCCCTCACCTGTCCCCATGCGCCCTCACCTGCCCCCATGCTCCCTCACCTGCCCCCATGCGCCCTCACCTGCCCCCATGCGCCCTCGCCTGCCCCCATGCGCCCCTCACCTGCCCCCATGCGCCCCTCACCTGCCCCCATGCGCCCTCACCTGCCCCCATGCGCCCTCACCTGCCCCCATGCGCCCCTCACCTGCCCCCATGCGCCCTCACCTGCCCCCATGCGCCCTCACCTGCCCCCATGCGCCCTCACCTGCCCCCATGCGCCCTAACCTGCCCCCATACGCCCTCACCTGCCCCCATGCGCCCTCACCTGCCCCCATGCGCCCTCACCTGCCCCCTTGCGCCCTCACCTGCCCCCATGCGCCCTCACCTGCCCCCATGCGCCCTCACCTGCCCCCTTGCGCCCTCACCTGCCCCCATACGCCCTCACCTGCCCCCATGCGCCCTCACCTGCCCCCTTGCACACGCGGCAGTCCATGAGACGCCCATCCTTGCCGGCCATCTTGCCCCCCTCGCAAAACACACACGCCGTGCCTCCTGCCAGCCCCGCCACACGCACAGAGGAGGGACAGAGAACGGGGGTGACGAGGAGGAAAGGGGACGGAAACATATGGGAAAGTGCAGGGAGCAACCTGAGATTGAGCGTCAGAGAGATGCAGGAAGATGCAGGAGGGGCCGACGGCCAGCAGTGTCGCCATGGGGTGCCATGGTGCCATCGCATCAAGGTGCTACGTCATGGCGCCATGCATCAAGGTGTTATGTGGCGCCATGTGAAAAAATGAAGAGTGACGAGAGGCTTCGTGGGGTGGCATGGCAGTGAGGTGTATGAGAAGGCTCTCACCATTTCCCCCGCACTTGGCACACGGCATATGTTTTTTGTGAGGTGTATGAGAATTCTCAAAAAACATACAGTGAGGTGTATGAGAAGGCTCTCACCATTTCCCCCGCACTTGGCACACGGCACCGGGTCGCCCTGCCAGCATTGCATGCGGAACGGCGGGGCACGGGCACAGGACAGCATGCGGGGCGCAGGAGAGGAGAGAATGCGGGGCACAGGAGAGAGGAGCAGGCAGATAGGAGGCGCATAGTGAGTGACCCCGGGCGAGCGTGTGAGGCGTGGCGAGCATGTGTGCAGCGAGCATGTGTGCAGCGAGCATGTGTGCAGCGAGCATGTGTGCAGCGAGCACGTGTGCAGCGAGCATGTGTGCAGCGAGCATGTGTGCAGCGAGCATGTGTGCAGCGAGCATGTGTGCAGCGAGCATGTGTGCAGCGAGCATGTGTGCAGCGAGCACGGAAGCCAGAGAAGAAACGTAGGCGTGAGTAGGGGAGGGCATTGGAAGGGGGGGGCGTCCGGAGGACGAGCAGCGGGGAGAGAAGGGGTGGCGGAGTGGGTGCGCAGAGTGGGTGCGCGGAGTGGGTGCGCGGAGTGGGTGCGCGGAGAGCGGCACCTTGAGCGCAAGTCGCAGGGAGACGGCGGCGGCAGCGAGCGCGCCCGCCGTGAGGATGAATGTCTGCACGTCGCCCGCCCCGTCGCCCGCCGCTGCCTGCGCTACCGCCGCTCCCGCTCCGCGCCGCCGTGCGGGGGAAAGGCGACGGATGCGTGACGATGCGGCGGAAGGGCGGAACGAGGGACACTGGGTGGGGGTGGAGGCGGGGAAAGGGTGGCGCTGCAGCATGGGCGGAGAGGCGGATGGGAAGGAAAGCGAGAGACGAAGGCGATGGCGCGCCGTGGGAGGCGGCGCTGGGGTTGGGCGGCGATGCGGAGCGAGGCGATGAGGCGATGTCGGGGGGGTAGAGTGGGGGAGGAAGAGCGGCGAGGCGAGGGGCGAGTCAAAGCGGCACGCAGGCGAGCAGCAAGGCGGCGCAATGTGCGAGAGAAGTGACGGCATGGTGGTCGCAGTCACATCATAGCTGTCAACAGACCAATGAGGTGAATGGGCGATGCACTCATGCAGTTGTGGACCTAGTTTTCTTATGTGTTCGTGCTTTAACAAATATGCAACTACCCTAATGTTCGACCGTCGCAGCGAGACGAGCTGCGACTTGCATCTCACGGAAGTGAGGTACTAAAAAACGTCAGTCCGTGGGTTTAGGGATAGGCATGAGGTGAGAGACTAGCTAGAATGGCAAGCTTATCTAGTCGAGTAGAGCGGGTTGGATTTGGATTTGGTAAGGTGAATTCGGGAAAACGGATTCAGGCGCGTCCCGAGGCGCGCGGGGTCCCTTCACGAACCTATATTCGGTTCGTTTCGAACCGGTTACCCTGTCGAACCGGGTCGGTTCGACGCGGCTCGTATAAACTGTGGGAACGAACCGGGCGAACCTGCGAACCGGTTCGCCCAAGAACCGGCTCGGTCTGTTTCGAACCACTACGCTGAAAAAAGCTGGAAGTTCGGTTCGTAGCGAGCCGAACCTGACCGAACCGAACTTTGGTTCGGGGGTTTGCTCATGCCTAGTTAGCCAAACACAGCCCTGGGAGGAATACAAACTGCAGGTTTCGTGCTAGTTGTGTCGGTGCTAGCCATGGAAGGATCTGGTGACGGATGGCATATTTTCCGCATGGGTTGGCTTCGAGTCGGGCTGACTGGTGTGGTTCGATTGTTTGCTAGTGCGTCTGTGTTGAGCTGATTCGGATGGGTTACCACCACAGATTGCACAAATTCTGTGCCACGTGTCTTTGCCTTTGCCTGGGTTTTGCCGAATTAGGGCAGTTCAGTATTGCAGTCGCGGCGGGGGCGATGTGGTTACATGTTAGCGATTTCGTCAACTGAATTGTTTCTTGTACAGTTTGTCGTATGTTAATTTGAATACGGGTGCCTTCGTGTTTTCTTAGTTGTGTTGTGTTATTTTTTTTCCTTGTTTTTTTTACTGTTTCCGGCTGGTCTGCTACTGGTATCTCAATCTTCCACATTTTTATTGTAGTAGCACTTAAATTGTTCAAATGAGTCTTGTTTATTTATGATGAATTTTGTTAGGCAAACTATGCTCAAATAAATTATTGCGGATTCGTAATAGTAAGAAATTAGTGGAGTAATGTTCGTATTCCGTTTTAATAAAAAGGCACTCGTTCAGTATTGTATAGTGCACTAATTAGGTGTTATGCTGTATTGTATCATTTACAACCTGCATAATAGTAGCGTGTTTTCGTTTGTTTTGTTACGAATAGTGAGTATTGAAACATCGCTGTGCACTCCTCACCGCAGCAAGCGAAGCACGCACTACCGAGGCTGAAGTCAAAAGGGCGGAAGCAACACGAAAGGTCGCACGGTTACGAAAGCATTTGGACCGTCGGGCAGACAGCATCAGGCAGCAGCAGTGGTGAGGATTCTGCCCGGACAGTTTCGTAACTGTCTGGAGTCGCACGGTTGGATTTTGCTGTAATAAGGGAATGTACCCCTTAGAGTACATGGCTAGCTAGGTCGATTCGAATTCCCTTGTACTCTTATTTATATTCCTTGTACTTGCATGTTTCAATTATCTCAAGCATTTTATATTCACTCTGCTATTGAGGTCACGGGCCCACCACCACTATCCAGACGTGTGTGAACCTTCCTGAGACGATCCTAGGTACGGTCAATTTCTGATCGCAGCATGGTATGAGAGCGACCCAGGAATCCTTCACACTGCCACCTCCGAAACTTTCGGCGAACAGAAAGTGGCGTCCGGCACACGCTCACGTGTGAGAATGGCCGGAGGATCTGGAGGTCAGACGAATCTGACGGCTGAAGCGCAGCCCAACCCGGTTGCGACAAGCGAGGAAACGACGACGATCCCCTCCGCCGTCCTCGCACAACTGCTTCAGCGACTCACAAGTCTGGAGCAAGGGCTCCAAACATTGCGGAATGGCGACGCGGGAACATCCTCCCAACCCACTCAACCGGCCTCGAATGGCCAGAACTCCGCCCCGCACACCTTCTCTCTCGACACAAATGGCTCAACACCCAAGACTTCCTATCCCAACGATGAAGCAATTCTCTCTGCACAATCAAGGTTTTTGAGCATATAAAAAATAAAGACAAGTGTGTGCTTTGACGGCAGAGACTTCTATACTGAAGCTTCGAGCTGGAGCTGCTACTACAAAACGCGCAGATTTACCACTACTTTGACGGGAGCTACTCGGGACCTACGGAGGACACTGACGACGCAAGAACTAAGTACTACAACGAGTCTCTGATGGCGTACGGGGTTCTTCTGCGGAATATGTCGCCGACAGAACAATTGAGCATTCGCTCATACAAAACTTCGCCTGCTCCGGCCCTCAACGCTTGGCGCCACCTGAACGGTGTGTATCAACCGAAGGACTCAGTGTCGTCGAGCCGTCTGCTCCAGCAGCTACTGGAAACCAAAATGACACCAGGAGAGAAGGCCAACAGCTACTTGAATCGCTGTCGGAGCCTACGCGATCAAATCGCGAAACTGGGGAGCACTATCTCTGAGGAGATATTCGTAAACATTGTGCTCCAAGGGCTCGGCCCAGAGTGGCGGCCCTGCAAGGCGCTTCTCCGACAGCAGGGGATCATCTCGGAGGCCGCCCTTTGCGCCGCCCTTCTCGTCGAACAAAGGGATATGGATCAGCAGCGACCAGCGCCGCGACGAGACAGGGAACGCCTCGCCTTCTACGCCGACAACACAGAGGAGCGACGGCCGCGGCGCCTTTACTGCAAAAATTGCAGAAGCTTCGGGCACTTGGCAGATCGATGCAAGTCCCGATCTCGCCCCCGCCAGACCAATCCGAGCAACTGGTCCGGCCGACAAGACGCACGGAACGACACGCGTCCCGCCTAGGGGTATCAACCCCCATCGCGCAACCTGAACCCAACAGTTCAGCAGCAGCAGCAGCCGTTACAGACTGCCCCTGTCCGCAATGTCATGGGAAACATGAGAATAACAAGCGGATCCCGTCGCCCGCGCGCTCGCTTGGCATCACCTGAGCCGGCGCCTCACCCAATCGGAGCGTTCTCGGACAACAATCCGTTCAGCACGCGTCACGACTTCAGCGACGACGATAAACAAGACTGGAATCTTCCAGTTCCGCTGCTTGAAAGCCCCCTGCACATACCTGATATGCGGCCGGCACCGATCGACTGGATCGCGCGCGAACAATTCCTCAAAGTTGATACACCACACATCGTTACCCCGTGACTGGCGCTGCTCGCGCGTAACGACAACAGGCGCTACAACACGTGGTACCTGGATATCTGCTGTGGGCAGCACATGGTGGGCTCTGAGCGTTACATATCCAACGCCGTCGCCACCCCCGCCGTCACCTACATCACCGTGGCGAACAACACGCGGCTGCGCGCAAGCGCACAAGGCATCGTCGTGCTCAAGGCACATGGGAGCAGAACGCACATCACCTTGAATGACGTGCTGATTGTGCAGAACCTGCGTTTCAACCTGCTCTCGGCGGCGCAACTCATGGATTGCGGAGTTGTCCTCAGCACCGACCCCGAGACGCGCGACATCCTGCTCCACTTCACGATGCCGAACAACATGCGTAAGCAGATCGGACGAGCGCACGCCGAGAACGGAGTGTATGTTCTCGACTTCGATATTCCCGACTGCAGCGGCGATTCGCATGAGTTGATTGATCTTGTCCCCCTGCGCTTCGAGCACATTCATCGCTGGGATTGGAAGCACCCAGATGGGCGCCCATGGGTGCCGCATCACCCACACCCACGCAAGCTAGCGCTACACAACCCTGATCCAGACGGTGTCTGCAGGGACTGCCACACACCCACATCCTCGACGAGCGCGATTGCCGGCCGTGGCCTTGCCGCCATCGCCGAAGCAGAGCGGGAAGCACCGCCTGAAGAAGGGCTGTCTCACCTGGAGCTCGAGACAGCTACGCGCATCGTTTTCGGAACGGAAGAAGCTCCACTCCCAGGACCTGCATCACAACACCTGCGCGGAATGCTGCGCGGCGTTGGCGTCGGGACCTTCGATGCGGAAGGAAACTCGCGACCCTACACGCAGGAGAAATTCCTGGAGGTCTACTCTCATCAGCGCGACTCTGCGAGGAAGCTCACCGTCGCTCAAGAGGAGGAACTGGCGCGCCGCGAAGCGGAAGAACTCCGCCAACGGAGCCTTGCGGATTCACGCGGAACATTCGCCTGGAGCGGATGGGGCGAAGAAGAGGGCGCCTCCAATGAAGGGGGGTGGGGAAGCGCTGGCGGATGGGGCACAAGCGACACTGGTGGTGATACCGGCGGATGGGGAGCCGCAACCGGCGGCGCCACTGGCGGATGGGGAGCAGACACCGGCGGCAACACTGGCGGATGGGGCGCCGCATCTGGCGGCGAGACGAGTGGTTGGGGAGCCTTCCGCGAGGACCAAAGGGGGGAAGAAGAAGGAATTGAGGAGGCCACTGAGGCCGCACCTCCTGTTGTTCCTCTTGGTCGTCCTCCGCGCCGCCCTGCACCCGCACTGCCCCCAGCTGATATCCCGCCAGGAAGTGACCCTTGGGACACCATCGATTGGGGCAACGAACCATCCACTCCGCGTCGTACTGTCTACGGACCTGACCCCGAGCCGCGCGAACCGACATTCATACTCGGCACGATCCCCGGGACCAACATCCCCTACTCCATCATTCGCGACAGGGAATTTCTCGCTCTAATGCTGACCACGGCAAACGACGACGAGGAAGAAGAGACGGCAGCACCTGCTCCAGCAGCAGATGAGGACCCCGAAGCAGTACGCGCGCGCTACATGCGCACCTCTGGATTCCGTGCCGACGATGCGCTCTGGCATCAGCGCCTCGCCCACCCTTCACGCGTTACGCTGGAGAACTGCATCAAGGCTGGCGTATTCGCACCCGGCGCACTCCTGCACCCTGACGGCTCCGAAGTAAGAGGCGGAACTCACCCGCGCACCTGCACCATCTGCCCCGAGGCCGCGCTGAGCCACCAGCCCTTTCCCCTGCTCGAACCAGGAACCAACCGCTATGTCAAACTGGAGAAAGTCTACAGCGACTTCCTCAACGTGGGACACTGCGGCATCGACGATGAGCTATACACACTCACCTTCATCGATGCCGGAACGCGCTACGTGTGGGTCGTAAATGTAGAAGCACGCAGCAGAGCATACGAAGCGTTCCGTCTGTGGCTGGCGCACGCGCAGCGGCAATCTGGGGAGAAGTTGAAGATCTGGCAGTCTGATGGCGCAGCGGAGTTCAGGAGCAAAGAGCTGCAGGACTACCTTGCGCAAAAGGGGATCGAGCACCACATATCTCTCCCCTATGCGCACCAACAACAGGGAGTAGCAGAACGCACCAACCGCACACTCATGACGAGAGTGCGCGCGCTGATGAAGCAGTCGAAGCTTCCGTCGATCTACTGGACGTACGCTATGCACCACGCCATGCGGGTGCACAACCTATTGTCAACCACCGCAATCACCGGCAACCTCTCCCCGCACGTGAAGTGGACGGGGACCAAGGGCGACACCTCCATGCTCCGCGTGTGGGGGTGCATGGTTCAGTATCGCCCACCAACATCAACCATCGGCAAGTTCAAGAGCCGCGCGCGCTGGGGGATCCACCTCGGCATCAGCCACGAATGCAAGGCGTGGATCATTCTGGACCTCCTGAGCCAGAAAATTAAGAACGCGCGCGACGTGATCTTCTACGAGCGCCTCTTCCTCCAGCAGTTTCGCGAAGATGAGCAGACGAATGCGAACCGTGTTTACGCCAATGACGGGCACAGCTACGCCACGCCAGAAGACGAAGCTGCCGCGGCTATCCTGGAGCAAGACCCTAGAGGGGAGTTCACGAGAGGCGATCGTCGCGACGACGACGACGACGATGATTCAGGAGAAGGAGAAGCGGGCGCAGCAGGAGGCGCAACAGGAGGAAGCGGAAGCGGCGGAGGCGCAGCACCATCAGCCCCACCAGAGCCAGAAAGAGATGATGACGACGTGCAGGAGGTCGTCCCGCAGCATCGCCACGACAGCACCGTCACCGGAATGCAACTGCTCGGGCTTCACGCTGCCACTTCAACGGCGCCGCGCATCATCGAGCCTAAAAACCCACGGCAAGCACTCACGGGACCTCACAGCAAGGAGTGGCGCGAGGCAATGGACGCAGAGATCAGGGCACTCGAGTCATGCGACACCTGGGTGCTCGTCGACCGCGCAGCAGTAAAGGGAAGAAGGATCCTCTCCGGCAAATGGGTCTTCCGTGTGAAAACCGCATCTGACGGAACGATCGAACAATTTAAAGCGCGCTGGGTGGTGCGCGGCTACGACCAGAGGCACGGGATTGACTTCGATCAAACGTTTGCGCCGGTGAGCCGTCACACCTCCGTCAGGATACTCCTCGCCATCGCTGCCGCACGACATCTGCCGCTCCGACAGATCGATGTCAAGAATGCATTCCTGTACGCGCTAGTAGATGCAGTGATCTACGTGGAGCAGCCGCACACATACGGCGAAGGGGATCCGCGGGTCTGCCAGCTGCGGAAATCCCTTTACGGGATCAAACAGGCGCCGAGACTCTGGCAGCAGTATCTGCACAACATACTGCTTGAAATTGGGTTCAAGCAGTTGCCTCACGATCCTGGGATGTATCGCCGCGATTTCCGCGGCGAATACATCCTACTCACGGTCTACGTCAACGACCTCCTCTACAGAGGGTGAAGCCCCGAGTTACTCGAGCAGTTCGAGAAAAACCTCGCGGGGCGCGTCGACATCACCTGCAACCACGACGTGAAGCAGTTCCTCGGACTCAACATCACCTACTCGCCGGAAGCCATTCATCTCTCAGCAGCCAAATACGCAGAGGAACTCGGCAAGCGGTTCAACATTTCATCTGCACCACTCTCCACCCCTTACCGCACTCCAGGACCCAACCACAAGCCTGACACCAAAGCCCTATCCCCAGGTGGGCTTCAGACTTACCAGCAGCAGTTGGGATGCCTGCTCTTCGCCTCTGTCACATGCAGCCAGCTGGCTCAGTACTCACGCAAACCAACGGCTAAGAATCTCTCAGATCTTCAGCGAGCACTCCAATTTTTCATCTCCACGCCCAATGTTGGGCTCTGCTACTCCACCATCCCAACCGCATCCTTCAACCTCATCGGCTACGTGGACGCTGATCATGCCGCCGACCCCGACAATCGACGGTCCAGGACAGGATTTCTCTTTCGCCTCGAACCGAGTGGCCCCATCTCCTGGAATTCACAGAAGCAGGAGCCGGTTGCCCTGTCATCGACAGAAGTGGAGTTCATCGCAGCAACAGCAGCCGTTCGCGAAGGCCTCTACCTTCAGGAGCTGCTGCAGGAGGCGAAAATTCCGGCCTCGGCGAACTTCCGCCTGCACTGCGACAATCAGAGCGCGATTAGAATCGCGAACAAACCTGGTTTCGTCAACCGCACCAAGCACATCGCGCTGCGGTACTTCTTCGTCAAGGACGAAGTTGACCTAACCTACTGCCCGACGGGTGACATGGCGGCAGATTTCCTTACGAAGAAACTGCCGCGTCAGCAGTACCAGCACTGCTCTGAACTCAGCGGAGTAGTCAAGCGGGTTAAGACCAGCTACGGCCAGGAGTGAAGGGGGGTGTTACGAATAGTGAGTATTGAAACATCACTGTGCACTCCTCACCGCAGTAAGCGAAGCACGCACTACCGAGGCTGAAGTCGAAAGGGCGGAAGCAACACGAAAGGTCGCACGGTTACGAAAGCATCTGGACCGTCGGGCAGACAACATCAGGCAGCAGCAGTAGTGAGGATTCTGCCCGGGCAGTTTCGTAACTGTCTGGAGTCGCACGGTTGGATTTCGCTGTAATAAGGGAATGTACCCCTTAGAGTACATGGCTAGCTAGGTCGATTCGAATTCCCCTGTACTCTTATTTATATTCCTTGTACTTGCATGTTTCAATTATCTCAAGCATTTTATATTCACTCTGCTATTGAGGTCACGGGCCCACCACCACTATCCAGACGTGTGTGAACCTTCCTGAGACGATCCTAGGTACGGTCAATTTCTGATCGCAGCATGTTTTGACCGTTACTAGTCAGCTGTTGTCAAACTAGGGTTCAAAACGGCCACACGTGATTTTTGCGGCAAATTTAGTCATGCATGTTTTCGGCGCAACGCTGATTTGTAAAAATACAATTGCATGTCTGTAGGCTGTAGTGGGGGTAGCCCATATAGGGTACAACACTTCTAGGGTTGCCCACTTGTATTGTCCCCAAACCCTAATGCAATCATTCCTGTTCTCGTATTCTAACATGGTATTAGAGCAGGCTCGTTCCTAGGGCCCACCGAACGTTCCGCCCTGCCCTGCCCGTAATTTTTTTTTCCGCCCTGCCCTTAGGTCCGCGTGCCGCCATGCCCATAGGCCCGCGCGCCGCGCTGCCCTGCCCTTAGGCCCGCGCGTTGCCCTGCCCTTAGGCCCGCGCGTCACCCTGCCTTTAGGTCTGCGCGCTGCCCTGCCCTGCAGCCCGCAACCACGCTGCCCTGCCCTTAGGCCCGCGCGCCGCCCTGCCCTGCAGCCCGCGCGCCGCGCTGCCCTGCCCTTAGGCCCGTGCGTCGCTCTGCCCTTAGGCCCGCGCGCCGCGCTGCCCTGCCCTTAGGCCCGCGCGTCGCCCTGCCCTTAGGCCTGCGCGCTGCCCTGCCCTTAGGCCTGCGCGCCGCCCTGCCCTTAGGCCCGCGCGCCGCCCTGCCCTTAGGCATGCGCGCCGCCCTGCCCTGCAGCCCACGCACTGCGCTGCCCTGCCCTTAGGCCCACGCACCCTGCCCTGCAGCCCGCGCGCCCCCCCTGCCCTTAGGCCCGCACGCCGCCCTGCCCTTAGAGCCGCGCTGCCCTGCGCCGTGCGCTGCCCGCGCGTGACTGCCCTAGCCCTGCCCCACGAGCGACCTGCACGAGAGCACCCAGTTACTCGCACACTTCCCTAGCTGCTCCTGCACTGCTATTACTGTCTGCCACTGACTGCCATGGCCACTACTACAGTCCTACGTCAGCGGCAGCCGAGTGTGCAGGAGTCTCTCTCGCCGCAGCAGCTTCGCGAGTGGGCTATCTGGTGGGGCAGTCCCAGTGGCGGAGCTAGCCGTGCTCGTCGGCAGAAGCCGCCTTTGCCACCAGCAGCGTCGTGAGTGGGCTGTCCGGTGGGGTGCTACTACTGGAGGTACCTGTGAGTCTACTCCTGCTGGTAGTGCCGCTAGTAGACGCGGAGGTTCTGGGGGTGGACAGCAGCAGCAGCAGCAGCAGCAGCAGCGTCCGCTGGAGACTCTCTCCCCGCAGCAGCTTCGTGAGTGGGCTGTCCGGTGGGGCAGCCCCGGTGGCGGAGGGTTTCGGGGTACTCGTACTGGGGGTGTAGAGGCACCTGGTGGCGTAGAGGCTACTAGTATCGGTGCGTGTGACTCAGCTAGCGCAGGGGCAGAGCCTGAGGAGGCCTTGCACACTTTTACCCTAGACTCAGGCGCGTCTCGCTGCTTCTTCCGCGACAGCACCACAGTCACACCGCCCACAGCCCCTCTCCCTGTCATAATGGCCGACCCCTCCGGGGGCCCGGTAGTCGCGTGTGGCGCTACTGTCCTACCCTGTCCGGCGGCCCCTTCTGGCCTCCTCACAGGTCTCCACCTCCCCTCGTTCGTTAAGAACTTGGTGGCTACCTCTGTCCTCCAGGACCAGTGGGTCACTGTCACCCAGCCTGGAGGCGAGCTCGTGGCGATCTGTACGGACTCGTGCACCGGTGAGCACCTCGCCACATTCACTCGGAGGCCTGGGTCTGGCCTGTACACACTGACCACTGAGTCTGCACTGGTAGCTGAGTCAGGTCAGGTAGCTGCGTCGGTTGAGGTCGTTGCATCTTGCTCGAGTCGTCTCCTCACGCACCAGACTCTCCTCTGGCACCACCGTCTTGGCCACCCCTCCTTGCCACGCCTTCGTGGCATGCACTCCCGTCTCCTTGTCCCTGGGCTTCCCATGTCCCTGCCCCCGCTCCCGAGGTCGCTTGCGCCGCCGTGCCTTCCCTGCGTCGAGGGGCGGCAGCGCGCCGCTCCTCACTCCTCCTCGTTTCCTCCAACCACAGCTCCTCTGCAGACCCTCCACATGGACGTGTGGGGTCCAGCCCGAGTCCCTGGACAGGGCGGAGAGCGCAACTTCTTGCTGGTTGTAGACGACTACATGCGCTACACCATGGTCTTCCCCTTGCAGAGCAAGGCAAAGGTCCGCAGTATTCTGATCCGCTAGATCGGTGCTGTCCGTCGCCAGCTCAGTGCTCGGTTAGGTCATGCGACTGCACTCTGACCGAGGTGGTGAGTTGTCCTCCGGCCTCCTCGAGGACTTCTGTGGTGCTGAAGGCATCCGCCAGACGTTCACGCTTCTGGCCTCTCCACAGCAGAATGGGATTGCAGAGCGCCGCATTGGCTTGGTGATGGAGGTTGCTCGCACCTCATCATCCATGCGCCTGCTCCCCATTTTCTGTGGCCGTTTGCGGTTCGATACGCTGCTGAGCAACTCAACCTCTGGCCCCGTGTCTCCCACCTGGAGACCTCTCCCACTCTACGGTGGACGGGCGAGGTTGGTGATGCATCGCCGTTTCGGGTCTGGGGTGCCCTTATGTTTGTTCGCGACCCCCCCGCGGGGAAGTTCTCTCCCCGCACTCTTCGCTGCGTCTTCCTTGGCTTCCCTACCGACGCCCCGGGCTAACAGTTTTACCACCCGGGTTCCCGTCGTATTCTCTCCTCCCAGGACGTCACTTTTGACAAGTCTGTCTGCTTCTACCGTCTCCACCCCCACTGCAGTTCCTTCGTGCCCCTCCCGCCTCTCGCACTGGTCTCCGACCCCCCCCCGGTAGCCCCACTCCCCCCGCAGGGTCCTGCTCCCTCAGGTGTGTCTCAGGTTGACCCGTCCCCCTTGGTTGAGCCAGTCGAGGTCTCCTCTGACACCTCTGGCCCAGCTGAGGGGGGTGACCCGACTCCTGTTGCCGCCGTGACCCTTCGCCGCTCTGCGCGCTTGGCGGTCCCTCCTGGGTTTCCGCCTCGACCGTCTTCACCGCCGCTGCAGCCTGTCACTGTGGACTCTGGTGCTGCAGGAGGTGGTACCACTGGGGGTGCTAGTTCTGGGGGTGCTAGTTATGGGGGTGTTGAGTGTCCTCTAGGTACAGGAGGTACTGGAGGTACTGGTGCTGGTGGTCCTGGTACGAGTCGGCAGGAGGCTCTCTCGCCGGAGCAGCTTTGCGAGTGGGCTGTCCAGTGGGGCAGCCCTGGTGGTGGAGCTAGCCGTCTTCGAGCGGGAGGTGCTGGGACTGCTGGAGCTGGAGGTGCTGGCACTTCTGGAGCTGGAGGTTCTGCTACTGGTGGTACTGGGGTTGCTAGTGCTGGTGGCACTGGTGCACGTCGGCAGGAGACTCTCTCGCCGGAGCGGCTTCGCGAGTGGGCTGTCCAGTGGGGCAGCCCTGGTGGTGGAGCTAGCCGTGCTCGTACTACTAGAGCTGGAGGTGCTGGGACTCCTGGTGCTGCTGGAGGTACTGGAGGTGCTGCTGCTGTGGGTGCTGCTGCGGGTAGTCCTGGCTCATGTCGCCAAGAGTCTCTCTCGCCGGAGCGGCTTCGCGAGTGGGCTGTCCGTTGGGGCAGTCCTGGTGGTGGCGCTGGACGTGCAGGAGCTGCAGGTTCTGGAGGTGCTGGCCCTGGAGGTGCTAGTGGTAGTGTTCCTGGTACTGGAGACACAGGTGCTGCTGGAGGTACTGGAGGCGCAAGTGCTGTTGGAGGTACTGGCCCTGGAGGTGCTGGTACTGGAGGCGGTGCTGACACTGGAGGTACTACTGGAGGTACTACTGGAGGTACTGGAGTTAGTGGTGCTAGTCGGCAGGAGTCGCTCTCGCCGCTGCAGCTTCGCGAGTGGGCTGTCCGTTGGGGCAGTCCCGGTGGTGGAGCTGGTGGTACTGGTTCTGGGGTTGCTGTTGCTACTGGAGCTGTAGGTTCTGGGGGTGCGACTACTCAGCCGCAGCCGTCTGCGCTTCGTCACCTTCTCAGTCTCCCGCCTGCTGTTACTGAGTTCCCGGTTGCTGGTACTACTCCTCCGTTACTGTTCCCACCAACTGACCAGTCTCAGCCACGGCTACTGCCTGGCTCCTCACTGCCTGCTCCTGCTCCACACACTGAGGTGACCGCGTCCCTGACTGCGCGTCGTGAGCCTGAGACTCGTGCTTTTACTCATGAGCGTCGAGAGCCTGAGACTAGAGCTTCTGTCCCTGCTCGGTTCGTCATGTTTGTCGACCTCGTGCTTTTGCTGTACCAGGCACTCACGATATGACACTCCGTCCTTCCTCTGTTCCACAGCGTGTTGTCCTGCCGTCGCCTCCCGTGTCCTCTCTTCCGCACGTTCCTGACCCTGAGTCTGACCTTGTCCGTGCTGCCAGTCCGACTGTCACTCGTCTCTTTGCCACAGTTGTGACTGACCCTTCCTTTGAGTCTGTTGCTGCGTCTGCCTTGGTTGCTGAGCTTGTTGACTTTGCCACTTTATGCCGCCTTGACTACGCTGCGAGTCTTGTTTTTGACTCTTCCTGTCCTCCGTCCGTCGGGGGTGAGCTTGCCCTTGGCTATGACGTCCTTGAGGACAGGCAGTTTGAGCTGGAGTGCCTAGCGGCCGCTGCACCTCATGTCGCATCCACGCTACTTTGCCCTGAGGGAGACCCGGATGCACTGGACATCTCGGCCCCACGCACTTACGCAGAGGCGATCACGAGTGAGTACTCCTCTCAGTGGCGGACAGACATGGACGCAGAGATGGCTTCCTGGAAGTCCACAGGCACCTACGTCAACGAGGTTCCCCCACCTGGGGCGAACAAAGTCGATGGCATGTGCATTTTCAGGGTGAAGCGGCCGCTGGGTTCTCCGCCTGCCTTCAAGGCGCGTTACGTTGCACGAGGCTTCAGTCAGCGTGAGGGGGTCGACTTCTTTCAGACCTTCTCCCCCACCCCGAAGATGACCACTCTTCGGGTGCTACTGCACGTTGCAGCACAGCGCGACTACGAGCTGCACTCCCTCGACTTCTCGACAACCTTCTTGCAGGGCAGCCTTCACGAGGCTATCTGGTTGCGCCGTCCACGTGGCTTCACTGGGTCGTTTCCTGAGGGTACCCAGTGGAGTCTTCGGCGACCAGTCTACGGCCTACGACAGGCGCCCCGCGAGTGGCACGACACACTGAGGACTACACTTGCGGCTCTTGGCTTCGCTCCCTCGACTGCTGACCCTTCGCTGTTTCTGCGCACAGAGACTTCTCTGCCGCCGTTCTACGTTCTCGTGTACGTTGACGACTTGGTTTTTGCTACTGCTGGCACTGAGGCTCTGGCCTTGGTGAAGGCGGAGCTGCAGGAGAGACACACTTGCACTGACCTGGGTGAGCTGCAGAGCTATCTTGGCTTACAGATCACCCGGGACAGAGCACGCCGCACCATCACCCTCTCTCAGTCACACATGGTGCAGCAGGTCCTTCAGCGCTTCGACTTCACGTGGTCCTTGCCAAAGCCCACTCCTCTGTCTACCGGCCACTCGCTCTCAGCTCCACCTTCGGACGAGTCCGTAGAGCCGAGTGGTCCGTACCCAGAGCTTGTAGGTTGCCTCATGTACCTGATGACGTGCACACGACCTGACCTCGCGTACCCTCTCAGCAACCTGGCTCGCTACGTGGCTCCCAGTAGACACCGAAAGGTGCACTGGGAAGCTGCGAAGAGGGTATTGCGTTACTTGTGCAGTACATCGGGCATGGGGCTCATGCTTGGAGGACCGGGTTCAGTTGTTCTCACCAGTTACTCAGATGCTTCTTGGGCTGACGACCAGACGACTCACCGGTCGACACAGGGGTACAGTTTCAGCCTCGAAACTTGTTCTGTCTTGTGGAGGTCCACTCGCTCTTCTTCTGTACTTAGTTCCAGCTGTGAGGCCGAGATCTACGCTGGGGCTATGGCTGCACTGGAGCTCCGCTGGCTGACCTACCTGCTGACCGACTTGGGTGAGTGGCCTCGTTTTCCTCCAGTTCTGTACGTCGACAACAAGGCCATGATTGCCTTGTGTCAGGACCAGAGACTGGAGCACAAAACGAAGCACATTTCTCTCCGTTACTTCCTCACGCGAGAGCTGCAGCAGGGTGGTCAGCTTCGTCTTGCTTACATGGCCACACAGGCCAACACTGCTGATGTCTTCACCAAGGCCCTTGGGTCTAGTGATCATCAGCGTTTCTGCACTGCTCTTAGGCTTGTGCTCACTCTGCCTCTTGCTTGTCTCTTGATCTTGCTCTTGTTGTACACTGATATAAATTAGTATACCTGCATGCTTACACTTGTTAGGTTGTGATCAGTGTACTGCTCTTGCTATTATAAACTCTGCATGTGGACTGGCCTTGTGGCCGCTTGCTTGTGCTCAGAATGCGTGGTGATCTTGAGATCCACCCTGAGCTCTGCTTTGCTTTGTTCTCTTGCTTGACTGGTCTTGTGACCGTTCGATGTGTTTGCTATCCCCCACTTTGCCTACGGGGCTGTGTCAAAATACAATTGCATGTCTGTAGGCTGTAGTGGGGTAGCCCATATAGGGTACAACACTTCTAGGGTTGCCCACTTGTATTGTCCCCAAACCCTAATGCAATCATTCCTGTTCACGTATTCTAACATGATTTTCCCGAGTCGCTACATTTCAGATTTTGGCTTTTTGGCACGTCCCTTCTCGAGTCTCTCTTACGGAAAATTCAAGCTGCTGGGTCGACATTCTGCTCGGCCTTGTGTCTCTGGGATTCTGAATCCCGGAGTTGTCCCACGACGTTTTTTTTACACAGTGCGTTCAACGATTTTCCCCCGACTGCACGGAATTTCGGAAAGCTACGTGTAACCTCACGGTTTCCGAGTACGCAACTTGGTGTTGGAGCTTCAATTGCGGCTCCTCAGGTGGGCATTGCGCTAGATTCATCACTAGCGGCAATCCTGCCGTAAATTACCCACCTCACAAGGTGAGCTACTAAGATCCATTGTAACCCGCCCTTCACCCTCACCTCCCCCCTTAGTGCCCCCCCCCCCCCCCCCCCCCCCCCCCCCCCCCCCCCCGTGCCGCAGTGCGTCCCCTAGGTCTTCTCGATCCGCCTATTAGGCCCTCGATTCCCTTCGTGTCGGTTCCGCTCATTGCCGTCTCTTCCGTTATTCCTTCTCTCTCTGCCCGTCGCATTCGCTTCCTCCGTCGCCTATGCTTCCCCCGTCGCGCATGCCTCCCTTGTCGCATATGCTTTCCCCATTGCCTATGCTTCCCCTGTCGCCTATGCTCCCCCGTCACCTATGTTTTCCCCCGTTGTCTTTGTTTCCCCCGTCGCACTCGCGTTCACCGTCGTAATCGCTTCCCCCGTCGCCTTCGCTTCCGGCATTCGCTTCAGCGTTTTAACGCCCACGGCCTGACTCTTTTATCTCGCGCACGCACAGGTACGTCTGTGTTGTTAGCAGAATTCTTGTTCCCTCAGCAATCGGTGTATAGTGTCTTGCTTTTTGCAAATATGTAAAGCTTCAACTATTTTTCTTATGTTTTCCGTTCTTTGCCTGCACCAGCCACCCCTTCAGTAGGCTCCCAAGAAGTCTTCCGTCTTCGTTCAGAAGTCGAAGACCTTCAGACGACATTGAAGGAAACGCATGAGCGGGCCCTGGACTTGCAGATTGCGCTGGACAATAAGGAGGCGGCCTATGCAGCTCTTTCCTTGCGCTTCGAGGAGCAAGAAGCTTTGATCTAGGCTCTGCGCCAGCAGGTTGCAAACACCGCTAACACGCATGGCGTTGTTGTCAACACCGTTATTCTGCCGACGTACGATCTATGCTCCCGCAGGACCAAAACAACGTCGTCATTGTCCCGGCCACTCTAGACCAGGACCACCTGTTTGGGGTACGATCCGCGAAGTAGAATTGCATTTGCTTCGATGTTGCATTGTTTGTTTACGCTTTTGCATTGTCTGTTTGCGATTTCGCATTGTTCTTTTTTGTCTTGTCCATTCTCGATTTTGCATTGTCTAATCTTACCCATACCCCAAACGTTGCTCTCTATTTCCGAAGAAGGCACTGGAGGCCTTCACCTTCATGGCGACAGCAGCACCGACTTGGCGGATTCTGTTCTATCCGTCGTGGCCAGACCTGCGCGAGATGATGGCAGAGAAGTGCGGTGAAGCTGGCGTCTCAAGGGATTTGTTCTACTATGTCATCTGCAACTTCCCTGCAAAGGAGAACATTGCCATGCGCAAGGTGTCAGAGAAGCGTAGCAACTACAACTCGACATCAAGCTTTTCGGTCGCGGTCCGGGCGGATGTGTGGCTGACGAAGGAGCAAGTGGAAGGAGCTCGCGGACGAGGGCGTGGCGCCCACCACTAGCAGAACGCGTGCCGAGTGGACCCTCTATAATCTGCATGGTAAGTTTTCGTTCTTGTCATAAACACGTGTGTGTCATGTGAACGTTCACGGGCGCGTAAATCATTTTCGGACATGGTTGTTTTGCTTGTTGTACGCAGTGCGATTTGGATCGAAGTGGCATTTCTGTGCTGTGGAAAGGATCAAAACCATTCACTACAGTGACGTGTGGAAACATACCAACGTCTTCGATCCACTGCACATCCGATCTAGGGCATGATTCGTAATAAGCCATCTACAATTTACGACAGGCACGGTAAGCAGTTGGAAAAGGACCTTACTCAACCAAAACCACCCCAAACCAGCGCAACACACTCCCGGCTTTTTTCCGATGCAACTATAACTGAGAAAAAATAAACGACATCGAGATCCATTGAATATAATGAGGAAAAATATGCGATGAGAAGTTAAACAAAACGGGAGGTGGGGAGTTGGAAGGAGGAGGTGGAGGTAGCTATATTGGATTATTGCGAGAGATAAATATGGAAAACCAGTGTCTATGATACGACGCGTTGACGAGAGCGATATTCACTGCTCACCTTCATGACACAGAGGGTCAGCATGGCGGGAGGCTAATCTTGACGTGGGAAACGATTCTACAAAGCAGGTGATCTAACTACTGTTGGGGTATGAAGGGAATTGAGTTTGGCATTCCCGTAGGTGCAGCTGTATCACACCCGTCACTATCAAAGCAGCACCCCCAGTACTATCGGATCAGCCTGTAACAAGGGCAGGAAGGTCAAGAGTCGCAAAGGTCAACTGTCGCGACTGTTGACCATCTGGACCGATTGACTCATCAGCGAGGAATGGCAACAGGCGTAACCGTCTGTACGGTTACACGCAACGACTTGGTAACAAGAAGAAGAGTAATAGTCAGAGTCACTGTAGAACTGCCTGTAAAACAGTTAGAATAGGGGAATGTACCCTTTAGAGTACATGGCTAGCTAGATCTATTTATTGTGTGTGTTTTGTCCTTTAATCAATCTTGTCATTTACATCCACTAAGCACAAGGTTCCCACCACAAGTCTTCCGCTACCGAAACTCTCTAAAACAATCCTATCTTATCCAAGATCCTTACTCTAGCATGGTATGAGAGCCAGTTTGGATTATGGGAACTGCCAAAAAGTCTTCAATGAAGACAAGCTTGAATATAAATTATCCTTACAGCAAGGGCAAGCATCATGCCAGGCGCAGACTGCGGAGAGGCTGGAGAAAATCCTGTACCTCCATCCACCAATGTCGTATCTACAACAACGACCGTGGATTCAGCGCTCCTCGAGCAGCTCATCTCCCGCATCAGCGCCCTGGAGAGCCACCAGCCGATGAGCATCGACGGCTCAAGCTACGCCCAAAGACCTCCCGATCCTCAAGGAGCTGGGTCCGAGCGATCCTTTACCTTCGACAATCGCGGAGCTCAAGGATCTGCACAAGCACAGCACACGCATTACGAAGCAATGGCGGCAATGCATAGTAAATTTCTCTCAGCGTCAAAGCTCAAGACCACAAAGCCCTTCGACGGAAAGGACTTGTACACCTGGAGCTTCGAATTCGAACTTCTGGCTCAAGGCGCACAGATCTGGATATATTCCGACGGGTCATACGCATTCCCGACCAACAGCTCACCTCAGGAGAAGACGCAGTACTACAACGAGCCGCTCCTGGCCTTCACGGTCTTGATCCGGAACCTGTCGCCTAAAGAACAACTGAGCATTGTGTTAGAAATGAGAAGTGTGTGAACTAGAAAGAGATGGGAGTACAAGTACCTAACCCTAGAATAGTGTACCCCCTAAAGGCTAACCCACTGTAGCCTAAACAACTACAATATATATAACGTTTGACACACCCCCATAGGCTAAGTGGGGGAGAGCAAGGGGTCACAAGACCAGTCAGAGCAAAGCAAAGCAAAACAAGCTCAGGGTGGATCTCAAGGATACCACACAAATTCCGAGCACAAGCAAGTGGTCACAAGACCAGTTCACATGCAGTTTGATAATATAACAAGAGGTACAGTGATCACAACCTAGCAAGTGTAAGCATGCAGGTATATATATAGAGATCACAGTACAAACAGAGTCAAGAAGTGAGCAAGTGAGGGACAGTAGGCACAAGGCCTAGAACAGTACAGAAACGCTGATGATCACAAGGCGGAAGAGCCTTGGTGAACACATCAGCAGTGTTGGCCCGAGTGGCCACGTACGAAAGACGAAGCTGACCACGCTGCTGCAGCTCTCGAGCAAGGAAGTAGCGCAGAGCGATGTGCTTCGTTCTGTGCTCCAGTCTGTGCTCCTGACACAAGGCAAGGGCGGCCTTGTTGTCGACGTACAGCACTGGAGGAGAACGAGGCCGCTCTCCCAGGTCAGTCAGCAGGTAGGTGAGCCAGCGTAACTCCTGTGCAGCCATGGCTGTGGCGTAGATCTCAGCCTCACAACTGGAGCTGAGAACTGAAGACGAGCGAGTAGAACGCCAAGAAACTGAACCACAGCCAAGGCTGAAGGTGTAACCCTGAGACGACCACTGCGTAGCCTGGTCGTCAGCCCAAGAAGCGTCTGAGTGCCCAGTGAGGACAACGTCTCTCCGTCCTCCAAGCACAAGCCCCATGCCCGACGTACTGCACAAGTAGCGCAACACCCTCTTAGCGGCATCCATGTGCTCCTTCCGGTGACGGCCAGGAGCGACATAGCGTGCTAGGATGCTAAGAGGGTATGCAAGGTCAGGTCGAGTGCAGGTCATCAAGTACATGAGGCAGCCCACAAGCTCTGGATACGGGCCACTCGGCTCTACGGACTCATCCGAAGGCAGAGCTGAGAGCGAGTGACCAGTAGGCAGAGGAGTGGGCTGAGGCGAGGAGTACGTGAAGCGGAAGCGCTGAAGGACCTGCTGCACCATGTGTGACTGAGTCAAGGTGATGGTGCGCTGTGCTCTGTCCCGGGTGATCCGCAAGCCAAGATAGCTTGTCAGTTCACCCAGGTCTGTGCACGTGTGTCTCTTCTGCAGCTCCGACTTCACGTGGGCGAGTGCCTCAGTGTCAGCAGTAGCAAAGACCAAGTCGTCTACGTACACGAGAACGTAGAATGGCGGCAGAGTGGTGTCAGTGCGTAGAAACAGCGACGGGTCAGCAGTAGAAGGAGCAAACCCAAGAGCAGCAAGAGTCGTCCTCAGTGTGTTGTGCCACTCACGGGGTGCCTAGCGGAGACCGTAGACTGGCCGCCGGAGGCTCCACTGGGTACCAGGAGGGAATGACCCAGTGAAGCCAGGTGGGCGGCGCAGCCAGATCTCCTCCTGCAGGCTGCCCTGTAGGAAAGCAGTGCTGAAGTCAAGAGAGTGGAGCTCGTAGTCACGCTGAGCGGCGACGTGCAGCAGAACCCGAAGAGTGGTCATCTTTGGGGTAGGGGAGAAGGTCTGGAAGAAGTCAACTCCCTGTCGCTGACTGAAGCCTCGTGCAACGTAACGCGCCTTGAAGACAGGCGGAGAACCCGGCGGCCGCTTCACCCTGAAAATCCACATGCCACTGACGATGTTCGCCCCAGGTGGGGGAACCTCGTCGACGTAGGTGTCTGTGGACTTCCATGAAGCCATCTCTGCGTCCATGGCTGTCTGCCACTGAGAGGAGTAGGGACCCTCCATCGCCTCTGCGTAAGAGCGCGGGGTCGGGATGTCTGGTGCATCCGGGTCTCCCTCAGGGGCAATCAGCATGGACACGAGATGAGGTAAAGCAGCGGCAAAGCACTCAAACTCCTCCTGTCTGTCCTCGAGGACGTCCGTGCGAAGAGCACACTCACCCCCGACAGACGGAGGACAGACAGACTCAGACTCAGCAACAAGGCTAGCGGCGTAGTCTAGACGACAGGCGGCAGCAAAGTCAACAAGCTCAGCGACAAGAGCAGACACAGCAGAGGACTCAAAGGTAGGGTCAGTGACAACAGTAGCGAGGAAACGCGTGACAGTAGGACTGGCAGCACGAAGAGAGTCAGACTCCGGGTCCGGACCGTCAGGAAGAGAGGACGCAGGAGGAGACGGCAGAGGGACACGCTGTGGAGCAGTGAAAGGACGCAGGGTCATATAGTGAGTGCCAAGGACAGGAGGAGGACGCTGACGCGGAGCACGACGACCAGCGCGGATAGTGCGGACAGGCGACTCTGGACGCGACGCAGGCGACTCTGGACGAGACTCAGGCGACGGAGGACGAGACTCAGGCTCACGACGCTCCGTAAGACTACTCGTCGGCGCAGTGTAAGGAGAAGGACCAGGCAGCGGAGAGGCTGGCTGTAACTGTGACTGCGACTGGACAGGCGGTAGACTTAGTAGGGGAGGAGTAGGACCAGTAGAGGGCGGGAGGCCAAGAACCTGGTGAAGGAGCGGAACGTAGTACGGCCGCGGCCGCTCAGCACCTCCTGACCCAGCAGAGACAGCACCAGCACCCCCAGGGTCTCCAGCACCAACTCCCGCAGCACCACCAGCAGCTCCAGCAGCTCCAGTACCTCCAGTACGAGCACCTCTAGAACCAGCGGCTCCAGCAGCTCCAGCACCAGCAGTACCTCCAGTAACTCCAGCACCAGCAGCGCCTCCAGCAGCTCCAGCACCAGCAGCGTCTCGAGCCGCTCCAGCTCCAGCAGCACCTCCAGTAGCACCACCAGCAGCTCCTGCGCCAGCAGCACCAGCACCAGCACCAGCTCCAGCTCCAGGGTCCGCGGCACCAGCAGCGGCTCCAGCTCCAGGGTCCTCAGCACCAGCAGCAGCTCCAACTATAGGGTCGGCGGCACCAGCAGCACCACTCCGGAGACTGCAACGCCGAGCGTACCACTCTCGGAGCCGCTGGGGAGAGGGCGGCTCCCGCCTAGGCGGGGAACCACGAGTACCAGCTCCAGCAGCACCCCTAGCCCCAGAAGCGCCCCTCCTGAGGCTGCAGTACCGTGAGTACCACTCACGCAGCAGCTGGGAAGAGGGAGCGCCTCCAGGCTCAGCACGGTCAGTCGCAGCACCCCCAGGCTCAGCACCCTCAGACGTAGCACTCTCAGGCTCAGCACCCCCAGACTCAGCACCCGCAGGCTCAGCACCCCCAGACTCAGCACCCCCAGGCTCCGCACGCTCAGGCTCAGCACCCCCAGGCTCCGCACCCCCAGGCTCCGCACCCCCAGGCTCAGCACCCCTAGCAGGACGAGAGTCGACAGCTACCTCGACAGGCTCAACCGGGTCTACCTGGGACACACCTGAGGGAGCGGCACCCTGAGGGGGGAGGGGGTCTACCACAGCAGCACCTGGTGCGAGGAAGAGAGGCGGGGGAGGGAGTGGGGCAGTGCGGTAGGGGAAGAGGCGGTAGTAGGGGACCGACTCGTCGAACGTGACGTCCTGAGAGGGTAAGACACGGCGCGAGGTGGCGTGGTAAAACTGCCAACCAGACGCGTCCGGGACAAAGCCAAGGAAGACACAAGGAACAGCACGGGAGGAGAGCTTGTCCGCGGACGTATCGCGGACAAAAGCTCGAGATCCCCAGACCCGGAAACGCGACGCATCGCCAACCTCTCCCGTCCAACGCAGTGTCGGCGAAGTCTCCGGAACGGAGACACGGGGCCTGAGGTTGAGCTGATGCGCAGCGTATCGGACCGCAAACGGCCACAGAAAGTGGGGGGCAGCCGCATGGATCAAGGAGGTACGAGCGACCTCCATGACCAAGCCAATGCGGCGCTCAGCAACCCCATTCTGCTGTGGAGAGGCCGGAAGCGTGAACGACTGCTCAATGCCCTCCCCCTGACAGAAGGCCCTCAAGAGGTCGGAGGAAAACTCCCCACCTCTGTCAGAGTGCAGACGCAGGACAGGAAAGTCCGAGTGGAACCTCTCGCTGAGCTGGAGACGGGCAGCGCGGATCCAAGGGATCAAAACATCAGGGACTTCACCCTTGGTGCGCAAGGGGAAGACCGTGGTGTAGCGCGAGTAGTCGTCAACAACTATCAAGAAGTACCTCTCCTGACCCTGTCCACGGACGCGGGCTGGGCCCCACACATCCATGTGGAGCGTCTGCAGGGGAGCAGGCGTCGGGGGAAACGAGGAGGAGTGAGGAGCGGCGCGCTGCCGCCCCTCGACACAGGGAAGACAGGGAGGAGCAGGCGAGGGTGGGAGGGGAGGGAGAATCCTGGGAAGACCAGAGACAAGGTACC
This sequence comes from Closterium sp. Naga37s-1, assembly GCA_947471745.1. Taxonomy (NCBI): domain Eukaryota; kingdom Viridiplantae; phylum Streptophyta; class Zygnematophyceae; order Desmidiales; family Closteriaceae; genus Closterium; species Closterium sp. Naga37s-1. The sequence continues at coordinate 1,342,644 of CANJKZ010000863.1, forward strand.
GTTTGTGCATGCCACGAAGGCGCTGCACTGACGGGTGACCAAGGCGGTGGTGCCAGAGGACGGTCTCGTGTGCCAGAGAGCGACACGAGCAGGGGGCAGACAGCTGACCTGACGCAGACGCAGACGCAGCTACCTGAGGGGACTCAGTGGTCAGTGTGTACAGGTCCGACCCCGGCTGCCGAGTGAAGGTGGCCAGGTGGCGACCCGTCCGCGCACACGTGCAGTGTGTCACGCGCTCGTAGGCAGGGGTGAACTGGTGGACACCCCCGTCCTGGAGCGCACGACCCGCCACCAAGTTCGTAGAGAACGAGGGGAGATAGAGACCTGACAGTGTGCCCGACGGAACCGCAGGACAAGGGAGGACAGTGGAGGAGGTCGCAATGACCGGACCCCCAGAGGGGTCAGCGAGGGAGACAGCAACTGGCCGAGCAAGCTGCTCAAGGGCAGTGCGGTCACGAAAGAAACAGCGGGAAGCACCTGAGTCCAGTGTGAAGGTGTGCAGTGCCTCAGTAGACGCAGTACCAGCGGGCGCAGACTCACTAGCACCTAGAGCAGCAGCCTCACCAGCACCTGGGGCAACAAGTACACTAGCACCTAGAGCGGAGAGCTCACCAGTACCTGGGGCAGCAGACACACTAGCACCTAGTGCAGCAGCCTCACTGGTCCTAATGCCCGGGTCGGGCGGGACACGCAGGTAACAGTCACCCTCTCCACTAGCAGACAACACATACATGGCACCAAGGATAGCATCAAAGTCAAGAGCATAGACATCAATGTTCTTTTTGATCAGATCAAACCAGCGGGGCGTCTCAGTGGCAGCGGGAAACTGAGTGCGCCAAGCGTCGTCGAGGTGGCAGAAGCAGCGCTGCTGGGTGTGCGCCCTCCCACACGTCTGACCAGTGCGGTCACCTGTGCGGATGACGTACGGGCAGCTAAGGCCACCCCACCCACGCTGAGAGTACCGCTCACGAAGCTCCTGGGGCGACAGGGTGTGCTGCGCGCTGGCTACCGCCAGAGCCTCCACGAGCTCCACCGCCACCGCCGCCACCACGACCACCACCGCCACCACCGCCACCGCGGCCACTGCCGCCACCACCACCGCCCCAACCCCGGCCACCTCCTCCACCACTGCCGCCACCACCCCCGCCGCTGCCGCCACCACCCCCACCGCTGCCTCCACCACCCCCGCCGCTGCCACTGGCCCCTCCAGCCCCGCCACCACCCCCACCGCCACCACCGCCCCCACCACTGCCTCCCCCATCATCACCGCCGCCCCCCTTGCCCCCTTTGCCCTTGCCGCTGCGGCGCCACGTACTCGCAGTGGACGCAGTCCCGACCTTCTCAGCACCAAGAAGGTCGACAGCAGCAGCAGAGGCGACAGAGGGGAGAAGAGGGGAGGGGGAACACCCCTTGAAGAAAGGGGTGCGGGGGTCGCCGCGAGAGGCACCGACAGCGACTATGCTAGTCTCAGCTGCCAGCAGGTGCTTCTCAAGCAGGTCAATGGTGAGTTCAGTGGGGCAGAGAGCAAGGAAGTGGTCCCTGACCGCACGAAGGGAGTCAGGGAGACGGGTGACCAGGTGGTAAAGAGTGAGCCACAGCGGGGGGGGGTTCTTGGCAAGAAACTCAGCGGGCAGAGCAGCACGGAAGCGGATCTCACTAGTGCGGAGGTGAGTAATGAGGTCAGCGACGGTAGAGAAGGTGGACAGGTCGGGGAACAGATAGGGCAGTGAGAGGCGGCCTAGCGAGGCAGAGGCAGGCGAGGAGTAACGCGCAACGACAGCAGTGTACAGTGACTGAGCAGTCTTCTGCTGGCTAAAGTGCTCGCGTTCATCTACCGGCAGAGAGTTGCGAATGGCGAAACGAGAGTGGGCGTCACGAGTCTGCCAATGTGAGCGGGCAGTACTGTCAGCAGTCGCAGCAGGGGCAGGAGCGAGGCCTAACGCATGGTCATACAGTGAAATGTCCTCCTTAGCAGTGAGCTGGAGGAACAGGTGGAGGTCCTCGAGCCATGTGTCAAAACGCAACGGGCGGCCCTCTGCATCGAAGGCTAGAACTGAAGGACTAGCCATAGTGTGAAGAGTAGTAGTAGCAGTAGGAGCAGTACCAGTAGGAGTAGTAGTAGTAGCAGTAGCAGTAGGTGGGGCACAGTAGGGCGGCTCGGCTTGGTCAGGGCGGCGCGGCTCGGTTTGGGTGACGCGGCTCGGTTCGGGCGGCGCGGCTCGGTTCGGGCGGCGCGGCTCGGGCGTGGCTACGCGGCACGGCGCGACGGTGGGCCTGCGCGTGGGTGGCTGTAGTGGGCGGGCCGCGGCTGTGCGTGGCTGCAGTCGCGCGCGGGCGGCGGCCTACGAGGGCGACGCGGCGGCCTACGGGCGTGGCTGCGACGTCCTGGACGGCCAGGAGGGCCGGTCTACGGGCGGCTAGTGGGCTGCTCGTGGGCGGCGCTGGTCGTGCGGGCGGCTACCGGTCGGCGCGCGCGCAGAAAAGGCCGCGCGCGGGCTTCTAGCGGGCTACGCGCACTAAAAAAAAAAGGCCGCGCACGGCACTAGCGGGCTGCGCACGTGCAGCAGGAGAAGGAGAGGCGCACGAGGGCGCACTAGGAGAGAAGCGCTCGAGGGCGATAAGTCGATAGGGCGCTCGAGGGCGCTTCTAGCGGAACGGTGGGCCCTTAGGTAGGTGGTCCTAGGTTCCTAACCTAGGCTCTGATACCATGTTAGAAATGAGAAGTGTGTGAACTAGAAAGAGATGGGAGTACAAGTACCTAACCCTAGAATAGTGTACCCCCTAAAGGCTAACCCACTGTAGCCTAAACAACTACAACATATATAATGCTTGACACATTGGCCCCTTCAAGAACGAGCGGGCACCCGCGCAACAATCCTGGGAGCACCTGCGCACCTGCCACATGGCAACAGATTCGGTGACACTTAGTCGCCTTCTCAACCAGCTGAACAACGTAAAAATGTTCCCCGGCGAGAAGGTCGGACCATACATCAACCGCTGCAGAAACCTGAGAGACCAATTCAGGAAAAGCGGCGGCAACTTCCCTGACGACATGTTCGTCACCATCATCCTCGCCGGTTTGAGCCCGGAATGGCGCCATTGCAAGTCACTCCTTCGCACGTAAGGAACTCTCAGCGAAACTTCCCTCTGTGCCTCGCTTCTTGCTGAACAACAGGAGATTGACCTGTACAACGAAAGAGGCAAGAAGAAGGAGAAGATCGCATTCTACGCGCAAGCGGCGCCATCAGACAAGAAATGACTCTTCTGCAATTATTGCAAGAAGACAGGACATACGATTCAAGAATGCTGGAAGCTGCACGGCAACAACAACAATCACGGCGAGAAAGGTGGATCAACTACTCAGCAGGCCGTAGGAGCCCCATCGCGCAACCAGACATTGTCACCACCAGCCGTCGCCAGCACCTCTCAAGCTCCGGCACGAATCCCTGCGAACGCAAACGACAAGGGAAAGAGCAAGGTGTTAACGTGCATGGTGCGACGTGGACCGCCTCGACCCAACCCACACTACCGATTCTTCCATAGCTGGGAGGACATGTTCGCAGATCCACCTCAGGAGAGACCCGAAGGCTCGTTCGAAGACGAAGAGGAGAACGACCCCACTTACGACGAGCTGATGGTCGGCCGCATGCAGTTCGACTGGCAAGCGCCGCAGTGGATCCAAAAGTCGCAACCTGCACGCATCGCATACGACGAAGAAGGTCATTATTACGTTTATGAAAACGAGCATGACATGGAGCATCACATAACTCCGAAGCTCGTGAACCTTGCCAAGGCAAGGAAAGAAGTCAACAAATGGTTACCTGGACAGTTGCTGCGGCCAACACATGGTGTCGTCGAGCATCTTCATTCTCAACAGTGAATAACTCTTCAACGAGGTGGAAATCACCGTCGCCAACAACCAGACGATCTACGCAAGAAGTCGCGGGCAGATCCAACTGGAATCGAACGACACCGGGTACTGCATCCACATCAGCGACGTCCTCGTTGTGCCAGAGCTTCAGTACAACCTCCTGTCCTTCGACCAACTCATGAAGTGCGGTGTCCAACTGCACACGATAGAAAACGAGCTTCACTTAATGTACAACGGGAACCTTCTTGGAAAGGCGAAGAGAAAAAATGGAGTGTTCGTGCTCGACTTCGAATCACCCAAGACCTCCGGCGACAACCAACACATCATAGTCCATGATCCACCCGGCCATCCGTCGCCACCAACTTGGAGCCACCCGGAAGAAACTGATTACCAACGACCCGGCCTCGACGGAACCTTCCGCGCTCTCACCGTACTCGTCGCCTCAACCACGAACCCTGCAGACACAGGACCACAAGCAGTGGAGAAATTACGTCGGAAACAGCAAACACGGAAGCTAGAGGATGGGCGCGAGCAATCTGGCCCCGCGTTCAACAACCTACCGGCTGGAACACAACTGAAGGCTGGGACGCGGTGGATGTCCGCTGGGTCGCGGAGAACACCGAATTGGGACAGGCCGTGGCAGCCGAAATCGGATGGGGAAGCGTCGCCAGAGGACCTGCAGCAGAAGAAGCAGAGGAACCGGATGTAACCGAGGAGGCACCAGAAGCAGAAGAAGAAGAATCATTAACGGAGTACGGACCTCACCTCCTCCCCATCACAACAGACGGCAGGGACTACCTCCGCGTCGAGACAAGGGGAGCAGCGATCGGCGATACTGACTTCGAAGAAGGAGAAGTTACGCAGCCGGAGGATCGTCGTCCACGAGTCACACCAACGCCTCCTGAAGGACCGCTAGAACTTCCCGTGACGATCGACACCTCCACCATCGGCGACACCAGCGGGGTGTATCACGGCGCAACTCTCCAGGCAGCAGCAGTCCACGCCACCGTACCCGACGAACCTGCGGAACAAGTGGGCAAAGAGACCGCAGAAAGAATCTTAGCGCGGGAGAAGGAGCTCTACGCACGCACCAGAGGCTATCGCGCCGACCCCGACATCTGGTATCAACGATTCGGGCACCCATCAATTGAAGTGCTCAACAAACTGCATCAACGCAAAAGTCTTTGCGGCAGACGCACTGTTGCTGCCGGATGGAAAGCTACTGAAACCAAGGACCGACTTACCCAACTGCACCGTCTGCCCGACAACCGCGCTGCGTCACACACCCTTCGCCGAGAAGATCCCTGGAGCCGAGCGTTACAAACCGCTCGAAAAGGTTTACAGCGACTTCCTGGTCCTTACGGCAAAAGGAGTTGGAGGTGAACAGTACACGCTCACCTTCATCGATGCTAAGACGCGCTTCGTCTGGGCCGTGAACGCCAGCAACCGCTACCTAGCCTACCACTGCTTCTATCTATGGCTCAACATGGCGGAAACTCAGAGCGAGGGGAGGAAGCTGAAAGTCTTCCAGACCGACGGAGCACTGGAGTATCAGACAGAGGAGTTCAAAACCCTCTGTGGAGAAAGGGGAATCCAGATGATGATCTCCCTCCCCTGCGCTCACGAGCAACGGGGATTGGCGGAGCGAACCAACAGGAGCCTCGCAACAAAAATGCGAGTCCTCATGAAGCAGTCAGCTGTGCCAACCAAATATTGGCCCTTCGCGATGGCGCATGCAGTTCGCCTGCACAACATGCTCTCTTCGAAAGCGCTGCCCAACAACACCTCACCTTTCAAGGAATGGACCGGCAAAAACCCAGACACACGCATGCTGCGGGTCTTCGGGTGCATGGTACAGTACCGCCCCCACACTGCCCTGACCGAAAATTTGAGGATCGCGCTCGGTGGGGCATTCACCTCGGAATCGAATACGAATACCACGCCTGGAAAATTCTGGACTTCGCCACTCACCAACTCCCGCGTTCACGTGACTGCATCTTCTACGAAAGACCAACCCTGCCACTGTACCGACAGCACCGCACTGCACAAAATGCACCGGACAACATCTTCCAGGGAAAGCACAGCTACGCCAGTGACGAGGATGATGTCGACGTGGCAGGAGAACAGCTAGACGAGTCAACTGGGGGCGAGGCACCCTTCGTACCCGTTACGGAAGAGTTCGGCACAGCAACGTTTTTCCCAACAGAAACTGATCCACACGAAGCAGTACAGGCACAGCACGATTACGAAAGTGCAGAAATGCACTCACCCATGGAGGAAGACCCCACTCGCGATTCCTCTCGCGACACCGTTCGCGACATCCCTGGCGATGACGACGACGTGGTCGAAGTTACAAATGCAGCTGAATCCAACCTCACAGGACTTCGCATCCTCGGACTCGCCGCCGCCGTACGGGGTAACCAGCAGCTGGTCGAGCCCACCACCGTTCGCCAGGCTCTCAGCGGGCCCAATGCTGAGAAGTGGAGAGCAGCCATGGCCGCAGAAATCGCTGCACTACAGCGGCGTGGCACCCGGAAGCTGGTACCACGACGACACGCAAAGGGGAGAAAGATTCTCACAGGGAAGTGGGTTTTCAGAATCAAAACGCTCGCGGATGGGACTATCGACAAATACAAAGCACGGTGGGTCGTCCGCGGATTCGAACAAACCCAGTTCGTGGACTACGACAAGACATTTGCCCTTGTCATACGACATACCTCCGTGCGAATCCTCCTCTGCGTCGCAGCCGTGAAGCAGCGCCCCCTCCGCAAAATCGACGTGTCCAACGTATTCTTTTACGCGATCGTCGACGCAATCATCTACGTCGAACAACCGCACGCATTCGAAGAGGACGGTGACGCCATCTGCCTTCTCCAGAAGTCTCGCTACGGGATCAAGCAGGCACCACGCATGTGGCAGCAGTACCTCCAGACCGTTCTGATCGAGCTCGGCTTCCAGCAGCTACCCCACGATCAAGGGATGTACCGCCTTGATTCCCGCGGCAGCTTCATCTTGCTCGTCGCCTACGTCGACGACCTACTCTACACCGGGGACAACGCGGAGCTGCTCGATCGCTTCGAACACGACATCAAAGAAAAGCTCGAGGTGACCATCAATCACGACGTCACTCAATTCCTCGGCCTCAACGTCACTCAAACCGCCGACACAATCCACCTCTCTGCCGCGAAATACGCCGAGACTCTCGCTAAGAAGTTCGGCATTGCACCCGTCGGCATCACTACCCCGTTCCGCACTTCTCCTCCTAACCACGAGCCCTACACCACCCCCCTCTCCGCTGCTGGCCATCGCCTCTATCAGCAGCAGCTAGGGTGTCTACTCTTTGCCGCCGTCACATGTCGCCCGGACCTATCCTACATCGCCAGCCAACTTGCCCAGTACCTGCGCCGACCTGAAGGGGAGAATATGGCGGACCTACGACGCGCCTTACAATACTTCATTTCTACGCCTGACGTCGGCCTCACCTACCAAGCGAACTTAACAGCTACTCTACAGCTCACCGGCTACGTTGACGCTGATCACGCTGGGGACGCAGATAACAGAAGGTCCTGCACAAGCTTCATCTTCAAACTTGAGCCTGCAGGAACCATCTCCTGGAACTCACAGAAGCAAGAACTCATCGCCCTTTCGTCAACAGAAACAGAATTCATCGCAGCATGTGCAGCAGTTCGCGAAGGACTCTACCTCACGGAGCTCCTACAGGAAATGAAGACGGCGATGAACGGGTCATTCAAGTTACTCTGCGACAACCAGAGCGTGATCAAGATCGCGAACAAACCCGGCTTCGTCAACCACACGAAACACATCGCCATGCGTTACTTCTTCGTCAAGGACGAAATTGACAAAGAGAAGGTCCAGCTCACCTATTGCCCAACTGGCGAAATGGCAGCAGGTTTTCTGACAAAGAAACTGCCACGTCAGAAGTTCCAGTACTGCTCGGACCTGTGCGGAGTCGTCCGAAAGAGCCACGTGGCGCACCTCCAGGAATGAAGGGGAGTGTTGGAGTATGAAGGGAATTGAGTTTGGCATTCCCGTAGGTGCAGCTGTATCGCACCCGTCACTGTCAAAGCAGCACCCGCAGCAATATCGGATCATTCTGTAACAAGGGCAGGAAGGTCAACAGTCGCAAAGGTCAATTGTCGCGACTGTTGACCATCTGGACCGATTCATTCACCAGCGAGGAATGGCAACAGGCGTAACCATCTGTACGGTTACATGCAGCGACTCGGTAACAAGAAGAAGAGTAATAGTCAGAGTCACTGTAGAACTGCCTGTAAAACAGATAGAATAAGGGAATGTACCCCTTAGAGTACATGGCTAGCTAGATCTATTTATTGTGTGTGTTTTATCCTTTAATCAATCTTGTCATTTACATCCACTATGCACAAGGTTCCTACCAAAAGTCTTCCGCTACCAAAACCCCCTAAAGCAATCCTATCCTATCCAAGATCATTACTCTAGCAACTACAAGGAACGGCGAGTTAGTGAAAAGCTTCAGCACCTTCTATAGTGTTCTCACCACACCTACTGAGAGCGTCACGAAAACTGGAGATAATAGGACTTCCTTTGTTCAACCATGAAAGAAAGCAAAACAAGAAGACGTTGGTATGACCAGGAGAAATTATGGTGCTTGTGCTGATGCTACGTGGATTAGTGCTGTGTTTTTTAGAGCAGAAATGAATGTGTGGTGATGGAGATGGAAATGCTGTTGAATCACATTAAAGCGTTTGAGTTGAGGGCGCGTGACTTGTAGTTTGGGTTTGTTCGGTGAAGTCGAACTTCAAGTGGTAACAAATTTCATTAACGTCGCGATGGTCACGGCGAATGACGAACGTACACGCAGCACGACACCCTCTTGATAGGCAACGCCGGTAGTTCGACTTCCGACAGTCGAACTTGCCGGGCAATTTTCGCGTGTGTTTACGCCAGCGGTGGCGGATTCGGGTCCTGGCTCGAACCACTCGATAGAATCCAGCTCGAACCAAGTTCGAATGAACAGTTCGAGCCATGGATTGAATTTTGGCAAATACACTTAAAAGTCACGCGCCCTGAGCGATGGAACGCAAGGTACCGACAGGGTCGTCAGATCTGGAAGCAGTTTCACCATCGGACGGCGAGCAGAAGCCCTTAAGTTCGTATGCATTGGATCGGACAGTGGGAAATGATATAGAACGGTTGTTCATGGAGAACGACGTTAGCAAGGCTTTGTATTCCAGCTCCGTGCATTCCACGGTACCCTGACCTTACTGTAACCATTAGGACCGAACACAACACATTATATCCAAGAACAAACCGAAATGACAGTATTAAATTGGACTTCCCCTCGATTCAATCGCTGACCCATGCACATCCACTCCAATTTCGGGACGCGGTACGGGTTTCCCGCGTCTATTCGATCTTTGTTCGCTTCAGTTTGACACTCAAATCTCGAAGGATGCACCGTTCGTAAAAGTCAAATTAAGGTTCCAGAAATCTGTACAGTACAGAGAGGCTTGTAGCGGAAACCGCATTCACCCTGGGCAACCATGAACCTCGGTCGGGATCCAACCCATTCCGGCGTGGCTATTCTTACCACGTAAGCATCATCCAGGAAAGCCAGGGCCGCCACGTAGTCTAACCCATGGTAGCGATACCCAAAATGGTGACTCAGCTCCAAGATTTCGTCAGAAATTCTCAAGACAATTGGGCGAAGTCCTTCCACCCATCGATTTTGCCGTTCACACGAGCTTCAGAGTGTTCGTTTACAGTTCGCTTTATTTCGCCGTGAATGTTCGTCGACCTCTGGATTTGGGACAACCGTCCCTCTCCCTGCTTCATCCCCCCTTCTACCAGGTGCTCTCCTCCTGACCCTCCCCTCTCCCTAGGGTTTCCAACAAGCTTAGTTTACTACCTCCTTATTGTAGAAATTCCGCGATACGGGATACCTGGTAGCTGTGTTCTTGGGCCAGCCATGGCGTCGCTCCTAGCGGCTCCGCAAGCGCAAATGAGCAGCATATCGTTCGCTGCGTCGACGTCTCAGAATGTGAGCCTCTAGATGCTTCTGTAGCATCTATCACGAGACATCACTCTGTTGTTCGTTTCCCACTTGTTTGTCTTCCAAAATTCTTTCCAGAGATGTTGTTATCGCTTTTCGTTTATACATTCAACCAAAAGCTCCTCCACGGATTCCTCTCGCTGGTCCCTGTCGCCTGGTCAGTCATTATCGCCTTTACTGCATTCCGTCTCCTCCAGGCCCTCTCGTCGTCCGCCTCCGTCTCTTTCCGGGGCACAACTATCGCCGCTCCCCGCCGAATCTCCGCCGCGGCGACTGCCTCCGCCGCCGTTGCGGTGCCCGCGCAGGCTTCCGCCGTTTCCGCCGCCGACTGCGCCGACGGCGCCGCTCAAGGTGAGGTGAGCGGCTGTGCTAGCATTTGATCCATTGGATTTTCCTGCATTGTTAACTGTTGGACGAGAGCCGCTCAAGATTAGGCGAGCGGCTGTGCTAGCATCTGATCCATTGAATTCTTTTGCCTTGTCGGCTGTTCTAGCATCTGATCCGTTGAATTCGTGCAACCCTTCTTCTCCCTCTTCCACCCCTCTTCCGGCCATTTTCTTCCCCTTCCCCCTCCCACCCCACCCCCAACCTCCTCCCAACATCCTTTCCCTCCGAATTCCCGCAGGGGACGCCAGGGGAGGTGCAAGAGGGAGTGCAGCGGGCACTGGCGGCAGTGAAGCACGCGCCAGCAGGCACGCCGCTGTCGGTGCTGCAGCGGCAGCTGGCGTCCGTGCTCACACCGTTCGCGGATAGATTGGACTCGCGCGCTCTGAGCAGCATCATGAAGCAAGTGAGTGAATGAGAGAGAGGGATGAGATGTGTATGGTCACTTGGTAGGCTGGAGTGGGATTGGATTTGGGAGGAATTTGCCAGCAGGCACGCCACTGTCGCTGCTGCGGCGTCAGCTGGCGTCCGTGCTCACGCCGTTTGCCGATAGGCTGGAATCGCGCGCGTTGAGCAGCATCATGAAGCAAGTGAGTGAGTGGGTGAGCGAGTGAGCGAGTGAGTAGCATGTGAGGTGAGGCTCACTTGGTAGGCTGGACTGGGATTGCCGTAGGGAGGGATATGCCAGCAGGCACGCCGCTGTCGCTGCTGCAGCAGCATTTGGCGTCACTACTCACGTCGTTCGCCGATGTGGAATGGACTCGCACCCTCTCAGCAAATCACGAATCAAGCAAGCAAGTGAGTGTGTGAGTGTGTGAGTGGGTGAGTGTGTCGTAAGGGTCAGTTGCTAAGCTCGACTCGGATTGTATCCATTCGCTGAGATCGTCTCCTCACAGTCGCACTGCTGCAGCGGCAGCTGGCTGGCCTCCTCCGTGAAAGGGTAGACGATTATGTGTTCACTTCCATTCAAACCGGAGGATTCACACAGTGCACGATTTGGTTCATTCCTCCTCCGTGCACTTGAACAAGCTCGTTTGAGAATTAATGGCCCAAACCGTGCTGCCTCCCCACCCCACCTCACCCTTCCATGCAATGGTGGGCACGATCTGGATTTCAGTAAGAATTGTGCACCCCTTGTTGCCCTCCCTTCCTCCTCTCCCCCTCCCCTCCCCTCCCCTCCCCTCCCCTCCCCTCCCCTCCCCTCCCCTCCCCTTCCGTTCCATTTCCCCATGGATCTCCAATCTGCCAGCAAGAGGCGGACTGGCGTGTCGTGCTGGCGCTCTACGATTGGATGGCGGGGCAGGGCATTCCGCGCAGCATCCACGTGTACACGGTGGTGCTCTCGTGCCTGGGGCGCGCAGCACAGTGGAACCACCTGCAATCCGTTTTGGACGATATGGCAAGACTAGGTGAGTGAGGTAACTGTATGTATAGCCTGTAAGCAGCAGAGAGGTAGGCGAGGAGTGGAGAGGGAAAGCAATAGGTTGTAGCATCCACGTGTACACGGTGGTGCTCTCGTGCCTGGGGCGCGCAGCACAGTGGAACCACCTGCAATCCGTTTTGGACGATATGGCAAGACTAGGTGAGTGAGGTAACTGTATGTATAGCCTGTAAGCAGCAGAGAGCCCAGCCCATCCACGTGTACACGGTGGTGCTCTCGTGCCTGGGGCGGGCAGCGCAGTGGAACCACCTGCAATCCGTTTTGGACGATATGGCAAGACTAGGTGAGTGGGGAGAAGCGGAGAGGGACGATTCTGTCCAGCATTCACATCGGCATTTTGGGTGGTGGTGCGCTTAGGATGACTATTGAGTCAACTCACTGACAATGCATGCAGCATGCATCCATGTGTACACGGTGGTGCTCTCATCTCATGCCTGGGCCGGATGTCCAAGCAGACTTTGTTGCCTGCGCCCTCCTCCCTTGCTGCCCTCTCTCTCTCTCTCTCCCCCAATAGGAGTACCCATGGGCGAGTACGTACGTGTTCAACACGCTCACAGTCACCTCACCTGCTCCAATGCTGGCTGGCTCACAATGCGTGCTTGTCCCAAACAGACCATGTTGCCTTCATCCTCTCTTGCCCTCTCCATTTCCCCCCACCCACAGGAGTACCCATGGACGAGTACGTACGTGTTCAACACACCTGCTCATAGTCACCTCACCTGCTCCAATGCTGATTGGAATCTCTTGCCCTGTCATCAATGTTTTGTGTCCCCTGTGCTTCATTACCCGCCTCTCATGCCACTCCGTCTCTCCCCACAGGCGTCCCCATGGACGAGTACGTGTACAACACGCTCATAGTCGCCTACTCCAATGCTGATCATCACCTTTCCCCACCATTCTCCCCTCTCTTTCCCTGCTTCCTCTCTCTCCTCTTCGGCCCTCCGTCCCACCCACAGGCGTCCCCACGGACGAGTACGTGTACAACACGCTCATAGTCGCCTACTCCAATGCTGATCATCACCGGTTCCCACCATTCTCCCCTCTCTTTCCCTGCTTCCTCTCTCTCCTCTCCGGCCGTCCCTCCCACCCACAGGAGTCCCAATGGACGAGTACGTGTACAACACGCTCATAGTCGCCTACTCCAATGCGGGTCGGTTCAACGACGCGTTGGGGTGGTTTGAGCGCATGGAGAAGGCAGGGTGCATGCCCAACCAGGTGAGAAGGGGAGATGAGGAACGTGTTTCAAGAGAACGGTCGTTTGTACCTCTTTCCTGTCCTCATCCTCAACGTTCCCTCTCCTCCGTGGTTCGAGCGCATGGAGGAGGCGGGGTGCACGCCCAACCAGGCGAGGGGAGGGGGGAATGAGAAGGTGGCCTGTTGTATCGTAGTACTGTCTTTACTGTCGCCCCCTCTCCCCCGTGGTTCGAGCGCATGGAGAAGGCGGGGTGGGGTGCACGCCCAACCAGGCGAGGGGAGGGGGAAATGAGAAGGTGGCCTGTTGTATCGTAGCACTGTCTATACTTGCGTTCCCTCTTCGCCGTGGTTTGTTCGAGCGCATGGAGAAGGCAGCGGGCGGGCATGCCCAACCAGGGCGCTCGAACAGGTGAGGACGTGTTCCAACCACGGCGCTCGAACAGGTGAGGACGTGTTCCAACCACGGCGCTCGAACAGGTGAGGACGTGTTCCAACCACGGCGCTCGAACAGGTGAGGACGTGTTCCAACCACGGGCATGCCCAACCACGTGAGGAAGAGAGAAGAGGAGAACGTATTCTGTATATTTTCCTCATGCCCCTCAGGTCCTCTTTCCCACCTCATTTCCCACCTCATTTCCCACCTCATTTCCCACCTCACTTCCCACCTCATTTCCCACCTCCTTCCCACCTCATTTCCCACCTCATTTCCCACCTTATTTCCCACCTCATTTCCCACCTCATTTCCCACCTCATTTCCCACCTCATTTCCCACCTCTTTCCCACCTCCTTCCCACCTCCTTTCCCACCTCACTTCCCCCACCCCCTTCCCCCATCCCCTTTCCCCATCCCCGTTCCTTCCCTATCCCCTCATCCCCTTTCCCCATCCCCTTCCCCCATCCCCTTTCCCCATCCCTTTTCCTCATCCGCTTCCCCCATCCCCTTTCCCCATCCCTTTTCCTCATCCGCTTCCCCCATCCCCTTTCTGTTCCTTCTCTCTCTCTCCCCTTATTCATTTAACAGGTAATCTGCACGACAGTGATGAAGCTCTTTGCATGGGCTTGCAGGACGGATGGCATGCCATGCCACACATTGCTCAGACTAGCAGTCCCCCTTGTTTTCTCCCCACTCTCCCTCCCCTTATTCATCCATCAGGTCGTCTACACGACAGTGATGTCGCTCTATGTCCACGCAGACTCAGCGACTCCTCAAGCGTTTCGAATCCCTTCTTTGTCCCATCCGCTTCCCACATCCCCTTCCCCCATCAGGTCATTTACACGACAGTGATGAAGCTGTTTGCACGGGCGGGCAGGACTGATGGTGTGGCACGCATTGCCGCCCTGCTCAGGGAGGAGGGCAGCAGGGAGGGCGGCCTTTTTCGGCTGGATTCTAAGACGATATGCGCGCTGATCGCGGCGTACAACAGCATGGGGGACTTGAAGTCGGCTCAGGAGGTATGTTCTGTTCTGAAGCCAGCATGCCTGAAAGGGTTTGGCTGGACTTCAGGATAACATGCACGCCGATCTCTGATGGCTGATGGATGGCTCATCGTTGTGTACAACAGCATGGGAGGCTTGACTTGATGTCTGCGCAGGAGGTATGTTGGCAAGTCGGCTTGTTGATTTTATTTTATTTTTATTTTCAGGTTTTTTAGACGACCCTCGGTTCCCCTTCCATTCCCTCCCCATCCACTTTCCTTTCTATCTTCCCTCCCCCTTCCTCTCTCCCACACTTTATCCCCTTTTACCTCCTCCCCACCTTTTGGCCTCTCCCTATCCCCTCCTTTTACGTCACCCTTCTCCCTTCTCCCTCGCCCGCCAACCCCTACTGTCCAGGTGTTGGAGCTCGCACGAGCAGGCACGCCCCCATACCCCTTGGTGGGGCAGCGAATGGACTGCAGCAGCAGCCGCTCTCCACCGCACAGAACCCATCCCTAGTCTCCCTCTCTCCTGCATGCCCATCCCCCCTGCATACCCGTCCCTCCCTAGGTGTTTGAGGCAGCACGAGCAGGCACGCCCCCAGGGGAACGCCATGGTGGCCGCATATGGGCTGCAGCAGCAGCAGCCGCCCCTCTCCACCGCACAAAACCCATCCCTTGTCTTCCTCTCTGCGGCATGCCCATCACCCCTGTATATCCCTACCTCCCCATGTGTTTGAGGCGGCGCGGGCAGGCACGCCCCCACACCAGGCGAGTGGGACGTGGTGGTTTGGAATGCCATGGTAGGGAAGTGGTGGGGCTGTAGTGGCAGCTGCTCTCCACCGCACAGAACCCGTTTAAATCCATCCCCTGCTGCGTACATGTCCCTCCTGCTTGCCCTTCCTTCCCTCCACCATCCACAGGTGTTTGAATCAGCACGAGCAGGCACGCCCCCAGGCGAGTGGGACGTGGTGGTGTGGAACGCCATGGTGGCCGCGTATGGGCTGCAGCAGCTGCTCTCCACCGCACAGAACCCAATTATATCTCTCTCCTGCTGCGTACTCTCCCCTCCTGCATGTCCCTCGTCTACAGGTGTTTGAATCAGCACGAGCAGGCACGCCCCCAGGCGAGTGGGATGTGGTTTGGAACGCCATGGTGGCAGCATATGGGCTGCTGCTGCAGCCACCCCTCTCAACCGCACAGAACCCATTCGTATTTCTATCTTGCCCGTCCCTCCTGCGTGTCCCTCCCTCCGTCCTTCCCTAGGTGTTTGAATCAGCACGAGCAGGCACGCCCCCAGGCGAGTGGGACGTGGTGGTGTGGAACGCCATGGTGGCCGCGTATGGTCGGGCGGGCAAGGTGAGGCAGGCGGAGGAGCTATTGCTGCAGATGGAGGCACAGGCGGATGGGGGAGACAGGGCGGATGGGAGGGATGGGGGGGTGGATGCGGAGGGGGATGGGGCTGATAGCGCGGATTGGGGCAGTATAGAACCCGATTGGGGGAGTGTTGAGGTAGATGGGGGGAGCCTTGAAGCGGACGGGGTGGGTCAGGGCGTGGGACAACCAGGCAGAGCCGATTCAGTGGGTAGGGTGCAAGTGCAAGGGGGTTCTGGGTCGATTATCCCGTCGACTCAAGATGTGGCCAGAGTGCAAGGGGGCGTTGAGGGCTCTGAAAAGCATCTGGGCAGTGTTGTTAACGGGGTAGATCGGGCAGCAGGGGAGTTGGTAGAACCAGAAATACTTGGTCAGGTTAGCAGCTCTGTTCCAGCAGTAGCATCAGCAGCAGTATCAGCAGCATCAGCAGCTGAGGATGATGCGAATGATGTGGGTCGTGATGTTGCTGTATCAGCAGCTGTGGCGGCAAAAGAACTTGTAGCAGCAGCAGACACATCGATAGCAGAAACATCTGTAGCAGCAGAGACATCAGAAGCAGAAGCAGCTGCAGCAGAGACACATACACCAGACGCGAGTGCACAAGGAACGTTCAGAGTTTTCAATTCCCAATCCAACGCAGGGCCTCTGGAACCCCAGCCTCGCCCATCCCCACTCCTCCAGCCTGCCCTTGCCTACTCCGAACCAGCTTTGGTGACTTCCGAGCCTCTGCCAGAGGTTCGGAGCGAGGCTTCTGGTGAGCTTTGGAGCGAGGCTCGAGAGGGGCTTATGGCAGCAACTGCAACTGTGGCTGTAGTATCCCCGGTTACAAGGCTGGAAAAGCAAGGTAGTAACGGTGACAGCGAATATTCTGGTGGTAACAACGACAGTAACGGTGTGGGGGATGGAGGTTTTGTGGCAGCAGGTGTAGATGGTGGTGGAACAGGGAATTCTGGGGGTAGACCGTCGGTTCCTCCTCCTACCTCTCCTCCTCCTCCTCTTGTTGCAACGGTTTTGAGAAAGCCCACCCCGCTACCTTCTCCTGCTAGCAGCAGAATCAGCAGCCCTAGCAGCATCAAGAATGACAGTCGTAGCAGTAGCAGTAGCAGCACGGGCGATGACCGAATGAGCAGCAGCAGTAGCGGCAGCTCAGGTGAACCTTCAGGTGAATTTTCAGGAGTAGGAGGAGGCGAAGAGATTAGCAGGGACGAGGAGGAGGAAGGGGAGGAGATTGATAGGGAGGTGGAAAGGAGGGAAAATCTAAGGCGGGCGGGAGGGGGAAGGAGAGGGGGAAAGTCCGCTAGAGGATACTCTAGCAGCACTGGAAGCACCAGCAGGACCAGCTGGGGGAGTGAGAGAGAGGAGGCGAGACGAGGGAGAGGCGACAGTGGTGCGAGGAGAGGAAGGGAAACAATCGGAGCGGGAGGAGGAGGAAGGGGGGGATTGGAAGATGGCAGTCGGGAGCTGTCTCCCCCTCGGTTTGGGCCGACACTGAATGCGTATAACTCGCTGCTGAACGCGTATGCCAAGGCGGGAGACGTGGACAAGGCAGAGAAGACTTTCAAGGTAGGCTTGAGATTGGGTTCGGGCTAGGCTGGGCGAGGCAAGGGCAATTGCCGCTCTCCCCCTCCGTTTGGGCGAACGCTGAATGAATGCGTAGAGTGCAACGCGCTGCTGGATGTGGACAAGGCAGAGAAGACCTTGAGCCGTCTCCCCCGCGGGAAAAGGTAGGCGGGAAAAGGTACTGAGTCAAGGGATTGTCGCTCTGGTAAAGGCCGTGAGCTGCCTCCCCCGCGGTTTGGGGCGAACGCTGAATGAATGCGTAGAGTGCAACGCGCTGCTGGATGTGGACAAGGCAGAGAAGACCTTGAAGGCAGGCTTGAGGCAAGGTTTGGGGTAAGGTAGGGTGGAGAGGGGAGGTAGATATAGAAAAGGGCGACACTGAACTGAATGTGCGCAAACAACTGCTGCACTCCCGCTGGCTGTGCGTGCTTCTCTCCCCCTCTCCCCGACCTCTCAACCCCTCCCTCCGCACATTTCAACGGCGTCTCATGGCTCGGGGCTTCTACCCGTCAACCATCACCTTATGTTTTTTGAGAATTCTCAAAATACATACGCTCCCCGTCTCCCCGACCTCTCAACCCCTCCCTCCGCACATTTCAACGGCGTCTCATGGCTCGGGACTTCTACCCGTCAACCATCACCTTTCCACACATAGAAAGTGAATTTTGGGTTTAGGGTCAGGACGTCTCAAAAATCCATTTTCTACACGTGGCTCGGGGCTTCTACCCGTCAACCATCACCTTTCCACCCCCCATTCTCTCTTGCTGCCGTGCTCACCCCTTCCCTCCACCCGTCCCCCATTCCATCCTTTCTCCCCTCCTCCCCCCCCCCTTCCCCCCCCAGCGTCTCATGGCCCGGGGATTCTACCCGCTAACCGTGACTTTCAACACGCTCTTCTCGCTCTACGCCTCTCTCTTTGCTACCTGCCCCCCCTCATTCCCTCTGCTCTCGTCTCCCTCAACAGCGTCTCATGGCCCGCGGATATTACCCCTCAACCGTGACCTTCAACACGCTCTTCTCAGTCTATGCCTCGCTGCCCTCCCTCCCTCCTCCCTGATCGACACCTCCCCACTCCCTCCTTCCCTACCCATTTGAGGCGCCTCAAAGCAGTCTATGCCTCGCTGCCCTCCCTCCTCCCGGATCGACACCTCCTCACTCCCTCCTTCCGTTTGAGGTTGATTTTGAGAATTCTCAAAATCCAACCTCAAACAAAACGCTCTTCTCAGTCTATGCCTCGCTTCCCTCCCTCCTCCCTGATCGACACCTCCTCACTCCCTCCTTCCCTACCCATTCCCGCCTCCCCTGCCCCCCCACCTACAGCGTCTCATGGCCCGCGGATTCTACCCCTCAACCGTGACATTCAACACTCTCTTCTCGCTCTGCCTCTGGACGTGCCTCTATGCCTCTATTCCAGAGAGGCCCCTCTGGGCTACCGCTCGCGCCACTCTCTGATTGGCCTTGTCAGCCAACTGTCACTGTCAACACCCCCTTATCCTGCTCATCTTCCCCCACCCCCTCTGTGCCTGCTTCCCCCACCCCTTCTGTGCCTGCTTCCCCCACCACCCTCCCTTACAGCGTCTTATGGCCCGGGGATTCTACCCGTCAACAGTCACATTCAACACGCTCTTTTCGCTCTACGCCTCGCTGCCCTCCTCCTCCTCCTCGCTCGCTGCTGCCCGCCGCCTGCACGCCCTCATGCTGCACATGGACGTCCCTCTGGACGTCTA
Organism: Closterium sp. Naga37s-1; assembly: GCA_947471745.1. Taxonomy (NCBI): domain Eukaryota; kingdom Viridiplantae; phylum Streptophyta; class Zygnematophyceae; order Desmidiales; family Closteriaceae; genus Closterium; species Closterium sp. Naga37s-1. The sequence goes on from CANJKZ010000863.1 coordinate 1,361,661, forward strand.
CTCCTGCTGCTCTCTCATTGGCCTGCTCAGCCGCTCCGGGCAGGTTGAAGAAGCCGTCGGGCTGTTTGAAAGAATGAAAGCGCAGGGCGTGCAGGTGTGTGTGTGTGGGTGGGTGGGTGGGTGGGGGGGGCGCCTGGGTGGGTAGATTTGCCGGTGTGTGTGGTGTGCGCGTGCGTGCTGTTTTGATTCTTTCGGCGCCTCATAAGCTGTTTCAAGTGGCATTTTTTTCACGTGATGATCGCTGCATTTGCTCGCTCGCCTTGGCAAGCGACCAAAGCCCTCTTCCCAGTCTCCTCTTCCCCTCCACGCACCCCCTCCCCACCCCCCCTTTCCCTCCAACCAGCCGGACTCGCACGTCTTCAGTGCAATGATCGCTATGTTCGCTCGCCATGGAAGGTTGTAGCTTGAAGGTGCAACCAACCAAACCCTCCCCTGATCTCTCCCTTCCCCCAACCCAACCCCTCTCCCCCCCCCCCCCCCCTCCCTCACCTCACCAGCCGGACTCGCATGTCTTCATCAGTGCAATGATCGCCATGTTCGCCCGGCACGGCAATTTGGAGTTGGCGCTGAGAACCAATGCTCAACTCTTTCCCCTTCCTTCTTTCCCCGCCAACCAACCACATCCTCCCCTTCCCCCAACCACCCCCCCCCACCAGCCGGACTCGCATGTCTTCAGTGCAATGATCGCCATGTTCGCCCGCCATGGCAAGCTGAAGTCGCCACGTTTCCCCGCCAACCACATCCTCCCCTTCCCCCCCACCCCCCCCCTACCCTCCCCCCCCCACACCAGCCGGACTCGCACGTCTTCAGTGCGATGATCGCCATGTTCGCTCGGCACGGCAAGCTGAAGTCGCCACGTTTCCCCGCCAACCACATCCTCCCCTTCACCCCCACCCCCCCTACCCCCCCACCCACCAGCCGGACTCGCACGTGTTCAGTGCGATGATCGCCATGTTTGCCCGCCATGGCAAGTTGGAGTTGGCGCTGAGAACCTTCCAGGAGATGAAGGCGGCGGGGTGTGCAGTGGACATGCCAGTGCTGACGTCCATGATCGGCGTTTACCACCGCCTGGGGCTGCTGGAAGAGGCGTCAGCAGCAGCAATGGATGCCATTGTGAGTGGTTGTTAGTGGTGTACCCATCCCCTGTACCTTGAGAGGGTGCCCCCTGTGCCTAGGGGTGTGCAGTGGACATGCCAGTGCTGACGTCCATGATCGGCGTTTACCACCGCCTGGGGTTGCTGGAAGAGGCGTCTGCAGCAGCAATGGATGCTATAGTGAGTGTTTTCGCTTGGAAATAAAGGCTTCTCTGGGAAGATGAAATGAGGTGTGCAGTGCACATGCCAGTGCTGACGTCCATGATCGGCGTGTACCACCGCCTGGGGTTGCTGGAAGAAGCATCGGCTGCAGCAATGGATGCTATTGTGAGTGCTGGGCTGGGCTGGTTGGGAGTGAAGGCTGGTGTACCGCTCAGACCCAGGGCAGCGGCCATTTAGACGCTGTGCTGATGAAGGCCTTTGGTGGCCGAAACGCGTTCACACGCGACATCCAGTGAATTTCAACGAATTCCAACAGTGAAGGCTGGTGTACCGCTCAGATCAGACCCAGGGCAGCGGCCATTTGGACGCTGTCTGTGTCTTCATATCTCTTTCTTTCTCCCCCCGCTCAGACCCAGGGCAGCGGCCATTTGGACGCTGTCTGTGTCTTCATATCTCTTTCTTTCTCCCCCCGCTCAGACCCAGGGCAGCGGCCATTTGGACGCTGTCTGTGTCTTCATATCTCTTTCTTTCTCCCCCCTCTCAGACTCAAGGCAGCGGGCATTTAGACCCAGTAATCGCCACCGCCATCATCTCCCTCTTTTCCAAATAAGGCCATCTTGGGACGCTGTGAGAAGTTTCTCTCTCAACCCCCCACCCCTCCTTCCCTCTCCCTTTCCCTCTCCCCCCAGACTCAGGGCAGCGGGCATTTAGACCCTGTGATTGCCAGTGCCATCATCTCCCTCTTCTCCAAACAAGGCCGGCTTGGGGACGCTGTGAGAATCTTTCGGGCTGCCCGGGGCATGGGCAGCCGGCAGATCCAGCCGGGCAGCATCGGCGAAAATAGTGTGAGCAGCTGGAGTAGGAACAACAGTATCTGGAGCAGAAGCGCCAGCAGCGGTAGCAGCAGCAGTGGCAGTAGCAGCGACAGCGAGAGCAGCAGCAGTGGCACCGGCGACAGAAGGATTTCGCCAGGAGCAGAAGAAGAGTCGGAAGAATCAGCAGGAGCAGACGTGGGAACAGAAGGAGTAGCAGCAGCAGCGGCGGCTGCATCAGCAGCAGAAGCAGCATCAGAAGCACCAGCAGCACCAGGATCAGCAGCAGCATGGACAGCAGTAGCAGCAGGAGCAGCGGCAGGGGCAGCAGGGGCCAGTTCCCCCAAGAGGCGGCACAGGGGGAGGGGGAGGGGGAGGAGGCGAGGGGGGCGAGTGGATGCAGTGCTGCTGAGCACGATGATGGACGCTTACAGCAAGGCAGGGCAACTGGACGCCGCTGAATCTCTGTTCGCTGAGATCCTGGTAAGTGGATGGGTGGGTATGGTTGGGTGGGAGGTGGGTACGGGCACTGCACCTCGTTCTGAGTGGATTCGGTGCTGCTGAGCATGATGATGGACGCTTACAGCAAAGCAGGGCAGCTGGACGCCGCGGAAGCGCTCTTTGCTGAGATCCTGGTGAGTGGTTGGGTGGGTATGGTTGGGAGGGAGTGGTTGGGTGGGTATGGTTGGGAGGGAGTGGTTGGGTGGGTATGGTTGGGAGGGAGTAGTTGGGTGGGTATGGTTGGGAGGGAGTGGTTGGGTGGGTATGGTTTGTGAGAAACTGAAGTGCTGGTTTGATTAGAAAGATTGTGGGTACATATAGGAGATGAAAAGTATGGGGAACTAGGTTGGGTACCCGCGACATTATTGGTGAGCCAATGGGAGTGGCCACCAATAATGTTTTGGAGGTGACCGCCAATTATTGGGGGGGGGGGGGCAATAATGGTTGGAACGAACCAACCAATGTTGGTTCCCCCCGCCAATTGCGGCTGAGTGGGGCTGGGGTGCACCCAACCAAAACTGGTTGGGTCGCCTTGGCCCAAAGTGTACACCCATGTTTGGGTGTTACACTTGCACATTTACAACCCAACTGATGCTATAATCTAACATGGTTGGGAGGGAGTGGTTGGGTGGGTATGGTTGGGAGGGAGTGGTTGGGAGGGAGTGGTTGGGAGGGAGTGGTTGGGAGGGAGTGGTTGGGAGGGAGTGGTTGGGAGGGAGTGGGTGGATACAGGTGGGTGGGTACAGTGCGAGTGAGGAAGGTACGGACATACCACCTCGTTCTGAGTGCGAGTGAGGAAGGTACGGACATACCACCTCGTTCTGAGTGGATGCAGTGCTACTGTTGGACGCTTATAGCAAGGCAGTTGGATGCTGCTGGAGCGCTCTTTGCTGAGATCCTGGTGAGTCGTGGGTGGTGGGAGGGTATGGTGTAGCACCTCGTTCTGAGTAAATCAAGTACATGCGGTGCTGCTGGTGCTGGTGCTGCTGAGCTCGATGATGGATGCTTATAGCAAGGCAGGCCAGTTGGATGCTGCTGGAGCGCTCTTTGCTGAGATCCTGGTGAGTCGTGGGTGGTGGGAGGGTATGGTGTAGCACCTCGTTCTGAGTAAATCAAGTACATGCGGTGCTGCTGGTGCTGGTGCTGCTGAGCTCGATGATGGATGCTTATAGCAAGGCAGGCCAGTTGGATGCTGCTGGAGCGCTCTTTGCTGAGATCCTGGTGAGTCGTGGGTGGTGGGAGGGTATGGTGTAGCACCTCGTTCTGAGTAAATCAAGTACATGCGGTGCTGCTGGTGCTGGTGCTGCTGAGCTCGATGATGGATGCTTATAGCAAGGCAGGCCAGTTGGATGCTGCTGGAGCGCTCTTTGCTGAGATCCTGGTGAGTCGTGGGTGGTGGGAGGGTATGGTGTAGCACCTCGTTCTGAGTAAATCAAGTACATGCGGTGCTGCTGGTGCTGGTGCTGCTGAGCTCGATGATGGATGCTTATAGCAAGGCAGGCCAGTTGGATGCTGCTGGAGCGCTCTTTGCTGAGATCCTGGTGAGTAGTGGGTGCGTGTTTTGAGTCGACTCAAAACTCGACTCACTACACGCTGGAGCACTGTTCGGTGAGATCCTGGTGAGTGGGTGCGGTAAACTTACCTCTCCCTCTTCCGGTATCACTCGTCCATTTACCACTCACCACACACATTCCCCCAGGCGGATGAGTCGGGCAGTATAGCGGACTTGGCTGCACACACCACAATGATCAGCGTGTATGGAACCTTTACCCCGTCCGTCCAACGCTTGTCCCCGTCCACTTTTGAGGCGCCTCAAAAACCGTCCAACGCTTGTCCCCGTCCACTTTTGAGGCGCCTCAAAAACCGTCCAACGCTTGTCCCCGTCCATTTCGTTTCTTTTCTTCTCCGTCCTTCCCCCACCCAACGCTTGTCCCCGCCTTCCATTTTCCATAATCCAGGCGGATGAGTCAGGGAGCATAGCGGACCTGGCAGCACACACCACGATGATCAGCGTGTACGGGAAGCACAGAGGGCTTGCTTTAGGTTGCAACTTTCACCCCATTCTTCCCCCACTCAACTCGTCTCCCCGTCTTCCATCCCCCTTCTCCAGGCGGATGAGTGGGGCAGTTTAGCAGACCTGGCAGCACACACCACGATGATCAGCGTGTATGGGAAGCACAGGGAGTAAAGCGTCTATAACTCTACTCTCCCCTCCCCCTCTCCGCTCCCCCTCTCCCTCCCCCCTCTCCCCAACCCCCATACACACGTCCCTCCAGGCGGATGAGTGGGGCAGCATAGCGGACCTGGCAGCACACACCACCATGATCAGTGTGTATGGGAAGCACTGGGTGTCACAGTGCATGGCTTACCTCTCCCTTTTTTCCCACTTATCACTGGTCCCTTCCCTTCACCACACGCGCCCCTCCAGGCGGATGAGTCAGGGAGAATAACAGACCTGGCAGCACACACCACCATGATCAGCGTGTATGGGAAACACAGTGGGTTGCCGCCTATAATCCTGCTTTCTCGCTCTCTCTCCTCCCACTCCCCCCTTCCTCCTCCCCCCCTTCTCCTCCAGGCGGACGAGTCAGGCAGCATAGCGGACCTGGCAGCACACACCACCATGATCAGCGTGTAACGCATCTCTCCCCCTTCTCCCACCCACCACTTGTTCCCCCCCACCACGCACGCACGCCCTTCCAGGCGGACGAGTCGGGCAGCATAGCGGACCTGGCAGCACACACCACCATGATCAGTGTGTATGGCAAGCATGGGCTGGTGGAGAAGGCGAAGGTGCGTGATGGATAGGAGGGAGATGTGTGGGCTGGCTGTGCATGTGAAGAGAGGACTAGCATCAGAGCACGCACCACGATGGTCAGCGTGTATGGGAAGCATGGGCTGGTGGATAAGGCGAAGGTGAGAGTGAGGGGGGAAGGGGGGAAAGGGGGGAAAGGGAGAGAGGAGGGGGATGTGTGCAAAGCGAAGAAGGGAGATGTGTGTGCTGCTGGCTGTGCATGTGAAGAGAGGACTAGCATCAGAGCACACACCACGATGGTCAGCGTGTATGGGAAGCATGGGCTGGTGGATAAGGCAAAGGTGAGAGTGAGGGTGAAGAGGGGGGAGAGGACCGAGAAGGAGATACATGTTGGGGTTGATTTTTGAGTCGACTCAAAAATCGACTCATGCCACGAGAGGGGTAGGGAGGGATAAAGGCCGTACCAGGTTATTTTTGAGACGTCTCAAAAATAACCTCTCTACAAAAGCCGTACCAGGTTATTTTTGAGACGTCTCAAAAATAACCTCTCTACAAAGGCCGTACCAGGTTGAGCACCGAGTTGGCGATGACTGCTTTTTGAGTCGACTCAAAAATCGACTCATCACAGAGTGGGAAGAGGACTGAGAGGGGGACTGAGAGTACATGTTGGGGTTAATTGTGAAGAGATGGTTAAGCACACCCCACGAGGATCAGCGTTTCTGGGAAGAATGGGCTGGCGGATAAGGCAAAAGTGGGTGAGGGAGAAGGAGGGAAACAGGGAGAAGAGGGGGAAGACGGGGAAGAGGAGGACAGGGCCGAAAAGGGGAAGATGGGGATGTGCTGTGAATGATTGGGGGGCAAGTTAATTCCATTGTCTTCACTTGTTCTTCCCTCTTTGGCAGTAGCCTGGAGGCTGGAGCTACACATTATCTCCGTGCTCTCTCCCTCCATTCCTGAGTCGACTCAAAAATCGATTTCCGTTATCTCCTCTTGGCAGTGATATGGAACGCCATGCTGAGCGCCCTGGGGAAGAATGGGCGGGTGGGAAAGAGCCACACACACATGATCCCTTCCTCTCTTCCTCCGTTCCCTGCCTCTTCTTCCCCTCCTGTGCAGCTGCTGTTTACAAGCCTGAGGGGGGCGGGCAGGGACTTGGACGCAGTGATATGGAACGCCATGCTGAGTTCCCTGGGGAAGAATGGGCGGGTGGAGGAGGCGAAGGAGCTGTTTGCGGAGATGCAGGAGTGTGGACCGACGCCCACCGTCTACTCCTACTCTATTATGATCGACGCGTGAGTTCATGTGTCAGTGGGTGTGTAGGGAGACTGAAAGTGCAAGGGAGGGAGGGAGGGACTCGGGTGGAGGGAGGGAGGGATTGAAAGTGCATCAACTCGGGTGGAGGGAGATTCAAAATGCAAGGGAGGGAGGGAAGAATGGGCGGGTGGAGGAGGCGAAGGAGCTGTTTGCGGAGATGCAGGAGTGTGGACCGACGCCCACCGTCTACTCCTACTCTATTATGATTGACGCGTGAGTGGGTGTGAGTGGGTGTGGAGGGAAGGAGAATGAGAGTGCAAGGGAGTGACAGTTGGGGAGGAGGCGAAGGAGCTGTTTGCGGAGATGCAGGAGTGCGGGCCGTCGCCCACCGTCTACTCCTACTCTATTATGATCGACGCGTGAGTTCATGTGTCAGTGGGTGTGAAGGGGGGATGAGAGTGCAAGGGAGTGATGGTGGAGGAGGCGAAGGTGCTGCTTGTGGAGATGCAGGAGTTTGGTCCGTCCGGCGCCTACTGTTTCCCATCTTGACTTTTGAGTCGACTCAAAAGGAGTTTGGTCCGTCCGGCGCCTACTGTTTCCCATCTTGACTTTTGAGTCGACTCAAAAGGAGTTTGGTCCGTCCGGCGCCTACTGTTTCCCATCTTGACTTTTGAGTCGACTCAAAAGGAGTTTGGTCCGTCCGGCGCCTACTGTTTCCCATCTTGACTTTTGAGTCGACTCAAAAGGAGTTTGGTCCGTCCGGCGCCTACTGTTTCCCATCTTTCAGTTATGGGAAGGCCGAGCGCATTCTCGACGCCTCAACCACCTTTGCCTTGTTCCGCAGGATGAGGGCAGAGGGGGTGCCGCCTAGCCCAGCCACAGGAAAATCTGAGCTGTACCTCTTGCCCCTTGTTCTCTCGTCTCCTGTTTCCCATCTTTCAGTCATGGGAAGGCCGAGCGCATTCTTGACGCGTCAACCACCTTTGCCCGAATGCTCTCCTGTGGCCTGCGCCCCTCTCTAGTGACGTTCAACTCCATGCTCGCTGCCTACTGCCGTGCCGGCATGGTCAACGACGCTGCTGCTCATCGCTCTCCTCCCCTGCCCCCTGCCCCCTGCCCCCTGCTCCCTGCTCCCTGCTCCCTGCTCCCTTGTCCCTACCTTCTCCTGTCTTGTGTGTTTCTCCTGTCCCCTGTTCGCCCCGCCAATCAGTTATGGAAAAGCCGATCGGATCCTGGACGCGTCAACCACGTTTGCGAAAATGCTCTCCTGTGGCCTCCGCCCCTCTCTAGTGACGTTCAACTCCATGCTCGCTGCCTACCGCCGTGCCGGCATGGTCAACGACGCTGCCGCGCTCTTCCGCAGGATGCGGGCAGAGGGGGTGCCGCCCAGCCACGTGTCGTATGCGATCCTCATCCACACACACGCTCAGGCCGGGGATTTGAGAGAGGCGACGCGACTGTTCAGGTAAGCTTGTTTCTTCATGGGCAAGGGGCACGGGGCAAGGGGCACGGGGCATGGGGCACGGGGCATGGGGCACGGGGCATGGGGCAAGGGGCACGGGGCATGGGGCATGGGGCATGGGGCATGGGGCATGGGGCATGGGGCATGGGGCACGGGGCATGGGGCATGGGGCATGGGGCATGGGGCATGGGGCATCGGGCATCGGGCATGGGGCACGGGGCATGGGGCATGGGGCATGGGGCATGGGGCATGGGGCATGGGGCATGGGGCAAGGGGCACGGGGCAAGGGGCACGGGGCATGGGGCATGGGGCATGGGGCATGGGGCATGGGGCATGGGGCATGGGGCATGGGGTGAAGGAAGCTGCAGTGCTGTTCCGCAGGATGAGAGCAGAGCGGTGCCGCCGAGCCACTTGCCGTATGCGATTCTCATTTACACACGCGCGCACAGGCTGGGGATCTCAGAGAGGCCACTCGGCTCTTCTGGTGAGTTTGGAGCATGGGGGATGGGGCACGGGGCATGGGGTGTTGTGGTTGGTGCTGTTTTCAAGAATTAGAGCAGAGCGGTGCCACCCAGCCACTTGTCGTCGTATGCGATTCTCATTTACACACTCGCGCACAGGCTGGGGATCTCAGAGAGGCCACTCGGCTCTTCTGGTGAGCTTGCTTGTTGTGGGTGGGTTGGTGGTGCTGGGGCAGTTGGGCACCTGGCATGGGTCGTGTCGTATGCGATTCTCATTTACACACACGCACAGGCTGGGGATCTCAGAGAGGCCACTCGGCTCTTCTGGTGAGTGAGTGCGATTGACTCGGCTCTGCTTGTCGGTGCGTGGTTCAAGTGTCCCACTGTTTGCTTCCAATGTGCTTCTTGACTCGGTGCAAAGAGGTATTTTTCTCTTCCTCACCACCCCCACACCCACCCCCACCACTCCCCCTCCCCGTCCTTGCACCCTCCCTGTTTTCCCGTCCTTTTCTCTCTCTCCTCCACCCTTCCCCTCTCCACTCCCTCCTCAACCTCCACGCGTTTCCCTCCGCTGGCCCTCTCCCTTGTGCGCCCTTCACTCCCCCTGCCCTCCTTCCCCTCATGCCACCCCAGAGAGCTGCAGGACAGTGGATGTGCCGTGGATAACCCAACACTGCACCGGATCACCTCAATGCTCAGAAGTGCCGGCAGAAGCCACTCCAGCATGCTCTAGGTGTTCGAGCATCGGTATCCTGGTTTGAGAACTGAGATGTTTCTGTTTGGGTTCCGGACAAGACGGTTTGAGAATTGAGATGTTTCTGTTTGGGTTCCACACAAGACTCACCTTACCTACAGACAGTCCAGTCCATGACCCCACGCTCCACCGAATCGCCTCCATGCTCAGAACGGCTGGCTGGCAGGAAGGAACCACTGGCGTTTAGGAAGTTAGAACCGTACATGCCGCATTGCCGTAGTGTTGTTTGTGGTGTCTATGTACGAAGCACACGAGAGGACGGAAGCAACTGGCACAATTGAGCCGATACTTTGAGCAGATTTTGAAGTAGCAGAGCAGATTGTACGGTACGGTATCAGGAATTAGGATTAGGGGACTCTTGCTAATGTTTATTGGCGGAGGAGAAAAGGCAAAGAATCATCTGACATGTGATGTACGGTACCGGTACCTTTCTCACTGCTTGTCAAAGCCTGACTGCAGATGATTGTGCTGGGTTGGGTTGGGTGTATGGCACAGTTCATTCAGCTTTCCATTATTATAGTACTAGTATCCAAGCATGCTTCTTTCTATTGTGGAGATCCAGGGCATTGCATTGCATGGTACCTATCCGCATCATGTACCGGTAGGCATTGTGGTAGGAAGTGTGCTGCTTGACCAGATTTCCTGGGCCAACTAACTAAGGGCTGCTGCATGCAGCAATGAATAAATATGGAGGAGAGAGTGAGAGGTTGTGGGTGGGGATAGGGAAACCCATCCTGGCATTCATCAACAAGGTCCCTCATTGTTCTTGAACCAATACAGCAGTAGAGCATGTCATGTCAAGAGAGGAAGGCCCCTCAATATAGTATTATGGTACCAGTACAATGCGTTCTACCGGTATGTTAGTCCATTCATCCGGCTGCCCAAGCACGCAGCAGTGCAGGCAATTTCTTTTGAAATGACTCTCAAAAGTCACCCGGGACCAGACAGCGAGTAAAAGCAGGTCCTTTCAGCATATGATACAGCAGCCTAATCGACTCATCTGGAGGACCCGGAAGGCAGTAGTGCAGGCAGGCAATTCCTTTTGGGATGACGACTCCCGAAAGTCAACCCAGAATGAGAGCGAGTCAAAGCAGGTCCTTCAGCATACCGGTATGATACAGCAATCTAATCCATTCATCCGGCGGCCCATGCGGGCAGTAGTGCAGGTAATCCCTAGGCTAGGCGGCTGTTTTACCGTAGCTGATTTAGCACCAGAGCTGGTCAAAGCAGGTCCTTGAGCATGTGATACAGCAGTCTAAGCCATTCATCCAGCGGACCAGGCAGGCAGTAGTGCAGGCAATCCCCTATGATGCGGCTCTCAATATCAGACCAGGTCAAAGCAGGTCCTTCAGCATATGATACAGCAGTCTCACCCATTCATCCGGCGGACCAGGCAGGCAGTAGTGCAGGCAATCCCTAGGCGGCTCCAGATGTCCATCCGGTCTCAGCACCGTCATCGGGTCTACATCCAGAAATATCCCTCCAATTCCCTCCACAAGCCGCTTCGCCACAGCGTTTTGACCAGCAAAATCACCCCAATGAAAGGGGAGTTTCATCGGGTTTTGCCGCTTTCTAAGAGGCGATTTCAGCCAGTCGCAATGAGCATGTCCCGGTGGAGTGCTGCGGTATATAATCAGCAGATTAGGAGCAGCTTCTCGCACTTTACTAAGAGTTTCGTTTAACTGAGGGATAAACTGACTATCTTCTCTACAGTGCGCCCCGCGGTTGAGTAAAAGAATGGATGTTCCTGTACCAGGCTGAATCTGGTTGAACCAGGGTATGGAGATCTGCCCGGGAAAAATAACTACAGGATCAGCTGCTGTGCTAAGGACGTCATCTCTTATATACACGACGGATGCATTTCCCGCCTTTAATTCGTTACACGTCGCCAGCGCTGGCCGCGCTGCCAGCTCAGCAAAATCGGTCCTCTCCTTGCAAAATCCAGGGACCACATCCTGGACGAGAATCTTCTCAGAACCTTCCATGTCTGCTGCTGCTGCTGCTGCTGCTGCTGCCGCTGATGCTGCTGGTGCTGCTGTCTTTGGCGCGGATACGTTCTGCATCAGGTGGTTCCTCAGGGAAAAGAACAGCATCCCACTTATAGAGTCACCCACTATAAGCATCCTCCTCCCGTTAAGCAACTCCGCTATCTCACCGCTTCCCACCTCGTCCCACCGCCCACACTCCCTATGTGGTAACCATCGGTACTTCACTGCTTGTCTCACCCGCCAATCCCCTGCCGGCCTCCCCTGCAGCACCACCTTATCAGCTTCTCCCCATGCCACGCGTGCACCACCGCCAACTGACGTGGTGGACGCATTCACGGTCCATGCCACGTCACACTGCCAGCCGCCCCAGCCACTGCTTGACGGCGCCGTCCAGGGGAGCAGGCGCGGCACGGGGTCGAGGCGCCACGCGCCGTGATTGGCCAGGCACGAGTGGCGAGTCCTGAACGCGCTGAAAGCTGCCAGAGACGTGACGGATGAGCCGGGAATGAGAGGTGGGTTTCGGCGGGGTGGATTTTGAGAATTCTCAGAAATGAGAGGGAGGATTTGGCCGGGATTGGTTTCTCGGAATTCGTTTTGGGACGGAGTCGCAACTCGAGCTGGTTGAAGTTGGTCTTTCTGCGGCAAATCGTTCGCACCGCTGCTTGGGTACTTCGCGAGGAGGAGGCTGTCGCGAAAAGGCAGCTGGTTACCGCCGGGTGCGAAGAGTAGGAGCAGCGCGACCGTCGCGACGACGGCGACGACGGCCGCGGGTTGGATGCATGCGACCGGCGATCGGTAACGGGTGATTGTGGAGGCCGTGCCGCTGACGTGGCTCGCAAAGTTGTTGATAAGCCTGCGGAGGAGCGAATTTGGCTTGTCGGAGGGATTGTGAGAGTCGTTTTGATTATGCAGACGCTGATGCGACAGTGAGACAGGCAGCGGCATGGTAAGCGCATCCCTCATTCGGACGATACTACGATTTCCAGAATGTGTCCTTCCAAAGTAATCCAACGGAATCCAGCGCGCACATCTTTTCTACCGCGCTTGGCGGTCAGAAACTGAGCACTCTGGATCAGAATTCTACCCTGCTCTCTCTCACTCCGTCTGAAATTGGTCTTGCATGAGAGGAAGTCTTAAAATTAGTCCTAAAACTGATTAATCTTTCCCCATTTCCCTTAGTAGTCGCCTGAAAGTTCAGGAACAAACGACCTGCTGATGCGATGCGACGCAAATCCGCTGAACTGAACCGACCTTTGTACTCACTACCGTGCAACCACCAGCATGATTCGATATGTGCGCACGGGTGTACCTACTCCATGGGAAAACGTACAGTACAGTAAGTCATTCAATCGGTTCAGCTGACCGAATTTGAACCCTGAACCCTCGGGAATGGCTGGTTCCACTTGGAACATCCTCACATGGCTTTTCGCACCACGTCAGCGTCATCCGGAAAGGCTTGAGACGCCACGTCTTCGCCCATCATACCAAAGCACAGGTGGTGGTGACAGGGCAGTGTCTGCCCGAAACTCGCACCAGAAACTGGGTCACATGAGTTCGAGAAACTAGCTGGCGAAATCTTGCGAGTCTACAACTTTCTATTTCGTAAGACTTCAGACGCTTCGTTCACAAATCGTTAGAGCAGGGAACCTCAAACTCTTCGCCAGCAGAGGCTCCCTCTTTCCTGCTTCATGTTCCAAGCTTCTCTGCGCTCACACTCCCCTCCTCTCTAGGGTTTTCAAGGAGCTCATTTTCCGTCCTCCTTGGTGCTTGGGTATTATTTCTCCGCGATTCAAGGTAGCTGTGTTCTGGGCCAGCCATGGCGTCGCTCGTAGCGCCTACGCAAGCGCAGATGAGCAGCCTCTCGCTCGCTGCGTCGAGATTTCAGAATGTAAGCTTCGTAGATGCTTCATTGGCATTTCCCAGCACACCAACACACACCGGCTCGTTTCCCACTCGTTTGTGTATTGTTAGAATTTGATGTGCTTGTTTTTCTCACGGCCACTCACCCGTTTACTCATTTAACACCTCTTCCTCTCGTTATATCTATCTTGCTCCGTCACTCATTCCGGATCTGTCTCCCTTCCGTCTTCTCCAGGCCCTCTCTTCGTCCGCCTCCGTCTCTTTCCGCGGGGCAGCCATCTCCGCTCCCCGCCGAGTTGCCGCCACGGCGACTCCCTCCGCCGTTGCCGTGCGCGCGCAGGCCTCCGCCGACGCCGCCACGCAAGGTGAGGTGAGCGGCTGTGCTAGGCAGAGGACCTGTGGTATGAAGAACAGGTAACAGGTGCTGTGGCTAGACGGACGATGTAGGAGGTCCTTACGAGAGAGCTGTCAAGAAGAGCCCTTCAAGCATGAAAGTCGCTTGGTTGTAATGTATAAGGAGCAGCTGTTAGAAATCAGCGGCTGCGGTAATGTAGCTGTTCCACCACTGAGTTGTTATAGAGCAGAGCCATGACTGTATTCAGTTCGTCCCGGTGAGCCGTTCGACGGACTCGTTGACGGAACTGTTGACGGCATGTTGACGGAGCCGCCCTTGACAACTAGGCGCGCCTGAGGGATGTCGGTTGCTAACGTCGAGAGCTTGAAGCAGTCGGATTTCGAGAGCACGGATGCAGCTTATGGCAGCTTATGGCAGAATGACACTTCTTCCTTGAAGTTTCTAACGCAGAGTTGCGAGAAGCTCCTGCTTTTTTAAGAAGCCCCTGATTCCCTACTCGGTCCTCAGTGTCAGATGGAAGCTTGTAATCAGGGTTTTTTAGCCTCCTCAGTAATAGCATCATCTAGGGTTTTGAAGCGTCTGAAGGAATGGGATCAGGGAATGTGGGAGTCGTTTGGAACGGTGTAGCTGGTACACTTCCTACGCGATATCGCAACGACGTGGAGCAGTATCTGAGGTGTCGGCATTCGCTATTGCCGCTCTTGCATAGTCTATGATACAAAATTTGTTCCGCAAATGCGGTCGCAGAACGCGGCTTGATGATGTCAAAAATAGTCCCAACGCCCTGACGTTCAGAATGACGATTTACTGTCGCATTTCACTGAAAACCGCCATCTACCTCCCGTTCTCTCGCTCCCCTGGTTTTCCCTTCTCTCGACTCTCTTGATCCCGAGTCTCTTATATCCGATTCCGTGTCTTGTACCTCCTCCTTCGGTTTTGCGCGTGGCGCCTGTTGCGAACGTTTTCTCTCTTCATCCCGTTCCATTCGCATTCCGTCCTTCCTTTTATTTGATTCTACCTTCAACCTGCTTCCCCTCTTTCTCCTCTTTGATAGCACCCTTTTTACCCCGTCAGAGTCACCAGCGTCTATGTCCGTACCTTTGTCTGGTCTCCGGCTCTAGGATGTCAAAATAGTCCCAACGCCCTGACGTTTAGCATGACGATTTACTGTCGCATTTCACTGAGAGCCGTCCGATCTACCTCCCGTGGTCTCGCTTCCCTGCTTCTTCCGTCTCGTCATCCCTTTCCTCTCTCATTCCGTTCGTCCTTTTCGTCTCGATCCCACCGTCCCCTTGTTCCCCTCGTTGACGGCACCCTCGTTTCTCGGTCAAATCCACAAGCCTTTGATGTCCGTACCTTTATCTGGTCACCGGCTCTAGGATGTCAAAAATAGTCCCAACGCCCTGACGTTGCAGCATGACGATTTACTGTCGCATTTCACTGAGAGCCGTCCGATCTGCCTCCTGTGGTCTCGCTCCCCTGGTTCTTTCGTATCCCGGTTCTTTCGCCTCTCTTCGTCCCGTCCCGGATCTGCCTCCCGTGGTCTCACTCCCCTTGTTCTTTTGTTCGTCCTTTTCTCTCGAATTTATTGTCTCTGTCTGCTATTTCCTGGTTTGTTACGTAGAAAACCGTGCGGTCATAGCACGCACTCCCAGTGGCGCGTGATGCGTTTGTTTCTATTTGTATTCGTACTTCTTTAGAGAGCCTCGCTCTCACTGAAAGAGAATATAACTTTCTGATGCCACTCGCAGTCTGTGTTTGGTGCTGCCCTAACCATCCCCTGCTCTTACCCTCTCATCACTATCCGCTCCTGCTCACACCCATCCCGGCCCCCTCCTTCCCCTCCAGCGCCCATCCTGCTCTTTTTGCTCCTGCTCGCTCACGCCCATTCCGCCTCCCTCCTTCTCCCCCTCTCCCCCCCTCCCCTCCCCCCCCGCATCTTGCCCCTTCCCCCCCTTCTTCCCCACCCTCAGAGCGGTTCCGCCTGAACAACCTGGCCCCCCAGCCGGGATCCCGGCGCCAGGAGAAGCGCAAGGGGCGCGGGCACGCCGCAGGCCAGGGCGCCAGCTGCGGTTTCGGCATGCGAGGGCAGAAGTCCAGGTCCGGGCCGGGCGTGAGGTTCGGGTTCGAGGGCGGGCAGATGCCCCTGTACCGGCGGCTGCCGAAGCTGAAGGGCATTGCGGGGGGCATGGGCGCGGGTCTGCCCAAGTATGTGACGCTGAACGTGGGGGATTTGGAGGAGATGGGGTTGGAGGAAGGCGAGGAGGTGTCTCTGGAGAGCCTTGTTGAGGATGGCATTCTCAACCCCTCTGGCCGCGACCGCCGGCTGCCACTCAAGGTGCGTACGTATGTTCGAGACTTCTAGAATGTTGAGGACTTCTGTAAGGCTGGTCCTGCCCTAAGTTTGGGGGATGGAGGCATGGTGAAATGGGTGCATGGCTGCCCAAAATGTGTTATTTTTCAAGTGGGGGATTTAGAGGAGATGGATGTAGCTTTCGTCTACTCTCATCTGAGTTGGATTATCCTTCACTCATGTAATACGCGTCATAAAATTCATGTGCCCCTTCCATCAGATCTTGGGCGATGGCGAGATTTCCACCAAGGTGACCATCAAGGCGGCTTCTTTCAGCGAAGCTGCCCGGGAAAAACTCGAGGCTGCTGGTTGCACACTTGAGGTTGTACCTGGAAGGAAGAAGTTCCTCCCGGCTTTGGCAGTGAAGAGGCAGGCACAGATGGCTGAATTCCTGGCTTCCAAGGGAGTGGCTGCGTAAGGGTGGTGGTACATTGTGTAAAGAAACGCAATTATAAGTGGTTTACCCTCAGCTATGCTGCACATTTTTCAGATAGTTCAGTATTGATAGCGTCAGTAATTCTGGAAAATACGAACGCGATAACACCCGTAAGATACAGGTTGATGTTTGTGCTGCCATAATCTGTTTCTGGGAGTGTCGCGACGGCGTATATCAGCTAAGGTTTCGTCGTGCACTTACGCGGAATCCTTTGGCCTCTCATTGGTGGCACGAGTGCGCCACGTCGTAAAATGGATTGCGTTCTTGCTAGCAGGCGCTACACCACTCAGCTTTCCACTGATGACGTGGCCCTCCCCTGGCAGCCCCTTGAACGTTGCCATGGATTACCCAATCCCAGAATGTTGCGATGGCGCTCATCGTGTTTTGAGTCCTGCTGACCTGACCTACTGCTAGAGTTCGCTTTCACCTCCGCTTTCACCTCCACTTTCTCGTAGCGTTCCCGATTCACTCAGTTCTTTTCTCGTACTTTCTACGCGAGAAACAAAGCGTAAACTATCAAAGCGGCGCTAATCGGTCTGAGTGGATTGATCTCCGTCCGTGCATTCTCGTTCCGTAAAGCAATCCGTAGTTGTCCGCCATGGCTGCGTGCCGGCTGCACATGACCGTCACTCCGGTCGCGGGACTCGGCACCTCCACAGTTCTGAAATCCAACTTCGTCGCCTGTCCACGTGTTCTCAGCGGGCCGATCCGGTCCAACGCTCTCAGTGCTTCAAGCGCCGGGAGAAGGCGGCTCGTTGTGCACGCACATAAGGTGGAGGTGGAGCATCAGGGTAAAACACACATTCTCGAGATTCCCGAGGACGAGACCATCCTGTCCGCCGCGATTGACGCTGGCCTGGATCTGCCTCACGACTGCAAGCTCGGCGTGTGCATGACGTGTCCTGCGAAGCTGATTTCGGGTGAGGTGGACCAATCGGAAGGCATGCTGAGCGATGACGTCATGGAGCAGGGCTACGCGCTGATGTGTGCGTCGTATCCGAAGTCCGACTGTAAAATCCGCGTCATTCCCGAGGAAGAGCTTCTCAGCCTCCAGCTGGTGACGTAAAAGGTTGTCCGAGAAAAATAAGATGCAATTTTGTTTTGCTCTCCATTTTTTAAAGAATGAAGTATCTTTCCCATTTTAACATTGCTGTAACATTTTATTATCGTTACGCTCATTGGCCAACCCTGGTTGATGCAATCACTCGACAATACTTTTAAAAGACAACAAAGGACAAATCATTTTACTGAACTTACTTTTTGTAGTGGATGATATCCTACATCTGTTGCTTTCTTTTGCCTGCCATTTTCGTTCCTCCGGAAGCCTTTGATTCCGTGGTTCCATCTACCCCTCCTCGCCTTCCACCCTCGTCCTCCGCTTCATTTTCTTTCTAGCCAAACTTCTGGTATCTTCTCACTTTCTCTCCTCCACCCCCTCAGTCTCTTATCCCAGTCCTTCAAAATTCCTCCACTCCCAGTCTCCGTCTCCGCTACTGCGTCTCCCCCTCTTCGTATCCGCTGCTCCGTTTGTCCCACTCCGTCTCCCCACCTCCGTCTCCCTCTCTATCTCCCCCTCTCTCTCCCCCTTTCCGTCTCCTCTTCTCCGTCTCCCCACTCCGTCCCCCCCTCTCCGTCTCCGCCGCTCCATCTTCCCCACTTCATCTTCCCCACTCCATCTTCCCCACTCCATCTTCCGCATTCCACCTTCCCCACTCCATCTTTCCCGCTCCGTCTCCCCATCTCTGCCACCCCCTCTCTGTCTCCCCCTCTCCGTCTCCCCCACTCCATCTTCCCCATCTCCGCCCCCCCTCTTTGTCTCGCCCACTCCGTCTCCCCCTCCCTCTCCCGCTATCCCTCTTCCCCTCTCAGTCTCTCCCTCTCTGTCTCCCGCTCTCCGTCGCTTCCTCTCCGTCTCTTTCTCTTCGACTCCCCCACTGCGTCCGCCCACTCCGTTCCTCCCTCCCTGTCACCCTCTCTCCGTCACCCCCTCCCCGCACCCGTTGCTCCGTCTTCGTTTCCCCTCTCGGTCTTCCCCTTTCCGTTGTCCCCATATTCTCTCCTGTGTGTTGCGCCTGTTCCATATGTCGTCCCCACTATCTTTTTTGCCCATTCCCTTAACGATACCCTTGTTAACTGGCCCACTTTAGCCTCCTTTTTTCTTTGCTGCACTGTTCCTGAGCCTGGACTTTAGTGCTTTCAGACTATTTGGTTACTTTCTACAGTCTAGGGATATGAATTCTAGAGATAGACGATCGCAGTGATTCCATAAGTGGATAAGATGTCACAAGCATGTGTTGCTTGATGAAGGATTACTACAGGTAGTAGCTTCCAGAGCTCTGCTTCAACGTGGTTATTGTGACAAGGCATAATAACAATTCGAATGTTTTAAACCGTCATTCCGCTCTCACTGCCCTAAGAATTGCACATATGCTCATAACGAGTTTTTGATGACACAACGTCACACCGAACCGGATATTCGTTCAAAATGTCGCACTCAATGCCAAATGCGACTCGATTGGTTTGCAGATAGGGCCTGGCTGACGTGTGAATTCGGCTGCGTGGTTGGGTGAGTACTTTCCATATCTGAAGTCGGTTTTGTGGGGTTCCGAGTTGGTCAGGATGGATTAGCATCCCGCGGCTGGAGGTTCGTCTGATCCTTGTGATCCTAAATAAACCCGAAACCAGACCTTATCTAGAATTCACGGTAGCCCAGCCCAGCATGATCGTTTGTAAGGCCGTCGGCACTTGAGACCCTCAAAGCACACGTTAGAAGGTACAGGTGTTGCATCTGGGTGAAACACGTGTCCTTCTCTCTTCCACGCTCGCCATCGTCGCCTCGCCGTTTCTAGCATCCGAACACCCTCCGCTACGCTAGACGTCAGGAAATCGTGATACTGTATTATTTGAAACCCGATTCGGCCTCTCATTCTGTCCCAACCCACCCCTACTATCGCCTATGACCGCGGACGCGCTTCCGAGCTGCCAATCCATGGCGGATCCATCATGCCCCTGTCAACCGAGCGGCTACACGATAAGGGTGAGCACAACGCGGATGTATTAATTTCCATGAATATTCTTTCTCATTAGTGCGGGAAGGTCGTCGTTTTACAAGCCCTTGCTATCTCCTTTTTTTCCAGATTTTTTCTTCGGTCGAAACTTCAATTAAGCTTAACTAGAACCTTTTCGATTCCCCTCCTCCTTGTCGCCTCCTCACTTCTCTTCGCCGCTTGCCCAAGTAGCAATCAACCATCTACCTCATGATCTCACCTCTTCTACGGGCCCCCCTCCCCCTCCACCACTTTCCCAACTTCCTATTTCTCTTCCTCTCCCCCCCGGGGATCCCCCTCCCAACCCGCTTCCGTCCCCCGCTTGCCCTCCTTTCCTTTTCATTTTTTGCCCTCGTTTTTCCAAATGTCAGGTATATGTTTACGGTAACAGACGGCGCCTCTCGTTTCCTGATTGCTACCCTCCGCCATTCGACCTGGTCGACCTGCGAATCCGAAAGGCCCTGGATATCCCCTTTAACAAGCCCCTCGAGATTCTTTACGATGACACGGACGGATACACAGTGCCACTCTCCAGTGACGAGGACCTCTACGGCGCGTTTGTTCTCCAGAAGAAAAACCTGCTGGACGTGACAGTTGCTTACAAGGCCGGCGTGACAGATCCCGTCAACTTGACAGACTCTGTCAACACAGACCCCGTCAAGGCTAAATCCCACGTCAGCTGTGGGAGCGGCGCCAGCGTTTCTGTCGGCGTCAGCACTCCTTCCGAGCCGCTTCAACCCCTCTCGTCCTCTGAAGCAGGAGCAGTAGCAGCAGCTACAGCTTTTCCCTCTTCTTCCTCAACCGCCCTTGCTCCCTCACCTGCCTCATGTTCCTGTCAACCGTCTATCTACGTGATAATTGTGAGCTCAAGCGCGGCTGATATGTATCCCTTAAAAAAAATCCATTTCACGTATGTATGATTAGTAGCCAAAATGCGAGAATGTCATCGTTTTCCTAGCTTTTACTACATTTCCTTGATACGAGCGGACGTCCCTTCTCGTTCGCTGTCCGACTTGTAGCCCGGGTCCTTCCAGTTTTTCTCGTCCTAATTAAGCTCCGCCGTGTTTTTACGCCGCCGCTGGCCTGTTTGCTGCCTTTCTGCTACCTTTTTGCTGCCTTTTTGCTGCCTTCTTTCTCCAGTGTCTCCTTTCTAATTATTATCTTTGGTTCAAGCTTCATTCAAGCTTGACTAGAAGTAGGTTTCTCGGTTTCCTTGTGACTATCATCTTCAATCGAAACGTCAATCGAGCGCCACTGTGTTTTCCCTGGTTGCAATCAGTCATTGCCTGCCCCATAGTCCTTTTTCTTTTCTTCCCCCTCCCTCTCGCCTCCTCACTTCTCTCCGCCGCTTGCCCTAGTGGCAGTCAACCCTGCCTCATGGTCTCTTCTGTTCTTCGGCCCCCCTCCCTCCCCGTCCCTCCCCCCCCACAAACCCTTCTCCAATTTCCTCTTTCGCTTCCCCTGCCCCCCCACCCTCCTTCCCTTTCTGGATTCTGCCATGTTTTCTCCCAATTTCAGGCAATACTTAACGGCTCTAAATGGCGCGTCCCGATTCTCGGTTGCTCCCCTCCGCCGTTGGACCTGGTCGACCTCCGAATTCAGAAAGTGTGCGGCATCCCCGCAGACAAGCCCCTTGGGTTCATTTACGACGATGGTTCGCCCAGAAATTACATGTATATCACCAGTAACGAGGACTTCTACGACGCGTTCGTTTTCCAGAGGAGAAACCCTTTCGAAGTGATAGTTTCTTACAAGAGCAGCGTGACAGATTCTGTCACCATGACAGACTCTGTCAAGTCGGACCCCGTCAAGGCAAAATCTCACGTAGACTGTGGGACTACTACCCACGGCGCCAGCGTTTCTGTCGGCGTCAGCACTCCTCCCGAGCCGCTCCAACCCTTCTCGTCCTCTGAAGCAGCAGCAGCAGCTACAGCTGCTCTCTCTTCTTCCTCATCCGCCCCTGCTCCCTCACGCTCCTCTGCTTTAGAGTCGACTCATCTACCACCACCTCCTAACTCTGCTGCTGCTCTCGCTCCCGCCGCTGCTCCCCCTCCCATGTCTCGTGTGCCCTACGTGATAAAGGTGAGCACAAGCGCGATTGTAATCTATCCCTTCGAATTTTCCATATCATGTATGCACGATTAGCTAGATTGCAAGAAGGCCATCATTTTTCTAGTCTTTACTATCATATCACTCTACATCTCCTTGATACACCTTCTCCAACTTCCTCTGTCTCCTCCCCTTCCCCCCCCCCCACCACCCTCATTCATTCTCCAAAATTCCCCTTCTCTCCGCAGTTCAATTCCAAAACTGGCAAGCGTAAGTGGCGCATCTCGTTTCTCGATTG
This sequence comes from Closterium sp. Naga37s-1, assembly GCA_947471745.1. NCBI lineage: Eukaryota > Viridiplantae > Streptophyta > Zygnematophyceae > Desmidiales > Closteriaceae > Closterium > Closterium sp. Naga37s-1. Next base: position 1,383,302 of record CANJKZ010000863.1, read on the forward strand.
TTCCCCTCCGCCGTTAGACCTGGTCGACTTCCGAATTCACAAGGAGCTCGATATCCCGGCCGACAAGCGCCTCATGTTCCATTACCATGACACGGCTGGAGACTGGATAAGGATCGCCACTAGCGAGGACCTCTACGACGTGTTTGTTCTCCAGAAGAGAAACCTGCTGGAAGTGACAGTTGAGTACTATCATTGAAGCACCTCAAAAAACGTCTTAATTCACGTGGATTCTATATGGGAAATGTGTTTACTGCATGGAGGTGTGCATGTAACTTGCAAAAGTTACTCGTGCGAGCGAAGGTTCCAAGGCTTATCGACAGCTTTGACGAAGACACCACGGAAAACTTGTAACCTTGGGTGTCTACCCAGTGCTGTGTTGGCGAACGCCCATTGTTAGGTAATCTGGGTAGTTGGGAACTTTGATTTCTGTTCGTGGTGTGCGTTTGTACTTAGCTCGTTGTGTTCAGAAGCACTGATGAAGGCTTGACGGCTTTTCCCGCTCCTTACAGTTCTTGCAATCAGGGTTCTTCTAGCTAGGATTTTTTTCTCTCTCTAATGGTCCTTGTGTCAGATTACCATTGTATCTCTAGGCTACAGTAGGGTCACTCCTTAGTGAGTACAACACTTTAGGGTTAGGTTTCCCCTACTTGTACTCACCTCTTGCCTAGTTCAATCCATCATTCCTAGTTGTATTCTTGACATGTTATCAGAGTAGGAACCGTTCCTACATGGGCCCACCGTTCCGCCTAGTGGTAGCGCCACGCCCTACACAGTAGCCAGCGCGCTGGCGCCCCTAGCTCTCACTGTCGCGACCCTTGCAGCCCGTGCGCTGCCCCTGCGACCGCGCTGCCCCTGCAGCCGTGCTCGCCCCTACGACCGTGCTGCCCCTTGCAGCCGTGCTCGCCCCTGCTACCGTGCTGCCCCTGCAGCCGCGCCTGCCCCTGTGGCCCGCGCGCTGCTCCTCCAGCCCGTACGCTGCCCCTGCAGCCCGTTCACGCTGCCCCTGCAGCCGCGCGTCGCCTCTGCAGCCAGCCCGCGCGTCGCCCCTGGAGCCCGCGCGCCGCCTGTGCAGCCCGTCCTCGCGGACCCTGCAGCCTGCGCGTCGCCCCTGGAGCCCGCGTGCCGCCTCTGCAGCCCGTCCTCGCGGACCCTGCAGCCCGCGCGTCGCCCCTGGAGCCCGCGCGCCGCCTCTGCAGCCCGTCCTCGCGGACCCTGAAGCCCGCGCGTCGCCCCTGGAGCCCGCGCGCCGCCTCTGCAGCCCGTCCTCGCGGACCCTGCAGCCCGCGCGTCGCCCCTGGAGCCCGCGCGCCGCCTCTGCAGCCCGTCCTCGCGGACCCTGCAGCCCGCGCGTCGCCCCTGGAGCCCGCGCGCCGCCTCTGCAGCCCGTCCTCGTGGACCCTGCAGCCCGCGCGTCGCCCCTGGAGCCCGCGCGCCGCCTCTGCAGCCCGTCCGCGCGGCCCCTGCAGCCCGTACGAGCTGCCTTTGCAGCCAGCGCGGCGCCCCTGCAGCCCGCGCGTCCTGCCCCTGCAACCTGCGCCAGCGCCCTGCCCTGCGCGCGCTGACGCCCTGCCCTGCGCCAGCGCCCTGCTATACCCTAAATATAATTAAATTGTTTATTAAAAAAAAAAAAAAGAAAAAAAAAGAGGACCCTTGGTGCTTCTGCCCTAGGAGCTACTGCCTACTACTGCCCTGCTGTGGCCGCGCGCCGCCCTGCTGCTGTTACTACTGCTGCTGCTCCTACTCGTGCTACTGGGAGTGGAGGAGGTGCTGCTGGGAGTGCAGGAGGTGCTGCTGGCGCTATAGGAGCTGGAGGTGCTGGACCTACTCCTGACCGTCACTGTCTGTCATGGCCACTTCCGCGGCAGTTGCTGCGGCCAGGGGTGGACAGCAGCGGGCACTGCTTCTCCCAGACAACCTCACCCCTCAGCAGCTTCGTGAGTGGGTTATTCAGCGAGGTCGTCCTGGTGGTGGAGGTTATCGTTTTGTTAGGACTGCTGCTCTTGGTGTTAGTGAGTCTGCTGCCGCTCCAGGTGCTAGTGAGTCTGCTGCAGCTCTAGGTGCCCGTGAGTCTACCGACGCTCTAGGTGCTAGTGCGTCTACTACCACAGGTCCTGCCTCAGCTGAGGTCTTGCACACTTTCACGCTTGACTCAGGCGCGTCACGTTGCTTCTTCCGTGATTGCACCAGAGTCACACCACTCACAGCACCTGTCCCAGTCTCACTGGCTGACCCCTCTGGGGGCCCAGTGGTTGCGAGAGCCTCCACGGTCCTCCCTTGTCCAGCAGTCCCCTCTGGTTCTTTGTCAGGTCTCCACCTCCCCACGTTCTCGACGAACTTGGTGAGCAACGCTGCCATTCAGGATGTCTGGGTTGATACCTTTATTCCTGGAGGGCAGCGTGTGGCGATCTGTACGTGCTCCCGGACTGCCCGTCACCTGGCTACGTTCACTCGTCAGCCTGGGTCTAGTCTGTACACACTGACCACTGCGTCTGCACAGGTGGCTGAGTCAGGTCAGGTAGCTGCGTCGAGTCGAGCGTCTGCGTCAGGGCAGTTAGCTGCGTCTTGCTCGTGCAGAGTACTCACGCACGAGACTCAGCGCTGGCACCACCGTCTTGGTCACCCCTCCCTGCAGCGTCTGCGCGGCATGCACTCCCGGCTCCTGGTCTCTGGCCTCCCTGAGACCCTGCCCCCCCTCCCGCGCTCACTTGCGCCGCCGTGTTTTCCTTGCGTCGAGGGGCGGCAGCGCGCCGCTCCTCACTCCTCCGAGTTTCCTCCGACCACTGCTCCTCTGCAGACTCTCCACCTGGACGTGTGGGGCCCGGCCCCCGTCGGTGGGACGGACCAGGAGCGCTACTTCCTGCTGGTTGTTGACGACTACACACGCTACACCACAGTCTTCCCCTTGCGTCGCAAGGCGGACGTAAGCGGTGTTTTGATCCCTTGGATCCGTGCTACTCGTCTCCAGCTACACGAGCGCTTTCATCAGGACTTCCCAGTCCTGCGTCTGCACTCTGACAGGGGTGGTGAGTTCTCTTCTGGCGTCCTTGAGACGTTCTGCCAGGATGAGGGCATCGCCCAGTCGTTCACGCTTCCGGCCTCTCCGCAGCAAAATGGGATCGCTGAGCGTCGCATTGGCCTGATCATGGAGGTTGCTCGTACCTCCATGATCCATGCGGCTGCTCCCCATTTCCTGTGGCCGTTTGCGGTCCGATACGCCGCGCATCAGCTCAACCTCTGGCCCCGTGTCTCTGCTCCAGAGACCTCGCCCACACTTCGTTGGACGGGACAGCCTGGTGATGTGTCGTCGTTTCGGGTCTGGGGCGCGCTCTCCCTTGTTCGCGATACCAAAGCGAGCAAGCTCTCTCCTCGCACTCTCCGCTGTGTCTTCCTGGGCTTCCCCACCGACGCTCCACCCTGGCAGTTCTACCACCCTGCCTCGCGTCGTGTTCTGTCCTCTCAGGACGTCACCTTCGACGAGTCGGTCTGTTACTACCGACTTCACCCGCACGCGTCCCACCCGGTCCCCCTTGCACCCCTCTTCCTGGTACCAGTCCCCCCCCCGGTAGACCCCCTCCCCCCACAGGGTCCTGCTCCCTCAGGTGTGTCCCAGGTAGACCCACCCCCCTTGGATGAGCCAGTTGAGATCTCTTCTGACTCCTCTGACTCACCTGAGGGGGGTGACGCCGTCGCCGACGACACGGCGACCACTCGCCACACTCCTCGCTTGGCGAGGTGAAGAGGCAAAGGTTACAAACAAACATACCATCTAACGACAAACAAGCAAGCAACCTAACCTAGTCACCAGCTGGCCTACCCCCTTCTAATCCTCCACCAAGGGCTCAATCACGGTGAGGCAAGGTTTCTCTCTCTCTCTCTCTCTCTCTCTCTCTCTCTCTCTCTCTCTCTCTCTCTCTCTCTCTCTCTCTCTCTCTCTCTCTCTCTCTTACTTGCTAAAGGTTTTCTCTAGTACTGCTGCCCTTCCGCCACAACCCGCCGGAAGTGAGAGTTGAGTTTTTCACAGGCGTGACGGACTAACGTCAAATCGCTCGTCCAATATGGTACTACTACAGCGCCAGCGTCAGCACCCCTCCCGAGGTGCTTCACCCGCTCTTTTCTTCTGGAGCAGTGGCAGCTACAGCTGCTCCCACTTCTTCGTCATCCGCCCCCTGCTCCCTCTGCTCTGATCCATCTACCACCACCTCGCAACGCTGCTGCTGCTCTCCCTCCCGCCGCTGCTCTCCCTCCCGCCGCTGCTCTCCCTCCCGCCGCTGCTCTCCCTCCCGCCGCTGCTCTCCCTCCCGCCGCTGCTCTCCCTCCCGTCGCTGCTCTCCCCCCCGTCGCTGCTCTCCCTCTCCCGCCTCTGCTCCCGCCTCGTCTCCCGCCTCTGCTCTCCCTCCTGCCTCGCTCACAACTGTGGTTGTGATTCAGCTTCCCCTTCCCCCCCTGCTCCTGTCCCCACACCTCCTCCTGGTTCTACCACTGCTGCTCCTGTTGACGGTGCTGCTGCCCCTGTTGCTGCTGCTCCTGTCGCTGACGCTCCTGTTGCTGCTGCTCCTGTTGCTGTTGCTCCTGCTGCTGTTGCTCCTGTTGCCACTGCTCCTGTGGCTGCTGCTCCTGTGGCTGCTGCTCCTGTGGCTGCTGCTCCTGTTGCTGCTGTTCTTCCGCCTATTTCTGGTCCCTCCGCTCCTTTGACTGTTGCTGCTGCTCCTGTCTTTAGTGATCCCACTCCCGCTGCTGCTCCTGGTTTTGGCACTCTCACTCTTGCTGCTGCTCCTAGTTTTGGCACTCTCACTGCCGCTACTGGACCTGGTTATGGCTTTTTCACTCTTGCTGCTACTGCTCCTGGTTTCGTCACTCTCACTCCCGCTACTGCTCCTGGTTTCGTCACTCTCACTCCCGCTACTGCTCCTGGTTTCGTCACTCCCACTCCCGCTGCTGCTCCTGGTTTCGTCGCTCCCACTCCCGCTGCCTCTCCTACTTTTGGCACTCCCAATCCTGCCCTTCCTGCTGCTGCTGCTGCTGCTGCTGCTACCTCGTGGGCTGCTCCTATGTTCTTCCCTGCCACAGCTGCTAATCAATGTGTCCAGGGGCTTCAAGAGGCAGCTGCTGGTTTTTCTGCCGCTCCTGCGGCTCCTGCTTTTGGCATTCCCACTCCTGCCGCTCCTGCAGCAGCCACCGGGTCTTATCTCAGAGGCGCTCCAGCTGTTTCTGCTGCTACTACATCCCATAAGACCTTGCAGGGGTTTCACCTGGAGTTTGTTGGTGCAAGGAGGCCGAGAGCTTTCAGAATAACCCACTAAAAGGTTTTGTTCATCTAGTGTTTTCAGCCCCTGTTCTCTTCTGAAGCAGCAGCAGCAGCATTTACCGGTACCAATTCTTCACCTTGAAAAGGTCTGGGGCATGGACCGTAAATGTTGGATGTGTGACAAAGCATTGCTCCTTATTTATAATGCTGGATGTGGATGGATTTGCTTGTTTAATCAATCTAGAAATGTTATTTGCACATCCCCACTTCATATTCCTGCTGTGGCTTAGCTTGCTATATGGAAACAAGCACATGTGCCAAGGAACTGCATCCAAAGTGAACTTTATCCTCCATAGGTGCACAGATGTTGGAGGACTTTCTCTGAAGTAATTTTTGCCTAACAATGTTCTGCTGCACATTAAACCGAACTGAAGATAAGTTCAAAATGTCCCGCGCAGAGCCGAATGCGACTCGATGTTTTTTTCATAAAAAGGCTCGAGGTTTGGGGCCGAACGGGCCTAGTTGGTGTGGGTTTGGCTGTGCAACTACGTGGTTGGGTGTTTATCTTCATCTGTTCCAGTTGGTTAAAATGGATTCCTTGCTGCTTAGTACGCAACAGCTTTCCGCGGCTCGGGTTGCTTTTGCCAAACCTGCTGTTTCGACTCGGCTGAACTGACACGGCTGCTGCTCCAGAATATATATTTGTGGAGATTTTGGTTCGCGGTTAGCAACTTAGCATCCCACGCTAATTTAGTTTCGATTACGAAGATTTCGGTTTCTTACGTCTGGTTCTCGTTGCGACAACTAACTTGCGTTCACCTCAAGGAAGCCCATCGTCTTTGTTTGAGAGGCCGTGAAAAGCGGCTCTTGAGACCCTCAAAGCACAAGTTATAAGGTGCAGGTCGAGCATCAGGGTGAAACACGCGTTCTCCTGCACCCTCGTCATCGTCGCCTCGCCGTTTCTAGCATCCGAGTCCTCTCCGTTACGCCAGGCGTCACGCAATCTTTATTAAGCAACCTTGATATCTTGACGATATCCAGCTCAGCCTTTCGTTGCGACTGTCAAATCTCACCCGACCCCAACTAGCGGTAGTAGTAGTACTATTACCTAGTATGACCGTCGACGCTCTTCCGAGTTGCCAATCCATGGCGGACGTTCTCCCATCATGTTCCTGTCGACCGTGCGGCTGTAATTTCACCATGTGTCGCACGCCCTTTGTATGATTAGTTGCCCGTGACTTTCCCGTGACTTTTGCGTGACAATTTTCCGTCACGGAAATGTCATGGGTGAGCTTAAGTGCGGCTGCATGATTAGTTGCCCTAATTCATCGCGTTCTCTAGTGCGAGCGCGCGACTGACGCAATCGCGAAAAAGGTAATCCATCGCGGAAAAGTCGAGCGCAAAATTTTGGCTTCCGTAGGTTTTTCTACAAAAAAGCACACAGAAAGTCCCAGAAGTCTTACAAAACATCCCAGACAAAATGTGACGGTAATGTCACTCTCAACCAGGACAAAATTGTCACGCTTCAGCAACATTCGAGTGACGCGAAACTGTTAGTTGCGAAAACGTTCGGGTGGTTTGGGTGGTTAAATATAACACAAGTGGTTTAGAGCGTTCGAATGCGATTCATCTTTGTGTTGCGGACCGAGTTCACCAACCCAACTGGGTGAACAAGGATCACGAAACATACGAAAATAAAGGACCACCAGCGATGAAAATCAAAACGGGGCAACAACGTTCGCCAATTTCGCAAGCACAGAATGAACAACATTCTGCCAAGTCGAGGGTACACGTAAGCAAACAAGTCATCTCCAAGCCAAGTACATCACCCAATCAAAATTAAATAACGTGCCACATCTCATCATTAGTAACCACCCATATCTCCCACCTTACCGAACCAAATAAACCGAGCCTTACGAATCGTCCCAACCAATCGTGGTGGTCCACAAAACCATAATCAGCACTCACACCCTCCCTTATCTACACATCAGCATACCGAACTTCAAACCACTTTCAACCCCTCATCCTCCCACCCCCTCCACCCAACCCCCACCCCACCTTACAAATGCTATGCCTCCCACGTTTTCAGCAGTTAGTCTAGATCTCCCGTCTAAAAACTCCTCTCCTTGCAACGAAGATCTAGACACCCTCCAGAGCTCTATGTTCCTCCTTCCAAGCGCTCCGGTTTTTTTTATATTTTCGACATCGCGAATATCTCATATCCATTACCAGGAGCTAGCAATTTCTGAAGCTAGCTTGCGGTTCCGGTCCATACACTTCGGGTCCTTTTTTTTTTTTTTTTTTTTCTTATCTAAACCTACTCGCAACTGCATATCTCACTCCGAACGTACCATCCTCGGCTTCCTCCCTGCTCTTCCAACCTCCCTCCCCCCCCTCCGCAGTTAATCTCCGGATGACGAACCGCCGCACGCTTAGCGACGGGAAGCCGCCGCCCAGGCAGTCGCTTTGGACGACAGATTCGGTCAGTGCCGTGTCGCTTCTTGTGTTTATGCCTGTCTTGATTCCACACCCGCTGGTAATCGCATTTTTGCCTTCCCCTCTGCTTCTGCCCTCCCCAAACCATTTTCAAGGTTAGCCTGGCGTGTGAGGGCGCGATGGGGCTGCGCGAGGTGACCTTTGCATACCCCTCGCGCCCGGACGTGCCCATCTTCCAGCGCTTCAGCCCCGCCAACGTCCACCACTTCATCTCCTCGCTGGCCGACGTAAGTGCGCTCGCGCCTCTCCTTCATCCGTCTCTCTTCCACCCTCCGTCTCTCCCTCTTACCCCTGCTCCTCAAGACTGCTTTCCGTTCCCCCTTACCCTCCGTTTCCGCCTCCCATACCCCGGCCTCGCACTCCCATTCTTACCGCTCTCTTCCCACCTTACCCTCCCCCTCCCTCTGCAGTGCTACGAGTCGCAGGTGTAGGAGCGAGGCACGCAGCTGTCGGGGGGCAGAAGCAGCGCGTGGCGATCGCTTGGGCTATTCTACGGAATCAGCCGGTGGTGCTGCTGGACGAGGCGACTTCGGCGTTGGACGCGGAGATTGAGCAGGCGGTGCAGGCGGCGCTCGATGCGCTTATGGGCGCGCGCACCACGCTCGTCGTCGCCCACCGCCTGTTCACCGTGCGCCGCGCGCACTGCATCGCCGTGCTGCAGCGGGGGCACGTCGACCGTTTTATTCTTCAAGCTGTTCACGTAGTTGTTTTTCTTTCTCCCTCACATGTCACGATCTTTTGCTGTTGTCTTAATTGCAGGTTCCATAACGTTCGGCGTGTTTTATGCAGGCACCAAACCGTTCCGTGATTTAATTTGCTGGTATACTCAAGTATCGTCCGACCCCATCTTGTCGGCTTAGGTCCTAACTATGCTTTAAGTTAGAGCTGGTTAGCTATGTGTCCATATGGGCGTGCTGTTGTGCAGACGTGCGGTTGTGTTGCTCTCTCAATGTATGTACGTGTTGAATAATGACACCCGGTTGTGTTTTGAATTTCCGACGTGCTCAGTGCGATGCTGCAATTCGTGTGCGACATGCGGTCGCTGTTCACAATCGCTAGCCAATGAAATTACGTTTTGGCACATCCCCTAACTGACATTTGATTGGTCGATTTCGGCCAATCACCAACATGGACACCTGGCGAACTGTCTGGAAAGATGTAACGCCACTTGGCCACGTGGCCAGGGAACAAAAAGGTTACGCGAACATCACTTTGCCAGTCACATCTCTGTGACTTTCTGTACGAAATTTCATAACTTTTCCGTGACGTTTCCGTGACTTCACTTCTTGGCACTTCCACCCATGACATTTCCGTGACGGAAAATTGTCACGCAAAAGTCACGGGAAAGTCACATTTCTGTGACATTTCTCACTTGTCTTTTCCGCGATGTCGTTTTTCAGCCTTTATTATCATGATAGCACCAGGAGCTTGTATTTCGTGTGTTAGCACACAGATACTAGCACATGAAAAGCTCGCGTCTCATATTTAAAAGCGTTTAACACTCGGTTGGGTTTGCACGTCCACGATGCCAGAATCGCACCCCAGCTCGTCACAGATTTTGTCATTCGTCAACCAGTCACGGAACCCAACCAAGTGCAAGACCTGAATTGCTCAACGCAAGTCAACGCGGGGCAAAACTGTGGGCTACGGGAGGCAAACTGTGCACAGTTTGCCTTCGTTGTTTGTAATTCGCTTTCTTCCTCGCCCGCGGATATCTACGTCGCCTCTGGCCTCCTTGCTTCTCTCCGCCGTCTGAACTGACCCCCTCCCTCCCCTCCCCCCCTCCCGTCCACCTCCTCTCTCCCACCTTTCCAACCCCCTCCCCTTTCCCCACAATTCCACCTCGTCTCCCCGATTTTTCAGGCCTATCTCGGCGAAAGTAGTAAAATTCGTCGCATCGCGTTTCTCGACTGCTCCCCTCCGCCATTCGACCTGGTCGACCTTCGAATCCGCAAGCAATTTAATACCCCTGCTGATCTTGTTTTTGTACACTGACACGGACGGAGACATGCTGGTGCTTTCCACTAACGATGACCTCTATGACGCGTTTGTTCTCCAGAAGCAGAACCCGCTGATAGTGAGAGTTTATGACAGCGACGGCGTGACAGATTCCGTCAATTTGACAGACTCAGTCACATTGACAGACTCAGTCAACTCCGGCGTGAAATTTCACGTCAATTGTGCTACTGCTACCCACGGCGCCAGCGTTTCTGTCGGCGTCAGCACCCCTCCCGAGCTGATTCAATTTCATTCGTCCTCTGAAGCAGTAGCAGCTGCACCAGCAGTAGCAGCAGCAGAAGCAGCTGCACCAGCATCAGCAGCAGCAGAAGCAGCTACAGCAACAGCACTAGCAGCAGCTGCAGCAGCTAAAGTTCCTCCCTCCTCTGCCTCCGCTTTAGGGTCGACTCATCTACCTCCACCTCCAGACGCTGCCACCGCTCTCACTCCAGCCTCTGCTCCCGCCCCTGCTCCTGCCTCTGCTCTCCCTCCCACCGCCGCTCCCTCTTCCGCCGCCGCTCCGTCCACTGCTTCTGCTCCCGCCTCTTCCCCCGCTCCCGCCGCTGCCCCCTCTACTGCCTCTGCTCCCTCTCCCGCCTCTTCTCCCACTCCCGCCTCTGCTGCCTCTACCATCTCCGCTCCCTCTCCCGCTGCTGCTCCCCCTCCCGCCTCCGCTCCCTCTCCTGCTGCTGCTCCCCCTCCCGCCTCTTCTCCCACTCCCGCCTCTGCTGCCTCTCCCATCTCTCTCGCTGCTGCTCCCTCTCCCGCCACCGCCCTCTCTACCGCCTCTGCTCCGGCCGCTGCTCCCCCTCCCACCTCTGCCCCCTCTCCCGCCTCTTCTCCCTCTCACGCTGCTGCTCCTCCTCCCGCCTCCGCTCCCTCTCCCACCTCTGCTCCCTCTCCTGCCGCTGCCCCTTCTACCGCCTCTTCTCCCTCTCTTGCCTCTTCCTCCACTCCCGCTTCTGCCCTCTCTCCCGTCTCTGCTCCCTCTCCCGTCTCTGCTCCCTCTCCTGCCGCTGCCCCCTCTCCCGCCTCTTCCCCCTCCCCCACTCCTGCAGCTCGTCCTACTGGTTTTGTCGTTTGTTCTCCTGCCGCTCCCGCTGCAGCTTCTGCTCCTGCCTTTGGTGCTTCTTCTTCGCTTTCTCCGGCCACTGCTGTGGTTTTTGGTGCTTCAACTCCGGCTTTTAATTTCGGTTCTGTCCCTGCCGCTCCTGTTTCTTCAACTTCGGCATTTGGTTTCGGTTCTGCTCCTGCCGCTCCTGTTTCTTCAACTTCGGCATTTGGTTTCGGTTCTGCTCCTGCCGCTCCTGTTTCTTCAACTTCGGCATTTGGTTTCGGTTCTGCTCCTGCCGCGTCTGGTGCTTCAACTTCAGCATTTGGATTCGGTTCTGCTCCTGCTGCTTCTGGTGCCTCAACTACTGGTTTTGGTTTCAGTTCTGCTCCTGCCGCGTCTGGTGCTTCAACTTCGGCATTTGGTTTCGGTTCTGCTCCTGCCGCGTCTGGTGCTTCAGCTTCGGCGTTTGGATTCGGTTCTGCTCCTGCCGCTTCTGGTGCCTCAACTACTGGTTTTGGTTCAGTTCTGCTCCTGCCGCGTCTGGTGCTTCAACTTCGGCATTTGGTTTCGGTTCTGCTCCTGCCGCGTCTGGTGCTTCAACTCCAGCGATTGGATTCGGTTCTGCTCCTGCTGCTTCTGGTGCTTCAACTACTGGTTTTGGTTTCGGTTCTGCTCCTGCCGCTCCTGGTGCTTCAACTCCGGCGTTTGGATTCGGTTCTGCTCCTGATGCTCTCGGTGCTTCAACTCCAGCTTTTAGTTTCGCTTCTGCTCCTGCCGCTCCTGGTGCTTCAACTCCGGGTTTCGGTTTTGGCGCGTTTGCTCCTCCGAGTTTTGGTTTTGGTTCTGCTCGTGCCGCTCCTGGTGCTTCAACTCCGGCGTTTTGTTTCAGTCCGTTTCTACCCCAGCATCAAAGACATTTGACTTAGGGTCTCTATTGACGTTTGCTGGTGCCCTCCTGCTGCTCCTGCGTTCGCCACTCCCTCTCCTGCTTCTGTTCCTGCGTTTGGCACTCCCACTCGTGCTGCTCCCGCTGCGGCTGATCCTTCATCTTGTAAATCATTTCAAGGGTTTCACCAGGGGCTTACCAGTGCATGAAGACGAAAGGCGAGAAGAATTCCTAGAAAAATCCTACTTGACTGTTGAGTTGACTCAAGAGTCAACTTGCTCCTGCTGCAACCTCTCCTGCATCTACTAAAACCGTTCTAGGGTTTCACCTGGGGCTGGCCTGTGCATCAAGACAGAAGGCGAGAGGAACATTCAGAAAAAAAAAAAGCGACAATATCTCCACCTAACGTTTTTAGCCCTCGCATCCCATGTCGCCTCCACCAGCTACAGTACAGCTATACACATATATAGTTTTTACTGTAACAGCGCCATTGACGTTAGATGTTATAGAGGTTGCTTCTTGTACAGTCATAACCTTGTTTAGTGAATCTCAAAACTGTCTATCTGTACAGCTGTTGCTTGTGTGACTTGTTACTTCTGCTGGTGGTGAAGGTTGCCGGCCGGTGGTGACCCATATGTATGGTATGTAATCTCCCCACAGAGCACCAGCTTGTTGTTCGAATGGTTAACTCTTAAGAAATTGTTAGGCGCCTAAAAAAACATACGGTACATCTACACCATTTGAGCCAGCCACTACTTATATCACCTTGGTCAACTTTCCACAGAGCACCAGCTTGTTGTTCGTATGATTGACCCTTATAAACTTCCCACTCGCCATTGCCTCGCCCATCGTGCTCCGCACCTCCGCCAGACTCTTCGTTCAATCCTTGGACCACGCTTTACACCATTCTGGTGACCTTCCCACACAGCACCAGCTTGTGTGTGGTTTACTCTGAAGAATCTGCCACTCGTCATTGCCTCGTCCATCGAACTTCGCACCTCCGCCAGACTCTTTGCCCCGGAAAACTCTTTCACAATGAAGCTGTAACGCTTGCGGCGAGCGCTCTTGCTGCTCGTGACCTCCACCCAGGTTTTGCTCAGGGGTGGTTCGAAGTTGTTGGGAATGCATGACGCTCCGAAGCTTGTGGACGGCGGCTTCCCTCCCTATGCAATGTTCAGGACTTGGAAAAACAAGCTGCTAGCATATGAGGTTGACGCATATCTGTTAACAAGGCACTGAAAGGGGTAGTTGCAAAGGTGGGACAGCGGAGGGGGAAAGTGGACACACTGAAATTGCACCAATAGACTGAAATTGCACACTGAATGAAATCAAACGAAGACGTACCTGATTCCCTTCATTATTTTTCCTGATGCACCTTTGTCGCCAATTGTGTGTTGCAATACTAGAACCAGTAGACTGAAATCGCACTGAAATTGGACAGTGAATGAAATCACGCGGAGACGTACCTGATTCCCTTCATTACCGTCATCGCCCGGATATAAGACATATATGTCTTATCTCGTACACGTGCAAAAATGCTTGAGTTATCTTGTAAACGGGATGGTTTAGGGTGTCTTATAAGTCTTATAAATGGAAAAGTTTTTAAGTTGACTGTAACACTTGCAATGTGTGTAGAAACCACCCAGGGACCAGATTCATTGAAACAGGCCGACCTCGGTGGTGATGCATGCAGCGCCCACACTTGCCACGTGAGGGAGCTGCCACCGCTGGCAACATTCCTCTGTGCTGGCAGCATCTAATGATGCTGCCAGCGTCGTTTTGCTACCAGCAGCGCAGGGATGCTTCCAGAACGCTGCTGGCAGCACGTTGGCAGCGTGAGGGCTGTCCTCTACGAGGAGATGCCTCGTAGAGGAGTGGCTCGGCACCTGTGGATGGGGCACTCTGGCTGGGGGGGGTAGTCGGGCTCTCACTTCATTTGGTGCTCAAGGATGTTGAATACTCGTCTCAACCTTGCTCTCGGCAGGCTTTCTAACCATGCGCAGCAAAGTACCAGTAGGCAATTCCTCACCTCGTCCTCACGTGCAGGTGAATAACTACGGGCGAATAAACTCGCCCGGCGATGACATCCGTGTAGCGATGGCGAAGAACGCGAGCAAGGCGGGAAGTCCTACCGCCGCCTCCGGTGCGAGCTGTGACGCGGACGACGGAGACGAAGCGAACGGCGACGACGCCGCGGAGGATTGGCCGGAGAACGGCCACGACGACAGCGCTTCGGGCGACGAATTAGGTCCTGCCGACATCGACGAGGACGAATGGTGGAATCGGCCGGTCGGGAGCGACGAAGAGGTGGAAGAGTGGCGGGCTGGTGATTCGGACAACGACGGAGGTGAAAATGGCGATGGTCACAACGCGGAGGCAGCGGCGGATGCACAGGAAGCGGCGGTGGACACCCAGAAGTGGAGCCGCGAGTGGATGAAGAAGCATTACCCCGGCAAGAACTGGAACGCGAGCTCTCACTGGAGCCAGCGTTTCCGTGACCGCTGGAACCTGGTGATGCGGGTGAAGACCAAGGTCGGCCAACGTCTGTCAGCAGGTGCGTGTTGAAGGAATTCGTGTCGCGCGCGGGCTATTGACTGCATGTACCTCACCCAGTGTCTAACCATCCCGTGCTTCCGTTGCGCTTGTCCCGTTTGCAGAGTGCGCGAAGGACTGCGAGTCCTTCTGGAAGTTCGTGTGCATCAACAGGGCGCGGCACAACATCGACCTGGCCCGCATCATCAACGCGGACCAGACTCCACTATTCGTGGAGATGCCAGCCGAACGGACGATCGAGCACCGTGGCGCGCGCTCGGTCCCAATCCGCACTGCAGGCTACCAGAAGACGCGCTTGACGGTGATGCTCGCGTGCACTGCATCCGGGGAGAAGCTGCGGCCGTGGGTGTGGTTCAAGATGAAGAACGTCCCCAACTGTGAGATTCCGGAAGGTAAGCGTAATGAATTCAACCGTGCGACTGCCTGAGGAGCGTGCCCCACTGTGCTGATGCCCGTCTGTCCCGTGTGTGCCTGGCAGGAATCGTGGTCCAAGCACAGGACAACGGGTGGATGGACGAGAGCGCTGTGCAGACCTGGCTGTCCAAGGAGGTGCTGCCCCATCTGAACCCCCAGCGCGACCAGAACGCGAGGCGTGCGATGCTGGTGTTGGACTCCTACCGCGGTCACATCACCCAGACCATGCTTCAGTCGTACCGCACGCACTGCATCACCCCTGCAGTCATCCCAGCGGGTTGTACGAGCCAGATTCAACCCCTGGACGTCTCCATCAACCGGTGCTTCAAGGCTGCTGTGCGAGCGCGCTACGCCAGGTGGTTCATGCGTGAAGGGATTCACCTGAAGACGAAGAAGGGTGAGTTGGTCCTTCATTTACGGTATTATTCCTGTGCTGTTTCCTGTCCTTGTCTTAAACATGCTCCTTCATGTCCGTGTCTCTAACATCTCGCTGCCCCGTCCTCTGTCCCACCCGCAGGGAACTTGCGGAGGCCTCCGCACCCCGTGGTGCTGCAGTGGATCGCGGAGGCTTGGGATCAAGTCCCCAAGCAGATCATCATCGACGCGTTCCGCCACTGTGGGATCTCAAGCAACCTGGACGGAACGGAGAACCACCTGGTGATGTCTCACCTGCGCGCCAGGAGCACCACCGATGTCTCCGCGGACATGTCCCTCGGGGGGACCACAGGCGACAACACGCGCCTGCTCGGTCAGGCTCCAGAGGAGGAGGAGGAGGAGGAGGAGGAGGAGGAGGAGGAGGAGGAGGAGGAGGAGGAGGAGGAGGAGGAGGAGGAGGCGGCGGCGATGCAGGCGGAGGGCGTGCGGGAGGTGGCCGTGGCAACCGGCCTGGAGGTGCTGTACCAGGAGACCCCCGACAACCGCGGAGCGGCGGCCGAGGCTGACCGCATGATCGAGCCTAGGGAGACGGCTAGGCATGCCTGGCGAGTGCCAGACCTGGGTGTAGAGCCTGTTGTTAGTGCAGGTGAGGAGGCGGTGACTGAGGGGGGTTAGGTAGAAGTAGAGATTCATGAATGTATGCATGTACCCCCCTAAAGTAAGGAAGGCTCGTTTAGAAGACACCCCCTGTTTATAAGAAAACCCCTAAACCCCGGTTCTGATTATAAGACATATATGTCTTAACTCGTACACACAAATAGGTGTCGTATAAAAAGGCTAGCCTGTTTATAAGAGACACCCGTATAGTAGACAACCCCTGTCTACTATTCAACACTGTCTTATATCCGGGCGATGACGGTATGATTTTCCCCGATGCACCTTTGTCGCCAACCACTTTCCCGTTGATTTTACCGTAGTGGGACGCAGATTGCCCACGTATTTTACTGATATAAAGGGAACGGCAGGGATAGGGGCGCATGGAGAGACAGTAAAAGGATCAGCATTGAAGATGCTGCACTAGCGATGTGTTGAGGTTGCCCTACCTGATGCACTACCACAGTGTTAGCACAAGCAAGGTATGAGAGTGTTGCATTATAGGACGGATGCTAGAATCGCCTGTGGCCATGATATCATGGGACCGACTACAAGCGGAAACATCTGCAGTACTATCAATGTTATCGAGAGAAGTGAAACACATTTGCTAATAACACCACATTCGTTATTATTCACATATGCAGGTATTAACGCATTCATTAAAGCTTGTCAGAATGCTATAATTGTCTAGTATGCAGTGGGGTACTCTATAGTGAGTACAGCCCAAATTAGGGTTTGCTATATGTATCCTATCTGCTGCTAGTGCAACCCCCCTTTATGTTTCTAACTTTATGCTAGCGTTTCTCGACATGCTATCAGAGCGAGAACGCTCCTGGCCTGTGGGCCCACCTGCTTCCGCTGCTGTCCTGCCTGTCGCGCGCCCGGGGCGCGCGACGTTTTCTGCCTGCCGCGCGCCCGGCGCACGCGTCGTTTTCTGCCTGCCGCGCGCCCGGCGCACGCGCCCTGCCCGCCACGCGCTCGGGGCGCGTGGCGGTTTCGTGCCCGCCGCGCGCCCCAGGCGCGCGTGGCGGTTTCGTCGCCCGTCACGGCACCCCAGGGGCCCGCGCGTCGTTCCCCCTCCCGTCGCCAGTCGCGGCGCCCTGGGGGCCCGCGCGCTGTCCCCTTCCGTCGCCTGTCGCGGCGTCCCGGGGGCCCGCGCGCCGCCCCCTCCCGTCGCCCGTTGCAGCGCCCCGGGGGCCCGCGCGTCGCCCCCTCCCGTCGCCCGTCGCGGCGCCCTGGGGGCCCGCGCGCCGCCCTGCCCGTCGCCCGTCTCAGCGCCCCAGCTGCTGCCCGCGTATCTGCCCCGCGCCGCACGTGCGCCGCCTGCCTTGGGGGTATGGGGGTGGCGGGTATGGGGGTGGCGGGTGTGTGTGCCATCCCCTGCTCCTCCTGCTGCAAGGGGGGTGGGTGTGTGGGAGCCGAGGGAGTGGCGCTAGGGGGGTGTCGTGGGAGTGGAGCTAGGGGTGCAGCAAGGGGTGTGTGAAAGGGGCGTGGGACAGTTGGGGGAGGTTGAGCGGAGGTAGCCGTCGTGACGTCAGCAGCGCCAGTAGTCCGGGGCCCTTGCTCCGGTAGCCCAGCGAGCCTGCTGCGCCAGTTGCCCGTGGGTCCGTTGCTCCTGCCGCTCGTCTTAGCCGCGGAGCCAGTTACTCCTGTAGTCCGGGGCCCTTGCTCCGGTAGCCACCGTGCGCGCCGCTCCTGTTGCCCGTGTGTCTGCGGCTTCACCCGTCGCCTCCTATCTCCACTCCTCTCACAATCCCTCCTCCTCCTCACTTGCCTTCTTTGATTGCCTCTAGCTTTGCTTGTGCTTGTGAACTTCTTATGCGACTGCTTGCTGTGCTGATCATACCCCACTTTGCCTATGGGGGTGTGTCAGAATTCTATAATTTTCTAGTCTGCAGTGGGGTACTCTATAGTGAGTACATCCCAAATTAGGGTTTGCTATATGTATCCTATCTGCTGCTAGTGCAACCCCCCTTTCTGTTTCTAACTTTCTGCTAGCGTTTCTCGACAAAGCTGGCATTGCTACAGCTCGGTGTGTCTTGCAGCCGTGAAGAGCGCCGCATATGGCGGGCAGGGAAGGCAGGGAAGGCAGGGAAGGCAGAGAAGGGCAGAAGGGCAGATGCGGCAGACACGGTAGTGGAAATGGTGCCATTGTGTGGGGGAAATGGCGTGAGGACTGATGCCTCAGACACTGCAACCGTGAAGAGCCCCGCACCTGGCGGGCAGGGAAGGCAGGGAAGGGCAGAGAAGGGCAGAAGGGCAGACACAGCGGTGGAAACGGTGCCATCGTGTGGGAGCAATGGCACGAGGACTGATGCGGTGCGGCAGACGATGCTCCATGAAGAGCGCTGCACCTCGCGGGCAGGACAAAGCAGAGCAGAGCAGAGCAGACCAGAGCAGAGCAGAGCAGAGCATAGAAAATCGTATTTCTCTCTGGGGAGGCAATCCTACAGTCTCTATCAGCATTCCACGGCGCCTCCTGAATTGTCCCTTGCCTTGTCTTCTCTTCCCCTACAATATGCGTTCGACAGCTCTGAAGCACCATGTGGTGGCGAGGTGTATTATATGGTTGGCGCGAATTGAGAGAGCAATCAGTGGCGAACAAACTTTAAACCAAAAGGCTTTCAAGTAGTATCCACATCCCCGATACAACATGAGCCACTAAATACGTAAAATTACGGTACACCAGAGGAGCCACACGTTACACCACCTTGGTGATCTTTCCACAGAGCGCCATTTTTTTTTCCGAATAGCCAATGCTGACGAATTCCCCACCCCATGCTGCCAAGTGTGGGGAACGGGATTGCCCCCCACGCGAAAAACCTCCCTTTGACTCGGACCAAGGGAGGGTTTGTTCTTGGAAGGTTGGGGTGACGGCGGATTGTCCGCGTCGCCACGCAACCGAACTTTCCCCGGTTGGGTCCGAACATTTGTGAGGGCGACACTTGGCAGCCCCACAAAGCACACACGAAAATAGCGAGAGTGCAAGCGAATGTTTGGAACATTTTGCTACACTCGCAATTGTTTCGTGTTACATAGGCTTTTGGCGTGTTGAAATGAACTCGGCAAACTCCGAAAATATGAACGTCGACGTCGCGGAAATTGGAAATCCCAAGTCCGAATTTCCGTCGAGTCGCGTGCGGTTCGATGTTACAATTATGCATGTGTGTTTTAGATATAAACATCAGAGAGCAAAACAGAGAGTTTATGCCTTCTACGACTTGTGTACCCACCTTTTCATTTTTCAGCAAGTCCTCTCTCAATACTCACGCGATTTCAGTGATCTGTCAGAATAGTAGCGAGAAGAAGGAGCCATAGCTAGGGTTTACCTAGCTAGGCAAGAGAGAAATGAGCAAAGAAGGGTTTGCACTAGCAGCAGTTGGCATACATATAGGAAACCCTAATTGGGTTGTACTCGCTATAGAGTACCCCACTGCAGGCTAGACAATAATAACATTCTGACACACCCCCATAGTCAAAGTGGGGTATAATCAGCACAGCAAGCAGGCATAGAGCAGGTTCACAAGGACAAGCAAGGCTAGAGGCATTCACAAAGGGCAAGTGAGGAGGAGGAGAGACTGTGGGGGCGAGAAGATGGGAGGCGACGGCTGAAGCTGCAGACATACGGGCTACAGGAGCGGCTGGCACAGTGGCTACCGGGACAGCGCCCCGGACTACTGGAGTAACTGGCTCGGCGGCTACGAAGAGCGGCAGGAGCAACGGACCCACGGGCGACAGGCGCAGCAGGTGTCAAACATTGTATATGTTTGTGTTCTGTAGGCTGTAGTGGTTTTAGCCTTAAGGGGTACAATCTCTAGGGTTTCATACTTGTACTCCCAACTTTCCTAGTTCAATCACTTCACTCATTCTGACATGGTATTACGAGCCTAGGGTTAGGAACCTAGGACCGTTCTTAGGGCCCACCGTTTCCGCTCGAAGCGCCCTCGTGCGCCGTCCTTTCCTAGCGCCCTCGTGCGCCTCGCTCCTAGTGCGCCCTCGCGCGCCTCCTCTCCTCTTACGCTGCCCGTGCGCAGCCGCTAGCAACCCGAGCGCGGGGCCCGTTTTTTTTTCCGTCGCGTAGCCCGCTAGCCGCCCGTGTGCGGCCCGTTTCTTGAGCGCGCGGCCCGCTAGTCGCTCGCGCCGTCGTCGCCGCCCACGCGCAGCCCGCTCTGGCCTCGCGCGCCTCTTAGCGCGGCCCGCTAGCCGCCCGTCGACCGCCGCCGCGTCCCCTTAGGCCGCCGCCCGCTCGATCGCAGCCACCCGCACAAACGCAGCCGCGGCCCACGCACAGCCGCACCCTAGGCGCCGCCGCGCACCGTGCATAGGCCCGCCGTCGCGCCGCCCTGTTTGCCCGAGTCGCGCCGCCCAAGTCGCGCCGCCCTGACCGAGCCGCGCCGCCCCACCTGTAGCAACTGCTGTTCCTGTTCCTGCTACAGCTACTACTGCTACTGCTACTACTGCTACTGCTACTGCTGCTACTGCTACTGCTGCTCCTGCCACTATGGCCAGTCCTACTGTTCTCACCTTTGACTTTGAGGGCCGACCGATTAAGTTTGACGTTTGGCTCGATGACCTCCACCTGTTCCTCCAGATCACTGCCAAGGACGATGTTTCTCTGTTTGACCACACGTCCGGCGTAGCTCTCGCACCTGCTGCTACCGCTGACAGTACAGCTCGCTCACAGTGGCAGACCCGTGACGCTCACGCTCGCCTAGCCGTTCGCAGCCACCTGCCGTTAGATGAGCGCGAGCACTTTGGCCAGCATAAGACCGCGAAGGAACTGTACGATGCTGTAGTTGCGCGCTACTCCTCCCCTGCTACTGCTGCGATAGGTCGTCTCTCACTGCCCTATCTCTTCCCCGATCTGTCCGCCTTTGCCACTGTAGCTGACCTTATCACTCACCTCCGTACTAGTGATCTCCGCTACCGTGCCGCGCTTCCTCCTGATTTCCTCGCCAAGAACCCTCCCCCGATGTACCTCACACTGTACCACCTAGTCACTCGCCTCCCTGACTCTCTTCGCGCTGTCAGGGACCACTTTCTCGCCCTCTCTCCCACTGACCTCACTGTCGACCTGCTCGAGAAGGAGCTCCTTGCAGCTGAGAAGAGTATTGTAGCTGTAGGTGCCTCTCGTGGCGACCCTCGCACTCCCTTCTTTGAGGGGTGTTCCCCCGTCCCCCTTCTCCCCTCCATTGCATCTGCTGCTGCTGTCGACTACCTCTGTGCTGAGGAGGTCGGGGCTGCGTCTGCTCCTAGTTGGAGGCGCAAGAGCGGCAAGGGCAAGGGGGGCAAGGGTGGCGGAGGTGAAGGCGGGGGCGGCGGTAGTGGAGGGGGTGGAGGAGGCGGGGGTGGTGGCGGTGGTGGGAGTGGTGCTGGTGGGGGGGGGGGCAGTGGTGGAGGCGGGGGTGGTGGCGGCGGCGATAGTGGGGGTGGCGGGGGTGGTGGTGGTACTGGTGGCGGCGGAGGAGCTGGTGGCGGGCGCGGTGGAGCGGTGCAGCGTGGAGGGGTCGGTGGTGGCCAGAGGCAGCAGCAACAGCGTCCCAGCGAGACCCCGTCCCCCCAGCAGCTCCGTGAGTGGTACTCTCAGCGTGGGGGGTCTGGGGGTGGAGGTACTTGCCCGTACCTTATCCGCACAGGTGACCGCACTGGCCAGACCTGTGGGAGGTTCCACACGGCACACCGCTGTTTCTTTCGTCTCGACGACGCCTGGCGTGCACAGTTTCCTGACGCCACTGAGCTGCCCCGCTGGGCTGATCTGATGAAAAAGAACATTGATATCTTTGCTCTTGACTTTGATGCTATCCTTGGGGCCATGTATGCATTGACTATTAGAGTTGAGGGTGACTCTTACCTGCGTGTACCGCCAGACCCGGGTATTGGAACCAGTGAGGCTGCTGCTCTAGGTACTATTGCGTCTGCTGCCCTAGGTACTGGTCAGGCTGCTGCTCTAGGTGCTGGTGCGTCTGCTGCCCTAGGTACTGGTCAGGCTGCTGCTCTAGGTGCTAGTGAGTCTGCTGCTCTAGGTGCTAGTGCGTCTGCGCCTGCTGGTACTGCGTCTACTGGGGCACTTCACACCTTCACACTGGACTCGGGTGCTTCCCGCTGTTTCTTTCGTGACCGCACTGCCCTTGAGCAGCTTGCTCGGCCAGTCGCAGTCTCCCTCGCTGACCCCTCTGGGGGTCCGGTCATTGCGACCTCCTCCACTGTCCTTCCTTGTCCTGCGGTCCCGTCGGGCACACTGTCAGGTCTCTACCTCCCCTCGTTCTCTACGAACTTGGTGGCAGGTAGTGCACTTCAGGACGGGGGTGTGCACCAGTTCACCCCTGCCTACGAGCGCGTGACACACTGCACGTGTGCTAGGACGGGTCGTCACCTGGCTACCTTCACTCGGCAGCCGGGGTCAAACCTGTACACACTGACCACTGAGTCGCCTCAGGTAGCTGCGTCTGCGTCTGCGTCAGGTCAGCTGTCGGCCCCCTGCTCGTGTCGCTCCCTGGCGCACGAGACCGTCCTCTGGCACCACCGCCTTGGTCACCCGTCAGTGCAGCGCCTTCGTGGCATGCACAAACGGTACCTTGTCTCTGGTCTTCCCAGGGTTCTCCCTCCCCTCCCACCCTCGCCTGCTCCTCCCTGTCTTCCCTGTGTCGAGGGGCGGCAGCGCGCCGCTCCTCACTCCTCCTCGTTTCCCCCGACGACTGCTCCCCTGCAGACGCTCCACATGGACGTGTGGGGCCCAGCCCGCGTTCATGGACAGGGTCACGAGAGGTACTTCTTGATAGTTGTTGACGACTACTCGCGCTACACCACGGTCTTCCCCTTGCGCACCAAGGGTGAAGTCCCTGATGTTTTGATCCCTTGGATCCGCGCTGCCCGTCTCCAGCTTAGCGAGAGGTTCCACTCGGACTTTTCTGTCCTGCGTCTGCACTCTGACAGAGGTGGGGAGTTTTCCTCCGACCTCTTGAGGGCCTACTGTCAGGGGCAGGGCATTGAGCAGTCGTTCACACTTCCGGCCTCTCCACAGCAGAATGGGGTTGCTGAGCGCCGCATTGGCCTGGTCATGGAGGTCGCTCGTACCTCCTTGATCCATGCGGCTGCCCCCCACTTTCTGTGGCCGTTTGCGGTCCGATACGCTGCGCATCAGCTCAACCTCTGGCCCCGTGTCTCCGTTCCGGAGACTTCGCCGACACTGCGTTGGACGGGAGAGGTTGGCGATGCGTCTCGTTTCCGGGTCTGGGGATCTCGAGCTTTTGTTCGCGATACGTCCGCGGACAAGCTCTCCTCCCGCGCTGTTCCTTGTGTCTTCCTTGGCTTTGTCCCGGACGCGTTTGGTCGGCAGTTTTACCACGCCACCTCGCGCCGTGTCCTGCCTTCTCAGGACGTCACGTTCGACGAGTCGGTCCCCTACTACCGCCTCTTCCCCTACCGCACTGCCCCGCTCCCCCCCCGCCTCTCTTCCTCGCACCAGGTGCTGCTGTAGTAGACCCCCTCCCCCCTCAGGGTGCCGCTCCCTCAGGTGTGTCCCAGGTAGACCCGGTTGAGCCTGTCGAGGTAGCTGTCGACTCTCGTCCTGCTAGGGGTGCTGAGTTTGAGCGTGCGGAGCCTGGGGGTGCTGAGCCTGGGGGTGCTGAGCCTGGAGGTGCTGAGCCTGAGGGTGCTGAGTCTGGGGGTACTGAGTCTGGGGGTGCTGAGCCTGAGGTTGCTGAGTCTGGGGGTGCTGAGCCTGAGAGTGCTACGTCTGAGGGTACTGAGCCTGGGGGTGCTGCGACTGACCGTGCGGCGCCTGGAGGCGCTCCCTCGTCATAGCAGCTGCGTGAGTGGTACTCGCGGTACTGCAGCCTCAGGAGGGGCGCTTCTGGGGCTAGGGGTGCTGCTGGAGCTGGTGTTTGTGGTTCCCCGCCGAGGCGGGAGCCGCCCTCTCCCCAGCGGCTCCGAGATTGGTACGCTCGGCGCTGCAGTCTCCGGAGTGGCGCTGCTGGTGCGTTGGACCCTGGAGCTGGAGCTGCTGCTGGTGCCGCGGACCCTGGAGTTGGAGCTGCTGCTGGTGCTGAGGACCCTGGAGTTGGAGCTGCTGCTGGTGCTGCGGACCCTGGAGCTGGTGCTGCTGGCGCAGGAGCTGCTGGTGGTGCTGCTGGAGGTGCTGCTGGTACTGGAGCTGCTGGGGACGCTGCTGGTGCTGGAGGTGCTGGTGCTGCTGGCGCAGGAGCTGCTGGTGGTGCTAGTGGAGGTGCTGCTGGTGCTGGAGCTACTGGAGGTACTGCTGGTGCTGGAGCTGCTGGAGCCGCTGGTTCTGGAGGTGCTCGTGCTGGAGGTCCTGGAGCTGCTGGGGTTGCTGGTGGTGCTGCGGGAGTTGTAGCTGGAGACCCTGGGGCTGAGGGTACTGGTGCTGTCTCTGCTGGTTCAGGAGGTGCTGAGCGACAGCGGCCGTACTACGTTCCGCTCCTTCAGCAGGTTCTTGGCCTCCCGCCCTCTCCTGGTCCTACTCCTCCCCTACTGAGTCCACCGCCTGTCCAGTCGCAGTCACAGCTACAGCCAGCCACTCCACTGCCTGGTCCTTCTCCTTACGCTGAGCCGACGGGAGGTCTTACGGAGCGTCGTGTGCCTGAGTCTCGTCCTCCGTCGCCTGAGTCTCGTCCAGAGTCGTCTGGGTCGCGTCCAGAGTCGCCTGTCCGCGCTGTCCGCACTGGTCGTCGTGATCCGCGTCAGCGTCCTCCTCCTGTCCTTGGCACTCACTATATGACCCTGCGTCCTTCCACTGCTCCACAGCGTGTCCCTCTGCCGTCTCCTCCTGCGTCCTCTCTTCCTGCACTTGCTGACCCGGAGTCTGACTCTCTTCGTGCTGCCAGTCCTACTGTCACGCGTCTCCTCGCCACTGTTGTCACTGACCCTTCCTTTGAGTCCTCTGCTGCGTCTGCTCTAGTCACTGAGCTTGTTGACTTTGCTGCCGCCTGTCGTCTAGACTACGCCGCTAGCCTTGTTGCTGAGTCTGAGTCTGTCTGTCCTCCGTCCGTCGGGGGTGAGTGTGCTCTTGGCACGGACGTCCTTGAGGACAGACAGGAGGAGTTTGAGTGCTTTGCCGCTGCTTTACCTCATCTCGTGTCCATGCTGATTGCCCCTGAGGGAGACCCGGATGCACCAGACATCCCGACCCCACGCTCTTACGCAGAGGCGATGGAGGGTCCCTACTCCTCTCAGTGGCAGACAGCCATGGACGCGGAGATGGCTTCCTGGAAGTCCACAGGCACCTACGTAGACGAGGTTCCCCCACCTGGGGCGAACATCGTCAGTGGCATGTGGATTTTCAGGGTGAAGCGGCCGCCGGGTTCTCCGCCTGTCTTCAAGGCGCGTTACGTTGCACGAGGCTTCAGTCAGCGAGAGGGAGTTGACTTCTTTCAGACTTTCTCCCCGACCCCGAAGATGACCACTCTTCGGGTTCTGCTGCACGTCGCCGCTCAGCGTGACTACGAGCTCCACTCTCTTGACTTCAGCACTGCGTTCCTACAGGGCAGCCTGCACGAGGAGATCTGGCTGCGCCGCCCACCTGGCTTCACTGGGTCGTTCCCTCCTGGTACCCAGTGGAGCCTCCGGCGGCCAGTCTACGGTCTCCGCCAGGCACCCCGTGAGTGGCACGACACACTGAGGACTACTCTTGCTGCTCTTGGGTTTGCTCCTTCTACTGCTGACCCATCTCTGTTTCTACGCACCGACACCACTCTGCCGTCGTTCTACGTTCTCGTGTACGTAGACGACCTGGTCTTTGCTACTGCTGACACTGAGGCACTCGCCCACGTGAAGTCGGAGCTGCAGAAGAGACACACGTGCACAGACCTGGGTGAACTGACAAGCTATCTTGGCTTGCGGATCACCCGGGACAGAGCACAGCGCACCATCACCTTGACTCAGTCACACATGGTGCAGCAGGTCCTTCAGCGCTTCCGCTTCACGTACTCCTCGCCTAAGCCCACTCCTCTGCCTACCGGTCACTCGCTCTCAGCTCAGCCTTCGGATGAGTCCGTAGAGCCGAGTGGCCCGTATCCAGAGCTTGTGGGCTGCCTCATGTACCTGATGACCTGCACTCGACCTGACCTTGCATACCCTCTTAGCATCCTAGCACGCTATGTCGCTCCTGGCCGTCACCGGAAGGAGCACATGGATGCCGCTAAGAGGGTGTTGCGCTACTTGTGCAGTACGTCGGGCATGGGGCTTGTGCTTGGAGGACGGACTCGGGTTGTCCTCACAGGGCACTCAGACGCTTCTTGGGCTGAAGACCAGGCTACGCAGCGGTCGTCTCAGGGTTACACCTTCAGTCTTGGCTCTGGTTCAGTCTCTTGGCGTTCTACACGCTCGTCTTCAGTTCTCAGCTCCAGTTGTGAGGCTGAGATCTACGCCACAGCCATGGCTGCACAGGAGTTACGCTGGCTCACCTACCTGCTGACCGACCTGGGAGAGCGGCCTCGTTCTCCTCCAGTGCTGTACGTCGACAACAAGGCCGCCATTGCCTTGTGTCAGGAGCACAGACTGGAGCACAGAACGAAGCACATCGCTCTGCGCTACTTCCTTGCTCGAGAGTTGCAGCAGCGTGGTCAGCTTCGTCTTGCTTACGTGGCCACTCGGGCCAACACTGCTGATGTGTTTACCAAGGCGCTTCAGCCTTGTGACCATCAGCGTTTCTGTACTGTTCTAGGCCTTGTGCCTACTGTCCCTCACTTGCTCACTTCTTGACTCTGTTTGTACTGTGATCTCTATATATATACCTGCATGCTTACACTTGCTAGGTTGTGATCACTGTACCTCTTGTTATATTATCAAACTGCATGTGAACTGGTCTTGTGACCGCTTGCTTGTGCTCGGAATTTGTGTGGTATCCTTGAGATCCACCCTGAGCTGTGCTTTGCCTTGCTTTGCTTTGACTGGTCTTGTGACCATCTGGTTGTCTCCCACTTTGCCTATGGGGGTGTGTCAAACATTGTATATGTTTGTGTTCTGTAGGCTGTAGTGGGTTTAGCCTTAGGGGGTACAATCTCTAGGGTTTCATACTTGTACTCCCAACTTTCCTAGTTCAATCACTTCACTCATTCTCACAGCAGGCTCTCTGGGCTACCATGACAGCGTCCCGGACTACAGGTGCTGCGGACGACAAGACGGCAGCCTCCGCTCAACCTCCCCCAACTGTCCCATCCCCCTTTCACACACCCCCTGCTGAAACCCTAGCTCCACTCCCACGGGACTGTTATAGGCACAATAGGCTTGAATGTGCCTAAAACGAAAGATAGAGAGCACAGACGGATTTCTGCACAGCGGCTTCAAACGTTGATAGCGTTCTGCTCACAGCTGCAAATGACTTGATTCAAATTGGATCTGGAGCGTCTTCACGTCGTCTACAATTAGCAATTTAGATTGCACGATTTGATAAAGAATTGACGACACAGCGTCGGTTTGAACGAACGGTACTATGGCAGCCACTATAGTCTTAGAACACAAGATAGGAAGAGTTACGAGTTGGGAATGACTCCCAGCTCCTACAAACCCCAAGAGCCGAGGTACAGTGATGTGGAACAGTGCCACACTGTCCCCAACCACGAAGGGTCTCGAAACTACCCTTCACTAGGGCCTACACCAAGTGAAATGTTACACTACACAAAGTAATGTAACTATCTTCAATATCTTGAGGTGTACCCTTTTGGCAAGCTTCGAAATCACTTGAGGCTTGACACCAAGGCTCGGGCTCTTCATCACAAACTCATCCTTGAGTTCTTGATGGGTCTGCTTGAGAAGAAACAAGAGTGGATGAACTGTGAATGAAGCGGGTACAAGTACTAACCCTAATTGGGTTGTACCCCCTATGGGATACCCCACTACAGCCTACACAAAAGTATAAGCTATAACGTTCTGACACACCCCCATAGGCAAAGTGGGGGAGAACAAGGGGTCACAAGACCAGTCAAGCAAAGCAAAGCAAGGCAAGCTCAGGGTGGATCACAACGTCACCACACATTCTGAGCACAAGTTCAAGGCCAGAAGGCCAGTTCACATGCAGGAGTACATATATATATAGATAAGGCTAGACAAGCAAGAGCAGGTATATATATATGTAACAGTACAAGCAAGGTCAAGGGGTGACCAAGTGAGGCAAGACAGGGACAAGACCCAGCTGAGTGCAGAAGCGCTGATGATCACAAGGCGGAAGAGCCTTGGTGAAGACATCAGCAGTGTTGGCCTCAGAGGCCACGTACGCAAGCCGCAACTGACCACGCTGCTGTAGCTCACGAGCAAGGAAGTAGCGAAGAGCAATGTGCTTAGTTCTGTGCTCCAGTCTCTGCTCTCGACACAAGGCCAGCATGGCCTTGTTGTCTACGTACAGGACTGGAGGAGAACGAGGCGGCTCTCCAAGGTCGGTCAGCAGGTAGGCGAGCCAGCGAAGCTCCTGGGCAGCCATGGCCCCAGCGTAGATCTCAGCCTCACAACTGGAGCCGAGAACAGAAGACGAGCGAGTAGCCCGCCACGAAACAGAGCCGGAACCGAGGCTGAAAGTGTAACCCTGTGACGACCGCTGCGTAGCCTGGTCGTCAGCCCAAGAAGC
Organism: Closterium sp. Naga37s-1; assembly: GCA_947471745.1. Lineage (NCBI taxonomy): Eukaryota > Viridiplantae > Streptophyta > Zygnematophyceae > Desmidiales > Closteriaceae > Closterium > Closterium sp. Naga37s-1. Next base: position 1,411,554 of record CANJKZ010000863.1, read on the forward strand.
GTCCGCGTGCCCAGTGAGGACCACTGGACTCCGCCCTCCAAGCACTAGCCCCATGCCCGACGTACTGCACAAGTAGCGCAACACCCTCTTCGCAGCAGCCATGTGCTCTGGTCGGTGTCTCCCAGGAGCAACATAGCGTGCAAGAATGCTAAGAGGGTATGCAAGGTCAGGTCGTGTGCAGGTCATCAGGTACATGAGGCAGCCAACAAGCTCTGGATACGGGCCACTCGACTCTACGGACTCATCCGAAGGCAGAGCTGAGAGTGAGTGGCGAGTAGGCAGAGGAGTGGCCTGAGGCGAGGAGTACGTGAAGCCGAAGCGCTGAAGGACCTGCTGCACCATGTGTGACTGAGTCAGGGTAATGGTGCGGCGTGCTCTGTCCCGGGTGATCTGCAAGCCAAGGTAGCTGCGCAGTTCACCCAGGTCTGTCCACGTGTGTCTCTTCTGCAGCTCGGACTTCACGTGGGCGAGTCCAGTAGTGTCAGCTGTGGCAAAGACTAAGTCGTCGACGTACACGAGGATGTAGAACGGCGGCAGAGAGGTGTCGGTGCGCAGAAACAGCGACGGGTCGGCAGTAGAAGGAGCAAACCCAAGAGCCGCAAGCAAAGTCCTCAGTGTGTCGTGCCACTCACGTGGCGCCAGGCGGAGACCGTAGACTGGACGCCGGAGACTCCACTGGGTACCAGGAGGGAAAGACCCAGTGAAGCCAGGTGGGCGGCGCAGCCAGATCTCCTCGTGCAGGCTGCCCTGCAAGAAAGCAGTGCTGAAGTCGAGAGAGTGCAGCTCGTAGTCACGGTAAGCAGCAACGTGTAGCAGTACCCGAAGAGTGGTCATCTTCGGGGTGGGGGAGAAGGTCTGAAAGTAGTCAACTCCCTGCCGCTGACTGAAGCCACGAGCCACGTAACGAGCCTTGAAGACAGGCGGAGAACCCGGCGGCCGCTTCACCCTGAAGATCCACATGCCACTGATGATGTTCGCCCCAGGAGGGGGGACAGCGTCAACGTAGGTGCCTGTGGACTTCCAGGAAGCCATCTCTGCATCCATAGCTGCCTGCCACTGAGAGGAGTAGGGACCCTCTATCGCCTCCGCGTAAGAGCGCGGAGTCGGGATGTCAAGTGCATCCGGGTCTCCCTCAGGGGTAAGCAGTACGGACACGAGATGAGGTGAAGCAGCTGCCAGACACTGGAACTCCTCCTGCCTGTCCTCAAAGACGTCCGTGCCAAGGGCACACTCACCCCCGACGGACGGAGGACAGACAGACTCAGACTCAGCAACAAGACTAGCAGCGTAGTCTAGGCGACAGCGAGCAGCAAAGTCGACGAGCTCAGCAACTAGGGCAGACGCAGCAGTAGACTCGAAAGAAGGGTCAGTGACGACAGTAGCAAGGAGACGCGTGACAGTAGGACTGGCAGCACGAAGAGAGTCCGACTCCGGGTCGGGAAGAGCAGGAAGGGAGGACTCAGGAGGAGAAGGCAAAGGGGCACGCAGAGGAGCAGTGGACGGACGCAGAGACATCCGGTGCGTGCCAGGGACAGGAGGAGGACGCGGACGCGAACCACGACCACTAGCGCGAGCAGTACGGACAGGCGACGCAGGGCGAGACGCAGGCTCACGACGCTCAGTAAGACCTCCAGTAGGACCAGTGTAGGGAGAAGGAGCAGGCAAAGGGGAGGTAGGCTGTAGCTGTGACTGCGACGGGACAGGCTGTGGACCCTCCAAGGGAGGAGGAGGACCAGCAGAAGGCGGAAGACCAAGAACCTGCTGCAGGAGTGGAACGAAGTACGGTCGAGGCCGCGTAGCGACGCCAGAAACAGCAGGGACAGCACCAGTACCCCCAGTAGGAGCACCCGCTCCAGCAGCACCTCCAGCAGCTCCACCAGTGGTAGCCACAGCGCCAACACCCTCAGCAGCACCAGCTCCAGTCGAACCTGCAGGCCCAGCAGCTCCAGTACTCCCAGTACGAGCACCTCCGGGACCCGCAACAGCAGCACCCTCAGTAGCCGAAGAACCTCCAGCACCAGCAGCACGGCTCCAGCGCCGGGCAAACCACTCGCGCAGCTCGTGTGGAGAGAGTGGCTCCCGACGAGACGAAGCACGCGGAGAACCTCCAGGCGGAGGACCTCCAGGCTCAGTACCCCCAGACCCAGCACCCCCAGGCGTAGCACCCCCACACTCAGCACCCCCAGGCTCAGCACCCCCAGGCTCAGCACCCCCAGGCGTAGCACCCCCAGACTCAGCACCCCCAGGCTCAGCACCTCCAGGCTCAGCACCCCCAGTCTCAGCACCCCTAGGCTCAGCACCCTCAGCAGCACCAGAGTCACCAGTGACCTCGACAGGCTCGGCTGCGTCTACCTGGGACACACCTGAAGGGGCAGGACCCTGAGGGGGGAGGGGGTCTACCGGGGGGGGACCTGGTACAAGGAAGAGCGGGGGCGGGGGGAGGGACGGAGTGCGGTAGGGGAAGAGGCGGTAGTAGGGGACCGACTCGTCGAATGTGACGTCCTGGGAGGACAGAACACGGCGAGAGGTGGGGTGGTAGAACTGCCACCCAGGCGCGTCGGGGGGGAACCCCAGGAAGACGCAAGGAGCAGCACGAGGGGACAGCTTGTCCGCAGACAAGTCGCGGACAAACGCCCGAGATCCCCAGACCCGGAACGCCGACGCATCGCCAACCTTCCCTGTCCACAGCAAGGCTGGGGAGGTCTCCGGCGTGGAGACCCTAGGGTGAAGGTTGATCTGATGCGCCGCGTACCTCACCGCAAACGGCCACAGAAAATGGGGGGCAGCAGCATGCATCATAGACGTACGAGCGACGTCCATGACCATGCCAATGCGGCGCTCAGCAATCCCATTTTGCTGCGGAGAGTCCGGAAGTGTGAAGGTCTGACGGATGCCTCGTGCACGACAGTAGGCTCGCAGAAGGCCAGAGGAGAACTCCCCGCCTCTGTCCGAGTGCAGACGCAGAACAGGAAAGTCGGAGCCAAAGCTCTGCCTGAGCTGGAGACGAGCTGCGCGGATCCAGTCGATCAGCACCTCAGTGGCATCACCCTTGCTGCGCAAGGGGAAGACTGCGGTGTAACGCGAGTAGTCGTCAACAACGAGTAGGAAGTAGCGCTCGTTACCCTGCCCACGGACGCGGGCTGGGCCCCACACGTCCATGTGAAGCGTCTGCAACGGGGCCTCTGTCGGAGGAAACTGGGAGGAGTGAGGGGCAGCACGCTGGCGCCCCTCGACACAGGGGACACAGGTAGGGCCAGGGCCCTGAGGAAGGGGAGGGAGGGACCGGGGGAGACCAGACACTAGAAGACGGGAGGCCATGCCTCTGAGCCGAAGCAGAGAGGGGTGACCAAGACGGTGATGCCAGAGGAGAGTCTCGTGAGACAGGAGACGACACGAACAGGGGGCAGACTCAGGACCAGACCTGGACGCTCCAGCAAACACCCGACCCGACGAAGCGACTCTACCAGACTCAGTAACGGGAGGAGACGCAGTGGTCAGTGTGTACAGGCTCGAACCCGGCTGACGGGTAAACGTAGCCAGGTGTCGGCCTGTGCTAGCCTCTGTACAGTGCGTCACCCGCTGACGCGCAGGAGTGAACTGGTGTACACCCGCATCCTGGAGGTCAGCACCACTCACCAGGTTCGTAGAGAACGAGGGGAGATAGAGACCAGACAGGGTGCCAGAGGGAGCCGCCGGACACGGGAGGACTGTGGAGAAGCGAGACAGGACAGGACCCCCAGAGGGGTCAGCCAGAGACACTGCAACCGGCCGACTCAGCGGTGTGAGTGTGGTGCAGTCCTGAAAGAAGGAGCGAGACGCCCCAGAGTCAAGGGTGAAGGTGAGGGAGGCCGAAGCCGACGTAGTACCTGAGAGCGCAGACTCACCAGTACCTGAGGACACAGACACACGGGCACCAAGAGCAGCAGCGTCGCAAGCACCTAGGGCAGCAGCCTCACCAGGACCTAGCGCAGCAGTCTCAATGCCCGGATCGGGCGGGAAACACCGGTAACAGTCACCCTCATCACTAATAGACACAGCATACATGGCAGAGAGAATAGCATCAAAGTCAAGATCATAGATGGCAACACCCGCCCTGGACAGCTCGCCCCAGCGAGGGATCTTTGAGGCCTCCGGGAACTGGCGACGCCACGCGTCCGTCAGGCGGCCAAAGCAGCGCTGGGTGGGGTGGGCACCCCAACACTGCTCACCCGCACGGTCGCCGGTGCGCAAAACGTAGGAGCACGGACCAAAACCCCCACCCCGCTGACGCGCAGTGTACCACTCACGAAGCTGCTGAGGGGACAGGGTGTCACGACCACGCTGCTGCTGCTGGCGCGAGCCACCACCGGAGCCACTCCTCTGCGAAGACCCGCGACCAGCACCACCGCCACCCCCGCCGCCTCCGCCGCCTCCGCCGCCTCCGCTACTGCCGCCGCCTCCGCCTCCGCCTCCACCGCCGCCTCCTCCGCCACCTCCGCTCCCACCGCCACCGCCGCCGCCACCTCCGCCTCCACTGCCGCCACCGACCCCTCCACCCCCACCTCCACTCCCACCGCCACCCCCACTCCCCCCACTGCCGCCACCTCCACCTCCACCGCCCCCGCTCGCTCCTCCAGCGCCCTTGCCCCCCTTGCCCTTGCCAGAGCGGCGTCTCCCGCTAGGGGCAGACGCCACACCGACCGACTCAAGACCAAGGAGGTCGGCCGCAGCAGCAGAGGCAACAGAGGGCAGAAGGGGGGAGGGGGAACACCCCTCAAAGATGGGGGTGCGCGAGTCACCACGAGAGGCCCCTACAGCGACTATGCTCTTCTCGGCCGCTAGGAGGGACTTCTCGAGGAGGTCAACAGTGAGAGTGGTGGGACAGACAGAGAGAAAGTGGTCCCTGACTACGCGAAGGGAGTCAGGAAGGCGAGTGACTATGTAGTAAAGAGTGATGTACATGGGGGGGGGGTTCTTGGCGCAGAAGTCAGGAGGGAGTGCAGCACGGTAGCGAGTGTCACTAGTGCGGAGGTGCGTAATGAGGTCAGCGACTGTGGGAAAGGCAGCAAGGTCAGGAAAGAGGTACGGTAGCATGAGACGGCTCAGTGCAGCAGTGGCAGGGGAGGAGTAGCGCGCAACTACAGCGTCGTACAAGGTCTGAGCACTCTTGTACTGACTAAAGTGCGCACGCTCGGAGGTAGGGAGGTGGCGACGCACAGCAAGACGTGCAGCAGCATCGCGCGTGGCCCACTGGGAGCGAACAGTGGCGTCAGCATCAGCAGCAGGGGCAGTGGAGGCTCCAGAGGTGAGGTCAAAGAGAGAGAGGCCGTCTGCCCTATCGCACTGTAAGAACAGCTGCAGGTCATCTACCCAGACCTCAAAGTCAATGGCCCGACCCTCACCGTCAAAGACGAGAACACTAGGGGTAGCCATGACCCTAGACGACTAGCAGCGCAAACAGTAGGGTGAGGGCAGTGCAGTGAAAAGGCGCTGTGCTCACCAGACTGGGCAGGTCGGGCGGCCCGGAAGGAGGGCGGCGCGGCGGCTCGGCGGCTCAGCTGCTGGGCGGCTCGGCGGGTCGGCGGCTCCGCTGCTGGGCGGCTCGGCTGCTGGGCGGCTCGGCTGCTGGGCGGCTCGGCTGCTGGGCGGCTCGGCTGCTGGGCGGCTCGGTTGCTGGGCGGCTCGGCTGCCGGGCGGCTCGGCTGCTGGGCGGCTCGGCTGCTGGGCGGCTCGGCTGCAGGGCGGCTCGGCTGCCGGGCGGCTCGGCTGCTGGGCGGCTCGGCTGCTCTGCTGTCGGGCGGCTCGGTTGTGCTGCTGAAGGGCGGCACGGCGGTCAGCTGCTCGGCCGGGTGAGACGGCTCGGGCGGCTAGGGTGGCGGGCGGCGCTGCAGCAGGTGACGGGGCCGAGAGCGAGGTGGCGGGGCCGCAGGTAGGGTGGCGGGGCCGCCGAGTGAGGCAGCGGGGCCGCTAGGTAGGGCGGCGGGGCCGCTAGGTAGGGCGGCGGGGCCGCAGGTAGGGTAGGGCGGCGACGAGCCAGGCGGCGACGGGCCGGGACAGGCGGCGCACGGGCCACAACGGGCGGCGACGCGCCGGGGGAGGTGGCGCACGGGCCGCGACGGGCGGCGACGGGCCGGGCGGCGACGGGCCGCGACGAGCGGCGACGGGCGGCTCACGTGGCCGGGGCGGGCGTCAAAAGGGCGGCGGGCGGGCCGCGTAGGGTGGCGACGGGCCGCGAAGGGCGGCGACGGCCGAGCAAGGGCGGCTCGAGGGAGGCCGCGACGGTAGAGAGAGGACCCGAGGCGCGACTCGGGCCTAAGCGGAGCGCGCTTCGGGCAGAAATTTTTTTTTTCGATGGTGGGCCCTAGGATCAGTTCCCACTAGGGAACCTGCTCGATACCATGAGAAGAAACAAGAGTGGATGAACTGTGAATGAAGTGGGTACAAGTACTAACCCTAATTGGGTTGTACCCCCTATGGGATACCCCACTACAGCCTACACAAAAGTATAAGCTATAACGTTCTGACACTGCTGCACACACCTGCGACACGCCGAACGTTCGACACAGGACAAAATAGAAACCGCGCACGACAAAATAGAAACCGCGCGCGAGACACAAACGACCGCGTAACACGCGTCTAGCGATAACTCGCTATTGACTCGACACACACGCTCGACATCATGACTCAACATTCACACACAATTATAAGCATGAAATATATATTATCCCATGCCCTCATACCATTCCATACACACACACATTCACGCACACGGACAACAAGCCGAGTGCAAACCGTAGGGTTGCACCAACAAACTCCCCCTCGGATTGTTGGCCTTAGGATATGTTGCTCTCTCAGTTCAGAGCCATCCCAGCCAGCTTGCAACACTTCCAATGCTGCTGCTCCACCAGCCTCTTGGTCATCATGTCAGCCGGCTGCCCCGTGGTCTTCACGTAGCGCAACTCAACTTCACCCGCGGTTACCATGCTCCTCGTCCAATGCCACTTCACCCTCATGTGCTTCGTGAGTCCATGCAACACAGGGTTCTTAGCAAGAGCAATGGCACCCTGGCTGTCACAGTACAGTGGGGTAGGTCCTTGCTGCTCCTCCCCCAATTCAGCCAACAAACGCCGCTGCCACACAATCTCCCGTACGGCACGGAAGAGTGCCATGTACTCGGACTCCACCGAGCTCAAAGCTTGGTCAACCTGCTTCTTGCTCTCCCAAGCAGTTGGGCCTCCACCAACACAGCATATGAAGCCTCCCACACTTGTCATGTCCTCTGGTTCTGATGCATATGAAGCATCCGAGTAGGCGGTGAGGAACAAACGCCCGGGTTCAACACCATCCGCGCCCTTTTGGCGCCTTTGTGCCGCCGCCGAGTATTGCAGCCCAACGGTTGGTGTTTGGCTAAGATACTTGGCCACCCTCATTCCAGCTGCTACCTGCTCCTCATTAGGGCATTGCACAACCCTAGCCAGCTGCCCGGTAGCAAACGCGACGTCCGGTCGGGTGTTTACCGCCGCATACATGAGGCTGCCCACCAACGAGTGAAATCGGCGCCTCTCCTCTTCACCAACGCTCTCCTCCTCTGGTCCCTTCACACACTTGAACCCAGAGGGAAAGGGTGTAGCCACATGGCCTTCACTCTGCCCAAAGTTGGCAGCCAATGCCTCCAGGTACTTTCGTTGATGCACCCGCATGCACCGCTTCTCCACATCTCGTTCGATGTGGAGCCCAAGGTAGAAGCTCACGTCACCAAGGGCCTTGCACTTGAACTTGTCTTGAAGCTTCAGCATCACCTCCTTCACAAGGTCAGAAGAGGGTGAGAAAATGAGGATGTCATCCACATAAACCACCATGAAACTCCTCTGCTCCCCCTCGCCAAGCATGAACAAGGAGTGATCGGCCGTTGAGGGAGTGAAGCCGATCCCCTCCAACACTTCGCGCAGCTTCATGTACCATTGCCTAGGGGCCTGCTTCAGCCCATAGAGGGCCTTCTTCAGCTTCCACACTCTGCCACTACCATCATCAAACCCCTCTGGCTGCGCCATAAAAATCTCCTCCTCAAGGATGCCGTTAAGGAATGCCGTTACGATGTCCATTTGCTTTACTACCCATCCTTTGATGGCGGCTCCCGCGAATAGGGTTCGCAGCGTCGTCGGCTTCACCACAGGGGCAAACAGCTCCTTGAAGTCCACCTTCTCCTTCTGCTGGTACCCCTTGGCTACAAGCCTAGACTTGTAGCACTCGATCTTGCCGTCGGCATCCGACTTGATTTTGAAGAGCCACTTGGACGTTATCGCCGTACGCCCCTCCGGTAGCTCCACCAATTCAAACGTGTCATTCTCCTCGATGCTCTTCAGCTCACTCTCCATGGCCTTCTTCCACTCCTCAGCATCACTACTCTCCAAAGCCTCCTTGAGAGTTGCTGGTTCTCCCGGCATCTCCACCGGAGAGAAGAACGCGAAGGCACACTCCTCGTAGTCACTCTCCTCGTCGTCTCCGACCATCATTGCCGCTCCGGCCAGGGCTGTCTTGCCCTGCTTTCCCGGCGCATCATAGGTCAGCCTGTTAGGGGGTTGAACTCTCCTCTTCCCCCTTCCTTCCTCCTCAGCTGCAGGGACTTGAAGGCCTTGGCGTTGCTGCGGTGTGGCTCGAATCCGTGGAGCACTCGTAGTACGGGAAGGGAGTGACGGTGCACGCTCGCTCACTTGCTGCACCTCCTCCTCTTCTTCCTCTGCATCATTGGCCTCCTCTCCCCCATTCACAAGGGAGGATTGCCTTGTGGTTGTGCTGCCGCTGCTCAGCTCCAAAGGCAGCTCCACATGCTCCAAACCGGAACTCTTCACCTCCCCAAACCGCACGCCTATCTTCGCCTCATTCTCCGCCTTCCAATCCTTGTACATGAAGTTCTCCATGAACTTGCAGTCCCTGCTCACCAAGAACTTCTTGGTGAATGGGTCCCAAAGAAGCCATCCCTTGCTGTTTTGAGCCATGCCCAAGTGCACGGCCCACACCGCCTTGGCACCAAGCTTGTTGTGCCGAAGATGCTTAGGCACGAGCGCCATGCACATGCACCCGAACACCCGAAGCATATCCACCTTTGGCTTCCTTCCTAGCCACTCCACATAGGGCACCCATTTGTCTGCTCCCACATGAGTCAAGGCTCTGTTCTTGGCCACACACGCGCTCCGCACCGCATCAGGCCAGAAATAGTCGGGTAGCCCGGCTTCAATGAGCAACCCGCGTGCCGCCTCCGTGATTGTGCGGTTCGCTCGCTCGGCGATGCCGTTCATTGCAGGGGAGTATGGCATGGTGAGGGAGTGCCGAATACCATTCTTCTTCAGCCACAACCCAAACTCCTTGCTCAGGAACTCTCCCCCTCGATCGGTGCGGATTGACTTGACTAGACGGTCTTGTTGCCGCTCCACCATCGGGAACCAATCCGTCTTCAACGTTTCAGCCACGTCGCTCTTCTTGGCCAGCACGTACACCCAAGTCATGCGGGTGTAGACGTCGACAATGGTGAGAAAATACTCAGCTCCAGCAGCTCCAAGCTTCAGGGGGCCCACCACGTCCATCACCACCTCATCAAGCGGTGCCTTTGCCGTTGCCTCCGAACTAGGGAACGGAAACCGGGTGAACTTGGCTTGAATGCACGTCGGGCAGCCAAGCACCTCATCGGGCTCCCCCTTCACACGTATGCCAGCAACCATCTCATTCTTCACTAGCTGCTGCAAGATGGGCAGGGCCACATGCCCCATGCGCCGATGCAAGGTGAGCCAATCACACTCCCCCGTAGCCGAAGTTGGATTGGAGAATGCCGCGCTCGCAATAGCGCCCCACATACTCTCTCCGTAGTCCTCCTCCGCTGCTGCCTCTGGGTTCTCCTCACCCTTTTGCTGCTCCTTGGTTGCTGCACCACTCTCCTTAGGTTCACTGAACTTGCTGGTCCCTCCAGGTTTGCTCTTCTTGAGCTCATTCTCCTTAGCGCGACCGTTCGCGCCATCGTCGCTACCGACCGCTCCATCCTTGGTGCTGATGCTTGCTGCCACTTGCCTCTCCTTAGGCATAGGGACCACTGGGATCTGCCACATCTCGTTGTAGACATCCCTGTCCTCATGAAGGTCCCAAAAAATTCGATCGCCAAGCCTTGCGGTGTAGGTCTTGGCTCCCTTCGAGTTCGTGTCCATGCCGGCCTTTGCCAACCGCCGCACGGAAATCAGGTTTGCAGCAAGGCTGGGCACCCAAAGCACGTTCTTGAGGCCCACCATCTTCCCATCAGCACCCTTGAACATGGCCTTGCCCATGCCTTTCACCTCTGCTCGCTGCCCCAAAGCCGATGTGACATGCTTCACCGGTGACGGCTCGAGTTCGGTGAGCAAGTCCGGGCGAGGTGTCATGCTATAGGTAGCGCCACTATCAATCACCCAATAGTCCAGGGGGTGTAGGGTCACCTTCCCCACAGCTGCTGGCTCCTCAAAGCCTTCATCCTTCTCTGGACCAGCCGGTACTTGCGTCGACACGAAGTAGAATAGACCCGGGTATCGATCGTCGCTCGGGTCCTTGTCGTTGTCTCCGCTCTTCATGTTTGCAGCTCCGCCACCGCGACCGCCACGGCCTCCACGGCCTCGTCCTCTCCCTCCTCCTGCTCCTCTACCCTCTTGGCCTTGAGCAGGGGTCCAACCATCAGGGAGTTTGTAGCAGTCGCGCCACATGTGTCCGCTCTTGTGGCAATAGTGACACTCGCCGTCGAATCGGCCGCGACCGCATCCGTAGCTCTTGTCGTCGCTGCCGTAACCGCCACTCCTGCGGCCTCCGCCGAAGTTGCTGCCACCAAACCTTCCTCCCCCTCGTCCTCTGCCTCTTCCTCGACCATATCCACGGCCGATGCTCGCTGCCCCAGCGCCATCCGCACTCGCCAACTCACGGCGGCGGAAATCCTCTTCAAGGATAGCTCGCTTCACGTCTTCAAGCGAGAGGCGGGGCAAGTCGCGATTAAGGTCGATGATGAGCGAGGACCATGACTCTGGGAGTAAGGCCAGCAACTTGGTCTTCTTTTGGAGCTCACTGTAGTTCAAATCAGCTCCCTCAAGCCGCGTCAACAAGTCGAAGAATTTCTGCACCCCTTCTTCAACCGCTTCGTCTTCTTCAATTCGTAGTGCCGCCATTTGCCGTTCCAACACCACCGCTACCGCCGCTGTTGCAGGAGCATGTACACCCTTGAGAGCAGCCCATGCCTTTGGTCCTTTCTCTGGTTCACGCTGGAATGGCTTGATGTGACGGATCTGACTGCTCCCCAACGCTTGCCCAAGTAAGAGATAGCCTTGTGCGCTCTTCCGCACCCACGGGCTCTTCTCCGGGTCGTTCTCGGGGCGCTTCTCCGTTCCTTCCATCACCTCCAGCAGGTCATAGTGGTCAAAGATGTTCTCCATCATGAAGGACCATTCAGCAAAGTTGTCACCGTTGATCTTGTCAAGCCCAAACACCCTAGGCTCATCCCTAGGTGGGCCAAGACTTGGTTGCATGGGCGCCATGGCTGAATCACGGGGTTGGCCTTGAGCTTGAGCTTCTCCACTGCCACCAGCACCTCTGCCACCCCTTTCCTCAGGTCCAGACATTGTCGAAACTGCTCCAAGGGGCTCTGATACCACTTGTTATAGTCACAATAGGCTTGAATGTGCCTAAAACGAAAGATAGAGAGCACAGACGGATTTCTGCACAGCGGCTTCAAACGTTGATAGCGTTCTGCTCACAGCTGCAAATGACTTGATTCAAACTGGATCTGGAGCGTCTTCACGTCGTCTACAATTAGCAATTTAGATTGCACGATTTGATAAAGAATTGACGACACAGCGTTGGTTTGAACGAACGGTACTATGGCAGCCACTATAGTCTTAGAACACAAGATAGGAAGAGTTACGAGTTGGGAATGACTCCCAGCTCCTACAAACCCCAAGAGCCGAGGTACAGTGATGTGGAACAGTGCCACACTGTCCCCAACCACGAAGGGTCTCGAAACTACCCTTCACTAGGGCCTACACCAAGTGAAATGTTACACTACACAAAGTAATGTAACTATCTTCAATATCTTGAGGTGTACCCTTTTGGCAAGCTTCGAAATCACTTGAGGCTTGACACCAAGGCTCGGGCTCTTCATCACAAACTCATCTTTGAGTTCTTGATGGGTCTGCTGCACACACCTGCGACACGCCGAACGTTCGACACAGGACAAAATAGAAACCGCGCACGACAAAATAGAAACCGCGCGCGAGACACAAACGACCGCGTAACACGCGTCTAGCGATAACTCGCTATTGACTCGACACACACACTCGACATCATGACTCAACATTCACACACAATTATAAGCATGAAATATATATTATCCCATGCCCTCATACCATTCCATACACACACACATTCACGCACACGGACAACAAGCCGAGTGCAAACCGTAGGGTTGCACCAACAGGCACCCCCCTTAAACCCTAAACCCTCGGCTCCCACACACCCACCCCCCTCAGCGGCAGCTGCAGCGGTGGGAGACGGAGGAGGAGGAGGAGCTGCAGGTTACCCACACCGGTCACCCCCATGCCCGCCACCCCCAAACCCTAACGCAGGCAGGAGCGCGGGAAGCAGCAGGGGCGGTTCACGGAGGGAAAGGGAGGCGGCGGGGGGGTCTCCTGGGCGCCACGAAGGAGCAGGGCGCGGGCCCCCCGAGGGCGCCACGGCGGGTGACGGGAGGGGTGCCGCGCACGGGCCCCCGAGGGCGGCTCGACGGGCGACGGGATGGGCCGCGCGCGGGCCCCCCAAGGCGCCGCGACGAGGCGACGGGAGGGGGCGGCGCGCGGGCCCCCAAGGCGCCGCGACGAGGCGACGGGAGGGGGCGACGCGCGGGCCCCCAAGGTGCCGCGACGAGGCGACGGGAGGGGGGGACGCGCGGGCCCCCAAGGCGCCGCGACGAGGCGACGGGAGGGGCCGGCGCGCGGGCCCCCAGGGCGCCGCGACGAGGCGACGGGAGGAGGGCGACGCGCGGGCCCCCAGGGCGCCGCGACGGGCGACGGGGGGCAGCGCGCTGGTCCCCGGGGGCGACGCGAGGGTCGACGGGGGGGCGCGCCATGCAGAAAACCGCCGCGCGCCCCGGGGCACACGGCGGGCAGAAAACCGCCATGCGCCCCGAGCGCGTGGCGGGAAGAAAAAAGCGTCGCGCGCCACGGGGCGCGCGATAGACAGGAAGGCAGCGGAAGCAAGTGGGGCCCACAGGCCAGGACTTAACAGTCTCTGATACCATGTCAGAATAGTAGCGAGAAGAAGGAGCCATAGCTAGGGTTTACCTAGCTAGGCAAGAGAGAAATGAGCAAAGGAGGGTTTGCACTAGCAGCAGTTGGCATACATATAGGAAACCCTAATTGGGTTGTACTCGCTATAGAGTACCCCACTGCAGGCTAGACAGTAATAACATTCTGACATGATCTAAATTGCTACGGATTCCTTGCTCTGCGCCGGTCGTAACGGTTCTAGTCTCAGCTCCTAACTCGCCAAGTAGATTCTGTGGCGTCACTAAGAGTGAGACGGTTTCTTCCATGGTATCAGAGCTAGAGTGGGAGTGCTCGCTCAATCGTTGCTATGCCATGGGTTCCTCTGATAATTCGTCGACGACGAATGCGCCAATGGCCCCTTCCCTCCCGACGGACTTCTCGACAACGCCGCACGTTGTCGACTTGAGCGCGGTGCCAATTTTTTACGGGGAGCATTTTTCCTCGTGGCGCTTCAAGCTAAAAGTCTACATGATGGAGCGCGACTTGTGGGGCTTCTTCGATGGGTCGGCATTGAAACCCACTTCAGACGCTTCACCGGCAGAAAAGGAAGCGTGGGTGCGAAAGGAAAAAAAGGCGTTTGCCTTTCTTGTCTCCAAGCTAAGTCTCCAACTCGTCCCGATCGTGAGTCCGTGCATCGACCGTGACGACGCGACTCGTGAAGCGTGGATGCGACTCGAAGGAGAGCACGTCTCCAAGTCGCTTCATAGCAAGCTTCAAGCGCGCCTCGACTTCTTCACGGTGCGGATGAAGGACGGCGAGTCAATGCGCGCGTACGTCAACCGCGTTGAGGAGCTTGGCGAGCGCTTGGTGGAACTCGACGCGAGCGTGGAGGACAATGATTGGATCATGACGCTCCTCGCGGGCTTCGGTGAAGCATGGTCAACGGTGATCACGATGTAGGATGGGACGCAATATACATGGAAGAAGGAGCAAGTGGTGGCACGCCTCATCAATGAAGAGGCGAGGCGCACGAAATTGCATGGCGATGCAATCGGTGTAGCACACTTATCCCACGAGCGGGCCACTTCAAGCGGCGCAACGACGGCAACAAACGCAGGAGCTTGAGAGGGAGCGCGGCGGCCTCAAGCTCATCACGTGGGATCGGCCAACGCCAATCGAGCTCGGACGCGCGACAGAACTGTCGGTTTTGCAAGAAGACCGGACATTGGTGGCGAGAATGTCCCGTCAAGCCAGCAAATTGGAAGCCGTCGAGTGACGACGACCGGCGCGCGCATGTGTTGACATGCGACAACAATGACCGGAAGTTCGTCTTCGATGCAAGCGGCACGACCGTCGGTGGTGTTGACGCGTGGATACTCGACACGGGTGCTACTCAACACATGACGGCGTGCGCGACGCTTCTCAACAACGTGACAACGGAGTCTCCCATTAAGCGCGTGATGTTCGGCAACCGTGACACGTTGGACGTCACGGGACAAGGCGACTTGCAGATTGTGGTGGACGGCGGTCCACTCACCATCAAGAACGTCTTGGTGGTTCCCGGGCACGGTGCCAATTCACACGTCCCAATTCACACGTGTGAATATTGAAGGGACCATGATGGCGTTGAGCACGGCGGATGGCGTACACATCGGCACAGCACGCCAAGCGGGAGGACTCTTCGTGCTTGACGCTCTCCCAAGTGTGGCGACGGCTCAAGCGGCTACATCAACAACCACTCTCTCAACATGACATAATCGGTTTGGCCACCTCCACCACTCCGCTATTCAAGCTATGGCAACGAAGGGGATTGTCCAAGGCTTGGAGTTTGTGCGCTCGGGTGGGGACGACAAGAAGTGTGTCGGTTGCCTTGAAGAAAGAATGGCGCGCAAGCCATTTCCACCAAGCACGAAGTCGAACGCCACCGAACCTCTCAAGCTTGTTCACACGGACTTGTGCGGACCGATCACTCCCGCGTCGAAGGGCGGCGCGCGCTACGTACTCACGCTCCTCGACGACGCGACGCGTATGTGTTGGATTCGGCTTCTCAAGCACAAGGATGCCACGTCAACCGCCATCAAGCAATGGGTAGCGGATGTGGAGACGGAAAGCGGCTTCAAGGTGAAGCGCTTTCGCTCGGATGGAGGTGGCGAATACACCGCTCGAGAGCTCGGCGATTGGTCGAAAGAGCGTGGGACCGCGCATGAGTTTTCTACGCCGTACACGCCTCAACAAAATGGAGCCCGCCGAACGCTTGAATCGCACGCTCACGGAGTCGGCAAGGAGTCTCCTCTCCCATGCTCACGCGGAAAAGCATTGGTGGGGTGAGGCGATTACGTTGGCAACTTGGATTCGCAACCGGTGCGTGACTAAGGCGTTGCCGAACAAGACGCCTCTTGAGGCTTGGAGCGGTACGAAGCCGGACGTCACCGACCTTCGCACGTTTGGGTGTACGTGCTACTACCATGTCCCGGATGCCACACGGACCAAGCTCGAGGCTAAGGCGCGGGTGGCGATGTACTTGGGACCAAGTGCGGATCACAAGGGGTGGCGTGTGTGGGACTTGGTGCACGGGAAACTCGTGGTGTCGCGCGACGTAGTGTTCTACGAAGACACCTTCCCGTCCAAGTCAATGAACGTGCCCTCGGTCATCATCGTCCCTCCACCCTTGGATGCCGCGGATGAGGCGGATGAAGCTCCTACGGCTCCTCCTCCTAGTACGAGTGAGGGGGAGAATGGATCGGGTGCGGTTGGAGTGAGTGGGGATGAAGGAAATGCCAAGGAAAGTGACCCTTCGTCTCCTCCTCCCACTATCACTCCCACCCTCGCATCCACTCGCACTCGTAGGGCTATTCATCCCAACTCCAAGCATGATGACTATTCTCTCGTGGCGGGGGACGACGAGGGAGGGGGAGACGCCATGTGCCTTGAGGCATACACCGACACCCCGTCCACCTACCACAGCACCATGAGCTCGGCGGAAGCGGCGGAATGTGAACGTGTGCTTCAAGAGGAGTACGATTCGCTCATGGCAAACGACGTCTACGAACTTGTCCTCATGCCACCCGGCGCCTACCTCGTGGGATCCCGTTGGGTCTTCAAGAAGAAGTTCGGGCCTAATGGAGAAGTGGAGCGGTACAAGGCGCGGTTGGTGGCGCAAGGCTACACTCAAAAGGAGGGTCTTCACTACAACGAGATCTTCGCTCCCGTCGCCAAGTCCGCTACGTTGTGCACCCTCTTTGCGTTGGCGGGAGCACTCGACTTGGAGGTGCAACAACTCGACGTGAAGACGGCGTTTCTCTACGGCCGTCTCAAGGAGGAGGTGTAGATGAAGCAAACTCCCGGGTTCGACGACGACTCCGACCGCGTGTGCAAGCTCAAGCGCACGATCTATGGCCTCAAACAAAGCCTTCGTGCGTGGTACACGAGGATTGACGAACATTTGCTCTCGTTGGGGTTCGTGCGGAGCGAGTGTGACCACGCGCAATACGTGCTCAACAAGGACGAGAAGAAGCTCGTTCTTCTCCTCTACGTCGACGACCTTCTCCTCGTGTCGGATTGCAAGACCCTTATAGCGGACGTGAAGAAGAAGCTTGCCGCCGAATTCTCCATACGTGACCTCGGCGCCGTCTCCTACTACTTAGGGATGCACATCGATCGCGATCGAGGGAACAAGACCCTCGCCCTCCACCAACACAACTACTTGGAGAGTATGGTGGATCGCTTCGGCATGATCGAGAGCAAGCCTACACCGACACCCATGGAAGCGGGGTTTCATCCCTTGGCTGTGAGCGATGAGAACCAGATGGATCCCGAGAGCGCCAAGACATTCCACTCGGTTGTTGGTTCGTGCATGTATGCCATGGTGAGCACACGACCCGACCTCTCCTTTCCCATTGGAGTGCTTGGACTTGTCGTCTCCAACCCCATGGTCGAGCATGTGCGAGCGTCACGTCGCCATCTTCGCTACGTCAAGGGCACCACTCGAATGGGGTTGCACTACGAGAAGGGACCCGTGGTCTTACAAGGCTACACCGATGCGGATTGGGCGGGAGATCCATCAACCCGCCAAAGCACTTCAGGCTATATGTTCACCCTCGCTGGAGGTGCAATAAGTTGGCAAAGCAAGCGCCAAAACTTGATTGCACTTAGCTCCACCGAAGCGGAATACGTGGCGCTCACACGTGGTGGTACGGAAGCGGTTTAGCTAAGGCGCCTTCAAGCCGAGCTTGGGCACAAACAAGAAGGCCCCACTCTCATCTACGTGGAGAACCAAGCCGCCGTTGGCAGGACCAAGGGACACACCTCCCAAGGCTTGACCAAGGGGGGGGGGGAGCTGTACCGGAGGAGCAGGAGGGGGAGTGGGAGTCAGGAAGAGAGGGGGAGGAGGAATCGGGAGACCTCGACAGGGGTACCGGGTGTAGTAGGGGCTGACTCGTCAAAACGGACATCACGGGAGTGAAAGAACCAGTGAAGGGGAGGGTGGTAAAAGTCAGAGGAGTCATCGGGGAAACCAAGGAAGACACAGGGAATGGCGCGAGGCGGCTGAGGGCGTACATGCCGCGGCGTCGCGCGACTTTCTCGGCTGTCAGGGCAGCGCAATGACGTGCAAAACGCTCTCTGTCCGCTGTAGTGGGGGAGCAGCGGGCGCAAGAAGGTCATCTGATGTGTGCACCAAGAGGGACTCATCAGCCTGACACTGACTCTCTGGTAGGCGCTGCGCACGGAGGAGCCAGACAGAGAACTCTGGCGGCCTACCCTCGGCATCAAAGCGCAGAACTTTAAGCGCCGCCATAGCTGAAGCGGAAGGGGGGGGGAGGCGCGTACGACAGGATGGGCAGGGCAGTGCGCGACGCGACGAGACCGGTAGGGCGCGACGCGACAGGCCGGGCAGGGAGGGCGACGGGACGGGCCGGGAGGGTGACGGGACGGGCAGGGAGGGCGCGGGGACGGGCAGGGAGGGCGACGGGACGGGCAGGGAGGGCGACGTGACGGGCAGGGAGGCGCGACGGGACGGGCAGGGAGGGCGACGGGACGGGCAGGGAGGGCGACGGGACGGGCGGGCAGGGCGCGACGCGACAAACAGGAAGGCACGACGGGACGGGACGGGCAGGGCGCGACGCGACGGGACACGCAGGGCACGACGCGACGGGCAGGGAGACTCGACGGGACGGGACAGGCAGGGCGCGACGCGACTGGACAAACAGGGCGCGACACGACGGGATGGGCAAGGCGCTATGCGACGTGACAGGCAAGGCGCTACGCGACGGGTAGAGAGGCGCGACGGGCGCGAGGAGACATGACGGGACGGGCGCAACGGGCGCTGCGGGCGTGGTAGGCTAGGCGCAACAGGCGCGAGAGGCTCAAGAGAGAGGAACGGAATCCAACAGGATCCTAACCTAGGTGATACCATGTCAGAAACAGAAATGATGTTTGTGTTACTGCGAGTTGGGGTACATATGCCTAACCCTAACAACTGTACCCTACATGACATGCCTCACTTCAGGCTACAACATTTGACACGTGGTTGGGTTTGTAATTTTAATATTTGAAGTCGGATTCGTAGGGTTCTAAGCTGGTTAGGACGGACCAGCTTTCCGCGGCAGGGAATTGTACATCTAATTTGATCCAAGCTTAAATGCTACATTCGACTGAAAAAATGTAAACTTATGCCAAACTAAAAATATAAACTTATCCTAGGGAACTGACGAAAGCCCAGCGTAATCGCTTGAACGGCCGTCAAAAGTGTTACGAATAGAAAAAAATAAGAAGCGTTACTGTGCAAGAACGAAGAAGACATAAGATGGTACGAAGACGAAGGGTCAAAGCGACGCGAACAGTTGGAAAGCATCTGGACCGTCGGAGCAGCAGACAACATTCGGCAGCTGCAGGAGCCAGGAAATTGGCGGGAACAACTTCGTAACTGTACGCGCCGCACGGTTGGGTTTGAATTTGAATAAGGGAATGTACCCCTTAGAGTACATGGCTGGACTATGAATTTCGTATTCCCCTGTACTATTATATAAACCGCTGTATTTGCTTGTTTAACCATCTCCGTCATTTTGAGTTCACTCTGATCTGAGGTCACCATCTTTCTCTGCAACACTCTGATTCTGCGAACCTTCCTCATAAGATCCCAGGCACGATCTACCTTCTGATCGCAACATGGTAAAAGAGCGACTCAGGAATCCTTCGCAACGCCACCACCAAAATCTTCGGCGAACTGAAAGTGGCGCCCGGCACACGCTCGCGCGTAAGAATGGTCGGAGGATATGGAGGTCAGATGAATCTGACCACTGAAACGCAAGCCAACCCAGCTGCGACAAACGAAGAGATGACAACCAGCACAGCCGCCCTTGCATAACAACTTCAGCGACTCTCAACTCTGGAGCAAGGACTCTAGACATTGTGGAATGGCGACGCAGGAACATCCTCCCAACCCGTTCAATCGGCCCCGAATGGCCGTGATACCGCCCCGAACACCTTTCTCCTCCGAAACAAATGACTCAACTCCCAATACTCCCCATCCCAGTGATGAAGCAATTCTCTCAGCTCAATCAAGGTTCTTGAGCATGTAAAGAATAAAGACAAGTGCCTGCTTTGACGATAAGGAATTTTATAATTGGAGCTTCGAGCTGGAGCTGCTACTGAAAAACGCGCAGATATTTCACTACTTCGAAGAGAGCTACACGGTACCTGCTCAAGATACCGTTGGCTACAGAACGCAATATTATAGCGAATCGCTATTGGCGTACATCGTCTTACTGCGCAACATGTCGTCGGCGGAGCAGCTAGGAACCCGTTCCTACAAAACGATGTCTGCTCCAGCCCTTGACGCTGGCGACATCTCAACAGCGTACATCAACTGAAAAAACTCAGTTTTGTCGAGCTATTGGAGACAAAAATGGCCCTTGGGGAGAAGGCCAATAGTTATATCAACCGCTGTCGAAGCTTGCGCGACCAAATCACGAAATTGGGGAGCCCGATCTCCAAACAAATCTTCGTGAACATCGTGCTCGCATGGCTCGGCCGAGAATGGCGGCCCTGCAGCGCTACTCCGACAGCAGGGGGCTATCTCGGAAGCCGCCCTATGCGCCGCCCTTCTCGTCGAACAAAGGGATATGGACCAGCAGCAACCAACGCCGCAACGAAAATGGGAGAGAATAGCGTTCTACTCCGAAAACAGAGAAGAGTGCAAGCCGCAGCGCCACTACTGCAAAATCTGCATAAGCTTTGGGCACCAGGCCAAGCGATGCAACTTCCGCTCCGCCCCTCGCTAGTCCGATCCGAGCATTTGGACCGGCCAACAAGTCGCAATAAATGACACGCGTCAAGCCCAGGGGTATCAACCCCCTACACGCAACATAAACCCAACGGTTCCGAGCACATGGCGGGCTCCGAGCGTTTCAAATCCAACGCTGTATCCACCCCCACATTCACTTACGTCACTGTGACGAACAACACACGCCTGCGCGCAAGCGCGCAAGGCATTACTGTTATGAAGCCACGAGGAAGCAGGACGCACGTCACTCTAAACGATTTGCTGATTGTACATTATCTATGCTTCAATCTTCTCTCGGCGGCGCAACTCATGGACTGTGGTGTTGACCTCAGCACCAATTCCGAGACGCGTGACATCCTGCTTCACTACACCGCCACGAACAAGCCGCAAAAGTAGATCGGACGAGCTCACTCCGAGAACGGAGTATACATCATCAACTTCGACATTTCCGACTGCAGCGGCGACTCAAATGAGCTAATCGATCTCGTTCTACTGCACTTTGAGTACATCCACCGCTCCGAATGGAAGCACCCAGATGGAAGACCCTGTGTGCCACATTACCCACATCCTCGCGAAGTCGCGCTTTGCAATCCCGGACCAGATGGCACCTGCACAGACTGCCACACGCCCACCACGTCAACAAACGTGATCATTGGCTGTAGCCTTGTCGCCATCGCAGAAGCCGAAAGATCTGCGCCGCCAGAAGAGGGGATGTCAGCGCTGGAGCTGGAATTTACGACGCAGCGTGTCTTCGGCGCCGAGCAAGTTCCCCCCCTGGTCCACCGTCCCAACAGCTCCAAGTGATATTAAGCGGACAATGCCGCGGAACCATCGACGCACACGGAGTGGCGTGCCCCTACACGAAAGAAGAGTTACTGAAGGTGTACCCCCACTGGCGCGACCCCACGAAGAAGCTTACCGTCGCGCGAAGAAGAGGAACTCCATCGAATTTGCATCTCCGAAGCACGCGACACTTTCGCATGCAGCGCTTGGGGCGCAAAAGAAGAAAGCGCCTCCAATGAAGGGGGGTGGGGAAGCGCCGGCGGATGGGGAACAAGCAACACTGGCGGATGGGGCGCCGCAACTGGCGGCGACGCAGGCGGCTGCGGCACTTCCGGTGAAGGCTGGAGCACTTGGCGAGAAGAACAAAGGGGGGGGAAAGGAAGGCCTTGAAGAAACCAAACCGCCTGTTCTTCCCCTTAGCCATCCTCCGCGCCTTCCCACACCTGCGTTACCTCCGCCTAACGTGCAACCATCGACCGATAAAATGAACCCTCGACCCCGCGACGCAAAGTCTACGGAATTGATCCCGAGCCGCGCGAACCTACCCTTATCCTTGGTACAATCCTAGGAACCAACATCCCTCACTCTGTGATTTCCGACAAGGAATTCTTGGCACTAATGCTGACAACGGCGAATGACGAAGAAGAAGAAGTGCTGGCGGAACCTACCCCATTGCAAGAAGACCCCGAAGAAGTGCGCGCGCGCTACATGCCCACCTCTGGACTCCGCACCAACGACAATCTCTGGCACTAGCGCCTCGGCCACCCCTCGCGTGTGACACTGAACAACTGTATCCAAGCAGGCGCCTTTGCGCCTGGCACACTCCTACGCCCTGACGGCACCAAGCTCAGGACAACGTCACAACCGCACACCTGCACCGTCTGCCCCGAAACCGCTCTAAGTCATCAGCCGTTCCCGCTCCTGGAGCCAGGAACTACTCACTACCCCAAGCTACACAAGGTGTACAACGATTTTTTCGTCGTCGGACATTGCGGGTTCAACGATGAATAGTACACCCTCAAATTCGTAGACGCAAGAACCCGCTACGTGTGGATCGTGAACACGCAGAACCAAAGCAGATCATATGAGGTCTTCCGCCTCTAGCTGGCGCACGCGCAGCGGCAATCTCGGAGGATAATGAAGATTTGGCAATCTAGCAGCACAACAGAATTCCGTAGCAAGGAGCTGCAGGACTACTTGGTGCAGAAAGGAATCGAGCACCACATCTCCCTTCCCTACGCACACCCGCTGAGCACACACACCGCATGATCATGACGAAGGTGCGAGCGCTACAGAAACAGTCGAAGCTTCCCCCGACATAGTGGACAAATGCAATGCACCACGTCGTACGAATGCACAATCTCATGTTTACCATTGCCATCACAGGCAACCTGTCCCTGCACATGATGTGGACGAGCACCAAGGGCGACACTTCCATGCTCCGCGTGTGGGGGTGCATGGTGCAATATCACCCGTCAACCTCAACCATCGGCAAATTCGCAAGC
Organism: Closterium sp. Naga37s-1; assembly: GCA_947471745.1. Classification (NCBI taxonomy): domain Eukaryota; kingdom Viridiplantae; phylum Streptophyta; class Zygnematophyceae; order Desmidiales; family Closteriaceae; genus Closterium; species Closterium sp. Naga37s-1. The sequence goes on from CANJKZ010000863.1 coordinate 1,434,365, forward strand.
CGCGCGCACTGAGGAATTCACCTTGCTGTCAGCTACGAACACACGGCATGGAAACTTTTGGACCTGCTCAGCCTGAAAGTCACGAATGCACGTGATGTCATCTCCTACAAACGACTCAACATCGCTCAGTTCCGCGAAGACGAGCTAGCGAACTCGAATCTCGTCAAAACAAACGATGGGCACAGCTATGCACCTCCCGAGGACGAAGTAGCTGCAACCATCCTGGAGCTGGACAACACAAGCAAGCTCTCAGGAGACGATCGCCACCACAGCGACGACGACGAAGAACCGTCAGGAGGAGGAGGAGTCGGCGGAGCAGGAGGAAGCAACAGAGATCCCGCACCGCCACCGCCACGTGAGCCAGAGAGTGACGACGATGATGTGCAGGAAGTTATTCCGCAGCATCGCCACGACAGTACCGTCTCAGTGCTGCAGCTACTAGGACTTCACACCGCTACCTCAATGACGCCACGTGTCATCGAGCCCAAGAATGCCGAGCACTCACGGGACCCCACAGCGAGGAGTGGCGAGGCGATGGATGCAGAAATCAAAGCACTCAAATCCCGCGACACCTGGGTAATCAAAGCGCTCGAATCTCTGGCAAATGGGTCTTCCGTGTGAAGACCGCAGCAGACGGCACGATCGAGCGCTTCAAGGCGCGTCGGGTCGTACGCGGCTACGTCCAGAGGCACGGCATCGATTTTGACCAAACGTTTGCGCCGGTCAACCGTCACACCCCCGTCAAAATCCTACTCGCCATCGCTGCCGCAAGACACTTATCGCTCCATCAAATTGACGTGAAGAACTCATTCCTCTATGCGTTAGTGGATGCGGTAATTTACGTGGATAAACCGCACACATACGGAGAAGGTGATTCACGTGTGTGCCAACTGCATCCCTCTACGTGATCAAACAGGCACCGAGGCTTTGGCAGCAGTATCTGCACAACATCCTGCTTGAGATAGGCTTCAAGCAACTACCCCACGATCCCGGAATGTACCGCCAAGATCTTCGCGGCGATTACATCTTGCTCACGATTTACGTCGACGACCTTCTTTACATAGGGCCAAGCAATGAGCTGCATGAACAATTCAAAAAGAACCTAGCGGCACGCGTCGACATCACCTACAACCACAACGTGAAGCAGTTCCTTGGACTTAACATCTCCTATGCGCCAGAAGCCATTCACCTCTTGGCAGCCAAGTACGCAGAGGAACTTGGGAAAGGCTTCAACATTGCGCCGGCACCACTTTTCACTCCCCACCGCACTCCCGGACCAAACCACAAACCCGACAACAAAGCCCTATCCCCTGTTGCAATTCAGACTTACCAACAATAGCGGGGCTGCTTGCTCTTCGCTTAAGTGACGTGCAGGCCAGACCTCTCCTACATCGCGAGCCAGTTGGCTCAGTACTCCCGCAAGCCGACACGTGAGAATCTTCTACATCTTCAGCGCGTCCTACAGTTCTTCATCTCTAAGCCCAACATTGGGCTCTGCTACTCAACAATGACAACCCCATCCTTTAGTCTCATCGGCTACATGGACGCCGATCACGCCGCTGACCCCGAAAATCGACAATCCAGAACTGGTTTCTTGTTCCGCCTCGAACCAACAGGATCGATCCCGATCACGGACTCGACGACCGTGCGCATCTCCCTGCTCAGCCATGCCGTTCTGCTGCGGAGTGTAGGGGCACGTCAGGTCGTGGACGATGCCCTTCCCGTCGACGAAGTTGGTGAAATCCTTTCCGAGGAACTCCCCTCCCCGGTCTGAGCGAAGTGACAGCACCGACTTCTTGGTCTGCCGTTCCACCAACACCAACCACTTCTGGAACTCCCGCAGCACGTCGCTCTTCTTAACATCCGGCATTGCCCACACGAACCGAGTATGGCGATCCTTCAGCAGCAGGAAGTTTAAGCTGCCATCCTTGGCAGCCACCCGAAATGGCCCGCACAAGTCAATGTGCACGACAGCCAGTGCCTCCTCGGCGTCCGAGCCCTTGTCGGGGAAGGTGTGCCGCGCCAGCTTTTCGCCGACGCACGAGACACACGGCGGGTCTGCTCCGGTCGACGGCGTGATGTCGAGCCCAACAGCAACTTCATGCTTCGCCGAGCTCTTGATCGTGTCGACGCCGACGTGCGCGAGCCTCGCATGCAACCGGTCAGGGGTCGACGCCGTCGCCGAGACGATCGTCCGCAGAGCCACCACCTCGGTCGACGGTGACCGCGTCGAGCAGGGGCGAAGGTCGGTGCAGAGGACTCGTCCGGTGTAGCGTGCTCGACCGAGCACCTCCCCGGTCGTGGCGACGAGCAGCATCTCGGCGCCGTCGCCCTGCAGCTGCACTCCGCTCTCCTTCAGTTGGCCAGCTGACAGCAGGTTCGCCTGTACGCCCGGAACGTAGAGCATGTCGGGGATGGGGACCTGCTTCCTAGCCTCCCTTTGTAGAGCGACAATTCCGCGACCCTCGACAGGCTGCAGCGCCCCGTTGAATCCACGTACGTGCTTCACTCCGTCGCTCGGCGCCATGTCGACGAAGATCGCCGTCGTCCCCATCAGGTGGTGGGAGCACCCGCTGTCGAGCAGCACCGCGATCGGGTTGGCTTGCACAGCTGCCGCCACCGCCTGGAAGTCCTTGCCAGCCTCTGCCGCCAGCGAGACCGTCGGCTCCACCACGCCGACCATCGAGCACGGCGCCTCCCCGTCGCCTCGGCCCTTCCCGCTGGAGGTGTCGACGTCCTTCGTCAACGACGTCTTCTTCGACGTCTGCTTCTCCTTACGCGGCTTTGCATCTCGACGGGGGCGACGGCTGGTCGACCGGCCACGGCCTCCCTTGGTGTCGTCCTCATCGCTGTCGTCGCGGTCGGGGCACTTGTAGGAAAGGTGGTCGGGGTCGTGGCAGATCCAGCACTCTCGCCGTCGACCACCACCTCCACGGCCCTTGTCCCGCGTCGACCTCTTCTCGTCGATGTCCTTCGTCGACCGCCCACCTCCGCTACCACCTCCGCCCGGCTTCCCGGGCTGCAATTGCTGCTGATTCAGCTTCGTCGATGCAGCGTAGTTTGCCTGCGGAAAGAGCTCCGTGGGCTGTTCGGCCTCCTGCATTGCCTCGTCTTGAAGGATGTAGCTGGTGATGGAGTCCTCGTCGAGGGACTCACGCGTGCCGGGCACCATCAACATCCTCTTCATGAGATTGTAGCTGCGCGGCAGGCCTTTGACGATGTGGGTGATGTAGGACGCCGTCGAGTATTCGGCACCCGCCATCCGCATCTCAGCCAGGATCCGTCGAGCACGATTGCAGTAGTCCGCCGCCGACTCCTGCTCGCCCATCCGAATGTGAGTCATCTTCTCCTCCAGCTGCCCGATGTACAGGTCGTCTCTGACCTGGTACGTCGACAGGATAAAGTGCCATGCCTGGTGACCAGCATCCAGTCGCTCTCGACAGCTCCTGAGCGCCAGCTGCACCACCGGTGAGCAGCACCTCGAGATGACCATGAAGGTGAGCAAGTGAGCCACGAAACTCCCCACGCAACTCGACATCGTCCACGGGCGGAATTGGCATTGTGCCGTCGGCGAAGCCCTTAAGCCCGGCGACCTCCAGCTGAGGTTCTATCGACTCCCTCCATGTGATGAGGTCCCGTCGACCTTGCAGCGGTGCGACGGTGATCCGGTCCGGCGAGAACTTGAAGTAGCCATACGCCGGTGCAATCCCGCCTGCAGTCACATGCGTCGTCACCGAGAGCCCTCCACCGCTTCGTAGAGGAGAAAGACGTCGAACATCGACGTCGGCACGCGAGCTGCATGGAGCCGCCGTCGACCGCTGCACTCGCGCCTAGATTCCGTCGACGCCACCATCGACCTTGATCACCCCTCTCTGCCTCGTGCCTTCGCTGCCGCTGACTCGTGCACCGCCGTCGACCTCGTCGTCGACGCCACCTTCGTTGCGCATCGGTCGAAGAGATGCAGGACGGGAAGGATGTTCCATCGCCCACTACGACCGGATGCCCAACTCGGCGATCACCAAGGGGATCGTCCCGTACTCGCCATCCGCGTGGCGTCTCCTCGCGTCAGCCAAACGTGCCTCCAAGGTGTCTGCTACGCACGCATCAACTACGGGGTCGACCATGGCGACTAACGCCGGCCTACGAACGACTTAGTAGGTGCAAAAGTCGGCTCCTATCTGAAGGTAATTTGCGGGGCCTTCCACGCGTACCGCAACATGCGGAGAATCACTCTACAACGGTAGTGAGCTAGACTACGGGGGTTGGCACGAACTACTAGGAGTGATCGTAGCTTTGCTTAGTTCCTTAGTGCTTGCACATTCACGGGAGAAATCAGCAAGAGTTTCCACTAGCAAAGTCGAAAATAACATAATGATTCAACAAGCAATGACAATACTAACTACATCAGGCACCTATCAACTCTGCAGCTAGCCTGGTCGACCGCCAGCACAGCTTGGTCGACCGCCTGCCAGCGTTGCGTAGAGGAGCCGTGCCAGCACTGGAGAAAGGCGACCTGCCAACACTGCAGGTCGACGGCGTGCCAACGCTACAGCAGAGCGGCTGTCCAGCGTTGCCCCGTAGAAGACAGCAGAGTGCACGCTCGCAGGTGCGCGTAGACGATTGGCCCGACTTGCCTCGTTGTGCATACGTCGGCTGTTGTCTGCGCCTGACGAGCCACATCGACTTCGGGATACCAGCCCGAAGTCGCCTTCGCCATCGCGACCTCGACGACGTTCGCGTGCCTCCGATGAACTCGTCGAGCAGGTTACCCGGTCGACCTGGTCGACCACCAAGTGCTTCCGGTCGACCACCAGTGCCTCCGGTCGATCACCAGTGCCTCCGGTCGACCACCAGGTGCCGTCTGGTCGACCACAGCTCCCGTCGAGCTACCCCCTGGTCGACGGACCACTTCCGTCGACCAGAACTGACAGCTGACGTCGCCGAGCTCCCCTCGTCGACCGTTGCTCACTTGTCCGTAGACCTCCCGGTCGAACTGCAGGTCGACGGGCTGCTCCGTCGACCTCCCGGTCGAACTGCACCTCCTGGTCGACGTCCCACATGTCGCCCAGACCAGTCAGTTGCAACTGTCGAGCTCCCTGGTCGACAGCAACATCACAGCGGTCCCCTGCAGCTTGACGAAGCCTGTCGAGCAGCTCTCCCACTGCGAACGGTCGGCTGCTACTCCCGTACATCCGACCAAGTCGTGGTCGTTGCCCAAGCGAGGGAGGGGCCAACACCCCATTCCCGTTAACAAGCCCAAGCTGAGTTAATCGCTTCAACAGCAGCAGTTCGAAAAGGACTCTACCTGCAGGAACTCCTGCAAGAAGCGAAAATCCCAGCCTCGCCAACCTTTTATCTGCACTGCGACAACCAAAGCGCGATCCGAATCGCAAACAAACCGGTATTTGTCAACCGTACCAAACACATTGCGCTGCGGAACAAAGAACAAAGGGAAGGTCGACCTAACCTACTGCTCAACGAGTGTCATGGCAACCGACTTCCACACGAAGCGACTGCCCCGTCAGCAGTACTAACACTACTCCGAACTCAGCGGAGTAGTCAAACGTTCAAAAACTTGCTACGGGGAGGAGTAAAGGGGGGTGTTACGAATAGCAAAAATGAAGAAGCGTTATTGTGCATTCTTGCCAGTAGCAAGAACGAAGAACACAGAAGAGAGTACAAAGACGAAGGGTCAGAGTGACGCGAACATTTGGAAAGCATCTGGACCGTCGGAGCAGACAACATCAGGCGGCTGCTGGAGAGAGGAAATTGGCGGGAACAGTTTCGTAACTGTAGGCGCCGCACTGGTGGGTCTGAATTAAAATAAGGTAATGCCCCTTAGAGAACATGACTAGGCTAGGACTTTTCGTAAGCCCCTGTAGTAATATATGAACTGCTGTATTTGCTTGTTTAATCATCTCAGTAATTGTTAGTTCACTCTGATATGGAGTCATCATCTTCCGTTGCAACACCCTGATTCTGCGAACCTTCCTAAAAAGATCCTAGGCACGATATATTTTCTGATCGCAACAAAAAGCTTTGCTTGAGAGACCCTCAAAGCTTTGCTTGTGAGCCCATTTTTTTTATTTAATGCTCATTATACATGACAATTTTAATTCGTGATTTCAAATTTTCTAGGACGACCATCTTACGAGTTTTTGCTCCCATTTCTACCTCGTTACGATCTATTTCTTTTAATTATAATTTTAAAGTATCTGAAGGGAACTAATGGTTCTACCATCTTTGATTCTCGAACAATTTCTGGACTCAGCACACTTGATAACAGGGCCTACTTTTCTAGACTGACGCATCAGACAGCACAAACGAATTTACTATAAAAATCATAAGGCATGGACACAACTTACTAAAAAAACAGACTTGGAGAATTATAATTTATGGAAAATTAGACTAAGGTCTAAAAATGGTATGTATATTAGAAAATCAGACCATTTTGGTATGGAATAATAGGCATTGCTTGACAGTTTGTGAATGATTCTCTTGCGTTTCTGTGGAATAATTACGGGTGTGTATCGCATAATTGTTAATGGGAGTCCAAACTTATGCTACTATACACTCTTTGCCCCACATCGTAGCCCACTGTAAATAGTAACAGGGTGTACACAAGCCGTGGGGTGACTGACAACTGCCCATGCCACGAGGACAGGGCAAAGATTGGGGATCTTAGCTTACCGAACCACCTGCTGCGATGTGGGGAGGGGCCGGACCGCACTAACATGCACAACACGCTGGTGTATGCGGCATTGCGCATGGCCAGGGAGGCGGACTATCTTGCCCTGCACGAGACCACGGTCTACTCGCACCCTATTAAACCCAAGCGAGCTGACCTGGCTTTTAAGGATAGGGAGTCAGCCGAAACGTGGGTGTCTGACGTCACGGTGACGGATCCGGTCCTGCAACGCCGCGACACAAGGGCGGTGAAACCACCAGGATGGGCGGCCGAGGAGGCGGCGAGGGGGAAGAGGGGACTGTATGAGGGGCGGCCGGACTATGTGGGGGTGCTGGGGCTGGCGGTAGAGACATACGGAGCCCTAGCACGAGACACACAGCGTTTCTTGCGGCTAATGGGAACACAGGCAGCAAAGAAGAAGCATCGGCAGAGGAGGCTGACCACAGTGGCCTCCAAGCTCACCGGCCACTACAGACAGCGCTGGTCGGTGACGCTGCAACGGAGACGTCAGAGACATGGGTGACTGATGTGACCGTAACAGACCCGGTACTACAGAGGCGGGACCTCGGGGCTACTAGGGCACCAGGGTGGGCGGCTGAGGAGGCGAGCATCGGCAAGCACAAACATTACGAGGAAAGGCCGTCGTGCGTGGGATTCCTAAGACTAGCGGTGGAGACATACGGCGCGTTGGCGGCCGATACCGTCAGATTCTTCCGGATGTTAGCCACCAATGCGGCCAAACGAGGCTTCCGCCATGGCCCACAGACGACAGTAGCGGCGCGTCTCAATGCCCACTACCGCCAACGCTTCTCGGTTATGCTGCAACGATGCCAGGCAACAAGCCTACTCACGAAGTCAGACCGGGCTGCAGAGGCCTCCTCCCCACAAGCACCCACGGACCCGTGGGAGCCGAGGTTGGGGGACCTGTGGCAGGTGCTGGAGGACGGTGCAGGGGGCTGAGGGGCTACGAGGGATAGTTAGAGACAGACCAGAGGAGAGACGTGAGGAGGGGTGACAGGGGCTAGCGGCAGTGGTGAAGAGGAGGTGTGGGAGACAGGGGAGTGAGACCCGGAGGTGGCACTTTAGGTTTCCAGCAGGTTCTCAAGGCAGGCTGGTCTTCTTGCATGCTTGCTCACCCGACCTTGCATGCTTGCTTGCCCCACATCCCCCTATTCACATGCCTAGGACGACCACTGCTTAGCACTAGACCTTATCATGCCTGTCTGTTATATGCCAAATCAATGAAGGGCTGCTTGAGAGAGAGAGAGAGAGAGAACCCCCTTGTGAGCGGGCTGGAGGGGGAGTTGTACCCGGGGGACTGCTTTGCAACACTAGAGCCGGGGAGTGAGTAGGAAAAGGGGGAGGGGGGGTAGGGTGGGTGGGGTATTATTGTTGCACCAGGTTGTGCCTGTTTTGCTTGTGCTTTTGCTTTTGCTTTAGCTTTTGCCTTTTGCTGTCCCTTATAAGCCTATATTAGGGAGAGAGAGAGAGAGAGAGAGAGAGAGAGAGAGAGAGAGAGAGAGAGAGAGAGAGAGAGAGAGAGAGAGAGAGAGAGAGAGAGAGGATGGGCGGCACGGGAGCAGGCTGACAAAAAGATAAAGCATTACGCCAACAGGCCGGAGACAGTTAGCTTCTTCCCTCTGGCCGTGGAAACCTATGGCTGTCCTTGCGCCGAGGTACCGGTCTTCCTGAAACTCTTAGCAAACACTGCGGCTCGGCGCCACTTCAACGCCGACTCCAAATCATTTCATGCCGCCAAGTTTCTGCACCAGTTCAGACAGAGATGGTCAGTGGCCCTGCAGAGAGCCCAATCCGTGGGCCTGCTACTCAAGCTGGGGGAGGCAGCGATAGCAGAGAACCCGCCTGTAGGTGGTATTGGGCAGGAGTTGAACCTAGGGGACTGTTTTGCAGTGGTTGAGCTCTTCCTGGAGCTCTAGAGTGGTAGTTGGTAGGATCTGTTGCTGTGGTTGTTTGTTACCCTTGTTTCTATGACTTGCATGCTTGTATTCCGCGGCTATATCAATACAAGGACCATTAGAGAGAGAGAGAGAGAGAGAGAGAGAGAGAGAGAGAGAGAGAGAGAGAGAGAGAGAGAGAGAGAGAGAGAGTCGAAAACCGCACGAAGGTAGCAGTGGAACCAATACGGAAGGAAATATAACAAGCAATACGAGGACTAAACGCGAGATGCGAGGAAAGAAAGCATTGCATGAAAAGAGGCAGAAAGAGTATTCAAGTATGACGTGCTACTATCTGTTCAAGAAAAAAAAGTGCACATAGCCACGTAGAGATGGGGCGCAAATACTAGAAAAACCGAAAGAAGAGCGTCTAAGCTGATAAGAAAGGAAAAGATGGAGGAAAATGACAGGACAAGGAAATGACAGGACAGTTCTAGGAGTTAAAAATGTGAGGAACACATTTGGACTTACAGGAGAAGACACATCATTTAAGAACGACTTAGCGGCTCTGTCGAAATAAGCGATATCCTTAGAAACGGTTTAGCTTCTAGATAATTGACAACTTATTGGTTTAGATTAGAGGAAAGAACATGAACAAATCTGTTTCTAGTATTCTCTTGAATTCTAAAAAGAACTAGCAAACGTTCATACGTACGTTAGTCTATAGATTCTTACCTAGTAAAGATATGGCTGGTGCAGTCGAAGGAGAAGCGGGAGTTGCGGGAGAAGCGGGAGCAAGCTAGGGTAGGGACGATCAAGAGAGAGACGAAATGTTGTACTTAACTGACAAATAAAAAATCAGGTTAGGCGGTACTGCAATAGAAATGAGGGAATCGTCAGTATAAGGAGCAAAGTTGAAAGAAGAATGGACAGAATGGGAAAGACAAAGGCTAAAGGAATGGAGGTGAGAAGGTAGAAAATAGAGTATGCATGAAAACTTCGACGAGTACGAACACAAGAGAAAGGAACAAGGAAAACAGACTACGTTACTGAGTAAGGAGGTGGAAATCAAAGTAAAGAAAAGGAAATAACGACCAGAAAAACAAATAGTGGCATAACTGCAAAACGAAATCGGAGGAAACTATGCGGCAACTACAAGATACTTGAGCTGACGAAGATGCAATCTAGGAAATAAACACACCAGTGTGTCTAGGAGAGAAGCCAAGCAAGAACTCGTCTGCTGCTTGGGGAGAGTAAGTTAGCGAGAGGAAGCAACGAGAAGAAAAGGGAAGAAATGCAACCCTAGGGATTGCAAACTTCGTCGTACTGACATTTTATGTGATAATTAAACGCGTGAATATACACAACGCATGTATTGTTGTTGATCAAATGTCGAGTAGTATCTGGAAGGTATGGGGTTCGAATCCGTTGGACAGCTGTAATCCCAGCAAATACTTAAGTTCCATGTTTTTCGAATTTCACACTTCCCACTAGTAATCTGCTCAAGAAAAAGCTTCGCAACCCTACGACGACTCTCGTCACCTCTTGTTCTTCTTCCTGTTTGTACGCTTATACGGGGATTCTCAGTTCACTCTCCTTATGCTGACACAATTGAGCAGTCCAGCTGCGCCACCGACGATCGCGATTCTATCCCTTGCATGTACATCACTAGTACCGTGCGAGTGTGTCGCCTCCCTTGTCCCCGCTACAAGCAAGGCCGTGGCGCGGGCTCGGCGGCGCAGAGGAAGCAATATCAGGCGCAGGAGCAAGCGGAGGCGCAGAGCGGAAGCGACGACAGGGAAAAGGAACGGAGGGAAGCGCAAGAGAGATGAGCGGAACGGCCGGTTAAATTGTAATGAGGGGGCTCGGACCTTCTTGATAGCTTCTCAAACCGGCTCACGAAGAAAGACGCATTCTCCAGGCCATAGCGACAGATGTTGCGTCAGCTGTTGGGCGATGATGCCAAGGGTGAGTCGGTCAAGTGTCAACATAATTCGCTCATCCTTTTCCCAGATCTTGCATCGTTCCTTTTCTCGTCCTTTCCTCTTCCTCGCTCTTGATATATTCACCTCGCACTTTCGCTCACGATTCCCCTTCCTCGCTCCCCCCTTGCCATGCTTCAATCATCGCAAGCCTCTCACGTGCCGCACCTCTAGCGAATGTGCCTCTTCACCCTGCGACACCTTTCCGCCCTTCGCGCCTTCCGTGTTGAAGCGCAATGTGTCGCTATGCGACTTAAACTGCCATGACAGCTACATTGTGTTCAGCATCGCCTCTCGCCATTAGGCGCCTTGTGCTGTGACTGGGGCTTGCGCAATTTCCCCCGCACTTCGCCCTCCCCTCACCCTCCCCCCCTCCCCCCCCCCCCCCCCCCCCCCCCAACTCTCCACCCTTTTCTCCCCATTACGCCTCCCGCTTTCCGTGCCGGTGCTCGTCTATGGTGCCGTGGCAGATGTGTGACGGTCGGGAGCCAAGGGATGGAAGGACCCGATTGACCTAGAGGGAGCAGCAGCCAAAGCGCCGGCCGCACCTTCGATCGCAGTTGCGACGTGACGGCAAGTGCGAAAGGGAGGAAACGAAGAAGGTGAATGGCGGCTGAAAGTATGAAGTGAAGAGTGAGGGGAGGGACAGAAGGGAGCGAGCTGAAGGAAGAAGAGATTCCCCATTCCTCCCTTTCCATGTCGGCATCGTGGCAGATGTGTGGCGGTCTGGATCGGATCGTCAAGGCAGCAGCAATAGCAGCCGCCAAAACGCTTGTTGCACAGTAGGATGCTGATGTGGGCTGTAGCAGGGTCAGGAGTGGGTCGATCGGAGCTGGCGAGGAGGCAGCAACAGGGCAGCGAAGCTACGTGCTGCAGCACGTGGGGCGGCAAGGGGGCCGGAAAGGGTAGATACGAGGCGGGAAGGGTAGATACGAGGCGGGAATACCGAGGGGGGGTCAGAAAGAGACGAGCAGACAGGAGCGAGGCGAGAGAGGGGCAAGGGAGAGGGGGAAAAGGCATGCTTGTTGGGAGTCCGCGCCTTCCTCCTGCCCTTCCTCTCCCACCTCCTCCACCTCTCCCTCTTCGCCCCTCTCGCCCGCTCCTCCCATCCTCCACGTCCCGATCACCACCTGAGCTTCAGCTGCTGACTTGGCAGCTCCCGAGCCTGCCATGTGGCTCGGTAGGAGCAGCCACTCTGGGGATTGCAGATGGCATGGAAAGCTGGACAGTGTGGCGTGGCAGATGCCAGCGATGTGAAAAAGGCAGTGCGACAAAGTGCTCCCATCTTTCGGGGGCAGGTGCAGCAGGTAAAAACAGCAGGGGTTGGGAATAAGGTGAGAGAAGGCAAGAAGGGCAGGAGGAGCAGCCGAGAAAACGAGGTATGTTTTTTGTAGGGTAACAGAGATGCTGGCATGACTGGAGATGCTGGCACGTCTGGAGATGCTGGCAGGGTAACAGAGGGGAAGATGGGGCGAGTCAAGAGTCGAGCCTTGCAAGAGCATACGGGGATGCAATTGGTATAGCAAGCTCTTGGGTTTCTTGATATGATTGTTCACATAGTGTCATTGTGGTGCCTCAAAAACTTCCCAATGCCATGATCCGCATTGGCCTCTTCCCTTAGATCCGCATGAGAGATCGTTGTGTTATCTTGAGGTCTGTGCTTTGTCAAAAGAGAATTTGATGGCAACTGCAAAACGAGTTCATTTGCTTCTTACTTGATCTGCGCCACACCCACCCCTTTCCCTGCCCATATCCCCCATCTCGTCGCTCTCCCGTCCTACCCCCCCCCCCCCTCCCTTCCTCCCTCCCTCCCTCCCTCCCTCCCTCCCTCCCTCCCTCCCTCCCTCCCCACCGTCCCCCATCAGCACGCCTACGAGTTTCTCCAAAGCTGCATCCATTGCTGCTGCTGCTGCTGCCTCTTCTGCTCACAGCCACACCCGCACTTACACCCACACCCACGCCCCAACCCACAACCATTCACATGCTCCCACACGCACGCCGCGCCTACCCTGGGAGACGGTAGTGCGGAAGTGGGCAGTTTAGGAGGTGGGGCGGAAGGAGAGCTGGAACATGAGGGATGGAGTGAGGAGAGAGGAAAAATAAGGGTGGAAAAAAGGATTGGAGAGTGTAGAGGCTAATACTTGAATGCACAACTTTTCCAAAGCTGGAAACAGAAGTGCATGTGTGGTGGGCATCACTTTTTTGTCCACTGGTGGGTGTGGAGGGTGGGGGGAAAGTGTCAGAATATGCTATTCATATTTTATACAATTGCTTGTAGTGTTGGTGTAGTTGTCTCATGTGTGGTGGTGGTGCACCTCCTTGCCTAGCTTCTTCTTGTTTCCTATATCTTGTACCTTTGTTCCTTATTAAAACCCCTTCTTCTCTCTAACTTCACCTAGCCATGGCTTCTAAGTTTCTAAGCTCATGCTCGGTATTTCGACATGCTATCAGAGCATGGTTCCTCCTAGGACCTGTACTTAATGGGCCCACCAAACTCGCGATCTGTCATGGCGTGCCTAGTCACGCCCCGCCTGCTGCCACGTCGCACCAACAGCCCGTGCCGACCATGTCAGCGGCCAACCAGTGCACAGCCGCGCGCAGCTCCATACGGCCGCGCGCAGCCGCATATGGCCTCGCGCAGCCGCGTACGGCCAGTGCGCAGCCGCGTGCGGCCCGCGCGCAGCCACGTACGGCCCGCGCGTCACGCCGCCCTGCCCGCCCGCGCGCCCCGCCGCCCTGCCCGCCCACGCGTCGCGCTGCCCTGCCCGCCAGCGCGCCCTACTGCCATACGCGCCCTGTGCGCACTGCTGCCTGCGCGCGCCACGTGTCGCTGTGAGGGGGGGAAGGTGTGGGGGAGACGAAGGAGTGGCGGTAGGGATGCAGCGCCTGCTGGCGTGGGGGGGAGGTTTGGGGAGAAAGGGGGAGGTTGAAGGGGGGTGGCCGCCGTGAAGCCAGCAGCTCCAGTTGCCAGTGAGTCTGTTGCTCCAGTCGCCCGTGAGCCCGTTGCTCCAGTCGCCCATGAGCCCGTTGCTCCAGTCGCTCGTGAGTTAGTTGCTCCAGCTGCTCGCTTAGCCGCGGAGCCAGTTACTCCAGTTGCCCGTGTGCCACTTGCTCCAGTTGCCCGTGTGCCAGTTGCTCCAGTTGCCCGTGTGCCAGTTGCTCCGGTTGCCCGTGTGCCAGTTGCTCCAGTAGCCCGTGTGCCAGCAGCTTCAGCCGCCGCCCACCACCACCTCTCCTCTCATGGTCCCTCCTCCTCCTCACTTGCCCTCTGCTTCTTCCGCTGCACTCTGCATGGTGTACCCCAAGGGGGCGTTGCTACACTTATACCTACAAACAACTATGGGGGAGTGTCAAAATATGTTATTAATTTTCTATATAATTGCTTGTAGTGTTGGTGTAGTTGTCTCATGTGTGGTGGTGGTGCGCCTCCTTGCCTAGCTTCTTCTTGTTTCCTATATCTTGTACCTTTGTTCCTTATTAAAACCCCTTTTTCTCTCTAACTTCACCTAGCCATGGCTTCTAGGTTTCTAAGCTCATGCTAGGTATTCTGACAGAGAGAGATGGGCAAGAAAAAATCTCTTTGTCTCCCATTGCGAATCCCTACATCCTTCCGCGCACCTCGTTCTACCTCTGCAAGCTGTGCATCTCCTACTGCCACTGTCGCTGCTGCTAAAACTCGGGGAGATGGCGCTAGCCATGGTGCTTCCGCCTGTTGGTGCAACCCTACGGTTTGCACTCGGCTTGTTGTCCGTGTGCGTGCATGCGTGTGTGCATGGAATGGAATGAGGGCATGAAGTAATATATATTTCATGCTTATAATAGTGTGTGTGTGATGGGTTATGATGTCGAGTGTGTGTGTCAAGTCAATAGCGAGTTATCGCTAGCCGCGTGTTAATGCGGTCATTTGTGTCTCGCGCGCGTTTTCTATTTTGTCGTGTGTCTCGTGCGCGGTTTCTATTTTGTCCTGTGTCGAACGTCTGGCGTGTCACAGGTGTGTGCAGCAGACCCATCAAGAACTCAAGGATGAGTTTGTGATGAAGAACCAGAGCCTTGGTTTCAAGCTTCAAGTGATTTCGAAGCTCGCCAAAAGGGTACACTTTAAGATATCAAGAATCGTTACATTACAATTTGTAGTGTAACATTTCACTTGGTGTTGGCCCTTGTGGAGGGTAGTTTCGAGACCCTTTTTGGTTGGGGACAGTGTGGCACTGTTCCACATCACTGTACCTCGGCTCTTGGGGATTGTAGGAGCTGGGAGTCATTCCCAACTCGTAACCCTTCCTAGCTCTTCCTAATTGTGTGTTTTAAGACTATGTTGCTGCCATAGTGTCGTTCGTTGAAACCGACGCTGTGTCGTCAATTCTTAATGAAACCGGAAATTGCATAGTGTAGAGGACGTCAAGACGCTCCAGATCCAAGTTGATTCATGTGATTTGGAGCGGTAACCAGATCGCTATGAACGTTTGAAGCCGCTGCGCAGAAATCCGACTATGCAATCCATCTTTCGTTTTAGGCACATTGAAGCCTATTGTGTTCATAACAAGTGGTATCAGAGCGCCTTGGAGCAGCTTGGACGATGGCTGGACCTGAAGAAAGGGGTGACAGAGGTGCTGGAGGCAGTGGAGGACCCCAAGCACAAGGTCAACCCCGTGGCTCAGCCACGGCGCCCGTGCAACCTACTCTTGTGTCAACGGGAGTTGTGTGTTGGCCCCGTCCTCGCTTGGGCGGAGCCGACTTCGTGGCCGGGTGTGAGGGGAGCAGCCGACCTGCAGCAGTGGGCGAGCTGGTTGACGAGGAGGTCGACCTGCACGGAGACCACTGTACGGGCGCCGACTTCAGGATGGCGCCGACTTCAGGGAGGTCGACTTGGGAAGTCGACCTGCGGAGGACGTCAACTTGGTGACGTCAACTTGGGGAAGCCGACCTCGGTGGTCGGCTGACGGACTGCTGGTCGCCTGGTGGTTGGTCGACCAGGCCTGCTGGTCGACCTGCTGGTGGTCGACCTGACCTGGTGGTCGACGAAGGAGGGGCCGACGTCGACCTCGACTCAGGACGCCGAGCAGTTGGGCGTCGAGTAGCTGGGCGTCAACTTCGTGACGCCGACTTCGGGTAGCCAACTTGGGTGGTCGGCCGACAACTGCGCTGGTCGACATGAAGCTGGTCGACCAGGACTGCTGGTCGACGTGGAGCTGGTCGACCAGAAGTGACGTCGACCTGGAGCTGGTCGACCAGGGGCGTGGTCGACCTGGTGAGGTCGACTTGGAGTGGCCGTCGACTTGGGAGGTCGACGGGCACATACAGGAGCAGCTGGTCGACGTGGTTGCCCGGTTGACCAGGTTACCTGGGTGACGAGGTTCTGCGGAGGAGTGCGACAGTCGCCCAGGCGAAGTTGGCGAGCCCGAGCTCGGGGGTGGTATCCCGAGGTCGACATGGCGGATCATGTGGAGTCGTCAGCACGAGGATGACTTGGTGTGTGCGTTGTGCAGGTGACGAGGCTCAGCCCGCCAATCATCTGCTCACACCCGCGAAGCGGGTGCGCTGCTGTTCTGCGTGAGCAACGCGGGCACGCCGCCGACCTGCGACGTTGGCACGCCGTCGACTTTGCACCGCTGGAGCGCGGTCGACCAAGTCGTGCTGGAACGCGGTCGGCCATGCTGCGCTGGAAGTCGACCGGCCATGTAGTCTTGCCATGCCAACTTTATTGTACCAATTGTTGTCAACTTTCTCTAGTGAAACTCTTGCCAATTCTCCCCGTGAACTAGCAAGCTGTGTGTGCACTAGGAAAACGACTAAGGACCAACGAACGCAGAGATCACACGAGCACCCGTGCCTAGCCCTTAGTCTAGCTCCCGTTGTAGCAGTTATCTCCGAATGGTGCGGTGAGCGTGGACGGCACACACCTTACCTTCAGTCAGGTCGACGTAGACACCACTTACCTAATTCGTAGTTGCAGGCTGGCAGCTGTGCGGTAGTCACTATGGTAGGAGCCTTAGGTGACGCAGGGGTGGTGGACACCCTGGAGGCACGGCTGGAGAACGCGAGGAGAAAGCACGAGGCCAACGAGTATGGCGACTTGCCCTGGGCGGTCGTCGAGGCTGGACTCCGCTCCATGTGGGCGACGGAGCACCCTTCTCGACCTGCCTCTCCTCGTCCGGTGAACAACGAAGGCGGCGTCGACGTGGGCGTCAACGCCGGTGGTGGTCAAGTTGGCAGCAGTGCGGGAGGCACGTCGAGACAGAGAGGTGTGATTTATGCCGACGAGTTCGGCGGCGTTCAGGCGCGAGGGGTGCAGTCGTCGGCGGCTGCAGGCTCCTCGCAGGGCGACGTCGGAGGACGACGAAGCGGATTGTCGCCGATGTCGGCGACCCAGGTGACGACGGGCGGGATTGCACCGAGCTACGGCTACTTCAAATTTGCGCCGGACAGGATCTTGGTCACCCCGCCTCACCTGGAAGGAAGCCATTGAGCCCCAGCTGGAGATGGCCGGGCTGATCAACTTTGCTCGAGGCGCCGTGGTGACGCCGGACGACCCCGACTTACGTGCGGAGTTCCGAGCAATGCAGCTGTTGACCTTCAAGGTCATCTCGCGGTGCTGCTCGCCGGGCGTGCAGATCGCCCTGAAGTGGTGTCGTGAGTACCTCGACGCCGGCCACCAGGCGTGGCACTTCATTGAGTCGACCTACCAAGTCACCGACAACCTGTTCATCGCCCTGCTGGAGGGACAGCTGACGCACCTGCGTATGGGCGACGAGGAGACGGCGACCGACTACTGCAACCGGGCCAGGCGGATTCTCGCCACCATCAGGATGGCCGGCGCGCAGTACTCGACGGCGTCGTACGTCACCCACGTCATGCAGGGACTGTCGAGCAACTACAACCTCCTGAAGCGGCTGTCAATGGCGCCGGGCACAAGGACGACGCTCAACGAGGACAACTTGACCTCGTACATCCTGCAAGACGAGGCGATGCAGAAGGCCGAGCGGTCCCAGGAGCTCTTGGCGCAGGCCAACTTCGCCGCCCCGACGAAGCAAGGAAGCCGACCGGGGCAGCGTGGACAGTCTGGCGGCGGTGGTAGCAGTGGCTGGAAGTCGACCAAGGAGGTCGACGAGAAGAAGCCGACCAAGGAGAGCGGTCGAGGAGGAGGAGGTCGACGTCGGGAGTGCTGGCTGTGCGGCGACCCCGACCACCTCTCCTTTGAGTGCCCCGACCGCAGTGACTCCGAAGACGACGACGCCAAGGGAGGTCGCGGGAGGTCTAGTAGTCGTCGTCCTCGTCAAGGAGGAAACCAGCCGCGCAAGGAGAAGCAGTCGACCAAGCCGTCGACTTCAGCGAAGGACGCCGACTCCTCTGCTGGCGGCAAGGCGCGGGACGACAAGACGGCGTCGTGCTCGCTGGTAGGCGTCGTGGAGCCGACCGTCTCGCTGGCACCGGAGGCCGGAGAGGACTTCCAGGCGGTGGCGGCAGCTGTGCAGGCAAACCCGGCGGTCGTCCTGCTCGACAGTGGCTGCTCCCATCACCTGATGGGGACGAAGGAGGTCTTCGTCGACCTGCAGCCGAGTGGCTCCATCAAGCATGTGCGCGGCTTCAATGGGGCGCTGCAGGACGTCCAGGGCCGCGGCACCGTCGCCCTGCAAGGGGAGGCCGGGATGCAGGTACTCATCCCCGACGTGCTATACGTCCCGGGTGTGCGAGCCAACCTGCTGTCAGCCGGCCAACTGAAGGAGCACGGCGTGAAGCTGCAGGAGGATGGCGACGGGATGCTGCTCGTCTCGGCAGCGGGCGAGGTGCTCGGTCGGGCGATGTACTCTGGGCGTGTCCTCTGCACCGACCTGCGTCCCTGCTCAACGAGGTCGACGTCGCCCACGATGGAGGTTGTGGCCCTGCGGGCGATCGTCTCGAAGACGAAGTCGACGCCGGACAGGATGCATGCGAGGCTTGCGCACGTCGGCATGGACACCATCAGGAGCTCGGCGAAGAACGAGGTCGCCATTGGGCTGGACCTCAAGTCGGCGACGGGCGCCGACTCACCGTGTGTCTCGTGCGTCGGCGGAAAGCTGGCGCGGCACAAATTCCCCGACAACGGCTCCGACGCCGACGGTGTGCTGGCCGTCGTGCACATCGACCTGTGCGGGCCGTTCCGCGTGGCTGCCAAGGACGGCAGCTTGTACTTCCTGCTGCTGAAGGACCGCAAGACCCGCTTCGTGTGGGTGAGGCCGGTCGCCAAGAAGTCGGATGTGCTGCTGGAATTCCAAAAGTGGCTGGTGTTTGTGGAGAGGCAGACGAAGACGTCGGTGCTGATGCTTCACTCCGACCGAGGAGGGGAGTTCCTCGGGAAGAAGTTCACCGACTTCGTGGACGGCAAGGGGATCGTCCACGACCTTACCTGCCCGTACACCCCGCAGCAGAACGGCATGGCGGAGTGGGGGATGAGGACGGTGGTGGAATCGGTGCGGACGATGCTGCTGCACATGGGCGTGCAGCACCACTGGTGGCACCTCGCTCTGCGGCAGGCCGTCTGGGTCCGCAACTGCCTTGAGAGGTCGACGCTGCCGCCGGGGACGACGCCGTACCAGCTGCTCACCGGGAAGAAGCCCGACTTGTCGATGGCGAGGGTGTGGGGCTGCATGGCGCAGTTCCTTGTCCCCGAGCAGCAGCGTGGTGGGAAGCTGAAGCCGAAGGCCCGGTGGGGCCTTCACCTCGGCGTGTCGACGGAGAGCAAGGGCTGGGAGCTCCTTGACATCCACGCCAACCGGGTGGTCACCACGTCGGACGTGGTGTTCTACGAGGATATGTCGCTGGCCGAGTGGCAGTCGGAGCACGGGCCGGTGTCTGGACGGACGCCGACCACCCCACCGACTGATACCTCGACGGCGACGCTGCCTCTGCTCACCGAACTCGGTGAGCTTGCTGCTGCGGACGTCGAGGACGTCCGTCCTCCTTCCTCTCCCTCTACGACTCCTGCCCCTTCGCTCCTGGCCGACAAGCGCGGGCTGACCGTGGTGTCGGCCTCCGGCGATGAGGGGAGTAGTGGGCCGTCGCCTTCGGCGCCGGCCAAGGGCATTGCCGGTGGCCGACGTGACGAGAGGCCAGTCGACGTGGGATTGAAGCCGACGTCAACAGGGGAGGTGCAGGTCGAGGGGAAGCAGCCGACAGGGGAGCAGGCAGCAGTGAAGCCGACCACGGAGCAGTCGGCAACCGGGCAGTCGGCAGGGGAGCCGACCACAGGGGAGCGGTCGACCAAGAAGTCGACCGAGGTGCAGCAGGACGACGAGGGCAGTAAAGACGGTGACGACGGAGGGGACGCTGGAGAGTCCACCAAGAGTGACGTGGTGGAGGTTCGGCCTGAACCTCGGAAGTCGGATAGACTTCGGAGGCCGCCGGACTTCTTCGTCCCCGCTGCCTTCACCACGGTATACGACGTGGATGATGACGACAACCTGCTGTACGACGACGCCGAGGAGGATGAGGAGTTTCCGGAGCTCGACCCTGATATGCTGGACGACCCCGAGCACCGTTGGGACATCTCGACGATGACGGTGAAGGAGGCGTTGGCGAGCTGGAAGGGCCCTGCGGTGAAGGCCGCCATGGAGGAGGAGATCCGCAGCCTCATCAACATGGGCACATGGGAGCTGGTCGAACGCCCGCCGGGGGTGAACGTCATGAAGAACCGGTGGGTGTTGACGACAAAGTACCACGTCGACGACACCGTCGAGCGCGAGAAGGCGAGGCTGGTCGTGAAGGGCTTCACGCAGGTGTACGGCGCCGACTACGACGAGTCGTTCGCGACGGTGGGCAGCTACGTCACGCTGAGGATCTTCCTCAGCATCGTCGCCGTCCTCAACCTCAACCTGATGCAGCTCGACATGAAGAACGCCTTCCTGCAGAGCAAGCTCGATCGGGTGCTCTACATGTCCCAGCCGAACTACTTCAACGACGGAACCGGCCGGGTGTGCAAGCTGCTGAAGAGCCTGTACGGCCTGAAGCAGTCGCCGCTGTTGTGGTACTTGGCGCTCAACGACGTGCTGGTCGGCGCCGGGTGGAAGAAGAGCCAGGTCGACGAGGCTCTGTACTTCAAGGTTGGCAAGGACGGAGTGGCCTGCTGGGTGCTGGTCTACGTCGACGACCTGCTCGCCGCCAGCAGCAGCACCGAGATGCTGAAGGAGCTGAAGGAGCTGCTGGAGTCCGCCTTCGAGCTGCGCGAGATCTCGCCGGTGCAGAAGTACCTCGGGCTGGAGATCGTCCGCGACAGGTCGGCGGGGAAGCTGTGGCTGCACCAGCAGGGCTACGCCGACAAGCTGCGTAGGCGCTTCATCGACAAGGAGCAGACCGGGCGCACCCCGAAGACGCCGGTCTCGGTCGACGCCTACACCGAGCTCACCTTCGACGACGAGGAGGCACAGGAGCGACAGGAGGAGGAGTACCGGCAGAAGGTCGGCTCGCTGCAGTTCGCGGCGACGACGACGAGGCCGGACATCGCCTTCGCCTGCAGCAAGCTGGGGTGCGGCCTCACGGTGAGGAGCGACCAGCACTGGCGCGAGGTCGACCGCTGCCTCGCCTACCTCGCCAACACGCGTGACACCTCCCTGGAGTTCGGTGGTGGACCTGAGTCGCTGGAGCTGGTCGGCTACGTGGACGCCGACGACGCCGGTGACAAGCAGAACAGGACGAGCACGGGCGGATACGTGTTCGTCTACAGAGGGGCCGCAGTCTCCTGGTCGAGCCAGCGCATCAAGTGTGCGACGTTGTCGTCGACCGAGTCGGAGTACGTGGCGGCCACCGAAGCCGTCAAGGAGGGACATCGACTTCGTATTCTCCTTGCAGAGTTCCAGCAGCTGGATGCTGGGAAGCCGACCGTCCTTCGGGTGGACAACAAGTCGGCCATCACAGTCCCCGACGGCATGGGGTTGACGGGCAACCTCAAGCATATGGAGCGGCGACAGGCCTGGCTGCAGCACATGGCGAAGCGCGGGAAGTTCTCGCTGAGGTACATCCCAACCACCGAGCAGCCGGCCGACTTTCTGACGAAGGCGCTGCACTATCCGGCCAGAAACCGGTGCTCCGTCGCCATCGGCCAGGTGCGCTTGGCCGACGTGGGCGACGAAGTTGACAAAGTGCAGCAGTAGGTGCCATGCCCTCTTGCATGGCTGGTGCGGTGGACGACGTGCTGTGAGTTGGGTGCACGTCGACGAGCTATTCTCCGAGGAGTACTGCCGTGTGGGCTGGGGGCCCAAGCGTGAACGCGGCAGGGGAGTGTCAACGGGAGTTGTGTGTTGGCCCCGTCCTCGCTTGGGCGGAGCCGACTTCGTGGCCTGGTGTGAGGGGAGCAGCCGACCTGCAGCAGTGGGCGAGCTGGTTGACGAGGAGGTCGACCTGCACGGAGACCACTATACGGGCGCCGACTTCAGGATGGCGCCGACTTCAGGGAGGTCGACTTGGGAAGTCGACCTGCGGAGGACGTCAACTTGGTGACGTCAACTTGGGGAAGCCGACCTCGGTGGTCGGCTGGCGGACTGCTGGTCGACCTGGTGGTTGGTCGACCAGGCCTGCTGGTCGACCTGCTGGTGGTCGACCTGACCTGGTGGTCGACGAAGGAGGGGCCGACGTCGACCTCGACTCAGGACGCCGAGCAGTTGGGCGTCGAGTAGCTGGGCGTCAACTTCGTGACGCCGACTTCGGGTAGCCGACTTGGGTGGTCGGCCGACAACTGCGCTGGTCGACATGAAGCTGGTCGACCAGGACTGCTGGTCGACGTGGAGCTGGTCGACCAGAAGTGACGTCGACCTGGAGCTGGTCGACCAGGGGCGTGGTCGACCTGGTGAGGTCGACTTGGAGTAGCCGTCGACTTGGGAGGTCGACGGGCACATACAGGAGCAGCTGGTCGACGTGGTTGCCCGGTTGACCAGGTTACCTGGGTGACGAGGTTCTGCGGAGGAGTGCGACAGTCGCCCAGGCGAAGTTGGCGAGCCCGAGCTCGGGGGTGGTATCCCGAGGTCGACATGGCGGATCATGTGGAGTCGTCAGCACGAGGATGACTTGGTGTGTGCGTTGTGCAGGTGATGAGGCTCAGCCCGCCAATCATCTGCGCACACCTGCGAAGCGGGTGCGCTGCTGTTCTGCGTGAGCAACGCTGGCACACCGCCGACCTGCGACGTTGGCACGCCGTCGACTTTGCACCGCTGGAGCGCGGTCGACCAAGTCGTGCTAGAACGCGGTCGGCCATGCTGCGCTGGCAGTCGACCGACCTGAATGCTAGCTCTGATGTAGAATGCCATGCCAACTTTATTGTACCAATTGTTGCCTAGCCCGTAGTCTAGCTCCCGTTGTAGCAGTTATCTCCGCATCTTGGACCTTCAAGGGATGAACCAAGAGTGTTCGGGCTTGACAAGTTCAACGGCGATAACTTTGCTGAATGGTCCTTCAGAATGGAGAACGTGTTTGATCACTATGACATGCTGGAGGTGATGGAAGGAACGGAGAAGCGTCCCGAGAATGACCCGTAGAAGAGCCCGTGGGTGCGGAAGAGCGCACAAGGCTATCTCCTACTTGGGCAAGCGTTGGGGAGCAGCCAAATCCGACACATCAAGCCATTCCAGGATGTACCAGAGAAGGGACCAAAAGCATGGGCTGCTCTCAAGGGTGTACACGCTTCTGCAACAGTAGCGGTAGCTGTGGTGTTGGAACGGCAAATGGCGACGGTACGAATTGAAGAAGACGAACTCGTGGAAGAAGGGGTGCAGAAATTCTTCGACTTGTTGACGCGGCTTGAGGGAGCTGATTTGAGCTAGAGTGAGCTCCAGAAGAAGACCAAGTTTCTGGCCTTACTCCCTGAATCGTGGTCCTCACTGATCATCAACCTGAACCGTGACTTGGCTCGCCTCTCGCTTGAAGACGTAAAGCGAGCAATCCTTCAAGAGGATTTCCGCCGCCGTGAGTTGGCGAGTGCGGATGGCGCCGGGGCAGCAAGCATCGGCCGGGGGTACGGCCGTGGAAGAGGCAGAGGACGAGGGGGAGGCAGATTTGGCAGCAACAACTTCAACAGAGGCCGCGGGAGTGGCGGTTACGGCAGCGACGACAAGAGATACGGACGCGGTCGCGGACAATTCGACGGCGAGTGTCATTATTGCCACAAGACCGGGCACATGTGGTGCGATTGCTTCAAACTCCCTGAAGGTTGGACCCGTGCTCAAGGCCAAGAGGGTAGAGGAGCAGGAAGAGGGAGAGGAAAAGGCCGTGGAGGCCGTGGCGGTCGCGGTGGTGGAGCTGCGAATATGAAGAACGAAGATAATGACAAGGACTCGAGGGACGATCGGTACCCGGGTCAATTCTACTTCGTGTCGACGCAAGTACCAGCTGGTCCAGAGAACGATGAAGGTCTTGAGGAGCCAGCAGCTGTGGGGAAGGTGACCCTACACCCCCTGGACTATTGGGTGATAGTTAGCGGCGCTACCTATACCATGACACCTCGCGCGGACTTGCTCACCGAACTTGAACCGTCACCGGTGAAGCATGTCACATCGGCTTTGGGGCAGCGAGCGGAGGTGAAAGGCATGGGCAAGGCCATGTTCAAGGGTGCTGATGGAAGATCGTGGGCCTCAAGAACGTGCTTTGGGTGTCCAGCCTTGCTGCAAACCTGATTTCCGTGCGGCGATTGGCAAAAGCCGGCATGGACACGAACTCGAAGGGAGCCAAGACCTACACTGCAAGGACTGGCGACCGGATTCTTTGGGATTTTCACAAAGATAGGGATGTCTACAACAAGATGTGGCAGATCCCTGTGGTCCCCATGCCTAAGGAGAGGCAAGTGGCAGCAAGCATCAGCGCCAAGGGCGAAGTGGATGGTAGCGGCGATGGCGCGAACGGTCGCGCCAATGAGACCGAGCCCAAGAAGTGCAATCTTGGAGGGACCAGCAAGCGGTGTGACCATAAGGAGAATGGTACAGCAGCCAAGAAGCAGAACCCTGAGGCAGCAGCGAAGGAGGACTACGGAGAGTGTATGTGGGGCGCTATTGCGAGCGCGGCATTCTCCAACCTAACTTTGGCTATGGGGGAGTGTGATTGGCTCACCTTGCATCGGCGAATGGGGCATGTGGCCCTGCCTATCTTGCAGCAGCTAGTGAAGGGAGAGATGGTTGCTGGCATACGTGTGAAGGGGGAGCCCGATGAGGTACTTGGCTGCCCGACGTGCATACAAGCCAAGTTCACCCGGTTTCCGTTCTCGAGCTCGGAGGCAACGGCTAAGGCACCACTTGATGAGGTGGTGATGGACGTGGTGGGCCCCCTGAATCTTGGAGCTCGTGGAGCTGAGTACTTCCTCACAATTGTGGACGTTTACACCCGCATGACTTGGGTGTACGTGCTCTTCAAGAAGAGCGACGTGGCTGAAACATTGAAGACCGATTGGTTCCCGATGGTGGAGCGACAACAAGACCGTCTAGTCAAGTCAATCCGCACCGATCGAGGGGGAGAGTTCCTGAGCAAGGATTTCTCTATGTGGCTGAAGAAGAATGGCATAAGGCATTCTCTTACCATGCCATACTCCCCTGCAATGAACGGCATCTCCGAGAGGGCGAACCGCACAATTACGGAGACGGCGCGCGGGTTGCTCATTGAAGCCGGGCTATCCGACTATTTCTAGCCTGATGCGGTACGGAGCGCGTGTCTGACCAAGAACAGAGCATTGACTCATGTGGGAGCAGATAAATGGGTGCCCTATGTGGAGTGGCTTGGAAGAAAGCCAAAGGTGGATATGCTTTGGGTGTTCGGGTGCATGTGCATGGCGCTCGTACCTAAGCATCTTCGGCACAACAAGCTTGGTGACAAGGCGATATGGGCCGTGCACTTGGGCATGGCTCAAAACAGCAAGGGATGGCTTCTTTTAGACCCATTCACCTAGAAGTTGTTGGTGAGCAGGGACTGCAAGTTCATGGAGAACTTCATGTACAAGGACTGGAAGGCAGAGAATGAGGCAAAGATAAGCATGCGGTTTGGGGAGGTGAAGAGTTCCGGCTTGGATCATGTGGAGCTGCCTTTGGAGTTGAGCAGCGGCAACACCACCACGAGACAATCTTCCCTTATAAATGGGGGAGAGGAGGCCAAGGATGCAGAGGAAGAAAAGGAGGTGCAGCAAGTGAGCGAGCGTGCACCGACACTTCCCTCTCGCACTAATAGCGCTCCACGGCATCGTGTCACCCCGCAGCAACGCCAAGTCCCTGCAGCTAAGGAGGAAGAAAGGGTCAAGAGGAAAGTTCAAGCCCCTAAGAGGCTTACATAAGATGCGCCGGGAGAGCCGGGCAAGACAGCCTTGGCCGAAGCGGCAATGATGGTCAGAGACGACGAGGAGAGTGACTACGAGGAGTGTGCCTTCGCGTTCTTCTCTCCGGTGGAGATGCCGGGAGAACCAGCAACTCTCAAGGAGGCCTTGGCGAGTAGAGATGCTGAGGAGTGGAAAAAGGCAATGGAGAGTGAGCTGAAGAGCATCGAGGAGAATGACACGTTTGAATTGGTGGAGCTACCGGAGGGGCGTACGGCGATTACGTCCAAGTGGCTCTTCAAGATCAAGTCCGACGCCGACGGCAAGATCGAGCGTTACAAGTCTAGGCTTGTGGCCAAGGGGTACCAGCAGAAGGACAAGGTGGACTTCAATGAGCTGTTTGCTCCTGTGGTGAAGCCGACGACGCTGCAAACCCTACTCGCGGGAGCCGCGTTCGAAGGTTGGGTGGTGAAGCAGCTGGACATCGTAACGGCGTTCCTCAATGGACTCCTTGAGGAGGAGATTTTCATGGCACAGCCAGAGGGGTTTGATGATGGTAGCGGCATAGTGCGGAAGCTGAAGAAGGCCCTCTATGGGCTGAAGCAGGCCCCTAAGCAGTGGTACCTGAATGTGAGAGTACGACGGCTTATGCCAGCTATGCATGCTTGCCTTTACTTTATTATGCTACTTCTAGCTTAGGTTTATTTTATGCATGCATGAATTGCTTGATTTCCTAGGCTAGGTGCTTTTCTATATTTTATTATAGTTATAGCACCGAGCTAGGTTGCGTACACCGAATTCCGGGCTATTCGGTTGTCACCGAATTGCCTTCTACCGAATTCGGGAAGGGTCTGTTCGGGACGCTTTGCGACCCCCAGAACTTCGCGTAACACCTGGTTACTGCCCTTTGTGTCGAGCCTATATATAGCCGCATGTTGTGCCCAGGTGATCATTCAATTCACAACTTCTTTCCTGAACTTGATCCTAGATCCTCACACTTGGTAATCAGAGCCCGTTTACACGCGACAGTTTTTCGACCGCTAAAAACCGAGTCTTCAAAAACCGCGGGGGCGACGCCTGTTAAACACCAATTTCGGGTACGTAAAACCGGTTCCGTGTTTTTTGCTTTCCCTCGTTTCGGTTTTTTCGAACGCGCAATGTGAGGCATGGAGGGCCAAGGCGACAACTACGCGACAACGAGCGACATCGCAAGCCTCCGAAGACATGGAACAGACGCAGGCGGCGATTCGGCGACTCGAGGCCCTTCTGACACACCAACCAGGAGCCGCCACCGCAGCAGTCAATGCAGCAGCGAACGTAGCAGCGACGGCAGCAGCAGTAGTGGCAACACCGACATTTCACGGACCGATGGCACCACCGTCGCCGAAACTCGAAGCAGCTCGCCCGAGGCTCCCTGAAGCGTTCGATCCAAGCGCGAAAGGATCGGACGTTCGACGATTCGTGGCGACCCTCGAAATTTATTTCGAGGCCGTTGGTTGTTCGACCCCGACACACGACGCAGCACGAATTCGGCTCGCAGCGACAGTGTTGCGGGGACCAGCACTCAAGTGGATCTACTACAGTGACGTGGCCCGCGGGGAGAAATCGTGGGCGCAGTTTCGGGCAGACCTCATCGAATGTTTCGAGCCAAGCAATACGACCTATATGGTGCGGCAGCAGATACACCGACACAAATCATACGGGAGTGTAGCACAGTACACGCAGCAGATGGAGCTACTGTTCAACCGCATTACTGACCTGACTGAAGGCGAAAAAATGTAGGCGTACACAGAAGGGTTAAAAATGGAGATTCGCCGACAAGTAATCGCAGCGAACTACAGTAGTTACCGTGACATCGTGCGTGCTGCCGAGCGATACGACGCATTGACTCAAGGTCAACCCAAAACACGACGTTTCGGACCAAACCGTACATTCGGCACGGAGCGATCGGCACCCCCCACGTTCGCCGAACCGATGGATATCGACAAATTTGACGAGAAGCAGCAACCGACAAAATGCGAACTTTGCGGCGCAACGGGGCATCAAATTTTGTCATGCTACAAAATGAAGAAAGTACGTGCGATAATGTTGGGCAGCAACAGTGGAGCACCCCCGAAGTAAAAAAACGGGAATCGCCAGTAGCCGCGGATCAACCTGGCGATCGCGTAAAGATCCGAAAGGTGAAAAAGGGCGACGACGTGGCGACTTCGGAGCGGGTGAAAAAGGAGAAAATGATGGCGCGAATATAAAACGTCACGACCGGCCGGCATCAGGGGAATTCGCCGAGGCGAATGGAGGCTCCGCGAAAAAAGACTCTGCACCGACCAGGAAACTCCAGCCGAACACCCACGAAAGTAATAATTCATTAAAAGTATCCTATAAAGATACTCTAACGAAAAATATTGCTTCTCGTGGTTTTCAAGCCTTTGAAAATTTTAGGGGAGATTTTGTTGACTACTATTGAGATCTAGAAGCTACTATGCACACCTTTAATTCACACTTAACAGTCCCCACGGGGTCACCTCCAAGGGTCCTTGGGTGCCTGGCAAGGCCAGCCCCTAACCAAGGGTCCGTGTTATGTCGAGGGACAAGCTAAGTATGAAAACAATCGCGTGCATTAGAGCATTCCCAAAACTCCTTGCGCAGCGTTCTGACGACGAACTGGTCGTGTGCAGAAAGTTCTCTTCACGTCAATACGATGATAGAGAAAAACTCCACTCAAAGGATTGATCACAACTGAACACAAGCACGTATTTATAGTTCACCTAGCACACAAGCATAAGAAAGCACAAAGCAGTTGTTTAACTAGACTTCAGGACTTCGCCGGATGCGCCAAGGAAAACGGTTGTCGAACTGCTTCGAAATTTGGCTTGGTTCTCCCCTGTAGAATAACTGTCTTCAAATTTCATGTCTGCCAATTCCCCTGCTGACTCCCCTCGTGAACGTTCGCAACTTCTCGTGCGCAATCATAAACACTCGTGTGAGATTACCGTTTTCACGAAGTCTCACAGTTGAAAAACGGTTTTCACCGTTTTTCTCCTGTATCGAAATTGTCCCTTTACGCGCGCGATCTTTCCAGCGAAGTTACCTGTAAGTCGAGTCAACGCGGAATACGGTTTTTCAACCGCAATCCCGAGCACCCCCACGACTGCAATCATGCACGACCGATATTTCGGTCGTACAGTGCGCTGTACTGCGCGTGGGCAGGGCGATCATTCGCCCTGTCCTGTTGCGATCGTGGGCCATGCCACGCTCGCAACAGTGCGAAGGCACACGCGCGGGCCTGAGGGCCCACACGCGCGATCATGACCCCACGCGCGGGTCCCGATTTCCTCGCGCTGTTGACCTTGACCATCGCGAGAAATTCTAAGGGTCAACATTGACCCCTCGTGAACACCCACGATACTTCATGAACACACACGAAAACAGGAAAACGAAAACTAACATGAACACTCACAAACATTCATGAACAGCGCACAGACTTCACGGAATTTCACGAACACAGTCACGAACACAGATTTTCACGAACACAGATTTTCACGAACACAGAATCAACACACACTTATGAAAACTCGCGAAGCAACGCAAACGCACACGAAGTCTCGCATTCACACACGGACATTCACGAACACTCAGGAACGCAACCTTTCATGGGAACTCATTTAACTCATGAACCGTTGAGGCGATTCACAAGCCGTAACCACAGAAACGTAAAGCACATAAATGCGCAACTCACACAAAACAAATTACCTTGAGACGAAACACCTCACTTTCACTCAGCGTCGACACATAGGCGGTAGGTTGTCGTGCAAACTATGTATTGCACTCAACAGATTTAGAGGCCGAGAAAAAGCCTTTAGAAATTATTCAGGTACCTGAGAAGTTGGGCAAAGTACTACGGAGCGTAGAAAAGGGTCGTGCGTTCCGTAGAGTTCATATTCTCTCCCCGCAGCATGGTGTTAAGGCTCCCGTTGCCCACAGGTGAAGCCTACACAGTTGCAAAGGCTTAGAGGACAAATCCGGGCTCAGGAGAAATTATACAAGCCTCGGAAAAATCCTCCTACGCCCTAGGTGAAGTTGGAAGAGAAAAGTGCTGAGTCAGGTATAGGAAATAGAGAAGGTATTCATTTTGATGTACCCTATGATCCTATTAATGAGACCGTCTTTTGCTACTCAGCGCAGCAGAAACCACTACTCCTCGAGGTGTTATGCAACGGACGACGCCTCCAGGCACAGGTGGACAGCGGTGCATCTCACGTGGTGTGTGACCGCGGAACACTGGAGAAAATTGGAGAGAAGACGATGGAAACCCAATTCTCTGCAACAATGGTGGACGGTACGAAGCTTCCCATCCACGGCGAAACTTCTCTGCAGCTGCATATAGGTGCGTTGAGATGGAAGCCGAAGCTACCAGTCACCAACATCAAAGGGTCAGATTTTATCTTGGGGCGAGATTTCCTGAAGCGGTTCAACCCCGAGAACGATTGGGTCAACAGTAAAGTGTGCATCTACAACAACGGGAAGCAGATAGAGCTACGAAGCTGGACGGATACAGGGGATGTACCTGAAACGACGCTGGCACGGTTCGAACGGACGGTGAACGAGAGTAACACGGGTAACCTAGCACTGGTCATGGCAACAGCAGAGGAGGAGAAGCCGAGTTTGGAGCTATCTGCAGCAGTGAAGGAGGTCTTGGAGCAGTATAAGGATATAATGCCCGACGACCTACCCGCAGGCGTACCTCCAGCACGCACCCATGAACACGAGATCGTGGAGGAACCAGGTGCGAAACTCGTCTCACGTGCACCATACCGACTGAGTTCAACCGAACTGACAGACATGAAAAAGCAGATCGAGTACCTACTAGATAGACAACTGATCCGCCCATCCACCTCTCCCTACGGCGCACCAGTTCTCTTCACCCCAAAACCAGAAGGCAGTTTACGGATGTGCATCGACTACCATGCACTGAACAAACAGACAGTCAAGAATAAATATCCCATACCGCGCATAGACGACCTACTGGATCAACTGCGTGGTGCAACAGTCTTCTCGAAGCTGGACCTACGGTCGTGTTACTGGCAAATCAAGATGGCGGACAACTCGATCCACAAGACGGCGTTCCGTACCAGATACGGCTCCTACAAATACTTGGTGATGCCGTTTGGACTCTGCAACGCACCAGCAACGTTCCAGGCAGAGATGAACCACATCCTATGACCCCTGCGGGACGAATGCGTAGTAGTGTACCTGGACGATATCCTCATCTACTCCAAGAATATGAAGGAGCATGTGGAGCATCTGCGGAAGGTGTTCGAAATCCTACCGAAAAAAAAAATCTACGTGAAGCTGTCGAAGAGCGACTTCACCCTGAAGAAGGTGCAGTTCCTCGGGCACATGGTGAGTGCCGAGGGCGTACACGTGGATCCGCGGAAAATCAAAGCCTTTAAGAAGTGGAAAGTACCGGAGAACGTGAAGGAGTTGCAGCAGTTCCTAGGCTTTGCCAACTACTACAACAGGTTCATGCCACAGTACGCTAAGATAGCAGCGCCACTAATTGACCTACTGAAAAAGGATACGCCCTTCAAATGGGATACTCCTCATCAGCAAGCCATGGAGCAGCTACAGACAGCGTTGACTACAATGCCAGTACTCATCCTACCAGACCCAGACAAGGACTACGTAGTTGAAGCAGACGCTAGTGACCAAGCAGTCGGAGCCCTACTGATGCAGGATCACGGAAACGGTTTACAGCCTATCGCTTACCTCAGTAAGAAGCTACACGGAGCAGAACTGAACCACCCCATACACGACAAGGAAGCCTTAGCCATAGTCGTAGCCTTCAAGTCGCGGAGGTGTTACCTAGAGGGAGCCAAGACCACAGTATATACTGACCACTGCAGCCTTAAATACCTGAAGTCGCAGCCAACGTTCTCACGACGACAGGTGCGGTGGATGGATTTCTTGGAGACCCACTTCCACTACGACATCATCTACAAACCCGGGCTACACAACAAGGCAGACGCGTTGAGCCGCCCCGGTCATGTAGCAGGCATCCAACTCGACGGGATGAACCCTCCGCTCAAAGGTCTATTCCAACATGGGTAACCCGTAGACGGCAAGATCGCAACTGCAGAGAAACAGAAGCTATTGCAGTGGGAGAAAGACTTAGCGGTAAGGAAGGGTTGAGGAAAGATTTGGGTACCGAATCACGACGTACCATACGCGGGTTATTTCGGGAGCAACAAGACGCAAGCGGGAATAGCGAAGTATTACTACTGGCCCAGGATGGCAGCAAACGTGCAGCAGTTCGTCACCTCGTGCGACACGTGCCAGCGGATGAAGAGTAGCAAGCAGAAAAAGGCAGGGTTACTTCAGCCTCTACCCATACCGGAGCAGCCATGGCAGGTCGTTAGCCTCGACTTCATCACAGGACTCCCTTCGACCTCACGAGGACATGATTCCATCTTCGTAGTGATCGATAAGTTTTCCAAGATGGGGCACTTCATCCCGACCAACGCCACAGCTACAGCTGAAGCAACTGCTCGCCTCTTCTTCGACCGCATCATCACCATCCACGGCATCCCCGCTACAATCATCTCAGACAGAGACCCAAAATTCACTAGTAAGTTCTGGAAGTAGGTTATGGGACTGTTGGGGACTAAGCTTGCGATGTCTTCAGCATATCATCCCCAGACTGACGGACAGACGGAGCGACTCAATCAGGTGGTTGAACAGTTACTGCGCACAGCTTGCAAAGACGACATCAACCACTGGGACACACAGTTACCGACCCTAGAGTTCGCCTACATCAACGCCTCGCATGCGGCCACAGGAAAACCTCCTTTCTTCCTGTGTTACGGACGGGAACCACTCACACCACAGCAGCCAACCACACCGGCACACGTCCAAGCCGCACACGATTTCGTCACCACCATGCAGCAGCTATGGGAAAAGACTCAGCGACGTCTCACCACGATGCAGAACTCCCAGAAGTAGTATGCTGATTGCCAACGACGCGATGACTCAGTAGCAGTCGGAGATCAGGTGCTTCTCGACACGCGCAACTTGAACATGTCTCACCTACCATCCAAGCTCCAGCCTCGCTTCTGTGGTCCATTTCTCATGGAGGTACAGGTGACACCAGTTACATTCCGCTTGCGCTTACCAGACACGTAGAAGCTTCACAATGCTTTCCATGTTCAGCTACTGAAACCCTACAAGGACCCCAACCAACAGTTCTTTGGACGGCAGCTACCGCCACCTCCACCTGTACTCGTGCAGGATGAACCATTGTACGCGATCGAGCGCGTTCTCACTCATCGGCGCCGCGGCGGCAAGACCCTCGAGTTCCTGATACGCTGGAAGGGATACGACCCCACTGAGGACAGTTGGGTTGCAGAAGCTGATATGGGCAACGCACGCCATGCTTTCAAGGACTATCTTGTCAAGCGGGGTGTATCTCACGCCACCCAGCTTTGAGGGGGGGACGTGTGAGAGTACGGCGGCTTATGCCGGCTATGCATGCTTGCCTTTGCTTTATTATGCTACTTCTAGCTTAGGTTTATTTTATGCGTGCATGAATTGCTTGATTTCCTAGGCTAGGTGCTTTCCTACATTTTATTATAGTTATAGCACCGAGCTAGGTTGCGTACACCAAATTCCGGGCTATTCGGTTGTGACCGAATTGCCTTCTACCGAATTCGGAAAGGGTCTATTCGGGACGCTTCGCGACCCCCAGAACCTTCGCGTAACACCTGGTTACTGCACCTTGTGTCGAGCCTATATATAGCCTCGTGTTGTACCCAGGTGATCATTCAATTCAGAACTTCTTTCCTGAACTCGATCCTAGATCCTCACACTGAAGCTCCGCGAAGGCGCCAAAAGGGCGCGGATGGCGTTGAACCCGGGCCATTGTTCCTCGCCGCATTCTCGGATGCATCCTATACATCGGAACTAGAGGACATGACAAGTGTGGGAGGCTTCATCTGCTGTGTTGGTGGAGGCCCAGCTGCTTGGGAGAGCAAGAAGCAGGTGGACCAAGCATTGTGCTCGGTAAAGTCCGAGTACATGGCACTCTTCCGTGTCGTACGGGAGATTGTGTGGCAGCGGCGTTTGTTGGCTGAATTGGGGGAGGAGCAGCAAGGCCCTACCCCACTCTACTGTGACAGCCAAGGAGCCATTGCTCTAGCTAATTCCTGTGCTACACGGCCTCACCGAGCACATGAGGGTGAAGTGGCACTGGACGAGGAGCATGGTGGCCGCGGGTGAAGTTGAGTTGCGCTACGTGAAGACGACGGGGCAGACAACTGATATGATGACCAAGAGGCTGGTGGAACAGCAGCATTGAAAGTGTTGCAAGCTGGCTGGGATGGCTCTGAACTAAGAGAGCAAGATCCTAAGGCCAACAACCCGAGGGGGAGTTTGTTGGTGCAACCCTACGGTTTGCACTCGGCTTGTTGTCCGTGTGCGTGCATGGGTGTGTGCATGGAATGGAATGAGGGCATGAAGTAATATATATTTCATTCTTATTATATTGTATATGTGATGGGTTATGATGTCGAGTGTGTGTGTCAAGTCAATAGCGAGTTATCGCTAGCGCGCGGTTTCTATTTTGTCGTGTGTCTCGTGCGCGGTTTCTATTTTGTCCTGTGTCGAACGTTCGGCGTGTCGCAGGTGTGTACAGCAGACCCATCAAGAACACAAGGATGAGTTTGTGATGAAGAACCAGAGCCTTGGTTTCAGGCTTCAAGTGATTTCGAAGCTCGCCAAAAGGGTACACTTTAATATATCAAGAATCGTTACATTACAATTTGTAGTGTAACATTTCACTTGGTGTAGGCCCTTGTGGAGGGTAGTTTCGAGACCCTTCTTGTTTGGGGACAGTGTGGCACTGTTCCACATCACTGTACCTTGGTTTTTTGGGTTTGTAGGAGCTGGGAGTCATTCCCAACTCGTAACTCTTCCTAACTCTTCCTAATTGTGTGTTCTAAGACTATGTTGCTGCCATAGTGCCGTTCGTTGAAACCGACGCTGTGTCGTCAATTACTAATGAAACCGTGCGATCTAAACTGCCTAGTGTAGAGGACGTTAAGACGCTCCAGATCCAAGTTGAATCATGTCATTTGGAGCGGTGACCAGATCGCTATGAACGTTTGAAGCCGCTATGCAGAAATCCGACTGTGCACTCTATCTTTCGTTTTAGGCACATTGAAGCCTATTGTGTTCATAACACCGCCTATCTCAGGCTCAGCTGCCATCCTTTCTCAACCCAATTGCGCCACTTGTTCTTCTAGGTAATGCTCATCATGTTCATCTCTACTGATGTCTATGTAGCTTGTGTGTCGTACCAGGCTAGCAGCATACCATCTGCTTCACTTCCATGTGTTCCCTCTACCGCGTTCTCTTCCGCGCACTCACTTTCACCAATCTTCAACTTTATTTGATTCTGCCTGCATTCTTCTCTCCCAACTCATTTATTGCCACATGGCATGGCAACTCGTTCATTCTGCAGGCCAGGTGCCAGAGTCTGTCGGCCTCAATTACAGACAGCTATATGTTCGCACGTATATGTGTTTACGGATGTTTTAGATATTCTAAAGATGGGTATGGGCTATTGTCGATGGTCTTCACACATTTCAAAAAGAGCAGAGTGCAATGAGTAGATGGAAAAAGGCTCGTCACACGATGGGCGTGTGTAAAAATCCAGTTAAGACATTGCTAGTAAAAGACACTGCTATATACATGTGACTTTTGTGCACAAACAAACCTAATTGCACATCTCAAATTGAATTACATTTTGGTTCAGATTTACGTCCAACGGCAGCCAGAGCCTGTTCCGCAATCAAATTCCCCACTAGCCTGTTCCTTGGTGTAGCGAAACTATCCTGGCAGCAGTGGGGAGAAAACATTGGGGCCACGAAAGCTGACTGGCTGGCAGGGATGGCATGGCATCATTTTGCTGAGGTTGGCGGAAGGCCTCGTGCGGAACGAACGTGATCGGCGCAAGCCATATGGAAGGCCTCATGCGGAACGAATGTGATCGGCGAACCCTAGGGAGGGAGGGAGAGTTTTCGGAAAGATGCGTCCTGGGGTTTCAGTTAGCTGAGTCAGAAAGCAGCAGTATGCGAAGTACCGAGCAAAGTACACAGGATGCTCAACGAGTGCACGCGAAATTGGCGAGCCAAGGAGCCATTGCTCTAGCTAATTCCTGTGCGAGTGCTCGACAGCCTGCCCAATTGCAAGTAGCACCAGCCAGTTGCACGCACGATACAAGCCCCTATTTTGATCACAGCCATTGAACAAACAGCTTATCACGCTGGCATCCGTCCGTTCGTGAGATATTTTGAAAAAGCTGGTTACAATTCTTCACCTGCCCACTACAGTCCCAATTTTGCCCGTGGCGAACATTGGCGAGCAGGCGAAACGGTGTTGCGCACTAAACACCCAAATGACGGGAAAAGTTGTGGGATGCAACCAAAGCATCCTGTGTACTCAATACCCCTAATCTCTCCACTAGCAGCTGGCCTTGTGAGGCTCCGTATGATGCGAAGCTGCATCCTGACCTGATCCGCGAGCTGCGATGTGGTCAATCCATATTCTGGCTACCACTCACACATTCTGAGGCATCGACTCAGCGTTCCGCCGCTCCAGGTACGTGGGCAAATTCACAGTCCAGCAACGGTCACTTCTAACACGAGACGTCTTATTGGTCAGGAAGAACATAAGCAACCCAGATTTCCTGTCCTATTCTGTTCTCGTGGAATCCGTGGCCAAGCCATCTTACTCGTGCGACGTTTGTATTGAGCTTTACCTCAGCTGCCAGTTCGGGCAATCAACTTTAATCATGGACTCGAGTACAACCAACATCAACAATCTCCCCCACGACGTGCTCATCCGGATCCTGTGGTCTTCTGAACAGTCAAGCTCGTGCCGATCCGAGAGCGATGATCTGTGATGTGGAACTCTATCTTCTAAGCCCACGTACCTTGTCGCGCACGCTACTCCAGAAGAGCCCTGGTGAAAGCGCAGGGATACTCCCATGCCGACCCCTCCGGCCTCCGCAGATGCCACAAATGGCCTCTTCATCGTGTCGATCTGCCATCGCTGGTGGCGTCTCGCTCAGAGCTGTGTCACGGCGCTGCTCGTCAAGGAGGACTGCGTCGTGTCTCATCGCGATGTGCTCAACGCCGTCGTGTGCTTCCCAAGCCTGACCCATCTGCATCTGTCGGACGGAAGTGTTGAAACTTTGGACGACGCGTTTCTAGCTGATAACTTGGAGAGCGCTGCACGTGGGGAATGCGGAGATAACTTTAGCAACGGGAGCTAGACTACGGGCTAGGCACGGGTGCTCGTGTGATCTCTGCGTTCGTTCACTTAGTCGTTTCCTTGTGTTCACGCTGCTTGCTAGTTCACGGGGAGAATTGGCAAGAGTTTCACTAGGATGACAATAATGATACAATGAAGTTGGCATGGCAAGACTACATCAGAGCTAGCATTCAGGTCGGTCGACTGCCAGCGCAGCACGGTCGACCGTGTTCCAGCACGACTTGGTCGAGCGCGTTCCAGCAGTGCAACGTCGACGGCGTGCCAACGTCGCAGGTTGACGGCGTGCCAGCGCTACTCACGCAGAACAGCAGCGCACCCGCTTCGCAGGTGCTCGCAAATGATTGGCGGGCTGAGCCTCGTCACCTGCACAACGCACACACCAAGTCAACCTGGCACTGATGACTGCTTCTGATGGGCCACGTCGACCTCGGGATACCACCACCGAGGTTGGGCTCGCCAACTTCGCCTGGGCGACCGTCGCACTCCTCCGCAGAGCCTCGTCACCCAGGTAACCTGGTCGACCGGGCAACCACGTCGACCAACTACTCCTGTTCGTGCCCATCGACCTCCCAAGTCGACGGCCACCTCCAAGTCGACCTCACCAGGTCGACCACGCCCCTGGTCGACCAGCTCCAGGTCGACGTCACTTCTGGTCGACCAGCTCCAGGTCGACGTCACTTCTGGTCGACCAGCTCCATGTCGACCAGCAGTCCAGGTCGACCAGCTTCATGTCGACCAGCGCAGTTGTCGGCCGACCACCCAAATCGGCTACCCGAAGTCGGCGTCACGAAGTTGACGCCCAGCTACTCGACGCCCAACTGCTCGGCGTCCTGAGTCGAGGTCGACGTCGGCCCCTCCTTCGTCGACCACCAGGTCAGGTCGACCACCAGCAGGTCGACCAGCAGGCCTGGTCGACCAACCACCAGGTCGACCAGCAGTCCGTCAACCGACCACCGAAGTCGGCTTCCCCAAGTTGACGTCACCAAGTTGACGTCCTCCGCAGGTCGACTTCCCAAGTCGACCTCCCTGAAGTCGGCGCCACCCCGAAGTCGGCGCCCGTGCAGTGGCTCCCGTGCAGGTCGACCTCCTCGTCAACCAGCTCGCCCACTGCTGCAGGTCGGCTGCTCCCCTCACACCCGACCACGAAGTCGGCTCCGCCCAAGCGAGGACGGGGCCAACACACAACTCCCGTTGACACTCCCCTGCCGCGTTCACGCTTGGGCCCCCAGCCCACACGGCAGTACTCCTCCAAGAATAGCTCGTCGACGTGCACCCAACACACAGCACGTCGTCCATCGCACCAGCCATGCAGGAGGGCATGGCACCTACTGCTGCGCGTCGTCGTCGCCGTCGCCCACGCCGGCCAAGCGCACCTGGCCGATTGCGACGGAGCACTGGTTGAAGGCTGGGTAGTGCAGCGCCTTTGTCAGGTTGTCAGCCAGCAGCTCAGCGGTCGGGATGTAATGCAGCGAGAACTTCCCGCGCTTCACCATGTGCTGCAGCCAGGCCTGTCGCCGCTCCATGTGTTTGAGGTTGCCCGTCAACCCCATGCCCTCGGCGACCGTGATGGCCGACTTGTTGTCCACCCTCAAGACAGTCGGCTTCCCGGCGTCCAGCTGCCGGAATTCTGCAAGGAGGAAACGAAGTCGGCGTTCCTCCTTGCCGGCTTCCGTGGCCGCCACGTACTCCGATTCGGTCGACGACAGCGTCGCGCACTTGATGCGCTGGCTCGACCAGGAGACTGCGGACCCTCCGTAGACGAACACGTAGCCACCCGTGCTCGTCCTGTTCTGCTTGTCACCAGCGTCGTCGGCGTCCACGTAGCCGACCAGCTCCAGCGACTCAGGTCCACCGCCGAACTCCAGGGCGGTGTCACGCGTGTAGGTGAGGTAGGCGAGGCAGCGGTCGACCTCGCGCCAGTGCTGGTCGCTCCTCACCGTGAGGCCGCTCCCCAGATTGCTGCAGGCGAAGGCGATGTCCGGCCTCGTCGTCGTCGCCGCGAACTGCAGCGAGCCGACCTTCTGTCTGTACTCCTCCTCTTGGCGTTCCTGCGCCTCCTCGTCGTCGAAGGTGAGCTCGGCGTAGGCGTCGACCGAGACCGGCGTCTTAGGGGTGCGCCCGGTCTGCTCCTCGTCGATGAACCGCCTACGCAGCTTGTCGGCGTAGCCCTGCTGGTGCAGCCACAGCTTCCCAACCGACCTGTCGCGCACGATCTCCAGCCCGAGGTACTTCTGCACCGGCGAGATCTCGCGCAGCTCGAAGGCAGATTCCAGCAGCTCCTTCAGCTCCTCCAGCATCGCGGCGCTGCTGCTGGCGGCGAGCAGGTCGTCGACGTAGACCAGCACCCAGCAGGCCACTCCGTCCTTGCCAACCTTGAAGTACAGAGCCTCGTTGACCTGGCTCTTCTTCCACCCGGCGCCGACCAGCACATCGTTGAGCGCCAAGTACCACAGCAACGGCGACTGCTTCAGCCCGTACAGGCTCTTCAGCAGCTTGCACACCTGGCCGATTCCGTCGTTGAAGTAGTCCGGCTGGGACATGTAGAGCACTCGGTCGAGCTTTCTCTGCAGGAAGGCGTTCTTCATGTTGAGCTGCATCAGGTTGAGGTTGAGGACGGCGACGATGCTGAGGAAGATCCTCAGCGTGACGTAGCTGCCCACCAGCGCGAACGTCTCGTCATAGTCGACGTCGTACACCTGCGTGAAGCCCTTCACGACCAGCCTCGCCTTCTCTCGCTCGACGGTGTCGTCGATGTGGTACTTCGTCGTCAACACCCACCGGTTCTTCATGATGTTCACTCCCAGCGGGCGTTCGACCGGCTCCCACGTGCCCATGTTGATGAGGCTGCGGATCTCCTCCTCCATGGCGGCCTTCACCGCCGGACCCTTCCAGCTCGCCAACGCCTCCTTCACCGTCATCGTGGAGATGTCCCAGCGGTGCTCGGGGTCGGCTAGCATGTCAGGGTCGAGCTCCGGAAACTCCTCATCCTCCTCGGCGTCGTCGTACAGCAGGTCGTCGTCATCATCGTCCACGTCGTACACCGTGGTGAACGCAGCGGGGACGAAGAAGTCAGGCGGCCTCCGAAGTCGGCCTGAACGCCGTGGCCCCGGCTGGACCTCCTCGGCGTCCCCTCCATCGTCGCCGTCGTCACTGTCCTCGGCGTCCTGCTGCACCTCAGCCGGCGTCCCAGCCTGCTGCTCCCCTGTGGTCGGCTCCCCTGCCGACTGCCCGGTCGCCGACTGCTCCTTGGTCGGCGTCGCTGCTGCCTGCTCCCCTGCCGACTGCTCCCCTGTCGGCGTCGGCTGCACCACCTGCTTCCTCCCAGTCGGCGTCAGCGTTGCCCCCACGCCGACTTGCACAGCATCACATCGGCCACCGGCGATGCTTGGGGCCGGCGCCACAGGTGACGCCCCACGTCTCCCCTCATCACCGGAGGTCGACGTCGGGGTCAGCCCATGCAAGGCGGCAAGGGGGGGAGGAGCAGGGGAAGGGCAGGGATCGGGGACGTCCTCGGCGTCCGTACCAGCAAGCTCACCGGCCTCGACGAGTAGGCAGCGTCGCTGCCGAGGTGAACCGGCATCTGCCCTGACGCGGGCCCGTGCGCCGACTTCCACACTTCCAGTGACATGCTCTCGTAGAAGACCACGTCCGACGTGGTGACGACCCGGTTGTCGGCGATGTCGAGGAGCTCCCAGCCCTTGCTCTCCTCCGACACGCCGAGGTGAAGGCCCCACCGGGCCTTCAGCTGCAGCTTCCCACCGCGCTGCTGCTCGGGGACCAAGAACTGTGCCATGCAGCCCCACACCCGTGCCAGCGACAAGTCGGGCTTCTTCCCGGTGAGCAGCTGGTACGGCGTCGTCCCCAGCGGCAGCGCCGACCGCTCAAGGTAGTTGCGGACCCAGACAGCCTGCCACAGAGCGAGGTGCCACCAGTGGTGCTGTACACCCATGTGCAGCAGCATCGTCCGCACCGACTCCACCACCGTCCTCATCTCCCGCTCTGCCATGCCGTTTTGCTGCGGGGTGTACGGGCAGGTCAGGTCGTGGACGATCCCCTTGCCGTTCACGAAGTCGGTGAACTGCTTCCCGAGGAACTCCCCTCCTCGGTCCGAGCGTAACATCAGCACCGACTTCTTCGTCTGCCGCTCAGCCACCGCCAGCCACTGCACGAACACCGGCAACGCATCCGACTTCTTGGCGACCGGCTTCACCCACACGTAGCAGGTCTTGCGGTCCTTCAGCAGCAAGAAGTACAGGCTGCCATCCTTGGCAGCCACGCGGAACGGCCCGCAAAGGTCGATGTGCACAACGGCCAGCACGTCGTCGGCGTCGGAGCCATGGCCGGGGAAGGTGTGTTGCGCCAGCTTCCCGCCAACGCACGAAACACATGGTGAGTCGGCGACGGACGCCGACTTGAGGTCCAGCCCGGTGGCGACCTCGTGCTTCGCCGAGCTCCGGATAGTGTCCATGCTGATGTGCGCAAGCCTCGCGTGCATCCTGTCCGGCGTTGCCTTCGTCGCCGAGACGATCGCCCGCAGGGCCACCACCCCCGTGGAGGGCGTCGTCGGCGTGGCCGGGCAGGGACGCAGGTCGGTGCAGAGTACACGTCCGGTGTATGTTGCCCGGCCGAGAACCTCTCCTGCTGCCGAGACGGGCAACATACCGTCGCCGTCCTCCTGCAGCTTCACGCCGTTCTCCTTCAGCTGGCCGGCCGAAAGCAGGTTGGCACGCACGCCGGGGACGTAGAGCACGTCGGGGATGAGCACCTGCTTCCCGGCCTCTCCTTGCAGAGCGACAGTGCCGCGGCCCTGAACGTCCTGAAGCGCCTCATTGAAGCCGCGCACGTGCTTCACGTCGCCACTCGGCCCCAAGTCGACGAAGGCCTCCTTCGTCCCCATCACGTGGTGCGAGCATCCGCTGTCGAGCAGGACCACCGCCGGGTTCGCCTGCACAGCTGCCGCCACCGCCTGGAAGTCCTCACCGGCCTCCGGCGCCAGCGAGACGGTCGGCTCCACGACACCGACCAGCGAGCACGACGCCGCCTTGTCGTCTCACCCCTTTCCGCTAGCCGAGGAGTCGGCGTCCTTCGCCGGGGTCGACTTGGTCGACTGCTTCTCCTTGCGCGGCTGGGTTCCTCGACGGGGACGAAGGCTGGCCGACCTCCCGCGGCCTCCCTTGGCGTCGTCGTCGTCGGTATCGCTGCGGTCGGGGCACTCGAAGGAGAGGTGGTCGGGGTCGCCGCACAGCCAGCATTCCCGGCGTCGGCCTCCTCCTCCACGACCACTATCCTTAGCCGATTTCTTCTTGTCGGCGTCCTTGCTCGGCTTCCAGCCACTACTACCACCGCCGCCAGACTG
Organism: Closterium sp. Naga37s-1; assembly: GCA_947471745.1. NCBI lineage: Eukaryota > Viridiplantae > Streptophyta > Zygnematophyceae > Desmidiales > Closteriaceae > Closterium > Closterium sp. Naga37s-1. The sequence continues at coordinate 1,476,864 of CANJKZ010000863.1, forward strand.
TTCGCGCTGCCCCGGTCGGCCTCCTTGCTTCGACGGGGCGACGAAGTTTGCCTGCGCCAAGAGCTCCTGGGACCGCTCTGCCTCCTGCATCGCCTCGTCTTGCAGGATGTACGAGGTCAAGTTGTCCTCGTTGAGCGTCGACCTCGTGCTCGGCGCCATTGACAGCCGCTTCAGGAGGTTGTAGCTACTCGAGAGTCCCTGCATGACATGGGTGACGTACGACGCCGTCGAGTACTGCGCACCGGCCATCCTGATGGTGGCGAGAATTCGCCGGGCCCGGTTGCAGTAGTCGGTCGCCGTCTCCTCGTCGCCCATACGCAGGTGCGTCAGCTGTCCTTCCAGCTGGGCGATGAACAAGTCGTCGGTGACTTGGTAGGTCGACTGAATGAAGTGCCACGCCTGGTGGCCAGCGTCGAGGTACTCTCGGCACCACTTCAAGGCGATCTGCACGCCCGGTGAGCAGCACCGCAAGATGACCGTGAAGGTCAACAGCTGCACGACGCGAAACTCCGCACGCAGGTCGGGGTGGTGCTCCCCCGGCGTCGCCACGGTCCCTCGGGCGAAGCCGATTAGCCCGGCCATCTCCAGCTGAGGCTCGATGGCCTCCTTCCAGGTGAGAATGTCTGGTCGACCAACGAGCGGCGGGGTGACCGAGATTCTGTCCGGCGTAAACTTGAAGTAGCCGTAGCTCGGTGCAATCCCGCCCGCTGTCACCTGGGTTGCCGACATCGGCGACAAACCGCTTCGTCGACCTCCGACGTCACCCTGCGAGGAGCCTGCAGCCACCGACGACTGCCTTCCTCGCGCCTGAACGCCGCCGACTTCATCGGCGTGAATCACACCTCGTTGCCTCGACGTGCCTCCCGCACTGCTGCCGACCTGGCCTCCACCGGCGCTGACGCCCACGTCGACTCCGCCGTCGTAGTTCACCGGTCGAGGAGAGGCAGGCCGAGAAGGGGGGTGCTCCGCCGCCAACATGGAGCGGAGTCCTGCCTCGACGACTGCCCAGGGTATCGCCCCGTACTCCTGGGCCTCATGGCGTCTCCTCGCATCCTCCAGCTGTGCCTCCAGGGTGTCCATCACCTCGGTGTCACCTACGCGCACGCTAGTGACTGCACGGCTGCCGGCCTACGAACACGATCGGTAAGTGCGAAGTCGGCTAGACTGAACTTCGTTGCGGTGTCGTCCACGCTTACCGCACCATGCGGAGATAACTTTAGCAACGGGAGCTAGACTACGGGCTAGGCACGGGTGCTTGTGTGATCTCTGCGTTCGTTCACTTAGTCGTTTCCTTGTGTTCACGCTGCTTGCTAGTTCACGGGGAGAATTGGCAAGAGTTTCACTAGGAAAACATGACAATAATGATACAATGAAGTTGGCATGGCAAGGCTACATCAGAGCTAGCATTCAGGTCGGTCGACTGCCAGCGCAGCACGGTCGACCGCGTTCCAGCACGACTTGGTCGAGCGCGTTCGAGCAGTGCAACGTCGACGGCATGCCAACGTCGCAGGTTGACGGCGTGCCAGCGCTACTCACGCAGAACAGCAGCGCACCCGCTTCGCAGGTGCTCGCAGATGATTGGCGGGCTGAGCCTCGTCACCTGCACAACGCACACACCAAGTCAACCTGGCACTGATGACTGCTTCTGATGGGCCACGTCGACCTCGGGATACCACCACCGAGGTCGGGCTTGCCAACTTCGCCTGGGCGACCATCGCACTCCTCTGCAGAGCCTCGTCACCCAGGTAACCTGGTCGACCAGCTACTCCTGTTCGACCAGCTACTCCTGTTCGTGCCCGTCGACCTCCCAAGTCGACGGCCACCTCCAAGTCGACCTCACCAGGTCGACCACGCCCCTGGTCGACCAGCTCCAGGTCGACGTCACTTCTGGTCGACCAGCTCCATGTCGACCAGCAGTCCAGGTCGACCAGCTTCATGTCGACCAGCGCAGTTGTCGGCCGACCACCCAAGTCGGCTACCCGAAGTCGGCGTCACGAAGTTGACGCCCAGCTACTCGACGCCCAACTGTTCGGCGTCCTGAGTCGAGGTCGACGTCGGCCCCTCCTTCGTCGACCACCAGGTCAGGTCGACCACCAGCAGGTCGACCAGCAGGCCTGGTCGACCAACCACCAGGTCGACCAACAGTCCGTCAGCCGACCACCGAAGTCGGCTTCCCCAAGTTGACGTCACCAAGTTTACGTCCTCCGCAGATCGACTTCCCAAGTCGACCTCCCTGAAGTCGGCGCCACCCCGAAGTCGGCGCCCGTGCAGTGGCTCCCGTGCAGGTCGACCTCCTCGTCAACCAGCTCGCCCACTGCTGCAGGTCGGCTGCTCCCCTCACACCCGACCACGAAGTCGGCTCCGCCCAAGCGAGGACGGGGCCAACACACAACTCCCGTTGACAGGGAAGCTGATGGAAGCGGACGAGGGGGCGACACAAGAGGAATGGCCTCGTGATTACCGAATCTGGCTTGGATTTTTTCTTCCGTTACTGCTCTCACCTGGAGCAGCTGTCGCTGCAGTGGCTTGAGGAAAATCTGAATCCACCACCTTCTTTCTTTCAGCTTCAACATCTGAGCGTCCTCTCCTTGACCACTCCTTTCATCTTAAAGTCTCTGAATCGCAGCTCTCTTTCATCTCTCACTGCAGTGTCCATTGAAACCTCCGTCCTTGACTACGAGCAGTTTTCCAACCTCCTTCACCTCACCAACCTCACCCACCTCTCCTTGCCTGGGATTCGCCTTGCTTCACCAGATCCGCTTGCCTTCTCACTCGCACAGCTACCCTCACTCAAGTCGCTCAAGTTAGGACTTTGGGACTTTTGAGTCGTTCTCTTCCCTCTTGGATCTCCGTACAGGTGCTTAAAACGGCTGCAAGTTACACATGGCTTCACCCCACAGCCGGACGGGCTCCCAAACAGTATGAGAGAGGTGCTGCCGTGCCTCCAGGAGCTTAGCATAAGTATGTGGAGTCGCTTCAGGAATCTGCCCAACAACTTCGGGAATCTTCCAGCCTTGAAGGCCCTGATGCTGCACGAGCTGCCGCTTTGCCGTCTCCCTGCATCCTTCACCAGCCTCGCATCTCTGGGGACATTTCTTCTGGTTGGGTGCGGGGAGGTGGAGGAGCTACCTGCAGGGTTTGGATTCCTCACAGCACTCCGGACTCTGAGCCTTGCATATGTGCCCACTCTGCACCTTCCAGAAGACATGGGCGGCCTCACCAATCTCCACACCTTCCATCTCACAAAGAGCAGGGAAGAGCAGCTGCCATCCTCGTTCACACAGCTGGTATCGCTGACCAGGTTGGAGCTGGATGGGTGGCGATTGCAAAGCTGCCAGAGGGCATGGCAGCGATGACAAACTTGTAGGAGATCTACATTCAGGACTGCTCGGCCTTGAAAGAGCTTCCGGAATGTCTGACGGCCTTCAAGTGCTGAGGATTCAGAGGTGCCGCAGCCTCTCCTTGGTTGCTCGGAGGCTGGACAGCCTTACCAGGCTGAAAGAGTTGGAGCTGAGGAAGTGTCGGCTGCTAATCGAAGCCCCTGAGGCTCTGCCACTCAGTTTGCAGGCTCTATCTTACAACAACAATCGGCAGGGGGCGTCTCTGCCAGACATTGCAACACTCACAGAGCTCAGGAAAATGTGCTTGGGCATTGTCAGCGCAACCTGTCTTGAGGCCATCGGTGCTCATCTCTCTCGTGTGGAGCACCTGGAGCTGATGCTGGGAGATGATGCAGGGGAGTCTCTGTCCGCGTTGGCAAGGCTTCCTTGCCTCCGCACCTTGACACTCAGGTATGTCCGCAGTGTGAACAGGCTGGTGGAATCTGACGGCCCGGCACAGCAGGAGCTACGGCAACTGAAGATCTACTCCACGGGTGATGAATTCACAGAGCTGCCTGCTGCCATCACCACTCTTCACCACCTGACATCCCTTCACATCCACGCGTCAAGGTTATCTTCCCTTCCGGATGCCATTGGGGCATTCTCAAGACTGCGCAAGCTGGACTTGTCACGGTGCTTATCACTCACGCATCTTCCGGCTTTCCTAACGCAGCTCTCCTGCCTGCATGAGCTGAACGTCAGCGTCAACAGCATCCGGCTGCTTCCTCCTGGCTTTGCTCAGCTCAGCAGACTCAAGAAGCTTGACATCTCTGGCTGCAGGCACCTTGAAGCCCTGCCTGATGACATAGATGATCTCGGAATGCTCGATCGCTTTTGTACGGTGGAATATGACAAGCTTCAGCGCGGAAGGAGTGCCTTTCACCACTTGTACACAAGACCTTGGTTAGTTCTGTCATATGCTTGAACAAAATCTTAGTAAACTTCCTTTCTAGCCTTGGTATAGTATTAGGGGCCAGATTTGCTTCCCAGATTTCCAGCATGGGCTTGATGAAGTGGGAAGCAAGCTATGACCGATAAAAAAAAAAAAAGGCAGAGTGTGAGCATAGATGATGATAACAGGTTATAAGATTGGAGAGATTAAGATACATGCTTTCATCTTCACGCACAAAACAAACGCTCACGTGCAAGGAAGGCGACCGAAATACCGTAGGTGGATGGGCGAGGGAGGAGGGGAAGGAGTGGGAAAGAGTAGGGCTTGAGGGGAGAGGGGGGAAGTAGGGGGTTGCAAGGAGGGTTATGTGGGGAGAGGGTGAGGGGAAGGGGAGGAAGAGGGAGGAACTGTGAATTTCTTTCTGGCTCAGTGGAGTGTCCACATGCATTGCATTATGTTATAGATTCAATCACGGTCAGTCCGGTCATGTCTTTCCATGTGAATAGATGTGTTGGCATGGGTATGTCTTGGCATATATCATCTCATTTTATATTTCCCTCTCCTATTTTCCCTCCTGTCACTCTTTGTTTCTGAAGCAATCCATTCACTTGGAACCTCCTTCCCGTATTCTCCCCCTGATTTTCGTCACCTTTGTTTCCTCCCCATTGTGCAGCATTGCCAGCATGCTGTGCCCTTCCAGCTGAAGCCACTTCACCCGGTTCCAGTCTTCGGTTTGCCACGTTAAGGCCTTGTCATTTGCAGATGCTGAGGACCATGCATACATGACCATACAATGTATCATCATTCCATCATTGTACAAGGTCACGCATGGTCAAGCACATGCATGCACAACACCATACATGAACACCATCTAGCATACCTGAGTGGTGGTACATCAAATGACTGTGCCATGACTCCTCTCATCTGATTAATTCTCGGGTGAAGGAAATAATAACAAAAAAAAGGTACTGTATGACAGCCATAGCGTTTTTTTTGCACTGTCCCGACCATCCTTCCATTTCCCAATACCCTCTTTGCAACTTGCTTCACGCAGCCCCTTCTCCCTTCTTCACTCGTATATACTCGCTGCCACTTTCCAAACTCATCCTTCATACTTCCCACTCTATTCCCCCCCCCCCCCCCCCCCCGCCCTCTCTCCTCTCATATCCCCCACTCTTCTCCCATCACTCCTCTCATAACCCCACTCCTCTCATCTCCCATACCCCAACTCCTCTTAATACCCCCACTCCTCTCATAATCCCACTCCTGCCATACCCCCTCTGCTTTCATTGTTCAAGCCCCCTCACTCCTCTCATACCCCCCACTTCTCTTGTCCTCCCCCCCCCTCCCATTCCCTACACACGCCCCACCCCTCACATTACCTCCACGTCTCTCATTTCCCCCATTCCTGTCATGCCACCCACTCGTATGCCCACTCCACTCATATCCCCCCATTCCTGTCATTTCCACCAAATCATTCAGGGTCCCACTCTTGTCACTCCTAGTTGTGCAATTCAACAGCAGCAGCATCAAGCCTCTTCTCCACAATGCCAGCTCCGCTGTTTCGTCTGCTCCTTCCCTGTGCTTCCGCATTTTCCATCCCACCCACGCCCCATCCCACCCATGCCTTTTCAGCCCACCTTTTCAGCCCACCCATGCCTTTCCATCCCATTCATGCCTTTCCATCCTACCCATGCCTTTCCACCCCACCCATGCCTTCTCATCCCACCCATGCCTTCTCATCCCACCCATGCCTTCTCATCCCACGCATGCCTTCTCATCCCACCCTGGCATTCTTATCCCACCCTGGCATTTTCATCCCACCCTGACATTTTCATCCCACCCTCGCATTTTCATCCCACCCTGGCATTTTCATCCCACCCTGGCATTTTCATCCCACCCTGGCATTTTCATCCCACCCTGGTATTTTCCATGCGTAGCTAGGCTCACTGATGTGCTGCTCGCTGTGCTGTGGCTTGGGACAAGAGGTGCTGTCACCAGCAGATTCATTCCGTCAGGTGGAACCATGCCATGCCTTGTTTTAAATACTGCAAAGTTGCAAAAGAACGTGTTCCGGAACCTCGGTATGAGATGCAAGGTACTGACTAGTACAGTACAGCCCAATTCACAGGTAATGAATGCGGAGATAACTGCTGCAACGGGAGCTAGACTACGGGCTAGGCACGTGTGCTCGTGTGATCTTTTCGTTCGTTCACTTAGTCGTTTCCTTGTGTTCACGCTGCTTGCTAGTTCACGGGGAGAATTGGCAAGAGTTTCACTAGGAAAACATGACAACAATAAAAATGGTTAAAACAACATTGGCAACACTGACTACATCAGAGCTAGCTAGGCTGCTGGTCGACCTCCAGCGCAGCACGGTCAACCGCGCTCCAGCGCAGCAGCGCTCGCACCGCTCCAGCGTTGCAGAGTAGCGATGCGCCAACGTTGCAAGTCCGTGGTGTGCCAACGCTGCAGCAAGTCGGCTGCACAGCGTTGCACCCGCAGGACAACGGTGCACCTGCTTCGCAGGTGCGCGCAGCTGGTTAGCGCTCCACGCCTAGTCACGAGCACAGCGCAGACGCCTGGCAGACTCCACGCCAGCGACTGCGCCCACCAGCCACGTCGACCTCGGGATACCACCCCCGAGGTCGGCCTCGCAGACTCCACCCCGGCGACACTCGCACACGTCGCCCGGGTATCCCGGTCGACCGGGCAACCACGCCTGGTCGACCAGTGCAGTCCGTAGCCGGCCACCAATGCCCGGCGTCCCCAGGTCGGCGTCCAGACGCCCAAGACGTCTTCCGAACCCCCCAGGTCGGCGTCCAGACGCCCAGGACGCCGCGCAGACCTCCAGAGCGGCGTCCAGCCTCCCGGGACGTCGACCAGAAGCCCAGGTCGGCGTCCGGGCCCCCAGGACGCCCAGGTCGGGGTCCGGGTCCCCAGGACGCCGTGCAGACGCCCAGGGCGGCGTCTGGCTTTCCAGGACGCCGTGCAGGCGCCCACGACGTCGACCAGGCGCCCGGGTAGTCGTGCCGACGCCCAGGTCGGCGTCCAGCTTCCCAGGATGCCATCCAGGCGTCTAGGACGCCAACCAGGCGTCCAGGACGGCGTCCTCCTGCTCGGCGCCCTCCAGCTAGGCGCCCTCCAGCTCGGCGCCCTTGCAGTGGCCCCCGTGCCCACTGCTGAAGGTCGGCTGCAACCCCCGCACATCCGACCACGAGGTCGGCTCCGCCCAAGCGAGGACGGGGCCTAACAACACTCCCGTTGACACTCCCCTGCCGCGTTCACGCTTGGGCCCCCAGCCCACACGGCAGTACAGCTCCGAGAATAGCCCGTCGGCGTGCACACAACGCACAGCACGCCGGTCACCGCACCAGCCATGCAAGAGGGCATGGCACCTAATGCTGCACGTCATTGTCACCGTCGCCCACGTCGGCCAGGCGCACTTGGCCGATTGTGACGGAGCATCGGTTGAAGGCCGGATAGTGCAGCGCCTTCATCAGGAAGTCGGTCGGCTGCTCAGCGGTCAGGATGTACTTCAGCGAGAACTTCCCGCACTTCACCATGTGTTGCAACCAGGCCTGTCGCCGCTCCATGTGCTTGAGGTTGCCCGTCAACCCCATGCCCTCGGCGACCGTGATAGCCGACTTGTTGTCCACTCGCAAGACAGTCGGCTTCCCGGCGTCCAGCTGCCGGAACTCCGCGAGGAGGAAAAGAAGTCGGCGTCCCTCCTTCCCGGCTTCGGTGGCCGCCACGTACTCCGAATCGGTCGACGACAACGTCGCGCACTTGATACGCTGGCTCGACCAGGAGACTGCGGCCCCTCCGTAGACGAACACGTAGCCACACGTGCTCGTCCTGTTCTGCTTGTCACCGGCGTCGTCGGCGTCCACATAGCCGACCAGCTCCAGCGACTCAGGTCCACCGCCGAACTCCAGGGTGGTGTCACGTGTGTTGGCGAGGTAGGCGAGGCAGCGGTCGACCTCGCGCCAGTGCTGGTCGCTCCTCACCGTGAGGCCGCTCCCCAGCTTGCTGCAGGCGAAGGCGATGTCCGGCCTCGTCGTCGTCGCCGCGAACTGCAGCGAGCCGACCTTCTGCCAGTACTCCTCCTCCTGGCGTTCCTGCGCCTCCTCGTCGTCGAGGGTGAGATCGGCATAGGCGTCGACCGAGACCGGCGTCTTCGGGGTGCGCCCGGTCTGCTCCTCGTCGATGAAGCGCCTACGCAACTTGTCGGCGTAGCCCTGCTGATGCAGCCACAGCTTCCCCGCCGACCTGTCGCGCACGATCTCCAGCCCGAGATACTTCTGCACCGGCGAGATCTCGCGCAGCTCGAAGGCGGCTTCCAGCAACTCCTTCAGCTCCTTCAGCATCGCGGCGCTGCTGCTGGCGGCAAGCAGGTCGTCGACGTAGACCAGCACCCTGGAGGCCACTCCGTCATCGCCGACCTTGAAGTACAGGGCCTCGTCGACCTGGCTCTTCTTCCACCCGGCGCCGACCAGCACGTCGTTGAGCGCCAAGTACCACAACAGGGCGACTGTTTCAGGCCGTACAGGCTCTTCAGCAGCTTGCACACTCGGCCGGTTCCGTCGTTGAAGTAGTCCGGCTGAGACATGTAGAGCACCCGGTCGAGCTTGCTCTGCAGGAAGGCATTCTGCATGTCGAGCTGCATCAGGTTGAGGTTGAGGACGGCGACGATGCTGAGGAAGATCCTCAGCGTGACGTAGCTGCCCACCGGCGCGAACGTCTCGTCGTAGTCGGCGCCGTACACCTGCGTGAAGCCCTTCACGACCAGCCTCGCCTTCTCTCGCTCGACGGTGTCGTCGATGTGGTACTTCGTCGTCAGCACCCACCGGTTCTTCATTATGTTCACTCCCGGCGGGCGTTCGACCAGCTCCCACGTTCCCATGTTGATGAGGCTGCGGATTTCCTCTTCCATGGCGGCCTTCACCGCCGGGCCCTTCCAGCTCGCCAACGCCTCCTTCACCGTCATCGTGGAGATGTCCCAGCGGTGCTCGGGGTCGGCTAGCATGTCAAGGTCGAGCTCCGGAAACTCCTCATCCTCCTCGGCGTCGTCGTACAGCAGGTCGTCGTCATCATCGTCCACGTCGTACACCGTGGTGAACGCAGCGGGGACGAAGAAGTCAGGTGGCCTCCGAAGTCGGCCTGTACGCCGTGGTCCCGGCTGGACCTCCTCGGTGTCCCCTCCATCGCCGACGTCGTCGCTGTCCTCGGCGTCCTGCTGTAGCTGCACCTCAGCCGGCGTCCCAGCCGACTTCTCCCCTGTGGTCGGCTCCCCTGCCGACTGCCCGGTCGCCGACTGCTCCTTGGTCGGCGTCTCTGCTGCCTGCTCCCCTGTCAGCTGCTGTTCTGCAGGCGTCTCCTTCACCGGCTTCACCAAAGGCGGCTGCGCCACCTGCTGCCTCCCAGTCGGCGTCAGCATCGCTCCCACGCCAACTTGAACAGCATCACGTCGGCCACCGGCGATGCTTGGGGCCGGCGCCACAGGTGACGCCCCACGTCTCCCCCAATCACCGGAGGCCGACGTCGGGGTCAGCTCATGCAAGTCGGCAAGAGGGGTAGGGGCAGGTGAAGGGCAGGCATCGGGGACGTCCTCGGCGTCCGCACCAGCAAGCGCACCGACCTCGGCGAGCAGAGGCAGCGTCGCCGTCGAGGTGTCCGTTGGCGGGGGAACCGGCATCCGCCCTGACACCGACCCGTGCGCTGACTTCCACACCTCCAACGACATGCTCTCGTAGAACACCACGTCCGACGTGGTGACCACCCGGTTGTCGGCGATGTCGAGGAGCTCCCAGCCCTTGCTCTCCTCCGACACGCCGAGGTGAAGGCCCCACCGTGCCTACTGCTGCAGCTTCCCACCACGCTGCTGCTCGGGGACCAAGAACTGCGCCATGCAGCCCCACACCCGTGCCAGCGACAAGTCGGGCTTCTTCCCGGTCAGCAGCTGGTATGGCGTTGTCCCCGGCGGCAGCGCCGACCTCTCAAGGCAGTTGCGGACCCAGACGGCCTGCCAGAGAGCGAGGTGCCACCAGTGGTGCTGCACGCCCATGTGCAGCAGCATCGTCCGCACCGACTCCACCACCGTCCTCATCTCCCGCTCCGCCATGCCGTTCTGCTGCGGGGTGTACGGGCAGGTCAGGTCGTGGACGATCCCCTTGCCGTTCACGAAGTCGGTGAACTGCTTCCCGAGGAACTCCCATCCCCGGTCAGAGCGCAGCATCAACACCGACCGCTTCGTCTGCCTCTCAGCCGCCGCCAGCCACTGCACGAACTCCCGCAACGCATCGAACTTCTTGGCGACCGGCCTCACCCACACGTAGCGGGTCTTGCGGTCCTTGGCAGCCACGCGGAACGGCCCGCACAGATCGATGTGCACAACGGCCAGCACGTCGTCGGCGTCGGAGCCTTTTTCGGGGAAGGTGTGCCTCGTTAGCTTCCCGCTGACGCACGAAACACACGGAAAGTCGGCGCCGGACGCCGACTTGAGGTCCAGCCCGGTGGCGACCTCGTGCTTCGCCGAGCTCCGGATGGTGTCCATGCCGACGTGCGCAAGCCTTGCGTGCATCCTGTCCGGCGTTGCCTTCGTCGCCGAGACGATCGCGCGCAGGGCCACTACCTCCGTGGTGGGCGTCGTCGGCTTGGCCGAGCAGGGGCGCAGGTCGGTGCAGAGGACACGCCCGGTGTACGTCGCCCGACCAAGCACCTCCCCTGCTGCCGAGACAAGCAGCATCCCGTCACCGTCCTCCCGCAGCTTCACGCCGTGCTCCTTCAGCTGGCCGGCTGAAAGCAGGTTTGCCCGGACGCCGGGGACGTACAGCACGTCGGGGATGAGCACCTGCTTCCCGGCCTAACCTTTCAGAGCGACAGTTCCGCGGCCCTGAACGTCCTGCAGCGCCCCATTGAAGCCGCGCACGTGTTTCACGTCGCCGCTCGGCCCCAGGTTGACGAAGGCCTCCTTCGTTCCCATCAGGTGGTGCGAGCAACCGCTGTCGAGCAGGACCACCGCCGGGTTCGCCTGCACAGCTCCCGCCACCGCCTGGAAGTCCTCCCCGGCCTCCGGAGCCAGCGAGACGGTCGGCTCCACGACGCCGACCAACGAACACGACGCCGTCTTGTCGTCCTTCGCCTTGCCGCCAGCAAAGGAGTCGGCGTCCTTCGCCGAGGTCGACTTGGTCGACTGCTTCTCCTTGCGCGGCTTGCTTCCACCTCGACGAGGACGACGGCTGCCAGACCTTCCTCGGCCCCCCTTGGCGTCGTCGTCATCGGAGTCACTGCGGTCGGGGCAGGCACTCGAAGAAGAGGTGGTCGGGGTCACCGCACAGCCAGCATTCCCGGCGTCGGCCTCCGCCTCCACGACCACTATCCTTAGCCGACTTCTTCTTGTCGGCGTCCTTGCTCGGCTTCCAGCCACTGCTACTGCCGCCGCTCGACTGCCCACGCTGCCCTGGTCGGCCTCCTTGCTTCGCCGGGGCGACGAAGTTGGCCTGCGCCAAGAGCTCATGGGATCGCTCGGCCTCCTGCATCGCCTCGTCCTGCAGGATATACGAGGTCAGGTTATCCTCGTTGAACGTCATCCTCGTGCTCGGCGCCATGGACAGCCGCTTCAGGAGGTTGTAGCTGCTCGAGAGCCCCTGCATGACGTGGGTGACGTACGACGCCGTTGAGTACTGTGCGCTGGCCATCCTGATGGTGGCGAGAATTCGCCGGGCCCGGTTGCAGTAGTCGGTCGCCGTCTCCTCGTCGCCCATACGCAGGTGCGTCAGCTGACCCTTCAGCTGGGCGATGTACAGGTCGTCGGTGACTTGGTAGGTCGACTCGATGAAGTGCCACGCCCGGTGACCGGCGTCGAGGTACTCTCGGCACCACTTCAGAGCGATCTGCACGCCTGGCGAGCAGCACCGCGAAATGACCATGAAGGTCAACAGCTGCACGGCGTGAAACTCCGCACATAAGTCGGCATGGTGCTCCTCCGGCGTCGTCACGGTCCCTCGGGCAAAGCCGATCAGTCCGGCCATCTCCAGCTAGGGCTCGATGGCTTCCTTCCAGGTGAGAATGTCCTGTCGACCAACGAGCGGCGGGGTGACCAAGATCCTGTCCGGCGCAAACTTGAAGTAGCCGTAGCTCGGTGCAATCCCGCCCGCCGTCACCTGGGTCGCCGACATCGGCGACAATCCGCTTCGACGCCCACCGACGTCGCCCTGCGAGGAGCCTGCAGCCGCCGACAACTGCATCCCTCGCGCCTGAACGCCGCCGGCTTCACCGGCGTATATCACACCTCGCTGCCTCGACGTGCCTCCTGCACTGCTGCCGACCTGGCCTCCACCGACGTTGACGCCCACGTCGACACCGCCGTCGTTGTTCACCGGTCGAGGAGAGGCAGGCCGAGAAGGGGGGTGCTCCGCCGCCCACATGGAGCGGAGTCCTGCCTCGACGACTGCCCAGGGTATCGCCCCGTACTCCTGGGCCTGATGGCGTCTCCTCGCATCCTCCAGCTGTGCCTCCAGGGTTTCCATCACCTCGGCGTCACCTGCGCGCATGCTAGTGACTGCACGGCTGCCGGCCTACGAACACGATCGGTAAGTGCAAAGTCGGCTAGACTGAACTGCGTCGCGGTGTCGTCCACGCTCACCGCACCATGCGGAGATAACTACTGCAACGGGAGCTAGACTACGGGCTAGGCACGTGTGCTCGTGTGATCTCTTCGTTCGTTCACTCAGTCGTTTCCTTGCTAGTTCACGGGGAGAATTGGCAAGAGTTTCACTAGGAAAACATGACAACAATAAAAATGGTTAGAACAACATTGCCAACACTGACTACATCTGAGCTAGCTAGGCTGCTGGTCGACCTCCAGCACAGCACGGTCGACCGCGCTCCAGCGCAGCAGCGCTCGCACCGCTCCAGCGTTGCAGAGTAGCGATGCGCCAACGTTGCAACTCCGTGGTGTGCCAACGCTGCAGCAAGTCGGCTGCACAGCGTTGCACCCGCAGGACAACGGTGCACCTGCTTCGCAGGTGCGCGCAGCTGGTTAGCGCTCCACGCCTAGTCATGAGCACAGCGCAGACGCCTGGCAGACTCCACGCCAGCGACTGCGCCCACCAGCCACGTCGACCTCGGGATACCACCCCCGAGGTCGGCCTCGCAGACTCCACCCCGGCGACACTCGCACACGTCGCCCGGGTATCCCGGTCGACCGGGCAACCACGCCTGGTCGACCAGTGCAGTCCGTAGCCGGCCACCAATGCCCGGCGTCCCCAGGTCGGCGTCCAGACGCCCAAGACGTCTTCCGAACCCCCCAGGTCGGCGTCCAGACGCCCAGGACGCCGCGCAGACCTCCAGAGCGGCGTCCAGCCTCCCGGGACGTCGACCAGAAGCCCAGGTCGGCGTCCGGGCCTCCAGGACGCCCAGGTCGGGGTCCGGGTCCCCAGGACGCCGTGCAGACGCCCAGGGCGGCGTCTGGCCTTCCAGGACGCCGTGCAGGCGCCCACGACGTCGACCAGGCGCCCGGGTAGTCGTGCCGACGCCCAGGTCGGCGTCCAGCTTCCCAGGACGCCGTCCAGGCGTCTAGGACGCCAACCAGGCGTCCAGGACGGCGTCCTCCTGCTCGGCGCCCTCCAGCTAGGCGCCCTCCAGCTCGGCGCCCTTGCAGTGGCCCCCGTGCCCACTGCTGAAGGTCGGCTGCAACCCCCGCACATCCGACCACGAGATCGGCTCCGCCCAAGCGAGGACGGGGCCTAACAACACTCCCGTTGACAATGAAGACAGCATATACGGTATAGCCATGTGTTGTAGCATAGTCATCGACAACTGAAAGTTCATAAACATGCGTGTATCTCTTGTCTCAAAATTATTATACTCAGCAAAAGTGATGGTGGTTCTGTGTGCCAGAATCCCAGCCACTAACCACTGGGATAAAAGGGCTTGTTTGTGTAGCGGGTGAGTGCGTCCATAACCCCCCAGGCCAACGTGCCTGTAACCCTTCCCTAGGATCATCGGGAATCTCCAGTGGACCTCTGACACTGTGCTGGTGGGACATGAGGGCCAAAGGTAGCTCCTTGGGACAGGAGATGCGCGCATGGTGGTGGGATCACCTTGGAACAAGACACACAGCAAGTTCATCAACTTGGAAGGGAAAATTATTGGTGTGTCATGCCAAGTGGTGACATGCTCCAGACATCAGTAGATAAGAATGAGGCGCACATTCTGCCATTCTTGGGCAGCAGCAGGCTACTGTTGAACTGCATCCATGCGAGGACGTATGGCGTTTGTCAAGTGGCGGGATCTCGTCGAGCGACGGCAGTTCCTGGCTGTTGCGGAAGACAAGGATGATGATGATGATGAAGGGCCAGAATAGGCAGAGAACACTGCCGGAGCACACAAAGGAATCCGTGATAAGGGTGGAGAAATTGACTGTGCGCCTGCTGGATAGGGCCTGCAGAGGGGGGAGCAGTGACGGCAGGCAAGGGTGGGCAGGGCAGGGCAGGCAGGATCGGGAAGGGAAGGGAAGGGAAGGCAAGGACGATAAAGGGCCAGACGAGGCAGATCACACTGCCTAGAGAGGCGCCTGGTTTGGGAAAGCCATTGCTAAATCTCAGGGCCTGCTACAATGCCTGCTTGCCTTGGCCTTGTGGCTGCCGATTATGAACTTGTCGGGGTTACAGGGAGGTGGGTGATAATGGTGAGTGTCGGGCAAGACAGGGTTGCATGGGAGAGGGCACCCACGCTCCTAGCCTAAGTGGTCAGAGAAAAACGCATGCCAGAGAGTGGCTTCGCATGGGTGAGGACAGAGAGTGGCCTGTGGAAGCAGCTCCTCTTTGCACCACGCGCCCCCACCCACCTGCACATGAGCCCTGGTGGGGGGGCAGTGAGGGTGAGAAATCGGAGTGGACCTTGCTCGGAGGACCTTCATTCATAGCAGTGTTTGTAACACCCCACCGACCCATCGACCAGCCACCGGCCACCAGCCACCAACCAACCACCATCGTCGCTTTACTTACCACCATGGCAGCTCAGAGGGCCGGGGAGGAGGTAGGGCGGGGATAGCGCTACCGGACATGATGCTTTGGAAGAGTGGGTGAGTATGGGTTAGGGTGGGTAGGGGGGGGGGCGGGTTGGGGAAATCATGGAGAAGAGGGGAATGAGGAGACATGCATGCTGTAGCGCCCCCGAATGATGCGCTGGTAGAGCTGTGGAGGTGTGGGTGGGGTGAGGTTATGAGGGAAGGGGGTGGGGTGTGGGTGGGCTAGGGGAGGAGGGAGGGAGAAGCAAAGAGCATGGGAATGCAAGGAGAGAGTAGGGTGGCACATAAGGTTCCGGGTAGGTAGTGACTTGGCAAAGCTGTTCCACACCAACCTTGCGGTGAGGGCTGAAGCCAGTGCACGGGGATAGTGGGGGGGTGATGAGTTGACGGGACGATAGGCTGACGGGATGATGGGGTGATGAGGTGATGGGGTGACGGAGTGATGAGTTGAAGGGACTGTCTCCTCCACTCTGAAGGGTCGAATATAGAGACAGTGCCAGTGGCAATGGTGGCAAGACAGGCGACAAATAAGATCACAAACCTGATTCGGTAGAGGCAGGTTCGATACAAGACACAGCTGACATCATTGTAAAGATGAGTACTCACTGATCGGTGTGTGAACGTAGAGACGGCAGGGGATGGATGGCAGTGGCTGCACTATGCACAACTGGTGGGTGATTGGGGGAAAGAATGGCCAGAGTGGGAGGGGGAGAGGGGGCAAGGAGGTGGGTGCAGGATACGCGGATTGGGCCAATGTGATGGACGCTACTGGCTTCACTATGCACACATGGGCAAGGGGGGGATGGCAATGGGGATGGGGATGGGAAGAGGATGTTGAAGGGGAAGGGGATGGGGGAGGGGATGGGAATGGGAAATTGTAAGGGGGAGGAGATGGGGGGACAGTGATGATTATGCAGAGCTTGCGAGTGATCGGACGAAAGTGGACCAGTGGGAGAGGCAGCGGGACAGTCCAGGAGGGGCCAGAGGAAAGTGCAAGAGAGGTGGGTGAGAGAGAGAGAGGCAGTGAACGATCTGAGAGGGGAAAAGTTGGATATTCTAGACTGCCACAGGGCATTCAGCCTCAGAGCATGCAGCACGTACGGAGCTTTGGGCACTTCTAACACCAATGAAAGGCACTTCGCACTTTGAGCAGCAGCTGGTCATTCATTCAGGAAACAAGCACAGCTAAACTACCACAGCTGAGAGTGAACTGAGTCTTCTGAGAATGCCCTAAGTGTGACCTGTGAGATTCCTGAGAATGTCCTGAGAGTGACCTGAGAGTGTCCTGAGAGTATTCTGAGAGTTTCCTGAGAGTGACCTGCAAGCGGCCATGAGCCCACGTCCCTCACAGCCCGCATCTCCTTCTCCCACTACTCCACTCCGAGGAAGACAACTGCCGGCACCTAGCACCCTCGCTATCAGTGGCATGTTGGTGACCTGTTATTAACCCCACGTCCTCCTTACCACGCACCTCCTGCTCCTGCTGCTCGTCCTTGAGGAAGAGAACTGCCAGCTCCCAGCCGCCTCGCTACTACTGCCGTGGTGACCCATAACCAAGCCACGTTCCCTCACCACGCACCTCCTTCGCCTTTTGCTCACCCTCAAGGAAGAGAACTGCCACGAGGCACCCAGCAGGCTTGACCAGCCTCGCCTCAGCCGTGCTCTGCAAGTGACTCTGACAGACTCACAAGCATCACGAAGCCCAGCCCAGCCCACTACCCGTCACTCACTCACAACGCACGGCATCTCCTCCCTCTGCTCGTCCGTCCTCAAAAACCGCCACAGGGGGCACCCAGCAGCCTCGTTATTAGTGACCTGCTGGTGACCGTAATCAACTCACGTCCCTCTCACCATGCACCTCCTTCGCCCTCTGCTACTCTTCGATGACGAAAACACACACGAGGCAGCCATCAGTCCAGCCCACCCTCGTCTCACTCGTCGTGACCCACGAGTGACTCACTCGCATCAGAACGCACCTTCTCCTCCCTCAGCTCGCACTCCTCAATAATCACCAATGACCCAGTAGGTGCCTGCTGGTCACCAATGACCCAGTAGGTGCCTGCTGGTCACCAACGACCCAGTAGGTGCCTGCTGGTCACCAATGACCCAGTAGGTGCCTGCTGGTCACCAATGACCCAGTAGGTGCCTGCTGGTCACCAATTACGCAAGGGCGGGGATGATGCCTGGGTGAAGAGCGCACCTGCACTGTGGGGGGCGAGCCTGTGCAGCGGGGCAGACGTGGGTGACTATGTGTGGACGCAAAACTGTGGCCCAAACATGGGTGTAGGAGAAGCAGGTGCGCTGCAGAGCTGGAAGGGAGGAGGGGCGGGGGGGAAAGAGAAAAAAGTAACTGTGGTGTGGTGTACGAGAGGCATGTGGGAGGGAGATTGTGCAGTAGGGTCGCAAACGTGTGGGGCAGAAGTCTAAGTGCGAGAAACAGGTGCGGAGCTGGGGAGGAAAGGGGGGGGACGAGGGAGGGATGTTGTGGAGAAGCAGCGGAGCTGGGGGAAAGAGGGAGAATGGGGGGAAGCGGTCAAGGGGAAGGAGGAAAGAGATGGGAAGGGCAGTGACTTGGTGAGTAATGCGCATGTGCCGTAGGTGGGATACACACATGCGAGGCTGCATGGATGGGATGGGATGGGAAGGGGGTGCGAATGGGATGTGGATAAGAATAAGGACTCAGGAATCAAGAGGGAAGAGGGAAGAGGAGGTAACTGGAAAGGGGACAGGGGAATGCATCCCACCTTGGCTGCAACCACCTTCTCAACTCACCTTGGCTGACGAGGGACAAGGTGGAAAGATGAGGGAAAAGGAGGGAAGAAATGAAGAGGAGGAAGAGCAGGCAAGAGGAGGAGACAGAGCGAAATACCCAAAGTGCAAGCAGATAGTTGTGCTGCCAATGGCGCTGCAGTGGAGCGACAAAGCCAGTGGTGCAAAGAATTAGCTCGAGGACAGACGGCTAAGGCCTTCAGGGCGGGAGACGAGCATTGATGAAGGGTTAGAGGAGCAAGGGAGGGGCGAGGGAAGAAAAGACGGCACATGGAGCATGACGCTCAAGGCGACTTGGAGGTCGGTCGGACCTTGAGGCAGTGCAGCTCAGTGCCCCTCTTGTCTGAATGAAGATGTTCCCGGGCGCCTGGGGCGAGAGGGAGAGAGGACGGGGGAGGGGGGACCTGGTGATCAGATCGGTGACCAATGCGAGGAAGAGAGGGGAGGGGCGAGGGGTGAGGGGTGAGAAAACAGAGCGGAGGGAGAGGAGAGGAGGGGAGGAGAAGAAGACAGCAGCATGGGTACGACAGCATGACATGACTAAGGTGTTATGGGTGCCGGGAAAGGAAACATGGGTATTGCAAGACAGAGGTACCTACCTATTCATCATGCGTCTTGTAGGCACCTCAAAAGCTGCTAAAAAGGGGGGCCGCACGGCATGGCACGGCACGGCACGGCACGGCACGGCACGGCACGGCACGGCATCGTCTCTTCTGTGTGGCGGCAAAGAAGAGGTCGTTGTGGAGGGAGCATAGAAATGCTTCCCACCGTACATGCGCACTCCCGCCCACAGTCATTGCCCCCTCTTCCCTCTCCTTTCCCTATCCTGTCCCACACATGCGTTCTTCTCTCTCCCCTCTCTCCCTCATATCCCTCGTGTTCCACCCCTTCTTCCTCACCTCCTCCCCACCTACCCACTGCCGCCCTACCTTCGTCCGCAGTGGGGCCCAGGGTGTGAGGGATTGGTGGGAGAGGTGGCAGCACCAGCGATGGTGGTGGCTTCGAAGCGAAGGCAGTGGAGCAGCGAGCAGAGGAACTCGTGGGCACCCTGATGGGGGCAGGGCACGTGGGGTAACAGGGGGGGAAGGGCGATTCTGGGGCGATATGAGCGGAGGAACTCGTGCAGGTCCCGCCACAGGTGACTCGCATCCCAGGCAGAGCGATATGGGCAGGGAAAAGGGCGAGAAACGGACAGGAAACGGCCCAGGGGGGGTTATCCGACCCCTGTTGCTGCCTGCCTGGTTCTCTCTAATGGGGTGCGACCCCTATTGCTGCCAGGTTATGAAACAAGAAACCAAGATAAATGCGGATCTGTGAAAGCGAAGTAACCATCGTTTCAGGCAGCGCTGCTCTCACCTTCTGAGCCCCAGAAAACCGGAAGCACTTGGCCCAACTGTCGTGTTGTCAGCGTTGTCAGCTGCCAATGGCACCCATCTTCTCTACTGCCAGTGCCGCCACTGCCGTCGCCACTGGCAGGCCTAGCAGTTGTCACGTCAGCTGCTGAAGCTCAGTGGTTGGTTGAAGGGGGTGGAGGGAGGAGGATCGGACGAGAGGGGAGGCGAGGGGCAGGTGGAGGAGGTGGGGCAGGAAGGGCAGGCGGGAAGCTGCGAGCTTGCCGTGGGGCGTTGATGTAATACATGTTGACTGTATCGAATGTGCTGTAGAGAAGACTGGCGATGGGGAGGGTCAGCCTGCCAGTGGACCGAGGAGGGTATTAAGGAGATGGTGGAAACGAGAGTGGAAGGAGGAGTAAGCGGAGAGGAAATGGAGGGCAAGGGAGGGGGGAAGGGAGGAAGGAGGGGCAAACGGAAGAAAGGAAAGGGGGTCCGGGGAACGGGGTTCCGGGGAAAGGGGGATAGCGAACAGGAATGAGACGCAATAGTGGAGGGGAGAAACACGAGGGAAGGAAAGGTGGGGATGGGGGAGAGTGAACGGGGAAGGGAGGCGAGAGACACGGAGGTTGGGGGTGGGTGGGAAACGGAGGTTGCAGAGAGAAGGGAACTGCGAAACGTGCAGCAGTGAAGAATTCAAAGCGAGGAGGAGGTAAATGCATGGGGGTAACAAGAATGGAGAAGCAGGAGAAGCAGGGAGACGACGGGCGAGGTTAGTATTACATCAACCTGTTCTTGATCGCGGCGTTATGCGAGAGTAGTGGTATCCCTCCTTCGCATGGCAACGCAGCACTTGGCTGCAACCCAAGGGGGGAACCACCAGCATGGGCAGTAGTAGCAGCAGCAGCAACGCCACCCCTTCTCGCCCCCTCCTTCCGCCAAGCATGCGTTCCCCCTTCCGTCCCCCTAGTGCACCTTGCGACCTAAGTGCATCATGCTGACATGTAGACGCCCCACTATACCCCACCTCCACCTGCTTCTTCCCTCTGCCCCCGTTCTCCACTCGACCCTCTCGCCTCGCTTCTTCCTGTCTGTTCTCCCACCGCCACCTCGCCTCGGCTCATATCTGCTCCACCTGCTGCACGTAGCTTCGCTGCACCTTTGCGGTTCAGAGCTGCTGCTGCTGTTCTGTTCGGAGCTGACGAGAGGCCAGCAAAGTGGCCTTGCAGCTTCGGGTGGACGAGAGGAGCTGCTGCTGCTGTTCTCCTCTCGCATACCCGACTCCCTGCTGCAGTCCACGTCAGCATCCAGCTGCAGCCAGCACTTCGGTTGCTGCTGCTGCTGCCTGGACGAGTCCTTGGATTCCTCCGATCCCTTGGCTTGGCTCCAGGCCGCCATGCATCTGTCAGACCACCGCAGATGGGCAGCGCCAGGGTAAGGCGGAAGTGTAGTAACGTGGAGGGGGGAAGGAAAAGAGGAAAGGGTGCAGGGAAGTCGTGGTGGAGGAGGGGGGGAAGGTAAACAAGCGCTGACGTTGCTCATGGGCGTCGCTTCGGTGTGGCTCTCTGATGGCTTCCGCCAATCCCACCGTCCGTGTCGCCGTGGCAGATCTTACATCTGCAGGGAGGCGGCAAGGCGGATTGCGCCTCAACGCGGAAGGTGCGGGGTCGCGAGGGCACTCGGTCGACTCGCCATCGCCATCGCCAATGCCATTTGCGAGGGTATAACTGGGGCGATATTGGATTGGACCCTCGGCTTGAAGGCCGCGTCTCCGATCTTCTGCCCTTTCGAGAAGCTACCAACAATCTCCAATCCCCCTCTTTCTCTCGCGTTCCGCTCGTCTCTCCCCTGCTCCTTCCTGGCGGAGTGTAACTGATGCTCTAGTGCTACTGAAGCGGGAAAATGATGCCATCTGTTTCTTCGAGAACGTAAAAGAAAAGTGTCGCCGTATAACTCTCGCTTATGATTTACGCCTAATTTAACTCCCGTCGCGTGCAAATGTTACTGAGCCTTCTCTAAAACGTGTAACAAGAACGAGTTTCTGCTGAGCTAGTAGAAGCTTGAAAATGTGGAACTATGTGCTCAGCCATGGCTTGGATGGGAATGTGACAGATTCTGTGCTACATGCACGTTTCCTCCAGTGACGCGAATACGCTCCAATTGTGTGAAGGACTCAAAGTGAGTGAACGACGAGACCAACAGCAAAGAATCAGGTCCCACAAAGCAATTCTGGATGTGTTTATATCGCGGAAACTCAGGCCCTTCCCCGACCTCCGAGCACCCCGCCAAACCAAATTCGAAACGTGAGCTTTCTGTCGATTTGTCTGACGAGGCGCATTCTGACTCGCAAATTCGTGCGCGAAACGCGAAATCAACACGCTACTGTATCTGCCTGGCGACAGGTTTCCACCAGCGGTTGGGAAAAAAATCTCGTAGGACCCTCACAAACCAACCCCCCAAGCCGATCTTCGGCCCTTTCCCGCGATTTCCCCTGATGAGTCTCCCCCTAATGAGATGAAGACGATCCCACTCGAGGCGTTCGTGGTCGGTAGAGAATACAAAGAGAACGCTAGCTTCGTGTAAATCAAAGCGTGAGAAACAAAGCTCCAGAACTTCTTCATTTCATGAGTAGACAGGGTCGGAAGGCTCAGCACTAAACTACCCGATTCTGCCTGACGGTGCTTTCACTGGGTTACAATGCATCTCAGCAGCATCAACTCTCTGTCAGACGACCTGCTTGTTAAAATCCTATTGCATTCACAGCCGCCCGCGTCTCGCAAATCCGCAAGCAGCGAAATATGGGCCTCCGTGGAGCCTCGGCCCACATACACCTCCCAACATCCGTACGGTGACGAGTCGCTTCAGCAGCAGACCGACAATCCACTAGCGCCGCCTCCGGCTTCCGCAGACGCCGCGTTTACTCTTCTCATCGCATCCGTCTGCCGCCGATGGCGCCGCCTCGCTCAGCGCCACGTCGCGACGTTCCTGGTGAACGAGGACCGCGTTGTTTCCCGCCAAGATCTAAAAAACGCCATCCGCTGCTTCCCGAATCTCACCCGCCTGCATCTCTCGGACGGCAGCATCGAAACCATCGACGACGCGCTCCTCGCTCATATCGCCGCGTCATGTCCGAAGCTAAAGGCTTTGCACGTGGGGAACGAGATCACGACGATGGACTGGGAGAGGGAGGAAGACCACCCCGTGACCGAAGCCGGCTTGGACCATCTCCTGCGTCGCTGCACGCAGCTGCAGCACCTCTCGCTCTACTGCCTGCACGGAGCCGCCAAGGTACCTGATGCGTTCTTTCACCTCACGAAGCTGCACTCGCTGGGTCTCACCGTCAGCTCCGTGCTCGAGTCCTCGGAGCTCTCGCGTCTCGCGTCGCTCGCCGCTCTGTCCGTCGACACCAACCCTCACGACGATGATCCGACCCGTGGGGCCTCGCGCATCTCCCGTCGCGTCTCGCGTCGCTCACCGCCCTCTCCTGCTGCAACGAAACGCGGCTGTTTATACCGGAGCGGGAAGACGGCGCCGATGACGCCGCCTTCTCGTTCGCGCAGCTGCGGGTTCTCAAGTCGCTGGAGTTTGATTGCAGGAGCCCGCAGTTCGACCTCATGTTTCCGCGATACTCGTCGTGCAGCCGTCTCGAGCGACTGCTTCTCCGCGATTGCAACGGGCTGGAGAGATTTCCCGACGAGATTGGAGATCTGCTGCCGTGCCTGCGGCAGCTTAGCATCCGAAGATGCGGAAACCTGTCCGAGTTGCCTCACGGGTTCGCCTCCCTGTCCTGCTTAGAGACCTTGTCCATCTCCCAATGCAGCATTGTCAGCCTGCCCGAAAACTTCGGCGAGCTGCCCGCGCTCACGTCACTGTCACTGTTTCTAATGCACCTGACGGATCTATCTGCTTCATTCCCTCAGCTCACATCTCTGGAAACCCTAAACCTCTACTGCTGCAAGGAGCTCCGAGCGCTGCCTCCAGGATTCGGAAATCTGACGGCTCTCAGGTCCCTCTGCATCGAAGACTCTCCGCTGCTGGTGCTCCCAGAAGACATCGGACGGCTGGCAAACCTCCGCGTGTTTCACCTGAGCCAGAATCGCGCGCAGCAGCGCTTTCCACAGTCCTTCACGCGGCTGGCTTCCCTGGCCAGCCTGAGCGTGAGCCTGTGCGCCATCGCGGAGCTCCCAGAGGGCCTCGGGGAGCTGTCTTCGCTCACAAGCCTTGCTATTGGTCAATGCGAGATAGCGGCGCTTCCCGGGGGGATCGGGAAGCTGAGGAGCCGTCTGCGGGAGTTGTGTTTCCACCACTGCCCTAGGATTCGGGAAATCCCTGAGTGTGTTACCAACCTTGGGAGGCTAGAGATTCTAATGGTTAATTTCTGCAGCAGCCTCGCGTCCTTTCCGGGGAGCTTGAGCAGCCTTGGGCGGGTGAGAAAGCTGTCACTCGGCAAGTCCCCGCAGCTGATGCAAGTGTGCAGATCCCTGCCACGTTCCCTTGAGGTTCTCACTCTGGGGACCTTACAACGCCTCACCCCCCACCTGCAGATCCCTCCTCTGCCCAGGCTCAAGAAGCTGACCCTGATTTGTGTTGGCCTTATCAGTGGCATTGATTTGCTGGACAGGGGATCTGGGACGCCGGAGGGCGCTGCCGTGTCTTCCATTCTGCCCTCTCTGGAGGATCTGGAGGTGCATCTGGCAGGGGAGGCAGAGGAGCTGCCACTACCCCTCGCGTTCTGCCCCAACCTCCGTACGTTGACGATTCACAGTGGTGGCCGCATGTAGGCACTTCCAGATGACTTGGGATCGACCCTGCAGCAGCTGAGGCAGCTGCACATACAGCAGGCTGAAGAGCTGACAGCGCTGCCGGCGTCTTTCGCCGAGCTCCAGTCGCTAACAAGCATTCAAGTCCATGCTCCTAAACTCTCGTGCCTTCCTGAGCACATCGGCGCCTTGTCTAGGCTGCGCAAGCTGGACCTCTCCCAGTGCTCTGCTCTCACGCACCTCCGTGCTTCTCTCACGCAGCTCGCTTGCCTTCACCATCTGAGCCTCACCAGCACTGCAGTCCGATCGCTTCCTGCCAGCTTCGGGCACCTGACGAGGCTCAGGACGCTTGACTTGGATGGCTGTGGCCAACTGGGAAGGATTCCGGAAGATCTGACTGTTGGTGCAACCCTACGGTTTGCACTCGGCTTGTTGTCCGTGTGCGTGCATGTGTGTGTGTATGGAATGGTATGAGGGCATGAGATAATATATATTTCATGCTTATAATTGTGTGTGAATGTTGAGTCATGATGTCGAGCGTGTGTGTCGAGTCAATAGCGAGTTATCGCTAGACGCGTGTTACGCGGTCGTTTGTGTCTCGAGCGCGGTTTCTATTTTGTCGTGCGCGGTTTCTATTTTGTCCTGTGTCGAACGTTCGGCGTGTCGCAGGTGTGTGCAGCAGACCCATCAAAAACTCAAGGATGAGTTTGTGATGAAGAGCCCGAGCCTTGGTGTCAAGCCTCAAGTGATTTCGAAGCTCGCCAAAAGGGTACACCTCAAGATATTGAAGATAGTTACATTACTTTGTGTAGTGTAACATTTCACTTGGTGTAGGCCCTAGTGAAGGGTAGTTTCGAGACCCTTCGTGGTTGGGGACAGTGTGGCACTGTTCCACATCACTGTACCTCGGCTCTTGGGGTTTGTAGGAGCTGGGAGTCATTCCCAACTCGTAACTCTTCCTAACTCTTCCTATCTTGTGTTCTAAGACTGTAGTGGCTGCAATAGTGCCGTTCGTTCAAACTGACGCTGTGTCGTCAATACTTGGTGAAATCGTGCGATCTAAATTGCCTATTGTAGGCGACAATAAGACGCTCCAGATCCAAGTTGAATCAAGTCATTTGAAGCTGTGACCAGAACGCTATGAACGTTGGAAGCCGCTGTGCAGAAATCCGACTGTGCACTCTATCTTTCGTTTTAGGCACATTGGAGCCTACTGTGACTATAACACTGACTGAGCTGAAGATGCTTCATTGGCTGGACGTGGCCGGGTGTGAGAAGGTGATGGATGATCAGGGCAGAATCCGAAATGTAGATGTGCATGGTATGTACGGGGTGCTTGTTTCACAAATTTAGTTTCTGACAAACTTTGTTTCTCGTTCAGAGTTTAGTTCGGATGGCATTGAACTTAAAATAGTGGTTTGTTGGTTTCAGTTCTGAAATGCTGTTCACCTTCACCTGCAAAAGCTTCATCAACCAATTTGGCTGGTCTCCTGGATGTACATTAAGCTTTTGTATGTGCATGCAAGAACAAGATTTGCAATACTATCAGCCAGGATATATGCACATAGGGGATGCAGCCCAAATGACACATTCATGGCCCGCAATTGAACACAAGGAGCAGCACAGTACAATACCGTTGGACCGCCAATGCATGGCAAAGGCCGGGAGGAATAGAAACCTGCAAGAGGGGAGAACAATGCAGACCAGAGAAGGAGCAGATGAAACAGCGGTGTTTGGAGAATCACTGAGAGGCTTGGTGCTGGTGTTGAAGCGGCAAACGCAGGGGCCAACCAAAGGCGGAAAGCAGGCGTTTGAAAGCGGAAAGCAGGAGTTTGAAAGCGGAAAGCAGGAGCCTGAAGGCAAAAATCGGTAGTTCGAATGCAGAAATCAGAAACAAAACAGGGGAAATCAGGAGCGATAAGGAGGAAATCAGTAGAGAAAAGGAGGAAACTAGGAACGAGAAGGAGGAAATCAAGAGTGTGAAGGCGGAAGGCTAGAGTGGAAATCACAGCGATATTTGGAATTACATGAGTGGGGGCAGTGGGGGGTATGATGTTAAGATACCTAGGCAAAAGGTAATTGAATTAGGTCAAGGTGGGTACAAGACTAGGGTGTCGAGGAACTTTGTGTACCCCCTAGTGCTAACCCCCATACAGCCTAGCTAACCTAAACAGGTATATATATATAATTTGACACACCCCCATAGGCGAAATGGGGGATAGCCAGGGCAAGCAACGGTCACAAGACCAGTCAAGAGAAGAAACAAAACACAGCTCAGGGTGGATCACAACGTCACCACACAGTCTGAGCACAAGCAAAGGCCACAAGGCCCGTTCACATGCAGAGATATACATGTAACAACAACAGCACAGTGATCTCTACCTACTAGAGCAAGCATGCAGGTATATATATAGATCACGGTACAAACAAAGCCTACAGCAAGTGAGGAAAAGTGGGCACAAGCCCCAGCATAGTGCAAAAGCGCTGATGATCACCAGGCTGAAGTGCCTTGGTGAATATATCAGCGGTGTTGGCCTGAGTGGTCACGTAACGCAGACGAAGCTGACCGCGCTGCTGCAGCTCTCGAGCCAGGAAGTAACGGAGAGCGATGTGCTTCGTTCTGTGCTCCAGTCTGTGCTCCTCACACAAGGCAATGGCAGCCTTGTTGTCGACGTACAGCACTGGAGGAGAACTAGGCTGCTCTCCCAAGTCAGTCAGCAGGTAGGTCAGCCAGCGTAGCTCCTGTGCAGCCATGGCTGTGGCGTAGATTTCAGCCTCACAACTGGAGCTGAGAATTGAAGACGAGCGAGTAGAACGCCAAGAAACTGAACCAGAGCCAAGGCTGAAGGTGTAACCCTGTGACGACCGCTGAGTAGCCTGGTCGTCAACCCAAGAAGCGTCTGAGTGCCCAGTGAGAACAACTGAGCGTCTCCCTCCAAGCACGAGCCCCATGCCTGACGTACTGCACAAGTAACGCAGTACCCTCTTAGCAGCATCCATGTGCACCTTTCGGTGCCGACCAGGAGCCACGTAGCGAGCCAGAAGGCCAAGAGGGTACGCAAGGTCAGGACGAGTGCAAGTCATCAGGTACATGAGGCAACCAACTAACTCTGGGTAAGGACCACTCGGCTCTACGGACTCGTCCGAAGGTGGAGCTGAGAGCGAGTGACCTGTAGCCAGAGGAGTGGCCTGTGCCGAGGACCAGGTGAAGCCGAAGCGCTGAAGGACCTGCTGCACCATGTGTGACTGAGTCAGTGTGATGGTGCGACGTGCTCTGTCCCGGGTGATCCGCAAGCCAAGATAGCTTGTCAGCTCACCCAGGTCTGTGCACGTGTGTCTCTTCTGCAGCTCCGACTTCACGTGGGCTAGAGCCTCAGTGTCAGCAGTGGCAAAGACCAAGTCGTCGACGTACACGAGGATGTAGAACGGCGGCAGCGAAGTGTCGGTGCGCAGAAACAGCGACGGGTCAGCAGTCGACGGGGCAAAC
This sequence comes from Closterium sp. Naga37s-1, assembly GCA_947471745.1. Lineage (NCBI taxonomy): Eukaryota > Viridiplantae > Streptophyta > Zygnematophyceae > Desmidiales > Closteriaceae > Closterium > Closterium sp. Naga37s-1. The sequence goes on from CANJKZ010000863.1 coordinate 1,504,518, forward strand.
CCAAGAGCCGCAAGAGTCGTCCTCAGTGTGTCGTGCCACTCACGTGGCGCCTGGCGGAGACCGTAGACTGGCCGTCGGAGGCTCCACTGGGTACCAGGAGGGAACGACCCAGTGAAGCCAGGTGGACGGCGCAGCCAGATCTCCTCGTGCAGGCTGCCCTGCAAGAAAGCTGTGCTGAAGTCAAGAGAGTGAAGCTCGTAGTCACGCTGAGCGGCAACGTGTAGCAGCACCCGAAGAGTAGTCATCTTCGGGGTGGGGGAGAAGGTCTGGAAGAAGTCAACTCCCTCTCGCTGACTGAAGCCTCGAGCAACGTAACGAGCCTTGAAGACCGGTGGAGAGCCTGGCGACCGCTTCACCCTGAAAATCCACATGCCACTGACGATGTTCGCCCCAGGAGGGGGAACCTCGTCAACGTACGTACCTGTGGACTTCCAGGATGCCATCTCTGCGTCCATGGCTGTCTGCCACTGAGAGGAGTAGGGACCCTCGATCGCCTCAGCGTACGATCGTGGAGTCGGGATCTCTGGTGCATCCGGGTCTCCCTCAGGGGCAAGCAGCATGGACACGAGATGAGGCGCAGCGGCTGCAAGACACTCAAGGTCCTCCTGCCTGTCCTCAAGGACGTCCGTGCCAAGAGCACACTCACCCCCGACGGACGGAGGACAGACAGACTCAGACTCAGCAACAAGACGAGCGGCGTAGTCTAGACGACAGTGAGCAGCAAAGTCGACAAGCTCAGCGACCAAGGCAGACGCACCAGCAGACTCAAACGACGGGTCGGCGACAACAGTGGCTAGCAGACGCGTGACAGTAGGGTGCTCAGCACGAAACCGGTCAGACTCAGGGTCAGCAACGACAGGTAGATAGGACGCAGGCGGAGACGGCAGGGGAACACGTGGCGGCGGAGAGGAAGGACGACGGACGACAAGGGAAGGGCCGGGGACAGCCGGCTGACGCTGACGAGGAACCCGACGACCGGAACGACCGGAAAGGACAGGTAAGACAGGACGCGACGCAGGCTCACGACGCTCAGCAAGGTCCCCGGTCTGCTCAGCGTAAGGAGAAGGAGCAGGCAGAGGTGAGCCAGGCTGTAACGGAAGACCAGTAGACGACGGGAGGCTAAGAACATGGCGAAGCACGGAGCCAGGCGGGGGCAGAGACGACGGAGACGGCGGAGCAAAGAACAGGCGCGGCTGTGCAGTGCCTCCAGCACCAGCAGCTCCAGCACCCTCAGCAACGCCAGCACCTCCAGCAGCTCCAGCACCACCAGCACCCTCAGCAGCTCCAGCACCCCCAGCAGCTCCAGCTCCTCCAGCAGCTCCAGTACCCTCAGCAGTCCCAGCACCTCCAGTAGCTCCAGAACCCTCAGCACCAGCCCAACCTGGTGCAGCACCCCCAGAACCGGCACCTCCAGTCCCAGGGTCTCCAACCGCTGTGCCACCAGCAGCAGCACCCTTAGACACACCACCGTCAGCCCCAGCAGCTCCAGCACTCCCAGTACGAGCACCTCCGGGACCAACGACACTAACACCTCCAGCAGGCAAAGGACCAGCACCACTCTCAGCTCCAGTGACGCCAGCAGAAGAACCCCCAGCAGTAGAACCCTGAGGTGCAGAAGCGCGACGCTGACGGCGACCGTACCAGTCGTGCAGCTGCTGGGAGGTGAGAGGCACACGCGGACGAAGACGGCTACTCCAAGGAGACCGCGGAACAGCAGTCTCAGAACCCTCAGGCGACTCACCCCCAGACTCAGCACCCCCAGGCTCCGCACACGCAGGCTCAGCACCCCCAGACTCAGCACCCCCAGACGCAGGACCTCCAGGCTCCTCACGCGCAGGCTCAGCACCCCCAGGCTCCGTACCCTCAGGCCCCTCACGCCCAGCTCCCCCAGACTCAGCACGCCCACGCTGCAAACCCCCAAGCTCCACACCCCCAGGGACAGCACCACCACCAGCAGGACCGGAGTCACCAGTGACCTCAACAGGCGCAGGGACGGGAGGGTCTACCTGAGAAACACCTGAAGGAGCAGGACCTGGCGCGGGGAGGGGGTCTACCTGGGGAGGACCTGGGGCAAGAAAGAGCGGCGGGAGAGGGCGAGGAGCAGTGCAGTAGGGGAAGAGGCGGTAAAAGGGGACTGACTCGTCAAAGGTGACGTCCTGGGACGCAAAGGCACGGCGCGAGGCGGGGTCGTAGAACTGCCAGCCAGGCGCGTCAGGGACGAAGCCAAGGAAGACGCAAGGAATGGCACGAGGGGAGAGCTTGTCCGCGGTGGTATCGCGAACAAAGGCACGAGCACCCCAGACCCGGAAACGCGACGCGTCGCCAACCTTCCCCGTCCACAGCAGTGTGGGCGAGGTCTCCGGCAAGGAGACACGGGGCCAAAGGTTGAGCTGATGCGCGGCGTACCGGACCGCAAACGGCCACAGAAAATGGGGGGCAGCCGCATGGATCATGGAGGTACGAGCGACCTCCATGACTAAGCCAATGCGGCGCTCAGCAACCCCATTCTGCTGCGGAGAGGCCGGAAGCGTGAAAGTCTGGCGGATGCCGTGCTCCGCACAGAAGGCGGCCAAGAGGTCTGAGGAGAACTCACCACCTCTGTCAGAGTGCAGACGCAGGACAGGAAAGTCCGACTGGAACCGCTCGCGGAGCTGGAGATGAGTAGCGCGGATCCAGGGGATCAAAACATCAGGGACATCCCCCTTGCGCTGCAAGGGGAAGACCGTGGTGTAGCGCGTGTAGTCGTCGACAACCAGCAGGAAGTACCGCTCGTGGCCCTGTCCACGGACGCGGGCTGGGCCCCACACGTCCAGGTGGAGAGTCTGCAGTGGAGCCTCTGTGGGAGGGAACGAGGAGGAGTGAGGAGCGGCGCGCTGCCGCCCCTCGACGCAAGGAATGCAGGGCGGCGCAGGCGAGGGAGGGAGGGCAGGCAGAGACCTGGGAAGACCAGAGACCAGAAAGCGAGAGTGCATGCTACGAAGGCGAGGCAGGGAGGGGTGGCCCAGGCGGTGGTGAGTGTCGTGAGACAGCCGGCGACACTCACACTGGGTAGCTACCTGAGCAGACGCGTGCAGCTAAGGAGACAAAGTGGTGGAACGCGACGCAGTGGTGAGGGTGTACAGACTGGACCCTGGCGCACGGGTGAACGTGGCCAGGTGGCGGCCGGTCTGGGAGCACGTACAGATCGCCACACGCTGTCGGCCAGGGGTGAAGGTGTCAACACCCGCATCCTGGAGGACAGCGTTGCTCACCAAGTTCGTAGAGAACGAGGGGAGGTGGAGACCAGACAGCTCACCAGACGGGACCGCCGTACACGGAAGCACAGTGGAAGACCGTGCAAGCACTGGGCCCCCAGAGGGGTCAGCCAGTGAGACAGGAACAGGTGCAGGAAGGGGGGTGACTGTGGTACTGTCGCGAAAGAAACAGCGGGAAGCACCAGAGTCAAGTGTAAAAGTGTGCAAGGCCTGTGCAGGCGCAGTACCAAGGGGAGCAGACTCACAAGCACCTAGTGCTGCAGGGGCTATACCAGGGGCTATACCAGGATCCGGCGGCACACACAAGTAGCAGTCACCCTCAGCACTAACAGACAATGCATACATAGCAGCTAGAATAGCCTCATAGTCAAGATCAAAGATTGGTACATCACGCCTAAGCAAGTCTGCCCAGTTGGGGAACTCAGTAGCATCAGGAAACTTGGCGCGCGAGGCGTCGCTAAGTCGAGCGAAGCAGCGCTGCTCAGTGTGAAACCCTGTGCACTGGCGGTTAGCGCGGGGACCTGTGCGGATGATATAGGGGCAGCGACCAGGACCCCCAGAAGCCCCACGCCCGGCATACCAGTCAAGAAGCTGCTGGGAAGTGGGGGCCTGGCGCTGACGCTGCTGCTGCTGCTGCTGCTGCTGCTGCGGCTGCTGCTGCTGGCCCTGACCACCACTGGCACCACCGCTCCCTCCTCCCCCACCGCCGCTGCCGCCCCCTCCACCGCCCCCAGTGCCTCCGCCGCCCCCACCACCACCTCCACCCCCTCCACCCCCGCGACCACCCCCACCACCTCCACCGCCCCCGCCGCCTGCACCACCGCCGCCTCCACCGCCGCCCCCACCGCCCCTGCCACCCCTGCCGCCCCTGCCGCTGCGACGCTTCCCACTAGGAGCGGAAGCAGCCCCGACCTCCTCAGCACCAAGGTAGTCGTGAGCAGCAGTTGCGGAGGCGTAGGAGGGGGTGAGAGGGGAGGGGGAGCACCCCTCAAAGAGGGGAGAGCGCGGAGTGCCACGAGCAGCACCTACAGCGAGGATGTTCTTCTCTGCTGCTAGGAGGTGCTTCTCGAAGTCGTCGACAGTGAGAGTGGGGGGGTCTAGCGCTAGGAAGTGGTCCCTGACCGAGCTAAGAGTGTCAGGGAGGCGGGTGACGAGGAAATAGAGAGTGAAGTACATCGGGGGGGGGGGGGGGGTTTGCGGCGCAAAACTCGGCTGAAAGGGCGGCACGAAAGCGAGTGTCAGTAGCGCGCAGGTGGGAAATGAGGTCCTCAGCAGTGGTGAACGAGGAAAGGTCGGGGAACAGGTAGGGTAGCATGAGTCGACCTATGGCTGCAGTGGCCGGGGAGGAGTAGCGCGCAACTACAGCGTCGTACAGTGTCTTAGCAGTTTTGTGCTGGCTGAAATGCGCGCGCTCAGTGATCGGCAGATGGTTCCTAATCGCTAGGCGTGCAGCAGCATCGCGAGTCTGCCACTGCGAGCGTTCGAGAGCAGGAGCATCAGCAGCAGGAGCAACGGCAGTGCCAGACACGTAATCGAACAGTGAAACGCCCTCTTTGGCATCAGTCAGAAGGAACAGTTGCAGGTCATCTAGCCACACAGTGAACTCTATGGGGCGACCGTCAGGTTCGAACGCGAGAACATTAGGCGTCGTCATAACAGCAGTAGGCAAAGGCAGCAGAAAGCAGGCAGGCAGTAGACACGAGGCAGTAGGCAGTAGGCAGCAGGCTAAAACTTAGGCAGTAGGCAGTACAGGCAACGTGCAGGGCAGTACTTGCTGCACCCGAGCTCCGAAGGTGGGGCTCTAGACTGTGAAAGGCCGTACAGTGTGAAGGCAGTGGGTTCGGCAGCAAGGAGCCTTACAGGCAAGCACACAGGTAGGGCGCGCGCGGCTGCTGGCTGCGTAACCCTAAGGGCCGCACGTGGCTCTCTGCTGCGCGTGGCTACGTGCTGCGCGCGGCTCTGGCTGCACGTGGCGACGGGCGGCGGGCTCTACGTCGCGCGTGGGCGGCGGGCTCTACGTCGCGCGTGGGCGGCGGGCTCTGCTTAGGCTGCGCGCGGGCGGCGTAAGGGGGGGCGCGCGGGCTCGACGTGGGCTACGCGGGCGACGCCGACCGGCGCGCGGCTCTACAGCAGGGTCGCGCGCTAAAAAATAAGCGACGCGCGCGAGAAAAAATTAAGTGACGCGCGCTGCCGCCGAGGCGCGCGCGGTCAGGAGATAAGGCTTACAGGCAGGCAGGCCGTTGGTAACACGGTAACGGGTGGGCCCTTAATCTCTTAGGTCCTAAGAACCTGCTCTAGATGCCATGTTAAGATACCTAGGCAAAAGGTAATTGAATTAGGTCAAGGTGGGTACAAGACTAGGGTGTCGAGGAACTTTGTGTACCCCCTAGTGCTAACCCCCATACAGCCTAGCTAACCTAAACAGGTATATGTATATAATTTGACATATGAGAGGAGTGGGGGTATGAGAGGAGGAGGCAATGAGAAGAGTGGGTGTATGACAGAAGTGGCGGGTGTGATTGGAAAAGGGGGGTATGAAAGGAGTGGGGATATGAGAGGTGCAGGGGGTATGAGAAGAGTGGGGGGTATGAGAAGAGTGGGGGGTTATAAGAGGGGTGGTGGATATGAGGGAGTGGGGGGTATGCGAGGAGCGTGGGGGTATGAGACGAGTGAGGGGTATGAGAGAACGAGGGAGGTATGGGGGTAGGAGAGGAGAGGAGGGGTTTTCAAATCAAAATGCATATCGATAATGCATATATTGAGAGCTGAGTGCGTCTCTCAAAGTTCAACTCTCAACAATAGGAACAAATATATTTCAGACGCATATGTACTGGAAAAAAAAATCAGTGGGCATTTGTCAAAATAAATCTACTTACGGTAATTGCAACTCTTAAAGTGCAAACCTGAGAACTCACTTCTTTGGGTTCATTCCTCAAAGTGAATATCTGAACTCGAATCCTTTCTTCATGATTTTTTTTGTTTGCTTTTTTTCTCCACACATATTTCAGAGTGCATATGTTATAACGCTTAGATGCAACTATCCAAATGCAGATATCGCAATGTTTATGGATGCATATTTCAGAATCTAGCAGTTGACAAGTATGGGCGGAGTTGGGGTATGGGAGGAATGGGGATGAGAGGGTTGGCGGTTCTGTGAGGAGTGGGGAATTGAGGGGATTGGGGGGTACGAGAGAAGTGGGCAGTGTGACAGCAGTGGGGGGTATGACAGGAGTGGGGGGGAGGGGAGGCAGGTGTTGGGAATTAAGAGTAGGGGGGAGGGTATCACAGAAGTAAGGAATTGGGAAGGAGTAGGGTGATGAATGCATAGTGTGATGTGATGCATATAACAACAGCATTCTCTCTGGGTGCATCTCTGACATCGAATCTCTGACATCGAATCTCTGACATCGAATCGAATCTCTGACATCGAATCGAATCTCTGACATCGAATCTCTGACATCGAATCGAATCTCTTACATCGAATCTCTGACATCGAATCGAATCTCTGACATCGAATCGAATCTTTGACATAGAATCGAATCCCTGAAGACACATACCTCAGAAAGAGTATCTCCGCTGGTGCATACAGGTATCTCCATATGCAGATGTCACAATGAGAATGTTCAATTTAAACGTTGGGCAAGACAAGCAAGGTCAGAGAGCACACTACAAGTCTCTAAACAGTCCCATCCAGTCATTCACCATCTCCCCCGCCACCAGCTTCACTGCTGCAGCTCAGCTAGGCCATGGATTCTAGAATCCATCTCTTCAAAATCATCAAGCGGAATGAATAGTGTGCTTAGAGTGCTTATTTCAGAATAGATACTTGAGAGGGAATATGTCAGAATGCATTTGTCAGCTCACATCTCTCAGCATCCCTCTCTCAAGTTGAACTTTCAGAATGAATATCTCAGAATGCATGTCCCCGAATGCATTTTGCAGAATTCAAGAGCTCATGTCCATACATACATGACCATGCATCATCATCCAGGCATGACTATCACATGATCCTTGCATGCCTAAAAGGATGCATACAATGACGGTACATCAAACTACCGAAACCGTGCCATGGCTCGTTACACTTGATTGCAACCGGGATGAAGTTGACAAGTCGATTGGAACCACAGGACCCCTGCTGGTTCCCGTGAAGCTTCTTCAGATAGTTTCTCGCACTTTCAGATTTACCAAGCATACATGCCTGCTGCATTCACGAACACCCTCCTTACAATTTACCAAACCCCATTTTCAAAATTGTCCCATCCAGACCACCGTTTCCCCCCCCCCTTCATTTTCACATACCTCGGGAATGGGGTCATATCCCAGCTGAACCGCAGCTGCCATGGGGTAAGTTGCAAGTCTCGCATGAACCATTCATCCAGCAGTTGACAAAGTCAGCCCGTTGAACGACAAGACAAGTGAATTGCACTCTGAATGATTTTCAATATTCTGATAGCTGACGATTTTCATGCTGAGTGTGCCATGCCATGATGATGTGCATGCTGAATGCCACATAGGATGATGATTTGTATGTTATAGGTGTCATGACATGATTATTAACATTCTGGATATTTCTATGCATGATGATATCTCGTGGCATGATAATTCGCATTTGTTATCAATTTGGCATGATGGAATGAAGAGTGGGCGTCTCTTGAAAGTGTCATGGCCGGATCACTTGCACACTGAATGCCTCATGGCTTTGTCATGGCTGCTGAATATCTTAAAGAGTGATGAATTGCACACTGAATCTCTTATGGCTTCATAAATTTCATGGCACATGACTAGAAACATGTTGTATTGCATTAGGATGGCTTATGACATGATGAAATCATACGGAATGACTTATGGCAGGCATGATGACTTGCATGCTGAATGTGCAATGGCATGATAACTTGCATGGTGGAAGTCACATAGAATCATGACTTAAGTGCCGCATGACTCATGGCATGATGATAAGCATGATGCATGCTCTATGCGTGATAAACCGAATGCCTGAAAGCATGATAATTTACATACCTGATCTTTCATGGCACCATGAAATGCATGAAAAATGTCCTAAAGCTCTCTGCCAAGATAGTCCAACCTTATTAAGGTTGAGCGCTATGCAGTTGGGTAGGTGAACTGGAGTCGAGCCAGGATATGGTAGCGATACTCGTTCTGCCTTGCCCAACACAGGGGGGTAGGAGAGGAGTGGGGGATGGAGGGGGAGGGTATGAAAGGATAGAGGTTACTCATGCTGGAAATCCATGTGTCAGATTGCATACTGAATCTGAGAATGAACATCTCAGTATGGATGCTTCCAAATGCATATACGAGGGTGCACGCATCAGTATGCACACAACATAATGCTTGGCTCAGATTGAATGTCTCAGAAATGTAATGCCATGATGCATGTTCCAACATGCATGTCTCAAGTTCAAAATTATTGAATCCGTCCATTTTATGTAAACTAATTAGAAGCTAATATTCCCTCATGAACTCTTGTGATTTCTTCACAAACAAAACCTTTTTCTAAATCATCTGTTGCAACTTTTTTTTCTTAACCATGATCGACAAATTCATCCTGTAGTGCCACGCGTTTTTACCAAGTCTTTGCTATCAAGCTGAATGGCAGATATGAAGCGATGTCAGTTTTGAAGCATTCAGCCCATAGAGGTATGTGATCTGGTAGGAATTGCTACGTTTGTTGCATGATGTGTTATGTACCATACACAGCATGGCCAAGAGCCAAGAAAACAGCAAATTCACCCTAGCTTTTGAAACTACCAAGCTTCCTGACAAACTTCGCTACAAATACCAAGAATCATCCTCTTCTGGATCTGTGCATTCAAAACTTATCTCCAGCCCATACATCCTGTAGATGTCATGAGCTTGTACCAAGTCTCCTCTACTATCCTTCACGTGATTGCACTCTTGCACGCCCAAGTAGCGCAGCATCCTCAGCTCTGTCAAGTCCTCCGGCAGAGCTTCCAAATCCCCACAACTGTTCAGATTGAGTCGCCTCAGTCTGGTCAGACTACCGCAACCGGAAGGGAGGGAGCGAATGCCGGTGTATGAAGTATCCAGGTCCTGGAGGCATGTGAGGTGGGTGAGAGAAGCAGGCAGGTGCTGCAGGGCCTTGCAACCGCGCATTTCCAGCTTGCGCAGCCGAGTCAGAGCACTGATGCCAGCAGGGAGAGATGGTAGGAGACTGGATGTTATGATATCCAATGAAGTCAAACACTGCAGCTCACACACGCTTGCCGGAAGCTCTCTCAAGCATGAATTCTTGACTTGCGGCCTCCGCAGCTGCGGCAAAGAAGACCCAATGCATTCAGGGAGTCTTGACAGCTTCCCAGTATAAGCATCTGGATACCTCGCAACTCCCCAAATCAGCAAGGAGTGAAGGTGCGGCAGGAGAGGAAAGGGTGAGGGGAGGTCCTCAGCTTCATTCACCAGTTCCAGATTCAGCTGCCTCAGACGCGATGCACCCATGGCCGCTGCCAGGCTGCTTCCAGCATCCACCTTACTGAGCGTGAGAATCCTCAGGTGTGGCAGATCGGGCATGTTGCAGCGAGGAGCGAGCTGCGTGTCACTCGGCATGGCTAAGATCTCCAGGGAGGGAGGGAGGGATGCAGGAGGTTCAGCCAGCCGCTTGCAACGAATCAGCTCCAGCCGCTTCAGCCTTGTGCAACCATCCAGCCTTGGGACTGAAGAGAGCCGGTCGCAGCCATCAACCACTAAGATCTCCAATCCAGTGAGGCATGAGACGGAATCTGGAAGCCGTGCGATTTCAGAGCAGGAGCACAAGTGCAGGTGCTGCAGGTTACTCAGCATCCCTATGTCCTCAGGAAGTTCTGCAACCATGGAGCGATCAATCTCAAGATGTGTTAGGGCAGAGAGCTGCGTGAAGGAAGATGGGAGGCGCCGCTGCTCCTCACAATTCGCTTCCAAAAGAAGGGTTTTCAGGTTCCTGAGCGTTCCGATGTCATCTGGAAACATCAGCAGCGGTGACGGTCCAAGATACAGCGTCTCAAGAGCAGTGAATGAGCAGAATTCCGCTGGCAGCTCAAGAAGATCCTGGCAACTGAGGAGAGAGAGGGATTCCAGGGATGTGAGCTCGCAGAGGGAGTCAGGGAGGTATGTGATATACAACGAGTTCAGCTCCAACAGTTTGAGAGCCGGCAGCTCTCCAAGGTTTTGTGGAAGGCTGGAAAGCTGAGAGCAAAAAGCGATGTGCAAGCTCTCCAACTGTCTGAGGGAGGCCAGCTCCTTTGGCAGCTTAGTTAAGTTGTTGCAGCAGAAAAGGTTCAGCTCCCGCAGACCCGGCATCAGATCTGCAATGTCAGTGCGGAGAATCTTACGAGAGTGGACCCATCCAATTTCTAACCGTTGCAGATTGGTGCCTGGTGAGCCTGAAGGAAACAACTTGTAAAAAGATTCGCCGCAACTGACTTGCAGCGACGTCAGACAGGGTAGCCGTAGAGATGGGGAATAACGAGAGACATTGGCAATGGTGTCATTAGTTATGAAAAGACTGGAAAGGTTTGGAAGACGACAAAGGCCTAAGAATTGCCGAGTACTGAGGTCTTGTGAGGCTATGACGAGAGTGGAGAGAGAACGGAAACTGGCAAAACCTGGAGCTTCTAAAACATTGGAGTCTGTTAGTACAAGAGTGCGCATGCGAGTTAGTTGGAGGAAGGAAGGAGGCAGCTTGACATCTCGGTGGAGGCAGAAGAGCGAAAGCTGCTCCATTCCTGTGCACCGCCTGAAGAGCTGATCCAAACCAGCTTGTGTTACTGGATGCCGATCTTCAGTTATTGGATCTCCATAGCCTTCGAAGACAGCAGCAGTTTCGATGTCAAAGAGGTTGATCCTGCTTCCCACGTGCAGCGCCTTGAGCTTAGGGCAGGTGGAGGCGAGGTGAGCGAGGAACGCGTCGTCGATGCTCTCCACACTGCCGTCGTTCAAGTGGAGGTGGGTCAGATTCGGGAAACAACTGATGGCGTTGGCCAGATCTTCGCGGGAGACAACGAGATCCTCTCGGACAGAAAGGCTGCTGACGTGGCGCCGAGCGAGACGACGCCAGTCACGGGAGACGGAAGCGATGAGGAGATTCCATGCGGTGTCAGCGTAAGCAGGAGGTGCTTGCACGGGAGAGATGCTCTTCTCAGACCGATACGCACCAATGAAATTGGGCCATTGACTCAAGCACGTATACTCGTCGCTATCAGATTCGCCTACTACAGGCTGGCTGGTATGCCAGAATATTTTCACAAGGAGGTGAGTCGGAAGGTAGTTTATATGTGTGGACTCCATACTGCGAGATCGAGCACTTGGGTACTAATCTGGACGCGGACTGCTAAGGATGTAAACAAAGGACGGCTCTGGTAGGGCTCGGAAGGGCTCGGAAGGGCTCGGAATTCAAGAAGAGAAGCAGTTTCAGAACTTATAAAACTAATCATAGGCTCGATAGTTAAGGTCACTCCTGTTCTTCCTGACTAAGACGACCCCAGCTAGGAGCTACCGTTGCTACGACTGCGTGAAGTCGACTACTCACCTGGAGCAGCGCAACGCTGGGTCGCTGCCGGAGAATGCGTGCGCTGCGGCCAGCAAAATGCTCATTCACCTGGCCCTGTGCTTGCAGCAGCAGCTACCTCGAATCTACACGTGGCTTGACTACATCGCAGCGCGCAGTTCAGCTCCACATGCAGCTCGACGGAATTCGAGTCGCTAACAAGGCCAGCTCTTAGTTCAGACGTCGAGCTCTCCAGCAAGAGCAAATGGAATGGTCTGAGCTGAGAGAAAGCTGAGGTGAGGAGGAGGCTCTAGGGTTTGGTTGGGTTGCCTTGCCTGCCCAGATTTTCTTTTCCGCACAAGGCCTTCCGCCAATCTCGCCAACCTTCATCAGCTGCTTTGCGCGCCAGTGTCCCAGCCAGACCTGTCGCTAGGCCTGGGGACCACATTGCTGGGTGCGGGACGGACACGAAGACACGTTTGGCTAGGCCTAACTTGGTTTGGGAAATAGCGAAGACATCTATATTAGAACAGTCTTGGCTGCAAAATTCATTGAAATGTATAATATTCTGATAAATTTGTGTGACTCTAAAAGTTTGAACATGGAAGTGCAGAAGTCGAGTTAATGCATGCCACTAGCATTTTCAGATTCATAGGTTTTCATTTCAGCTGAAGATAAACGTTCACACCATACGTCGGATGACGAATACCCCCCGCACTGCACTGCACTCCACTGCATTAGGTAAATAATCAAATAGAATAAACAAATACAATAACATTCAAATAAGTAGAGTCTGGTGCTAAGACATTAAGCCGCAAGAGCTGTGTGGTATGCTAAATACTGTAACGACAGGTGCTGTGAACGACCTAAGGTGGCTTGCACAGGCGCATGCCCTTGTATAAGCGGTTGTTCGTACACACATAACCCGTGTTGTACTGGGCCAGTAATCGTGACGAGCTCTTGAAATACAGAGCAATGATGCGCGCACATGTGTCTCCTGTCACAACTGTGTACATCAAGTTCGTCACACATCGAGAAGCGCCGAGTAGCAGACTTGATTTCCCTCCGCGTACACACACCTGCACGCAGAGCAAGTGGAATTAGGACAAAAAAAGTTGGGGTGACTGGGGGATTGGAAAAGCTGGTGTGTGGAAAAGGAAGAGTTGGGGCGAATGAGGGGGGTGGGAGAGTGGGGAGCTCTTCTCATGTGCCACCTCCATTGGGCGCTCAGAGGCGGACGTGCAGCCCTCATTATGGTGTCATAGCTGTCGCCCTCTGCTCACACTGTCTCCCTCTTCTCATACTGTCGCCGTCTGCTCACACTTATTACCTGTTGGCCTAAAAGCATCTGTTCGCCCACGTTGCAGTTGATTCCTGGGTTCAACGTGTAGAACTCCTGGGCGCTGAGAGGTGGACGTGCAGCCCTCATTATTGTGTCACAGCTGTCGCCCTCCGCTACAGTCACAAACTCCTGGCACGCTGGCATGTCCGGTGTGCCATGCGCCACGCACACCTGCATGCACAAGAAACAGAGTACAATGAAGATATTGAGAAAGTCGGCGTTCATCAAGAAACAAGCCTGCAGCCTTTCACAAGCCTGCAGCCTTTCACAAGGCAGATCGCTATTCCACAAGAGGAGGGGTGCAAAAGAAATGCTGTGTTCTCAAGCATAGTTTATACTGATGCTCTCACATGTGCCTTGTGCACGCATGCTCTCACCCATGCCTTGATCACCCATGCTCTCACACATGCCTTACTCACCCATGCTCTCACACATGCCTCCCACCTCTTGACCATCCTGCAATCCCCACCTGTTGCCCTGCCTTTAGCCTCCCACACGGCAGGTCGTCATTTAGCTTGAATTGCGAGCAAGACATGCTGAACGCTGCTGCAAATGCCTTGAGCACCCATGCTCTCACACATGCATTGAGCACCCATGCTCTCACACATGCATTGAGCACCCATGCTCTCACACATGCATTGAGCACCCATGCTCTCACACATGCATTGAGCACCCATGCTCTCACACATGCATTGAGCACCCATGCTCTCACACATGCATTGAGCACCCATGCTCTCACACATGGATTGAGCACCCATGCTCTCACACATGCATTGAGCACCCATGCTCTCACACATGCATTGAGCACCCATGCTCTCACACATGCCTCCCACCTGTTGCCCGGCCTTTAGCCGTCCACACGGCAGGTCGTCGTTCAGATTGAGGAATTCCGAGCGAGTCATGCTGAATGCTGCAGCGATGCTCTCACACGTGTCATCCTGTCATTGGTCGCACGCACAGAAACAAACGGCGTGAGGGATTCCTAACCAGCAGAAACTAGCAGTGTCAGACTGCAGATAAAGAAAGCGTCTCCACAAGCATCGCACGACTTGTGAGGCACCTCAACAAAAGAAAACGGCGTGAGGGGTCCCTAACCAGCACTTTCAGACTGAAAATAATCGCAAAAGGGATCAAGCGTCTCTACAAGCATGGAATGAGCATTTCAGCATCGTGTAGAACGAATGCGGATCAATTACGGTGAACAGCTGTTTTGTGGACTCACAGTAGTGATAGTATAGGGAGTGCTTATGGGCTTACAGCGGTGACAGTGTAGGGAGTGGCGCACAGGGTGCCATCACTGACATAAATGTCGTCCCCAGTGGCAAGGCTGGAGCAGTTGAGCTTCTGGACGGGGGGTGGGGATTGGGATGGGGGGAAGAGGGGGGCAAACAAGCAAAGGACGACTGAGACAGGGACAGCATAGGGAGTGGCACACAGGGTGCCATCACTGACATAAATGTCGTCAACAATGACAAGGCTGGAGCAGTTTAGCTTCTGACCAGTCCATTCATTCACATGGGAGGAGGAGAGGGGGAACGAAGGGGAACGCACACAAGGGAAGGACGACTGGACGACTCATGAACAACGATCGGGGCCGGACACACGAAGAGAGAGCGATTATGGTCACAGTGGCCTCTGACATGCCAAATGTCGACCACACAATGTCACATGAAGCAGGCTATATGTATGTGGTGATGGTGCTGCGATGCACTAGTGGCAGGGACACATTGATGCATGGTGGCATGCGGGTCGAGTTTTGCCCACCGGGTTAAGCTGAGTGAAGTTGGCCTCTGACATGCCGAATGTCGACCGCACACTGTCACATGTCAGCCCTGGCACCACGTGGACCTCTGAGGGAGTGACACCTGGCATGGAAGGAGAGGAGGGAGGGGTGGGCGAGGGGGGTTCGGGCGGCATTGTTCTGACACCAGTTAAAAGCACACATGAAGGTGGGGGAGATTGGATGAGGAGGAGGCAATGTACTGAGTGGTGGACAGCTGAATGGGTTCTTCACATGAATGTAAGTAGAACCTTGATTTCCAAGCCTTTGACCTGGTAACATTTTGTGCGGTGAGAAGAAACGAGCAGGAACGAGAGCAGTACCTGGCACGCAGACAGGGGTTTCATCGGGTCTCTCGTCTGCCACAAACCCCGGTGGACACAAGCAGTTGTAGCCGCCCACCCCGTCATCCAGACATGTGCCAACCTGGCACGGGTTGGCTGCTGACATGGCGCACACGTGGACTGGCAGAGGGGAAGGGGTGGGTGGAAGGAACAGAGGGAAAGAACGAAGCGGAAGATGGGGTGGATGGCGGGGGGGACTCTTTGAGGGATGAAGGGTAGAGGATCCAGGGCATTCAGTGCTGAATTTACCTCAGAGAGAGGAGTGTGATGCTGGAATGCAGGCATACCAGCATCACACTAAAAGCACTGAAAGCACATGTGGTGGACTGGCGTGGTGGTGGGAAAGGTAATTTTATGGGGCGGGGACTGTGGGTTGTGTGACCTAGCCTACTCTTTTTTTGCTGCTCACCCGGAATGCATGTCTCAGATCCGTCGATATTCTTGGCAGCAGTGAACCCAGGTGCACACGCACACTTGCTCTTCCCCGCACGGTTACTGCACTTGCCGCTGCCACACGGGTTGATGGGCTGACAGGGGTGCGAACCAGCTACCACTGGGTATAAGGCAGGAGTGGTGCTGATGCCACAGATGCCGTTGCCTGTATGTGGTGTGGGGGATGGGGGGGTGGGGAGAGGAGATGGAGAGATGGATAGGGGCAATGGAGGAATGGATAGCGCCACACGGGTTGATGGGCTGACAGGGGTGCGAGCCAGCTACCACTGGGTATAAGGCAGGCGTGCTGTTGGAGCCACAGATGCCGTTGCCTGTATGTAGGTTGAGGGGAGATGGAGAGATGGAGAGGCGGATAGGAATCATGGTATGGACAGTGAGAGTTGAGTGGTGCATTGAGGGGCCATGTGGGTGGATAGAGTGGTAGAGGTGACTGGTCAAGAGGGCACGTAGAAAACTATGAATCAATCACGCTGGGAAAGAGGGAGTGAAAATAAGTACGCGCGTTTGCTTTCCATTCTGTCACATTCAAAATATTATGCTTTCGGTCAAAACACTAACAACCCCTGGACTTGACAGGGCAACACTTAAGCTACTTTATTTACTTCCGTTCTACGCAAAAACCAACAAAAAGAAGCATAAGAAAGATGTACCTGCTTCAATGGCCATCTGCATGAAGCCGCCCTCGCCCCAGGTGGATCCCCAGGTGTTTTGGAGAATGAAGTAGGGCGTCACTCCCACCATGCTGTACCCCACCAGCAGCACGATGTGATTCACCACTCCATTCGCGAAACAGTCTGGGTCCGCATAGATGAAGCCCTGAAGGGTGTGGAGAAGGGAAGAAAGAGACTCGTGAGGCCCTCAATAGTCCCCTCTATTCGCGAAGCAAGCTGGACCCGCGTAATTGAAGCCCTGAAGGAATTAGGGCTGGAGGAGAGTTGATGGAGGGAGAGAGTCGAAGGAGAGCAAGAGAAGGTGTTGTGAAGGATGAAGTAGGGCGTCACTCCCACCATGCTGTAACCCACCAGCAGCACGATGTGATTCACCACTCCATTTGCGAAGCAATCCGGATCCGCATAGACAAAGCCCTGAAGGTTTTAGAGTTGAAGGAGAGCGAAAGAAAAGGGTGACTTCTTAGCCAACTCAAAAGCAATCTGGATCCGCACAAATGAAGCCCCAAAGGGTAGACTTGAAGGAGAGAAAGAGAAAACAAAGGTCCAATCAGCACGATTAACCTCTGGAAACACCTTACCACTTCTTGGGGGACTTTTCGGTAATCTTGGACTTTTTCTTCCCACTGCATTGATTGATCTCCTTCCTCCATACATTTCCCTTCCCCGCCTGGCAGAACTTCCTTGCTCTTCCCCGTGCATGGCTTGCTCTTTCTGGCGTGATGTACCGTCATCAGCCTCGCCCCCAAAGTATGCTACCGCCCTCCTTCACACCTCAACAGTTGCTAGATTTCTCTCTGTCAGTCACTGCTGATGGTTGCACCACTTACAACTTGGCCCCATTCTGTTACACGATGTACAGCTGAACTCACCCCCTGGTAGTTGATAAAGGAGAGTTGATCCGCCTCCACGTTGGCAATGATTGGCTGTGCCTGCAGCGCCAGCACCATTCCCAGCCAACCGGGGACCGACACCTGTCACGTCACAGCAGCAAGCAGTACGTGAAGAGGCACCAGGGAAGCACAGGTAGTAGGTGGGGTGATGTGAGGAGGAACACAACACAACAGCTGGGTTGAGTGCGGTGACAGGGGGTCAAGCCAGTTCAGCCCACCTGTCCGCTTCTGTACAGCGAGCCATGTGTATTGAGCCCAGCAGACTACAGCTGGGTGGAGTGTGGTAACAGGGGGTTCACGCTGATTGAACATACCTGTTCGAACATGGAGATGGCGAAGCGGCCAGAGAGGGGGTGGATGCCGGGCACTTGAGGTGGGAAGGCAGGGGGAGGAGGGGAGGAGGAAGGGGGAACCGGGGTGGTAGGGGGCAGCTTGGGTGTCTGAATCGGCCTTCTGAGCCGCCGGAAGAGTTGGGAGAAGAGGGAGGAGAAGGATGGGGAGGGGTGCGTGCGCTTGTCGTCGTCTTCATCGTCCTTTGTAACCAAAGGTGAAGTTGAAGTTGAAAGTGCTGAAGGTGACGTTGAGGCTGAAGCTGAAGTTGAAGATGCTGACGTTTTGCCTGCTGATGTTTTGACTGCTAAAGTTAATGTTGATGTGGGTACGGCACGCTCGGCTGCCCCCCGAACCAGCGCTTGCCGCCCTCTGCCAGCAGCAGCAGTAGTAGCAGCAGGCTTGGAAGGTGATCGGTCTCCCCTAGTTCGTGATTTCGCAGGCCCGGCAGAAGGTTTGGCAGCAGGCTTGGAAGCTGAGGTTGAAGCCTTGACAGCATGCGCTGCAGCCTTCTGACGCTGCTGCTTCAAAGGCCCGGAAGCAGGCCCGGTGAGAGGTTTGGACAACGCCTTGGTGGGAGGTTTGGTGGTAGGCTTGACAGCTGCAGGTTGTGGTTTGGACTGACGCGAGTTGCGTTTGGCAGCAGCTGCAGGCTTCAAACTTGTTGGGAGAAGCTGAGGGGGAGGGGCGGGCAGGAGAAGAGGGCAGGGAGAGGCCAAAGGCAGGTGGCTCAGGCAGGTGGCTGTTCATTTCCTCTCTAAGCAGGAAGCAAATATCCGTAATCATTGGTTTCAGAGTGTGCCCAGGAGGACCAACATTAACTTGCACACACTCACTCATTGAGCTGCCCACCTTGCAGTCACTGGCGTTCACCACTCCCGTATACGGCACTGCTTTCTCCGGCGATACCCCTCCCACAGCCGCCACAAACTGGAACGCGTCCGCCGGGATGCCACCTGTGCACTGCCACGTGCCCTGACAGCTCAGCACCTGCTGACTGGACAGGTTGGGATGGTTGGCGCCGTATGCTATCGCATAGGCTGCCTCTATTGCAGCCACTGGTACCAGAGCCCAGCAGGCAGCTGATTGAGGAAAGGGGGAGACGGGGGGGGAGAGTGAGGAGACAATGCGTAAGGAGAAGGAGATGGGAGAGTGGTTGCATGGTTGGCGCCACATGCTATTGCGTAGACTGCCTCTATTGCTGCCACCGGCACCAGAGCCCAGCAGGCAGCTGACAGCGGGGGGAGGGTGGGGGGGGAGCAGAAGCGATGCAGAAGGAGAAGGAGGTTGGGATGGTTCGCACTGTATGCTCTGGCAAAGGCTGCCTCTATTGGGGAGAGGGGGAGGGGGTGGGGAGGGGAGAGAAGATGTGGAATGAAGGAGAGGAAGAATAGTTGCATGATTGCTATCGCATAGGCTGCCTCTATTGCTGCCTCTGGCACCAGAGCCCAGCAGGCAGCTGATTGGGGAAGGGGAGGGGGGGGGGGGGGAGGGGAGGGCGGAGAGAACATGCGGAGAAGGAGGGGAATAATAGCTGCATGGTTGGGGCGAATGCTATGGCATAGGCCGCCTCTATTGCTGCTACCGGCACTAGAGCCCAGCAGGCAGCTGATTGGGGAAGGGGGGGGAGTGGCGAGGTGGAATGAGAAGGAGGAGTGTTGGCATGGTTAACCGCACACAAGGTTAGGATGGTTGGCGCCATATGCTATGGCATACGCTGCCTCTATAGCTGCCACAAGCACCAAATCCCAACAGGCAGCTGATCGGGGCGGAAGGGGGGGCAGTGGGGATGTGGAAGGAGAAGGAGGAGAGCTGGCATGGTTGGACACGCACAGAGTTAGGATGCTTGGCATCGTATGCTATGGCATACGCTGCCTCTATAGCTGCCACAAGCACCAAATCCCAACAGGCAGCTGATTATGGAGGGGGGCCCGGGGGAGGAGGGAAGTGGAGATGCAGAAGGAGAAGGAGAGGGAGAATAGTTGGCGTGCGTGGTTGGAATTGGAAGCGCACAGCACAGTCGGTTGACTCAGCTGCTTCCATCAAATCGTTTTCATGCCCCTCAACTCAAGCCACATATAGCTGCACCAGTGCTGCATGATTCACATTCCTTTCTGTCTATTCACACCCATCCCCTCGTTCACCACGCACCTCCCTTCCTTCATCAGCTACCACTGGCCCGAGCCTTGTACCACTCACCGCATAAGCCCTGGTCTTTCACGGGAGGCACCACCGTCACGTTCCTCCCTCACACAACCACCAGCCCTCGCCAGTCCACCACCTCTCGGTACGCCCAACAAGGCTGGGCAGCTGTGCCGGTGAACCCCAGGCTCACTTGCTTCCATCAAACCGTTTCGAAGTGACTTAAACCACCGCCACCAGAGCTGCACCATTCACATCAATCTCTAACTATTCATGACCCGGTGTCCCATTTCTCACTATTCACCCTTCCTCCCTCACCACTCACCGCACAAGCCTTGGTCTTTCACAGGAGGTACCACCGTCACGTTCCTCCCTCGCACGAGCACCAGCCCCCGCCAGTCCACCGCCACTCTGTACGCCCAAGAAGGTTGCGCAGCTGAGCCATTGAATCCCAGGCTGACGTGGCGGAAGAAGCGGTTGAAGCGGGAGGGGGTGGTTGCCGGCACGGCCTTGAAGTCTCGGTCTCTCAACCCCGGCCGGTGGCGCTGCTTCTGTGGGTCGTCTGAGTGGAGGGGACCGTTCAAGATGGGGAGAAGGGGAATTTGAGCAGAGTTTGAGTCGAATCAGAAGTGCGAGGGGGGGTCGCCGGCACGGTATTTAAATCCCGGTCTCTCAACCCCGGCTTGTGCCGCTGCTTCTGTGGGTCGTCTGAGTGGAGGGAAAGGCAATATGGGTGGTTGCTGTCACGGCCTTTCAATCCCTGTCCCTCAACCCCCCGTCTTCATGGAGGGGAGGGGAGCAAGATGGGGAGAAGGGGAACTTACAGACACAGACACACATGCGCATACACATGCACACACACACACATGCACACACACATGCACACACACACACATGCACACACACATGCACACACACACACACATGCACACACACACACACACATGCACACACACACACACACATGCACACACACACACATGCACACACACATGCACACAGACACACACACATGCACACACGCACACATGCACACACACATGCACACACACATGCACACACACACACACACACATGCACACACACATGCACACACACATGCACACACACACACATGCACACACACATGCACACACACACACATGCACACACACATGCACACACACACACACATGCACACACACACACACATGCACACACACACACACACATGCACACACACACACATGCACACACACATGCACACACACACACACATGCACACACACATGCACACACACATGCACACTCACACACACACACATGCACACACACATGCACGCACACACACACATGCACACACACATGCATACACACATGCACGCACACACACACATGCACACACACATGCACACATGCACGCACACACACACATGCACACACACATGCACACACACATGCACACACACACACACATGCACACACACACACATGCACACACACATGCACACGCACACACACATGCACACACACATGCACACACACACACACATGCACACACACACACATGCACACACACATGCACACACACATGCACACACACATACACACATCAAGGCTTACCTGCATCTGAGGTGTGTCCGGTGGAAAGGGAGGAGGGGGGTTTTGAGGCTTAGTTGCCGAACATGTGATGCGAAGGAAGACTTACACACGTGCACACACACACATACACACACACATACACACTCATACTCACATACACACTCATACTCACATACACACTCATACTCACATACACACTCATATTCACACACTCAAACACAATCATCATGGCATACCTCCATCCAATGGTATATCTGGTGGAAACGGAGGAGGCGGATTCTCAGGCTTAGTCGCCGAACAAGTAGGGTAACCACCCCCTTTCATCTCCACCGTATCCTCATAATACCCCTCCTCACACTCACACACGGGCACTCTTGAGGGCCCCTTGAGAAAGCACCTCCCATGCCCCCCACACACTCCTTGTGCACTGCCTACCCCACAAAACGCCAGACACTCCCCCTGCTTCCGCTGCCTCCCCTCCCCCTCGCACCCTCCCCCTCCTCTCGGGTTGAGGCAGTTCCCCCGCACTGAACCGTACTGAGACGGACTATAAAGGAGCAGATTTGCTGCTGCGAAGCCTCCCTGCTGGTCCTCCGGGCAGAAGGAAAGCTTTCCAGCCGAGATTTCGGCACGGGCAGAACCTGTGAAGAAGTTTTTTTCGACGTTGAAAGTGGCGAGAGGGAGAGAGGCGAGGGAAGGGGAGGAGAAACCCGAAGGGAGGGGACCAGCGAACTCGTTATTGGATATGTCGCTGTTAGGGAAATGGGGGCAAGGGAGGGGTGGGGAGGAGCTGTTTTTCTTTCGGATTTCTCAAAACCAGGACCGGGGAACTCATTGTTGGATTGCATATGTCCCTGTGAGGGGGAACGGGAAAGGGAGGGACGTGATATTGTTTCGAAGCAACTCGTTACTGGTTATGTTCGTGCGAGGGGTGAACGGAGGGGAGGGAGGCTGGAAACGGGAGTTGTGATGGCTGGAGCAGGACCGATGAATAGAACTGGAGGCAGTTTGGGGGAGAGAGGAGGTGGAGGGAGAGGAGAAGGTTGAGGAGGGGACGGAACCCAATAGGTCAGTCATTGTTGAAAACGTCATTGTGAGGGGTACAGTGGGGGAGAGGGGTGGGGTTGAAGGGAGGGAGGGTGGGGGTGGGGGGTGGGGTTGGTTAAAGGGTTTGCGGAAATTCGTTGAGGTGGTCTTGAGGCAGATTGTCAGTTGTTGAAAAACGGGTGCTTTTTTAGAAATCCTTCCTATTTGAGAATCCGAACGACTGTAGTCTGTAGGCATTCGAGAACAAACATGCGAGCACCATCCGCAGCCCACGTGTCTTGTACTGACAGCTCCTGCACCGTCCGCTCGAGGAGCAGTGTGAACCGAGTGCAAGGTAGCACACGAGGCGAGCAAGAGAGAACGAAGTAAGCCTATCCAGGGTTTCGACGAGAGTCTCAGGCCAACGTACAAGTAGACAAGGGTGGGCAGGTTGAGAAGTGATGGCGGCAGGTCGCCCGAGAGGCGATTCGTGCTTAAGTCCCTGGAAGAGGCGGAGAGGCACAGAAGGATGGAGAGCCGTGATGTGTGAGCGGGGCGGGGAGGCAGTGTTGGTGAAGTGGGGAAGGTAGTGCAAGTGGAGCAGCTGTGAGGGAAGGAAGGAGTGCCTGCCAGCGATCGCTGGGAAAGATTGATGGCTGCTGGTGCAAGGCGAAGGGACAAGAGTTAGGCGGGTGTGTGTGTTTGAGTCAGCGGATGCGAGGAAGCGAGCAGGCAGGGGTAGCCTGTGCAGCAAATTAAGGGGGTTTTTAAGCCAAAGAAGAAGCACCACCGATGCCGCATGGTACACACACAAATGCCTGAACGAAGAACATGCACTCAACATGTCTATCAGCCACACCACACCTCCTCTCCACCACCACATTACCAAACAATCCTGTCAATGGTTTACCACTCACTCTGTAATACACATGGTACCACGCGGTTTAAGACATTCCCTGCTAGGCACCCCACTTACAGCGCCTCAAGAGTTGTGATGCTCCCCAGCCCAGCTGGGATTGTCTCCGACAGCTCGTTGTCACTCAGAAGGCTGCGGCACAAATGCATACGGGCACAACTTAGTCCTTAAGATATGGTCACAGTGAGTCCACCTTTGACCGTACTGCCGCAACAGACGCAGCACCAGAAATCGTCAATGCACATGCATACACATGTACACCTTCACACTACATGTGTCTGCAAGGACACGGGCGCACACACTAACGAGTACTTGATGATAAGAAGGTAAGGGCGTCTCAAAAGCAGTACAAGTGCACTTTACGCCTCAACAGAAACTAGGACTCACAGGTACTTGAGGGCTTGGAGGTTGGAGAGCGGGGCGGGAATGGGTCCTGACAGCTCGTTTCTGCCCAGAGACCTGACAGGGATTGGGGTTCGGGTTTTGGGTTTCCGGTTTAGGGTTTGAGGTTTAGGCTTTCGGGTTTGGAGTTCGGAATTTGGGTTTTGAGGTCTGAAATGAGGTATAGTGTTTCGGGTTTCAGGTTAAGGTTTCGAGGTAGGGTTTAGCAGGGTCCTCAAAAACTTTTGTTAAAACCCGCGGGCCAAGATATTCAAGCTTAGGAAGGTTGGTTGGGAGTGAGGACGGTAATCGCCCGTGAGCCAATAGGAGTGTCGAAGTTGTTGGACGAGGTGGTAGAAACTCGGGATAATCACAGGCGATTTTGGGACACCCAACCAACACTAGAAAGGATGAACCAAATTTGGCCTTCTTGGCCCCCGGGTATTAGGAACACATGCGGCCTCACAAGCTGTACAATACATAGATAGTTGCAAGCATTGTATTGGTCGTTTTTGCATCATGCTTACAGTAGGGTTAGTTGGGTCAGATTTCCTATAGCATCCAGGAGAGCCCTCTACACGTGGAGCCTCACTCACATGTTGTATGTCAGTTGGTCCTAGGGTTTACAGCAGGGCCTCACATGTTATCATGTCATGCTTACAGCAGGGTTAGTTGGGTCAGGTTCCCTATAGCATCGAGCAGAGAGCCCTCTAACGAGTTATCGTTGAGATTTCTGAAGAGGAAGGGAGGAGGGAATGGAAAGAAGGAAGGTGGAGGGGGGGGAGGGGGGGGGTTTGATGTTGAGGGATTGGAGAAGTAAAAATCGTTTGGCACTTGGAAGATTAGCAGACAGAAAGAAAGGAGAACGAGACAAAGCGGTGGGAAAAAGTTGCACTCTGGAAGTTGTGATTCACGCGATGTGGTGGAACGAGGCGATGTGAGCAAGTAATGAAGGGAACCCCTCAGACGAGTCAGACTTGCTGCGGTCACTGCGAGCGATCTCGTCCCGCATGGGGCCACGTGGCGTGCGCGTGGCCCCATGCGGAACGAGCGCATCAGCATTCGCTGTGGATGTGCGTGAGCGAGACCCACAGACACACAGACCCACAGTTGTTGAAGCGACGTGAGCGTGAAGAGTGCGGACGGAAGCGACCCTTCCAGATTCCCGTTGCTGAGGTCCCTGTGGGGAGTTGGGGGCAGGGGCGAGGGATATGAAGGCTATTTTGAGTCGACTCAAAGTCATCTTGTCGAAGCGACGTGAGCGTGAAGAGTGCGGACGGCAGACACCCTTCCAGATCCGTGCTGCTGAGGTCACTGTGGGGGGAGCGGGAAGATGGCGGGGCGTTGGTGATTTGCGTCGACTCAAAGTCAACGGACGGCAGTCAACGGACGACAGTCAACGGACGACAGTCAACGGAGCGGGGAGTGGCGGATTGGGGAGCGGGGAGACGGCGGATCAGGAAGTGGGGAGACGGCGGATTGGGGAGCGGGGAGACGGCGGATTGGGGAGCGGGGAGTGGCGGATGAGGGAGCGGGGAGACGGCGGATCAGGGAACGGGAGGTGCCGGTGAGCGGGGAGATGGCGGATGAGGGAGCAGGGAGAGTTGGATGACGAATGAGGTAACGCAGTTGAGTGAGAAAAACGAGGGGACAAAGTCAATCCCCCTTGCGTTATAGCTTCCCCGTTTTGTTGAAAAATTGCGCGTTGCAATGGCTGGCTGAAAACTCACACGGTTGTAACAAACCCCTCCTTATCGCACGACACGCCACTCCACTTCGAGCAGTCCCAGTCATCCTGCCACGTGGCAGTGGTAACAGAGGGCCACGTGGCGGCGATTGATTGGAGCGCGGGCACTGTCCTCCAGGCGGCGGCATGGGAGGGCGGTGCAGAAGGGGAGTGGGGGGTTGCGGAGAAGGAGGTTGGGGGGTGGGGGAAGTGGGGGAGGGGGGTAAGTTACGCAAAGGGCCCGTGTACCCCAAGGTTCACAATGGGGATACCCCAGTGAGCGTTACCCCTAGGACTCCGATTCTCTTGTGACAAATGTGAATGGGAGGGCGGAGACAGTTTGAAAGGGGAAGGGATGTAGGAGAGGAACAGGCATGCGTGTGAGGAGGGCGGAAGAAGCCGCAGCGCGCGGAGAAGGGCGGAGAGGAGGGGAGTGGAGGCAAGGAGCAGAGGAATCTTACGTTGCGACTCGTGCACCAGTTGAGCTGACACTAGATGGTACCTCCCCCCGCAGGCTGCCACTGCTACCGTCATCGCAACAAGCAGGCGCAACAAGCGATCGAGCCAGTTCGTCAAACCCCATCTACTCGAGACCCCCCTCGATTTGACCCCATCCGCGAAGGTCCTCATTCTGAGCCGCCTCACTACCAGAGCTTGCAGCTGCCTCGATCCCCGTTGCTGATCCGCGAATGACGTCGGAAGTCGCGCCCAAAGGCACGGCCGGGGACGCGACGAGAGGAACGGCGAGAGAGGCGGTGACCGCGCTGCGCTTTCTACCGCGCCGCAGAGTCTGGGTGAGCGGCGGTGCTGGCGCCATGCTGCATTCTGCGATCGTCTCGGCGACAATTTTCCAAGATGTAACACTTTTGCCTGTTTCGCCAAGAATTTGCTGTAGTCTTTTACAGCATGGTGGCCACGACGACACTTTTCTGCCATAAAGCTCTACTCGCACAGGTCGACGTGATCAGGCGCACACAAACGGCGCACTAGTGTATTTCTCGCTAAGCGTGTTCGCCGCTAATAAGCTATCATCATGTCTCTAATATGTTGCTTTGCTGTACAAGCCTGCGGGAACGCAGTGCTGCTCTCCGAGCGGCAGAATCGCTGCTACAGTGAAGCGCTGCTAGCCCGATGCGCTTCCAAACGTTTCTTATTACTCGCTCCTAAGCCGGTTATTGAAATCTCGGCGCAGCGAGCCCTCGCAACCTACGTTTCGTTTGAACGGCAAAGTTCTTTCCGCCGAAGGAGAGTTTGTAGTGCTAACGCTGAAATACGGATTGAAATTAAGATAGGCAGTGGCGGAGGGTCCTTCACTACTATTACGGCTCGTCGTCACAGTGCTACAGAATGAGATAGGCAGATAAGGCGGTTGGCGCTCCGCGAATGGCTGTAATGAAGCTTGCCTCCACGATTGCTACTCCGACAACCAGCAGTTAAACGAGTCTGGTCAACGCTTTTCGCAGGGCGGTATTGGACCCAGATGGGCAAGTGAACGACGATCTGACTGGTCAACGATACTAAAATGCATCTGTTCGGTCCACTTTCGTAAACACGAGGGCCTGCTGCTCAGTGTAACGCAGGTGGAGCTTTGCTATGCCAATGCCTGTGCCTCGGCTCGCGAAGCCGTCGATAGACGATGACGGAACGGAGCGCGTGGCCTTACTTGTTTATGCTCGTCTGTTTGATACCGAGGAACGCAACTGACGGAGGGGAAAAATGCTCATCCATGCTCGACAGGCGGTGGTGATTGTCTGTCAGGGAGGAGCAAGAAGTCAGCACGGCCACAGCCACTGCCCATTTGCACTTGTGTGATTGGCAAGGAGGAGACCAGTTCGGTTTGGTTTGGACATCAAACGCTGGCTTCACGAAATTCAAATGTCGGTGGATTGTGCGGTGCGGTAATTCTGACGAGGCGCCTGCCACAAGCATTGCGACGCGCTGGAATGATCAAACACCCAAGTTCGGCTCGGTTTCGTTTGGTTCTATGGGGTTTAGTTCATATTATTTCTCCACTTCCTTCGTCACAACTCACGAAAGCAACTCACCGTACGAAGGGTGTCCTGTAACAGACGACTTCGCTTTGCCTTTCGCTGTCCACTCCACACCAATCGATATGGATGGTCATTGGTGGAGCTAGTGGCGGGAGATTGCATTATTGCATCTCCAGATTCCCCTGTCGATAGTTGAATTATCTCCTAAGCCCTCGTCAGATTATTGCCTTTCTCCTAGGCCGCGTTGAATTATCGCCATTCGAGCGTATAGGAAGGGAGGTGTGCGAATTACGCGTACAGACGTCACTGACTGGTTGACGAGCCATTCACCTTACTGGTCGGCTCCTCCGCGCACTTCCTCTTAGGCTTGAATTCCCGTACACGTATGAAAACGATTTCTCGTGACATTCCCCTGTGCACCCCAATGGATAGTATGGATCCTCGAGTAGAGCGATTGGCGGGAGGATTGCATTATCGCAACTCCAGATTCAGGCGGATTATGCGGGTATTTGAATTATTGCCTCCTATAAGACGCGAATGATTTTTTGCTTATTCGCGAGGTGTCTGATTTATCCGTACTAGTAAACGATTGGCTGGCGGCCCATCTACTGGTCGGTTCCTCCTCGCGCATCCTCGTACTAGGCTTGAAATCACGTACACATATACTCCGCACCATCCATGAAGCAAACTCAGAGCTTTACAGACTAATCAGCCGCCTTCTCTACCACCTCTTGAAGTCGATTTCGTCACCATGCCGCTGTTGGGATTCCTTTTTGTTCTGGCCTTGTCTTGCGGGCTGCGTGGCAGCGAAGGAGCTCGGCCCGGGGACTGGCTGTCTTCAGCCAATCACGTGGAGCCTCGACATGAGAGCGCCGATCGACGTGAGACGCCGCGTTCATAGGCACGAATATCATCGCTCAGAGTGTGCGAGGAGATGAGGACTAGCAGATGGTCCCGCTTCTCCTCCCACGAAGATCACCAGCTATCACCTATCACCAGCTATCACCTTTCCGCCACCTCTAGCTGTCTCTGTTATAATGTCCAGGAACCAGCTGTACAGTACCGACGCCTCCCTCTTCTGTTGCTCCTTCCAACTGCTCAACCTCACGCAGATTCCACCCGCTTTCCGCTTACTAGCTTTCTCCCTCTTACGCCGGCGCCTCCGCCTTCTGTTTGCTCCTTTCCGCTCTGTTTTTTTTTTCACACTCCCTCCGAGTCTGTCCCCTTACAGTCGCAGATCAGCAATTTGTCTTTGGGTATTGAATCTTCAAACTCATGCCTCGAAACTTCTCCCAATCCTTTCCCCGATTTATCCCTTACAGGCGGACTCGCGGTAGACCAAGCTTCGTTCACCGGGCGGCACTCGGTTCCTGCGACTGGTGACTCTGGCAATCCGCGCTCTCGCTTGCAAGTACGACAGGACACTCCAGTGCAGCAAAAACTGCAGCAGCAGGCGCAGCAGGAGGAGAAGCAGCAGCTCGCTGAGCAGCTGGAGGCGTCAAACCTCGCGACGACGCACTCCTTGAAGAGAAAGCTGGCAGTTCAGGAGACGAAACCCCAGGAGGCGCTGACGGAGGAGCAGAAGCTGCGGAAGAAGCAGCAGCGGGAGAAGCTGAAGAAGCGGCTGGAAGTGGAGAAGGCGGCGCTGAAGCAGTGGCAGGGGATGACGGAGGAGCAGCGGCTGGCGATGCATGAGGGAGTAATCACTAAGCGGCAGAAAGAGGCGGAGCAGAAGCGGCAGGAGCATGTGACAAAGCAGGAACAGGTGAAGGAGAAAAATCGGCTGAAGATGCAGAGGCTGAAGGATAGGCAACAGGGGCATGAGGATCCGGAGCCGGAGAGCACTGAGCCGGAGAACACTGAGCCGGAGAATACGAAGAAGGAAACTGCGGCGCAGGAGAGTATAGAAGATCCGGAGCAGAAGAATTCGGAGCAAGAAAACTCGGAGCCGGACTGGCAATGGCAATTCGAGCCGGATATGACTGATGTTGATAATGCAAGGCGGGAAAGCGAGTATCTTTGGTTGTTGACAGTTCAGCGGGAAGAGGAGAAGCAACAGGCGAGGCAGGATCAGGAGCTGAAAAGGAGAGGTGGGAAAAGATGAGGCAGGAACAGGAAGGGCAGATTAGGCAGGAACAGAATAGGCAGGACCAGGAAAGGCTGGCTAGGCTGGCGAATCAGGCGATTCCGAAACAGGCAAGTCCCGACCAGGCGAATGCGGAACAGGCGAATCTGGCGACTTCGGACGAGGGGAACGCAAATCAGGCGAATGCGGAGGCGGGAAATGCGGGAGAGGGGAATACGGAGGAGTATAATAATTGGCTGGATGAGCAGCGGCAGCTGAAACTAGAGGCGGAATATGAGGAGCGGCTGAGGGACCAAGTGGCGTATGATCAGATGATTTGGGATCAGGACATGGCGGCGACGCAGCAGGGTTATTTAGACAGTATGGCGTTGGAAAAGGCGCAGGAAAACGCGGCGCAGGAAAACGCGGCGCAGGAAGGCATCGCGCAGGAAGGTACGGTGCAGGTGGATCCGCAGCACAACCCTTGAAAGGATTTTTATTCGGACAAGAAGCTCGAGCAGGAGTTGTTGGAACAGGCGAATCTGAACAGGTATAGAACATACGGCACTGTGCTGGCTGGGATATCAAGAGAAGCACATGAGAAGTCCTGGTTTTGTTTTGTAAGAGTGCACTTTGCTTGTTTGTACTATGCTCGTATGGAGAGTAAGATGTATTTCTAATTGCGAGTTTCATTGCCACATTTGGAAGGATTCACCACGGAGCAGGATAAGAAAGAATGGAAGGAAGGAGGCAATACCTAGGTTTGATGGCACTAAACGATCAGAGAAAGTTGGCAGGTTACTGGTTTTGGAATTGATGATGCTTCAGATCAGATTACGGTACTATTCTAATCCACCACCACACAGCCAATCTGAGGGCCTGCCTGCCTGGGCGTAATACAACCGTATATGAAATCGTGAGAATGCATTTTGGTACCGTAGGTTGAACAACAGGGATGGGACTTCTCTATGACCTAGTGTTAGAATCTAGCAGCAGGAATGAAAATGAACTATCAAAGAGTTGGGTACAAATATGAAACCCTAAAAGAGGCTGTACCCCATATTGGCTACCCCACTACAGCCTAAACATATATAGCAGATATATCATTTGACACACCCCCATAGGCAAAGTGGGGGAAAGCAAGGGGTCACAAGACCAGTCAAGAGGAGCAAAGCAAGCTCAGGGTGGATCACAACGTCACCACACACACTGAGCATAAGCAAAGGGCCACAAGGCCAGTTCACATGCAGATGTATATATGCAACAACAACAGCACAGTGATCTCTACCTAGCAGAGCAAGCATGCAGGTATATATATAGATCACAGTACAAGCAAAGTCTACAGCAAGTGAGGAAAAGTGGGCACAAGGCCTAACAAAGTGCAGAAACGCTGATGATCACCAGACGGAAGTGCCTTGGTGAACACATCAGCAGTGTTGGCCCGAGTGGCCATGTGAGCAAGACGAAGCTGACCACGCTGCTGCAACTCTCGAGCCAGGAAGTAACGCAGAGCGATGTGCTTCGTTCTGTGCTCCAGTCTGTGCTCCTCACACAAGGCAATGGCGGCCTTGTTGTCGACGTACAGCACTGGAGGAGAACGAGGCCGCTCTCCCAGGTCGGTCAGCAGGTAGGTGAGCCAGCGTAACTCCTGTGCAGCCATGGCTGTGGCGTAGATCTCAGCCTCACAACTGGAGCTGAGAACTGAAGACGAGCGTGTAGAACGCCAAGAAACAGAGCCAGAGCCAAGGCTGAAGGTGTAACCCTGTGACGACCGCTGCGTAGCCTGGTCGTCAACCCAAGAAGCGTCTGAGTGCCCAGTGAGGACAACTGGGCTCCGCCCTCCAAGCACGAGCCCCATGCCCGATGTACTGCACAAGTAGCGTAGTACCCTCTTAGCAGCATCCATGTGCACCTTTCGGTGCCGACCAGGAGCCACGTAGTGAGCCAGAAGGCCAAGAGTATCAAGACTAAGTCAAGGGGAATGAATCAACTATCGAGGAGTTTGGTACAAAAGTGAAACCTAAGGGGTTGTACCCCACAGTGAGTACCCCACTAAGCCTACCCAAACTATAACATATAAATATATGTTTGACAAAGAGGGTACGCAAGGTCAGGACGAGTGCAGGTCATCAGATACATGAGGCAGCCCACTAGCTCTGGGTAAGGACCACTCGGCTCTACGGACTCGTCCGAAGGTGGAGCTGAGAGCGAGTGACCTGTAGCCAGAGGAGTGACCTGTGCCGAGGACCAGGTGAAGCCGAAGCGCTGAAGGACCTGCTGCACCATGTGTGACTGAGTCAGTGTGATGGTGCGGCGTGCTCTGTCCCGGGTGATCTGCAAGCCAAGGTAACTCCGCAGCTCACCCAGGTCTGTGCACGTGTGTCTCTTCTGCAGCTCACCAGGGCGAGAGCCTCAGTGTCAGCAGTGGCAAAGACCAAGTCGTCGACGTACACGAGGATGTAGAACGGCGGCAGCGAAGTATCGGTGCGCAGAAACAGCGACGGGTCAGCAGTCGACGGAGCAAACCCAAGAGCAGCAAGTGTCGTCCTCAGTGTGTCGTGCCACTCACGTGGCGCCTGGCGGAGACCGTAGACCGGCCGCCGGAGGCTCCACTGGGTACCAGGAGGGAACGACCCAGTGAAGCCAGGAGGGCGGCGCAGCCAGATCTCCTCGTGCAGGCTGCCCTGTAAGAACGCTGTGCTGAAGTCAAGAGAGTGAAGCTGGTAGTCACGCTGAGCGGCAACATGCAGCAGTACCCGAAGAGTGGTCATCTTCGGGGTGGGGGAGAAGGTATGGAAGAAGTCGACTCCCTCCCGCTGACTGAAGCCTCGAGCAACGTAACGAGCCTTGAAGACAGGCGGAGAACCTGGCGGCCGCTTCACCCTGAAAATCCACATGCCACTGACGATGTTCGCCCCAGGAGGGGGAACCTCGTCGATGTAAGTGCCTGTGGACTTCCAGGATGCCATCTCTACGTCCATGGCTGTCTGCCACTGAGAGGAGTACTCACCCGCGATCGCCTCAGCGTAAGAGCGCGGGGTCGGGATGTCTGGAGCATCCGGGTCTCCCTCAGGGGCAAGCAGCATGGACACGAGATGAGGCGCAGCGGCTGTAAGACACTCCAGGTCCTCCTGTCTGTCCTCAAGGACGTCCGTGCCAAGAGCACACTCACCCCCGACGGACGGAGGACAGACAGACTCAGACTCAGCAACAAGACTAGCAGCGTAGTCTAGACGACAGGCAGCAGCAAAGTCAACAAGCGCAGCGACTAAGGCAGACGCAGCAGCAGACTCAAACGACGGGTCAGTGACAACTGTGGCTAGCAGACGCGTGACAGTAGGGTGCTCAGCACGAAACCAATCAGACTCAGGGTCCGCAACGACAGGCAGAGAAGACGCAGGAGGAGACGGCTGAGGAACACGCTGCGGAGGAGAGGAAGGACGACGGACTACGAGGTGGGTGTCGGGGACAGCCGGCTGACGCGGACGAGGAACACGACGACCGGAACTACCAGAACGGACAGGCGAGACAGGACGCGACGCAGGCTCACAACACTCAGTAAGACCCCCTGTCTGCTCAGTGTAAGGAGAAGGAGCAGGCAGCGGTGAGCCAGGCTGTAACGGAAGACCAGTAGACGAAGGGAGACTAAGAACCTGGCGAAGTACAGAGTCAGGCGGTGGCTGAGACGACGGAGACGGCGGAGCGTAGAACAGGCGTGGCTGTGCAGTGACACCAGCACCAGCAGCTCCAGTACCCCCAGCAGCTCCAGCACCTCCAGCACCTCCAGAACCCTCAGCGCCAGCTCCTCCAGGACCAGCTCCACCAACAGCAGCACCCCCAGAACCGGCACCTCCAGTCCCAGGGTCTCCAGCCTCCGTGTCTCCAGCAGCAGCACCCCCAGACCCAGGGTCTCCAGCAGTAGCACCCTCAGGCTCAGCACCTCCAGCCCCAGCAGCTCCAGTACCTCCAGTACGAGCACCTCCGGGACCAGCACCACTCCTAGCTCCAGTGACGTCAGCAGAAGTACCTCCAGCGGCAGAGCCCCGAGCTCCAGAAACGCGACCCTGACGGCGACCGTACCAGTCGTGCAACTGCTGTGAGGTGAGAGGCACACGCGGACGAAGGCGGCCACTCCAAGGAGACCGCGTAACAGCAGACTCAGAACCCTCAGCGCCAGCACCCGCAGCAGCTCCAGAACCTCCAGCGCCAGCACCCGCAGCAGCTCCAGAACCTCCAGCGCCAGCACCCTCAGCAGCTCCAGAACCTCCAGCTCCAGCGCCACCAGCGCCAGCACCTCCAGCAGCTCCAGAACCTCCAGCTCCAGCACCCTCAGCAGCTCCAGAACCTCCAGCAGAAACAACTCCAGTAGCAGAGTCACCAGCTCCAGCGCCTCCCGCAGCAGGGCCCCTAGCTCCAACAGCGCGACCCTGACGGCCAACGTACCACTCAAGCAGCTGCTGTGGGGAGAGAGGGAGTCGACGATGAGAGTGCAGCGGCGAGGCACCAGCGGAGCGACTACGGAGATGGCCGCTCCAGGGAGACTGCTCACCAGACGCCTCAGCGCCCCCAGGCTCAGTACCCCCAGGCTCAGCACCTCCAGTCTCCGCACCCCCAGGCTCAGCACCCCCAGGCTCCGTACCCCCAGGCTCAGCACCCCCAGAAGCAGCACCCCGAGCAGGACCACCCTCAGCAGCACCCCGAGCAGGACCTGAGTCACCAGTGACCTCAACCGGCGCAGTCAAGGGAGGAGGGTCTACCTGAGACACACCTGAAGGAGCAGGACCGGGAGCGGGGAGGGGGTCTACTTGGGGAGCACCTGGAGCGAGGAAGAGCGGCGGGGGGGGGAGAGGGGCAGTGCGGTAGGGGAAGAGACGGTAAAAGGGAACCGACTCGTCGAACGTGACGTCCTGAGAGGGGAAGACACGGCGCGAGGTGGGGTGGTAAAACTGCCAACCAGGCGCGTCAGGGACAAAGTCAAGGAAGACACAGGGAACAGCGCGGGCGGAGAGCTTGTCTGCGGTGGTGTCGCGGACAAAGGCACGAGCACCCCAGACCCGGAAACGCGACGCATCGCCAACATTCCCCGTCCACAGCAGTGTGGGCGAGGTCTCCGGCAAGGAGACACGGGGCCAGAGGTTGAGCTGATGCGCGGCGTACCGGACCGCAAACGGCCACAGAAAATGGGGGGCAGCCGCATGGATCATGGAGGTACGAGCGACCTCCATGACCAAGCCAATGCGGCGCTCAGCAACCCCATTCTGCTGCGAAGAGGCCGGAAGCGTGAACGTCTGGCGGATGCCGTGTTCCGCACAGAAGGCTGCCAAGAGGTCTGAGGAGAACTCACCACCTCTGTCAGAGTGCAGACGCATGACAGGAAAGTCCGACTGGAACCGCTCGCGGAGCTGGAGACGAACAGCGCGGATCCAGGGGATCAAAACATCAGGGACCTCCCCCTTGCGCTGCAAGGGGAAGACCGTGGTGTAACGCGTGTAGTCGTCGACGACCAGCAGGAAGTACCGCTCGTGGCCCTGTCCACGGACGCGGGCTGGGCCCCACACGTCCAGGTGGAGAGTCTGCAGGGGAGCCTCTGTGGGAGGGAACGAGGAGGAGTGAGGAGCGGCGCGCTGCCGCCCCTCGACACAGGGAAGACAGGGAGGAGCAGGCGAGGGTGGGAGGGGAGGGAGAACCCTGGGAAGACCAGAGACAAGGACACGGCGGTGCATGCTACAAAGGCGCTGCACCGAGGGGTGACCAAGGCGGTGGTGCCAAAGGAGGGTATGGTGCGACAAGGCCCGACACGAGCAGGGGGCCGCTAGCTGACCTGACGCAGACGCAGACGCAGCTACCTGAGGGGACTCTGTGGTCAGTGTGTACAGGCCCGACCCCGGCTGCCGAGTGAAGGTAGCCAGGTGATGACCCGTCTGAGCACACGTGCAGTGTGTCACACGCTCGTAGGCAGGGGTGAACTGGTGAACACCCGCGTCCTGGAGCGCAGAACCCGCCACCAAGTTCGTAGAGAACGAGGGGAGGTAAAGACCCGACAGTGTGCCGGACGGGACAGCAGGACAAGGGAGGACAGTGGTGGAGGTCGCACGGACTGGACCCCCAGAAGGGGTCTGCCAGGGAGACTGCAACCGGCCGACTGAGCGGCGTGAGGGTGGTGCTGTCGCGAAAGAGGGAGCGAGAAGCACCGGAGTCAAGTGTGAAGGTGTACAAGGCCTCAGCAGGAGCAGTACCAGAGAGAGCAGACTCACCAGCACCTGGAGCAGCAGCCTCACCAGCACCTAGAGCAGGAGACTCACTAGCA
Source organism: Closterium sp. Naga37s-1 (assembly GCA_947471745.1). Lineage (NCBI taxonomy): Eukaryota > Viridiplantae > Streptophyta > Zygnematophyceae > Desmidiales > Closteriaceae > Closterium > Closterium sp. Naga37s-1. The sequence continues at coordinate 1,540,214 of CANJKZ010000863.1, forward strand.
CCTAGAGCAGCAGCCTCACCAGCACCTAGAGCAGCAGGCTCTATACCTGGGTCAGGCGGTACGCACAGGTAACAGGCACGGTCAGCACTAGTAGGCAATGCATACATGGCAGTGAGAATAGCATCATAGTCAAGAGCAAAGATATCTACCCTCTGTCCAAGCAGCTCCAGCCAGGTGGGGAGCTAAGCCTCGTCGCCAAACTCGGTACGCAAGGCGTCGCTCAGACGGGCGAAGCAGCGGGACTGTGCGTGACCAGGCGTCCCGCAAGCCTGACCAGCCCGATCACCTGTGCGAATGACGTACGGGCAGCGAACGGTACTCAAAGACCCTCTACTCTGAGCGTACCACTCACGAAGCTGCTGGGGCGTAAGTGTCTCGCGCGGACGCCGCTGCAGCTGCAGCTGGCCACTGCCAGACGCTCCCGACTGACCAGCTCCAGGGCGACAGATACGACGGCTACCGCGACAACCCCAACTAGCGTACCACTCACAAAGCCGCTGGGGCGTGAGAGACTCACGCGGACGTCGCTGGAGCTGCATCTGGCCACCGCCAGTAGCAGTAGTAGCAGTAGTAGCAGTAGCAGCAGCAGTAAGAGCCTAGCAGTAGTAACAGTAGGAGCAGCAGTAGAAGCAGTGGCAGCGCAGGCAAGGCAGGCGCGGCAGGCAGGCAGGCAGGCAGGCGTGGCAGGCAGGCAGGCAGGCAGGCAGGCAGGCAGGCAGGCAGGCAGGCAGGCAGGCAGGCATGTAGGTAGATGGCGAGGCAGTGCGCGAACAAGGCAGATGCTCACCAGTGGCGGGAAGGGCAGGCGCACGACGGCAGCGACGGCGGGGCCGCGACAGCGGCGGCAGAGCAGGGCCGCGTCGGCGGTAGGGCAGGTCCGCGACAGCTGCTGCAGGGCGGGGCCGTGACAGCTGCAGGGCGGGACCGCAACGGCGGCAGAAGGCTCTGCGGTAGCTGCTGCAGGGCGGGGCCGCGACCGCAGCAGGAGGCACCGCGGCAGCTGTTGCAGGGCAGGGCCGCGACCGCGGCAGGAGGCTCTGCGACAGCTGCTGCAGGGCAGGGCCGCGACGGCGGCAAAAGGCTCCGTGGCAGCTGCTGCAGGGCAGGGCAGGGCCGCGACTGTGGCAGGGCGCTCCGTGGCAGCTCCTGCAGGAGCGACGGTGGCAGTCAGGCAGGGGCGGCGTCTAGGGGCAGCCGCGACGAACAGGGGCAGCCGCGGCGCGCGAGGCTGCAGCGCGCTGCGCGCGCTGCGGGCGCGGCGCGTGGGGCTGCAGCGCGACGCGTGGGCAGAGTGTTAGAAACTGAGAGAGAACGAGAATGGTGAAACTAGCAGAAAGTTGGGTACAAGTAGGAAACCCTAAGTTTGTTGTACCCCCTAAGGCTAAACCCACTATAGCCTACACAAAGTAAACATATAATGTTTGACACACCCCCATAGGCTAAGTGGGAGACAACCAGAGGGTCACAAGACCAGTCAAAGCAAAGCAAAGCAAAGCAAAGCTCAGGGTGGATCGCAAGGATACCACACAAATTCCGAGCACAAGCAAGCGGTCACAAGACCAGTTCACATGCAGTTTGATAATAAACAAGAGGTACAGTGATCACAACCTAGCAAGTGTAAGCATGCAGGTATATATATAGAGAGCACAGTACAAGCAGAGTCAAGAAGTGAGCAAGTGAGGGACAGTAGGCACAAGGCCTAGAACAGTACAGAAACGCTGATGATCACAAGGCTGAAGCGCCTTGGTGAACACATCAGCAGTGTTGGCCCGAGTGGCCACGTACGAAAGACGAAGCTGACCACGCTGCTGTAGCTCTCGAGCAAGGAAGTAGCGCAGAGCGATGTGCTTCGTTCTGTGCTCCAGTCTGTGCTCCTGACACAAGGCAAGGGCGGCCTTGTTGTCGACGTACAGCACTGGAGGAGAACGAGGCCGCTCTCCCAGGTCGGTCAGCAGGTAGGTGAGCCAGCGAAGCTCCTGGGCAGCCATGGCTGTGGCGTAGATCTCAGCCTCACAACTGGAGCTGAGAACAGAGGAAGAGCGTGTAGAACGCCAAGAAACTGAGCCAGAGCCAAGGCTGAAGGTGTAACCCTGAGACGACCGCTGAGTAGCCTGGTCGTCAGCCCAAGAAGCGTCTGAGTGTCCAGTGAGGACAACGTCGCGCCGTCCTCCAAGCACAAGCCCCATGCCCGACGTACTGCACAAGTAGCGCAACACCCTCTTAGCGGCATCCATGTGCTCCTTCCGGTGACGGCCAGGAGCGACATAGCGTGCTAGGATGCTAAGAGGGTAGGCTAGGTCAGGTCGAGTGCAGGTCATCAGGTACATGAGGCAGCCCACAAGCTCTGGATACGGGCCACTTGGCTCTACGGACTCATCCGAAGGCAGAGCTGAGAGCGAGTGACCGGTAGGCAGAGGAGTGGGCTGAGGCGAGGAGTACGTGAAGCGGAAGCGCTGAAGGACCTGCTGCACCATGTGTGACTAAGTCAAGGTGATGGTGCGCTGTGCTCTGTCCCGGGTGATCCGCAAGCCAAGATAGCTTGTCAGCTCACCCAGGTCTGTGCACGTGTGTCTCTTCTGCAGCTCCGACTTCACGTGGGCGAGTGCCTCAGTGTCAGCAGTAGCAAAGACCAAGTCGTCTACGTACACGAGAACGTAGAACGGCGGCAGAGTGGCGTCGGTGCGTAGAAACAGCGACGGGTCAGCAGTAGAAGGAGCAAACCCAAGAGCAGCAAGAGTAGTCCTCAGTGTGTCGTGCCACTCACGGGGCGCCTGGCGGAGACCGTAGACTGGCCGCCGGAGGCTCCACTGGGTACCAGGAGGGAACGACCCAGTGAAGCCAGGTGGGCGGCGCAGCCAGATCTCCTCGTGCAGGGTGCCCTGTAGGAACGCAGTGCTGAAGTCAAGGCAGTGGAGCTCGTAGTCACGCTGAGCAGCGACGTGCAGCAGAACCCGAAGAGTGGTCATCTTCGGGGTCGGGGAGAAGGTCTGGAAGAAGTCAACTCCCTCTCGCTGACTGAAGCCTCGTGCAACGTAACGCGCCTTGAAGACAGGCGGAGAACCCGGCGGCCGCTTCACCCTGAAAATCCACATGCCACTGACGATGTTCGCCCCAGGTGGGGGAACCTCGTCGACGTAGGTGCCTGTGGACTTCCAGGAAGCCATCTCTGCGTCCATGGCTGTCTGCCACTGAGAGGAGTAGAGACCCTCCATCGCCTCTGCGTAGGAGCGTGGGGTCGGGATGTCTGGTGCATCCGGGTCTCCCTCAGGGGCAATCAGCATGGACACGAGATGAGGTAAAGCAGCGGCAAAGCACTCAAACTCCTCCTGTCTGTCCTCAAGGACGTCCGTGCCAAGAGCACACTCACCCCCGACGGACGGAGGACAGACAGACTCAGACTCAGCAACAAGGCTAGCGGCGTAGTCTAGACGACAGGCGGCAGCAAAGTCAACAAGCTCAGCGACTAGAGCAGACGCAGCAGAGGACTCAAAGGTAGGGTCAGTGACAACAGTGGCAAGGAGACGCGCGACAGTAGGACTGGCAGCACGAGTAAGGTCTGACGGCGGGTCAGCAACGCCAGGAAGAGAGGACGCAGGAGGAGACGGCAGAGGGACGCGCTGTGGAGCAGTGGAAGGACGCAGGGTCATATAGTGAGTGCCAAGGACAGGAGGAGGACGCTCACGCGGAGCACGACGACCAGCGCGGACAGCTCGGACAGGTGACCCTGGACGCGACTCAGGCGACTCTGGACTAGACTCAGGCGACGGAGGACGAGACTCAGGCTCACGACGCTCAGTAAGACTACCCGTCGGCGCAGTGTAAGGAGAAGGACCAGGCAGCGGTGAGGCAGGCTGTAACTGTGACTGGACAGTGGGTGGACTCAGTAGGGGAGGAGTAGGACCAGTAGAGGGCGGGAGACCAAGAACCTGCTGAAGGAGCGGAACGTAGTACGGCCGCGGCCGCTCAGCAACTCCAGCTCCAACCCCCTCAGCAGCTCCAGTCCCTGCAGCTCCAGTACCTCCAGTACGAGCACCTCCAGGACCAGCAGCACCTCCAGCAGCACCGCCAGCAGCAGTAGTGCCTCCAGCAGCTCCAGCACCAGCAGCACCTCCGGCAGCTCCAACACCGGCAGCACCTCCAGTAGCTCCAGCAGTACCAGCACCAGCAGCACCAGTACCAGCAGCACCTCCAGCAGCTCCAGCAGCACCTCCAGCAGCTCCAGCAGCACCAGCAGCACCGCCAGCAGCAGCAGCACCTCTAGCAGCGCCAGCAGTACCAGCACCTCCAGCAGCTCCAGCAGCACTAGCACCCGCAGCACCTCCAGCAGCAGCAGCACCTCCAGCAGCTCCAGCACCAGCAGCAGCTCCAGCAGCACCAACACCAGCAGCACCTCCAGCTCCAGGGTCCTCGACACTAGGAGTGCCACTCCGGAGACTGCAGCGACGAGCGTACCACTCTCGAAGCCGCTGGGGAGAGGGCAGCTCCCGCCTAGGAGGGGAAGCACGAGCACGAGCTCCAGCAGCACCTCTCCTGAGGCTGTAGTACTGTAAGTACAACTCACGCAGCTGCTGTGAGGAAAGAGCGCCTCCAGGTGAAGCACTCTCAGTCGCAGCACCCTCAGGCTCAGCACCCCCAGACTCAGCACCCCCAGAATCAGCACCCGCAGGCTCCGCACCCCCAGACTCAGCACCCGCAGGCTCCGCACCCCCAGACTCCGCAACCCCAGGCTCCGCACCCCCAGGCTCCGCACCCCCAGGCTCCGCACGCTCAGGCTCAGCACCCCGAGCAGGACGAGAGTCGACAGCTACCTCGACAGGCTCAACCGGGTCTACCTGGGACACACCTGAGGGAGCGGCACCCTGAGGGGGGAGGGGGTCTACCACAGCAGCACCTGGCGCGAGGAAGAGAGGCGGGGGGGGGAGCGGGGCAGTGCGGTAGGGGAAGAGGCGGTAGTAGGGCACCGACTCGTCAAAATTGACGTCCTGAGAGGGCAGGACACGGCGCGAGGTGGCGTGGTAAAACTGCCAACCAGACTCGTCCGGGACAAAGCCAAGGAAGACACAAGGAACAGCGCGGGAGGAGAGCTTGTCCGCAGACGTATCGCGGACAAAAGCTCGAGATCCCCAGACCCGGAAACGCGACGCATCGCCAACCTTCCCCGTCCACAGCAGTGTGGGCGAGGTCTCCGGCAAGGAGACACCGGGCCAAAGGTTGAGCTGATGCGCAGCGTACCAGACCGCAAACGACCACAGAAAGTGGGGGGCAGCCGCATGGATCAAGGAGGTACGAGCGACCTCCATGACCAAGCCAATGCGGCGCTCAGCAACCCCATTCTGCTGTGGAGAGGCCGGAAGCGTGAACGACTGCTCAATGCCCTCCCCCTGACAAAAGGCCCTCAAGAGGTCGGAGGAAAACTCCCCACCTCTGTCAGAGTGCAGACGCAAGACAGGAAAGTCCGAGTGGAACCTCTAGTGGAGCTGGAGACGGGCAGCGCGGATCCAAGGGATCAAAACATCAGGGACTTCACCCTTGGTGCGCAAGGGGAAGACCGTGGTGTAGCGCGAGTAGTCGTCAACAACTATCAAGAAGTACCTCTCCTGACCCTGTCCACGGACGCGGGCTGGGCCCCACACGTCCATGTGGAGCGTCTGCAGGGGAGCAGTCGTCGGGGGAAACGAGGAGGAGTGAGGAGCGGCGCGCTGCCGCCCCTCGACACAGGAAAGACAGGGAGGAGCAGGCGAGGGTGGCAGGGGAGGGAGAACCCTGGGAAGACCAGAGACAAGGTACCGTTTGTGCATGCCACGAAGGCGCTGCACTGACGGGTGACCAAGGCGGTGGTGCTAGAGAACAGTCTCGTGCGCCAGAGAGCGACATGAGCAAGGGGCAGACAGCTGACCTGACGCAGACGCAGACGCAGCTACCTGAGGGGACTCAGTGGTCAGTGTGTACAGGTCCGACCCCGGCTGCCGAGTGAAGGTAGCCAGGTGACGGCCCGTCCGAGCACACGTGCAGTGTGTCACGCGCTCGTAGGCAGGGGTGAACTGGTGGACACCCCCGTCCTGGAGCGCACAACCCGCCACCAAGTTCGTAGAGAACGAGGGGAGGTGGAGACCTGACAGTGTGCCTGACGGAACCGCAGGACAACGAAGGACAGTGGAGGAAGTCGCAATGACCGGACCCCCAGAGGGGTCAGCGAGGGAGACAGCTACTGGCCGAGCAAGCTGCTCAAGAGCAGTGCGGTCACGAAAGAAACAGCGAGAAGCACCTGAGTCGAGAGTGAAGGTGTGCAGTGCCTCAGTGGACTCAGTACCAGGCGGCGCAGACGCACTAGCACCTAGAGCAGCAGCCTCACCAGCACCTGGGGCAGCAGACACGCGAGCACCTAGAGCGGCAGCCTCACCAGCACCTAGGGCAGCAGACGCACTAGCACCTAGAGCGGCAGCCTCACTGGTGCGGATGCCCGGGTCGGGCGGAACACGCAGGTACTGGGCACTCTCTCCACTAGTAGACAACACATACATTGCAGTGAGAATAACATCAAAGTCAAGAGCATAGATATCAATGTTCTTCTTCATCAGGTCAGCCCAGCGGGGCAGCTCAGTGGCAGCAGGGAACTGAGTGCGCCAAGCGTCGTCAAGGCGGGAAAAGCAGCGCTGCGTGGTGTGCGCCCTCCCACACGTCTGGCCAGTGCGGTCACCAGTGCGGATGACGTACGTGCAGCTAAGGCCACCCCCCCCCCCCCGTGCTGAGAGTACCACTCACGAAGCTCCTGGGAAGACGGAGTGTGCTGCTGGCTCTGGCCACCGCCAGCGCCTCCACGACCACCACCGTCGCCTCCACCACCTCGACCACCACCGCCCCTGCCGCCTCCGCGTCCACCGCCACCCCAACCACCGCCCCCACCCCGGCCACCTCCTCCGCTGCTGCCGCCACCACCCCCACCGCTGTCACTAGCCCCTCCAGCCCCGCCACCGCCCCCACCGCCGCCACCGCCCCCACCACCGCCTCCCCCGCCACCTCCACCTCCCTTGCCCCCTTTGCCCTTGCCGCTGCGGCGCCAGCTCGGAGCGGACGCAGTCCCGACCTGCTCAGTACCAACGAGGTCGACAGCAGCAGCAGAGGCTACAGAGGGGAGAAGGGGAGAAGGGGGGAAGGGGAACACCCCTCGAAGAAAGGGGTGCGGGGGTCGCCACGAGAGGCAGCTACAGCGACTATGCTAGTCTCAGCTGCAAGCAGTTCCTTCTCGAGCAGGTCAACGGTGAGCTCAGTGGGGCAGCGAGCGAGGAAGTGGTCCCTGACCACATGAAGAGAGTCAGGGAGGCGGGTGACTAGGTGGTAGAGAGTGAGCCAGAGCGGGGGGGGGTGCGTGGCAAGAAACTCAGCGGGCATAGCGGCACGGAAGCGAGCCTCACTAGTGCGGAGGTGCGTGATGAGGTCAGCGACTGTGGAGAAAGCGGACAGGTCGGGGAACAGGTAGGGGAGCGAGAGACGGCCTAGCGCAGCAGAAGCAGGTGAGGAGTAGCGTGCCACTACAGCAGTGTACAGTGCCTGTGCTGTTTTGTGCTGGCCAAAGTGCTCACGCTCATCGATCGGCAAGGAGTTGCGAATAGCGAAGCGTGTGTGGGCGTCACGAGTCTGCCACTGTGAACGGGCAGTACTGACAGCAGTAGCAGCAGGGGCAGCAGCATTGCCTAGCGCGTGATCGTACAGTGAGATATCCTCCTTGGCAGTGAGCTGGAGGAATAGGTGCAGGCCATCGAGCCAGGTCTCAAAATTCAGTGGGCGGCCCTCAGCATCGAAAGCTAGCAAAGAGGGGCTAGCCATAGTTGAAGTAGCAGCAGTAGCAGTAGCAGGAGTAACAGTAGTAACTGTAGCAGTAGTAGCAGTAGTAGTAGCTGGTGGGGCACAGTTGGGCGGCGCGACTCGGCCAGGGCGGCGCGGTTCGGTCCGGGCGGCGCGGCTCGGTTCGGGCGGCGCGGCTCGGTTCGGGCGGCTCGGCTCGGTTCGGGCGGCTCGGCCTGGGCTACGTGGCGGAGCGCGACGGGGGGCGTGCGCTTGGGCGGCTGTAGCGGGTGGGCCGTGGCTGTGCGTGGGCCGGACTAGCACGCCGGCGGCGGCCTAGTGGGGTGTCGCGGCGGCCTAAGGGTGGGCTGCGACTCTCTGGGCGGCGGTCGACGGGCGGCTAGGGGGCTGCTCATGGGCGGCGACGGTCGCGCGGGCGGCTAGGGGTCGGCGCGCGCTAAAAAAACCGGTCGCGCGCGGGCTGCTAGCGGTCTACGCGCGCCAAGAAAAAACGGGCCGCGCGCAGCACTAGCGAGCTGCGCACGGGCAGCAGGAGGACGAGAGGCGCACGAGGGCGCACTAGGAGAGAGGCGCTCGAGGGCGCTAAGGAGATACGGCGCTCGAGGGCGCTTCTAGCGGAACGGTGGGCCCTATCGATTCGGTCCTAGGTTACGACCTAGGCTCGCGATACCATGTTAGAAACTGAGAGAGAACGAGAATGGTGAAACTAGCAGAAAGTTGGGTACAAGTAGGAAACCCTAAGTTTGTTGTACCCCCTAAGGCTAAACCCACTATAGCCTACACAAAGTAAACATATAATGTTTGACACAGAGAACGACGCGCGGGCAGCGGGCGCGACGCGCGGGGCGGCCACCTGGCCTAACGGGCCTGCAGGGGCGGCTCGCGGGCCTGACTGGCCTGCAGGGGCAGCTCTCGGGCCGGACGGACCTGCAGGGGCGGCTCGTGGGCTTGACGGGCCTGCAGGGGCGGCGCACGGGCCTTACAGGCCTGCAAGGGCGGCGCGCTGGCCTAGGGCAGCAGTAGGCAGCGCGAGGGCTGCAGGACGGCGCGCACAGCGCAGCACGTCACAAGGCAAGGCAGGCAGGACAACACGTGGGGTAGCGCGGTAACCGCAACGGTAGGTGGGCCCGAAAAAAAAAAAAAAAAAAAAAAAAAAAAAAAAAAAAAAAAAACGGTCCTACGGACCTAGTGCTCTGAAACCATGTTAGAATCTAGCAGCAGGAATGAAAATGAACAATCAAAGAGTTGGGTACAAATATGAAACCCTAAAAGGGGCTGTACCCCATATTGGCTACCCCACTACAGCCTAAACATATATAGCAGATATATCATTTGACACCAAGGCCTTATTATATCCACGGGATTTTGTTATCAGACCACTTTACTCTGAACTGAACCATAGGGGCCTGACTGATCCCAATGTACCGTATTTTCCTAAGACGCGAATGTTCTGGTTCCACTTCCCGTTTACACATCTTGTTACACATCCTGGTACACCGTCACTGATGACCACAGCTAGTGCAGGCGAGCGGCTTTCCCATAGGCATGGCGAGGGCGATTGATGAGCTGCAGTAGGCTGTACACCCAGCGGTCCAGCATGCCTGGGGGAGGTGTTGGAAACATGTGATTTAAGCGCCTCTGTCGTGTCGAAACACTAAGTCATAAACGAAGCGAAACATAGCGAAGCATCAGCGAGTCAACCCTTGGAGGTTGAGCAACTGCTGGAGGTTACGCGAAAGTCAAAGGTCAGCGACCTTTGACCTGACAAGTACAGCGCGACAGCAAGGACAAACAACTGCTCGTTATCGAGCAGTTGCCCGAGTCGTCTCACAGTCGAACCGCAACAGTAAACAGCAAAACAGTTATTAGTTGCATCTTTTCATATTCCTTGTACTCTTATAAAAGCCTTGTATCTCTTTGATTAATCAATATACTTTGCCCTCACATACCAGCGCAAGGTGGTTCACAGGCTTATCATTAAACGCTTCTGCTATTACATTGTTCCTACTCAGAGTTTAGTCCTGCAAAGATCCTAAGGGCTTTTTCTCAGCCCAACATGGTATCAGAGCTATCAGGACAAACTCAACTACTATCAAGACACCCACAACATCAGAAGGCATGCCAACACAGAAGGAGAGAAGCTCCTCTAACGGCTCTCCCGGTACTACTCCTACTCCACCTCCTGCCTCTGGCCTACAGACAGAGGAGGGCACAGCAACAAGACCAGTAGCTGGATCCACAGAAACTCCCGCAAATCAAGCCGCGGGCTTCGACCCAAGCATGATGGAGAAGTTCTTCTCCTTCATGTCCTTCTACGAACAACACCAGCAAGGGGCACCTGCGCAGTCAAACAACAGCAACAACAACAACGATGTGACGCCGATGAGCCTCGACGGTTCATCCTACGAGCGAGGAAATCAGCAACAACAACCTAACTTCGCTCCGTACGAACCCCAGCGCGGTTCCGTCAGTTTCATGCCGCGCCAGCAGCCTTCACCTGAGGAAGAGAAGACATTGGATGCACTTCAAGTTCAGTCGCAGTTTGCGCACGTCTTAAAACTGCAGACATCAAGACCATTCGACGGAAAAGACTTCTTTACCTGGTCATTCGAATTCGAGCTAATGATGGAAGGCGCGCAGATTCTTGGCTTCTTCGACGGGTCCCTGCCATATCCAACGCACGGGACACAATACGATAAGCAGCAGTACACATATCAGTCCATGATGGCGTACACAATCCTACTGCGCAACGTGACACCGAACCAGCAGCAGAACATTCGGTCTTACCGGGGATACGGGAACTCTGCCGAGCTTGCGTACAACCACCTGAAGAACCTGTATCAGGCAACATACAGCGTCAATCAGAGTCGGTTAATGGCACAACTGACAACAGTGGAAATGAAACCGGGCGAAAAGGGGATGGCGTATATCAGTCGCTGCCGCGAATTGCGCGACAAACTCCTTCGATGTGGAGGATCGATATCGGAAGACGCCTTCGTCACAGTCGTTATTGGCGGTCTTGGTCCTCATTGGCGCTCCACTCGCGCCATACTCCGAGCCCACGGGAAGATCTCCGAAGCAGCACTCTGAGCCGAAATTCACGCTGAGCAGCAAGACATGGACCTGCAAGAGGAGCGGCACAAGAAGAAAACGTCAGTACCCGAATTTGCGTTTCACACCCAACGGCGCTACAACAACAACAACAACCGGCATCAACCAAAACCCGTACCTCCGTTCTGTCATATCTGCAAGACTTCAGGGCACCCTCGCACACACTGCCCGAATCGACAGCAATCAACGCCACCACAACGTCAACTTCGCCCTTCTAGTAGTCAGGTAGCGTCCACACAGGCGCACCCCACAAGCCAGTCGCAGTCTTCAACAGCATCGCCAACACAATCTGCACAAGGAGCAAGAAACATCGTCAGCTGCATGGCAAGATTGACTGACTCCTGCATCACTGAGTCACCACCGCACTACTCACCGGAAGAGCAACTCGACAACAGTACCCCTCGCTGCGAGTCACTTCAACCGAACCCGAGGTATGCAGCCATCGCTCAAAGCGAGCCGTCCGGGAAAGACACTTGGTTCTTGGACAGTTGCTGCGGACAGCATATGTGCTCTTCGGGTCGTTTCGTTCAACGCGAACACCAACTTCAGCGCGAAGTTGTCATCACCGTCGCCAACAATAAGAACATGCGGACACGACAACAGGGCGTAGTGCAACTTCAGTCACGAGAGACAAACGTCATACTGCAAATGTCAAAGGTTTTAATTGCGGAGGGACTCGGCTACAACTTACTAAGTGTCAGCCAACTGTGTTAGAGACTAAGGACGGAGTCTATGAAGATTAGGGGCTGAAATATCTCAAAATCGTCAACTACAATTCTGGACAGAAAAGTCGTCGTCACAAGAAACGTCGTCGACGAAAGGTCCACTGTTAGAATTCTTTCAAACTCGAGTATGTTGTAGCCCTTGACCGTGGCTATCTTTCCCAATTTGAATAGTATCAGAATATGGAGTATAACTCGAGTTATGAACTTCGGCGCACTAGGGGGTATGCTGCCATAGAAAACGTAACTCAATCACAATGATCTCACAAGTTCACACAAGAAAGTTAGAGTAGCAATAGAACCAGGTAGGAGGGGATGAGGAGGACGAGAGGGAAGGTCCCAAGAGAGTCCCCAACCAAGGAAACCCCATGCCATACAATTCCCTTCCCCATAGGCAACCCAACTTTGACCTTTGTCACTATCCCAACCTCCACAATCCACCTCAACCCAACTTGGCCACACTTGCCAACCTGGTTTTGTTTCTCCCAACCATTTGGCAGCAACTACAGTAGAAAAGACGAATTTCCCAACCCCCAAAAGTCTGTACCCCATATTGAGTCAACCCCACAACTTCCCATAGTCACCACAACCAAATATCAAAAGCATACGAACTCCAACGTTCGTAACTTTCTTGTTCGTGCTCCGATTGAAGCGATACTTGGTTCCTCGGAAAGCTCTTGAGCAGAGGAGTCACTTCAGATATCTGCTCAAGCCAAATAACATTCACACACACACTCAGAAAAACCAAACCGCACAAAACACAAATTCTTGCACACACTCACAACACGCATGCAACGCACGAACATATGATGGGAGGCAGACAGACGTGAATGCGAATGGTAGCATCACTCAACAAACTCCCCCTCTGGCTGCCAACCATCATCCCACATGCCATAGCTCAAGCATGCATCCTCAATGCACACTCATCCCAGCAAGCTTCATGCCCTTCCAATGCTCAGATTCAGCCAGGCGCTTGGTGAGAATGTCAGCAGCCTGCTGATGGGTCTTCACAATCTCCAGCCGCACCTCCTTGTCCAGGAGCCTCCTCACCCAATGCCACTTAGGCCTGATGTGCTTCGTCAGCCCATGAAGGCAAGCATTCTTAGCAAGCTTCACAGCCGACTCGTTGTCACAGAAAATCACAGTTGGATCCTTTTGGCACACTCCGATCTCCTCCAACAAACGCCTCAGCCACACCACCTCCTTTGCCCCATGATGCAGGGCCATGTACTCTGTCTCACACGAGGACTGCCCCACCTCATTCTGCTTCTTACTGCGCCAGCTCACTGCACCACCTCCGAACAGGCACACATAGCCTCCAATGCTGGTGCCATCCGCTTTCACCGAGTTGAAGCTAGCGTCAGTGTAGCAGGTCAGGAGCATCTCCCCCTTGCTCAAATCAGCTGCACTCCTCTGCAGCCTCTGCCTCACAGCACTGTACTCCAAACCCACTGATGCCGTTGCACTCACATAGCGGACCAACCTCTTGGCCGCTTCCAGCTGCTCATGACTGGGGCGTGAAACCACACTGGCAAGCCTGGATGTTGCAAAGGCAATGTCAGGCCGTGTGTGGTTAGCCGCATAGTTGAGTGCCCCAACCATGGAATGAAAAAGTTTCCTGTCACTCTCACCCACCACCTCCTCATCAGCACAGGGCTCCACAGTGAACCCCGAAGGCAGTGGGGTGGCTGGCTTTCCTCCATCTTGCAGCCCATACTTCTCAGCCAGCCCCTCACAATACTTTCTCTGGTGCAACCTCAACACTCCCTTGTCAAGGTCCCTCTCCACATGCATCCCTAAATAGTACTTCACATCTCCCATCTTGGAGCACTTAAACTGCATCTCCAGCATCTCCTCCACATGCTCAATCATTGCAGACGACTCAGAGAAGAGCAGGATGTCATCCACATACACCAGGAGCATGAGAAACTGCTCCTTCTCCTGCAGCAGGAACAAGCTGTGATCACACTCACTCTTCTTGAAACCCCCAGCCAGCAGAGTCCCCTCTAACTTGTGGTACCATGCACGAGGAGCCTGCTTCAGGCCATAGATGGCCTTCTTCAGCCTGCACACCCTGCCGCTCCCATCATCCAAACCCTCAGGCTGTAACATGTACAGCTCCTCCAGAATGATCCCATTGAGGAAGGCGGTGGTGATGTCCATCTGCTTCACCCGCCATCCACGGTTTGCTGCCATTGCCAATGACACCCGAAGTGTTGTGCCTTTCCCCACAGGAGCATAGAGCTCGTTGAAGTCCTTTCCCTTTGTCTGCTGAAACCCCTTAGCCACAAGCCTTGACTTGTAGCGGGTCAGCGCCCCATCAGGTCCGTACTTGTGCCTGAAAATCAGCTTGGAAGAAATGGCCTTCTTCCCAGGTGGCAGCTCACACAGCTCCCACGTCTCATTCTCTAGCAGAGAATCATACTCCTCCTTCACACTCTGCTTCCACTTTTCAGCATCGGGCCCGCTCAATGCCTCAGCTAGCGTCTTGGGCTCAGGGACGGCTGCCCAGTAGCAGTGTGCTATCTCATCCTCATCACACTGCTCAGCCACACTCCCAGCCCTTACCACCTTTGGCTTGCCACGGCTTGCATAGGTCAGCCTGTTAGGAGGGCGCACATCCCTCCTAGGACGGTCAGCCGTACGTCCGGCACCTTGTGGAGCACCTTGCTCCTCCTGCTGCTGCGGCTGCTGCTGCTGTTGCTGCTGCTGCTGCTCCTCCACCTCAGGTTCTCCCCCATCCTCTGTCACCCCAGAGATCTCATTCTCAGAGACAGAAACCTCCACTTGCCTTGAAAGCCGCTGCACCTCATCGGCCTCGACAATTAGCGGTGTCGTTGGAAGCTTCTGCTGCTGCTGCTGCTTCCACTCCTTGTAGTACAAGGACTCAAGGAACTTCACATCCCTTGACACAGTCAGCTGCTGGCTGGTCAAGTCCCAAATCAGCCAGCCCTTGTGATCCTTAGCAAGCCCCAAGTGCACACCCCATCTCCCAGAAGCTTCCAGTTTTCCCCTCTTCTCCTTAGGCACATGAAACACCACCATGCACCCAAAGGCTCTCAGCATGTTCACAGCTGGTGCAATCCCATACCACTTGGTGTAGGGGACCCACTGCTTGTCCCCCACAGTCGCCAGCACCCTGTTCTTCACAACAACGACCTGCCGCAGTGCTGTCACCCAAAACGGATCCGGCAGCCCTGCACGCCCAAGGAGAGTGCGAGCACCTTCCTGCAGGGTCCGGTTGAACCGCTCAGCCACGCCATTCTGCTGAGGGTTGTAAGGCACTGTGAGCTGATGCTGGATCCCCTTCCGCTTCAGCTCCTTCTCAAAATCAGCGCCGATGAACTCTCCTCCGTTGTCAGTGCGGATCACCTTCACCTTGTGTCCGCTTTCCCTTTGTGCTCTCGGCATCCACTCCTTAAGAACAGCCGCTGCCACCTCCCCCTTAGTCTTGAGAGGGTACACCCACACCGCACGCGTGTGGTCGTCCACAATCGTCAAGAAGTAGCGGCTGCCCGAGAGAGAAAGGGCCCTCGTGGGGCCCACCACATCCATGTGCACTAGTTCAAGTGGTGCCTTGGCTGGTCCTGTGCTGCTGCTGAAGGGAAACTTCGTGAATTTGGTCTCAAGGCAGGTAGGGCAGCTCCCAATCTCCTTTGCTCCCCCCTTCACCTCCAGCCCCTTCAAGCACCCATCCTTTACCAACTTCTGCAGCATAGGAATGTTCACATGGCACAGCCTCTCATGCCACGTCTCCCAATCAGCCTCACCACTCCCAGATGAAGCCTTTGCCCATGCAGCTGTCGCATCCACACCAGCAAGCACCTCACCATGTGGCTGTTGTGGCTGCTGCACCTTCTTGACTGCATCCAGGGCCCCAGCAGTTGGTGCAGTCTCCTCTCCTCCCGCAGTTGCTTTAGCCGCTGCCGCTGCCTTTGCCGTTGCTGGTGGTTTCCCCTTCCAAGGGATGATGGGCAGCTGCCACAAGTCCTTGATGCAGCTGCTCTTCTCCTCCAAGTTCCACAGCAGCAACTTCCCAAGCTTTGCACGGCAGCTGGTTGGGCCGAAGGTAACTTCAGCCTTGCTCTTCTGCAGCCGGCGCACAGAAAGAAGGTTAGCGGACAAACCTTCAACCAACAGCACATTCCCAAGCCCCACAAGCTCTCCATTGGCTCCCATCACCTTGGCATTCCCAACACCAATCACAGGGAGCAAAGCACCTGAAGCGGCAGCCACAAACTTGATCTTCCCAGGAGGTTTTATCTCATCAAGCAAATCTGCCCGTGGGGTCATATGACTCGTGCAACCTGAATCGATCACCCAGTGAGTGAGGGGGTGCATCACAACCTTCCCAACTGAACCCACATCACCCCCACTCCCTTGCACATCCTCAACCATGAGGAACATCCCAGGGTGGGCTTTACCTTGTGCACCATCACCTTGTGCACCTGAACCTTGCACAGCGCCACCGCGTGCACGTTCACCACTTGGCGGCTTCATGCCTGGAGGGGCCCATCCCTCAGGCCGGCTGAAACACTTGAACCACGGGTGTCCAGCCTTCTTGCAGTACCAGCACGCACCCTCCATTCGGGTGCTCCCCCTGCCACCAGAGCTCCCATGCCCCTCATTGTAGTCACCTCGGCCTCTCCCTCTGCCAAAGCCTCTCCCACGGCCTCGGCCTCTCCCTCCCCCTCTTCCTCTGCTGCCTCCTGCAGCTCCATACCCCTCAGCAGTTTTGTTGGCAGCACCACCTCCCGTGTGGCGTCTGCGGAAGTCCTCCTGCAGAATCTGCTGCCGTAGCCACTCAGGCGTCCATTTGTCCTGCTGAACGTTGAGGGTGGGGATGAGGTTGTCCCACGAGTTGTCGAGCACCGAGATGATCTTGGTGCACTGTTGCATCTGCGACACTTCGCTGCCCGCCGCTGCCATCCTCGCATAGGTGTCCTTGATCTTGTCAAGGACCGGTTTCACATCATCTCCCGGTTTCATGGAGAGGGCAGCCAACTCCTTCTCCAACACAATCACCATCGGCAGCGTGTTGGGCTGAATCACGTCGCGTAGCAGCTTCCATGCCTTCGGTCCGGAATCATCCAACTCCACCAAATCCTTGATGTGCTGGAACATGTCGTTGTTGACCGATTGGAGGATGAGGTCGTACAGCACCGCGCTCTTCTCAATCCACCGATCGCGGGCATCTCCTTCCCCCGGCATCTTCTCCTCTCCCATTGCAATTTTCAGCAGCTTGTAGCGCTTGAAGGCGCTCCGCATCCGCCCGCTCCATTCCTCATAGTTGGAGCCATCCAAAGCTTCAATCTTGGATGGTGGCGGCTCACTCCTCATCTCAGCTGCATCTCCACTCCCTTGATTCATCTCCTCTGCTCCCAATCAGAGGTTTCAGCTCCCCCTTTTGCTGGTCACAATGTAGATCCACACAATCTTCACAAGTGTCAGCGCCAACGAAATTTCGGCAGAGTTTCCCCTTAGCGGAAGTCACATCCAACCTCCAGAACTCCACTTAGGCACGCCCACAGGCCATGGTGGGTCTAGGAGGGTCTTCACACTTCAGTAGACTCCCCACAAGGTCCTTAATCAGCTCTGATACCACTTGTTAGAGACTAAGGACGGAGTCTATGAAGATTAGGGGCTGAAATATCTCAAAATCGTCAACTACAATTCTGGACAGAAAAGTCGTCGTCACAAGAAACGTCGTCGACGAAAGGTCCACTGTTAGAATTCTTTCAAACTCGAGTATGTTGTAGCCCTTGACCGTGGCTATCTTTCCCAATTTGAATAGTATCAGAATATGGAGTATAACTCGAGTTATGAACTTCGGCGCACTAGGGGGTATGCTGCCATAGAAAACGTAACTCAATCACAATGATCTCACAAGTTCACACAAGAAAGTTAGAGTAGCAATAGAACCAGGTAGGAGGGGATGAGGAGGACGAGAGGGAAGGTCCCAAGAGAGTCCCCAACCAAGGAAACCCCATGCCATACAATTCCCTTCCCCATAGGCAACCCAACTTTGACCTTTGTCACTATCCCAACCTCCACAATCCACCTCAACCCAACTTGGCCACACTTGCCAACCTGGTTTGGTTTCTCCCAACCATTTGGCAGCAACTACAGTAGAAAAGACGAATTTCCCAACCCCCAAAAGTCTGTACCCCATATTGAGTCAACCCCACAACTTCCCATAGTCACCACAACCAAATATCAAAAGCATACGAACTCCAACGTTCGTAACTTTCTTGTTCGTGCTCCGATTGAAGCGATACTTGGTTCCTCGGAAAGCTCTTGAGCAGAGGAGTCACTTCAGATATCTGCTCAAGCCAAATAACATTCACACACACACTCAGAAAAACCAAACCGCACAAAACACAAATTCTTGCACACACTCACAACACGCATGCAACGCACGAACATATGATGGGAGGCAGACAGACGTGAATGCGAATGGTAGCATCACTCAACAAACTGATGACGAAAGGCATCCATCTCGAAGCAGACAGCACCACTCAGGAGTTCAAGCTGTACCACGGGAGAGGCGGACTTTACATCGGGAAGGCGGTCCTGAAAAATAACGTCTTCGTCCTCGACTTCGTTCCAGATTTAGGCACCGCCGACAGCGACAGAATCGTCACCTTCACCTCCTGGACGCACCCACCGGATCTTGATCCTGACTTCAGCCCCGAAGGCTTCTGGTATTCACATACTATTTCTGAGGCAGAACGAACAAGATCATTAGCAACGATTCAACACTCGGCAGCAGCAGAGACAACATCGGCAGCAGCAGAGACAACATCGGCAGCAGCAGAGACAACATCGGCAGCAGCAGAGACAACATCGGCAGCAGCAGAGACAACATCGGCAGCAGCAGAGACAACATCGACACCAATCGCGGGACCTTCAACGGCACCGGTCTTCGTCGACAACACACCACCGACTCCTGTGCAACAGTTGAATCCAACTCCACAAGAAGTCCATCGAAGCACAAACCACACCGCAGGGTTCTACTCCAACTCCGACTTGTACCGCCGCTCACCCGGACATCGCGCTGACGAAGATCTCTGGCATAAACGAATGGGACATCCGAGCAACACGACGTTAAACAACACGATACGAGCAGGCGTTCTTGACAAAGACTCACTACTCTTACCCGACGGCAGAGAACTTCGACGAATGAGAGGAACTTGCTTCACCTGCCCAGAACCTGACTTACAGCATCAGCCCTTCGTTTCTCACCACAACCCGAGCGCACCAGCTTACGCACCACTTGAGAAAGTGTACAGCGACATCCTGTACAACCGCGAACCTGGACAAGGAGCATACAACTACACCATCACGTTCATCGACGCCGCCACTCGTTATGTCTGGCATCTCAACCTTCCAAGCCGCGACATGGCCTTCGAAGCCTTCGTAGCCTGGCTCCCAGTAGCAGAACGGGAATCGGGAGTTAAGCTGAAGAGCTTTCAGTCTGATGGGGGAGGAGAATACACCTCACAGAGGTTCAAGCAGTACTTGGCAGAGAGAGGAATCAAGCGGCTCATCTCCCTCCCCTACGCCCATCAACAGCAGGGTGTAGCAGAAAGAATGAACAGGACCCTTCAGAACACCATGCGCAAGCTGCTACGTGGCATGCGGCTACCCAACCACCAGTGGCCCGAGGCAATGGACCACGCCATGATGCTCCACAACTTGCTTTCGTCATCATCGCTCCCGAACAACGCATCACCGCATCTGCTGTGGACAGGAAAACTGGGCAGCACAAAAATGTTGCGAAATTTCGGCTGCATGGTACAGTACCGACCCCCAGCTGCACGCGCTGGCCGATTCTCCCAACACGCACAGTGGGGACTACACCTGGGCATTGAAAAGAATTACAACGCGTGGAAGATTTTCGACGTCCACTCAAAGGAAACAGTAGCAACACGTGATGTCATTTTCTACGAGCGACTCACCCTTTCAACGTACCTGCACAACTTGGAGACTTCACGAGATGTCACAGGCGGATTTCGTGGGGACCGAGCCTTCGCTTCGGCAGAAGATGAAGCTGACCTGGACGAGCAGACCATGGACGGAGCTTCGGAAGAAGCCGGACCACTTCCCTACTGCTCGGTGGATATTCCAATGGACGATGACAACCCTCGCGAAAGCATCAACGCCGAAGTCTTCTACGACTTCGCCGACAACGGTTACGTTACACCCGCCCGAGTCAACACCAACGAAGCCGAACGCATAGGACCTAATTTCTTACCTGATCCAGAAGAAGGTGACGAAGCAGCTTATCCCGAGGATACAACACTTCCCCGCTACACACAGAGCGGACTCCAGATACTTGGCCTCGTCACTGCGGTTCACGGCACGGAGATTCCTAAGGAGCCTGCCACAGTTCAGCAGGCTTTGGGGGGGGAGCATAGGGAAAAATGGCGCGAAGCCATGGACAAGGAGCTGAAAGCACTGGAAGAACGGAACACCTGGAAAGTCGTTCCCATCGGCGTGGCACGCAACAAAACGATACTCACCGGAAAATGGGTCTTCCGTGTGAAGACAAAGGCAGACGGCACCATCGACAAGTTTAAGGCGCGCTGGGTCGTGCGCGGTTTCGACCAAGAGCACGGACGTGATTTCACCGAGACGTTCGCCCCGGTCAGCCGACACACTTCACTTCGAATTCTTCTCGCGATCGCCGCCATGAAGAAGAAGAAGCTGCGGCAATTTGACGTCGCCAATGCATTTCTCTACGCACCTGTTGACACCGAAATCTTCGTTGAACTTCCACACGGCTCCAACGGAGAGCCCAACCATGTCTGTCAGCTGCTGAAGTCCCTGTACGGCATTAATCAGGCTCCAAGACTGTGGCAGCAGTATCTACACGCTCGACTCATCCGCATCGGATTCCGACAGCTACCACACGACCAGGGCATGTACCGGCTCACGAAAGGTGACGACTACATTCTGCTCATCGTCTACGTGGACGATCTGCTCTACATCGGCTCGACTGACAGCGTCACTACTTGGTTCGAAGGGGAGCTGCAGCAGGACCTCACTCTCACAGTGTCATCAACCGTCACGCAATACCTCGGCCTCAACATCCAGGAAGAGGAAGGCGCGATCTATCTCAACGCCGCGAAATATGCCGACACTATCGCCAAACGCTTCGGACTCACCCCGATCACCATCTCCACGCCATACCGCTACACCGCAGGAAATCACAAGGAAGGCTCCGCTCCGCTCAAGCCCGCAGGCATACGCGACTACCAGAGAAAGCTGGGGTGCCTCCTCTTCGCGGCCGTCACCTGCCGTCCGGATCTATCGCCACCTACCTCAAAAGGCCCGAGGCAGAACACATGGCGGAGCTCGTCCGCGCTCTTCACTACCTCGTTAGCACTCCGACGATCGGCCTGACCTATCACAAGAACGGAACCTCGACACCTAAGTTAATCGGCTACGTCGACGCCGATCACGCCGGCGACTCCGACAACAGACGCTCGCGCACCGGCTACATCTATCGCTTCGAACCTATCGGACCTATCTCCTGGCAGTCGAGCAAGCAGGAGTTAATCGCCCTCTCCTCAGCTGAAGCAGAATATATCGCACTTTGCTCAGCCACCAAGGAAGGACTGTACCTTCGCGAACTCCTGGAGGAAGCGAAGCTGGCTCAGTTACCCAGCTTCTCCCTGTTCTGTGACAACCAGTCAGCAATTCGCATAGCCAACAAAAATGGATTCGCGAACAGGACGAAGCACATCGCCCTGCGATATTTCTTCGTGAAGGACGAGATCGAAAAGGGGAGACTCGAGCTGTCTTACTGCCCCACGTCTGAGATGGCAGCTGATTACTTGACCAAGAAACTCGGAAAGCAGAAGTTCGAGTACTGCATGCTGCTGACTGGACAGAGCCACGTCACCAGCAGCGACACTCCAGAAGCGAAGGGGAGTGTTGGAAACAAGTGATTTAAGCGCCTCTGTCGTGTCGAAACACTAAGTCATAAACGAAGCGAAACACAGCGAAGCATCAGCGAGTCAACCCTCGGAGGTTGAGCAACTGCTAGAGGTTACGCGAAAGTCAAAGGTCAGCGACCTTTGACCTGACAAGTACAGCGCGACAGCAAGGACAAACAACTGACTCGTTATCGAGCAGTTGCCCGAGTCGTCTCTATATTGAACCGCAACAGTAAACAGCAAAACATCTATTAGTTGCATCTTTTCATATTCCTTGTACTCTTATAAAAGCCTTGTATCTCTTTGATTAATCAATCTACTTTGCCCTCACATACCAGCGCAAGGTGGTTCACAGGCTTATCATTAAACGCTTCCGCTATTATATTGTTCCTACTCAGAGTTTAGTCCTGCAAAGATCCTAAGGGCTTTTTCTCAGCCCAACAGGAGGGAAGGGATGGGCAAGCGCAGGGAGAACACGGGTGAGCGAGAGGGACAGAACGGCATGGTACTTTGCAGAGTAGCATGGGAGGGCAGGGATGCGGGCGATTGACAAGGTGCGGCAGGCTGTACACCCAGCGATCCAGCATGCTTGGTGGGGGGGAAGGGAAAGATAAATACAGAAAGAGAGGGGTGGTAGGACATGAGAGTCTAGAGTCGATTCAAAACTGGGCCTGTGAGTGCGAATGTGCCCCTGCCATGCACCCACCTGTGCGCCCCACCCACCTGCGCCTTACTCACCTGTGCGCCTTACCCACCTGTGAGGGCGAATGTGCCGTCCAGCACGGCGCAGAGGCGAGTGAGGAAGTGGAAGAAGCTGCGGTGCGACTCGGTGATGCTCACTGCTATGGGCGAGAGGTCCTACAGGAAATACACTGCTGCAGAGGGGAGGGGGAGAGAGGGGAGATGCGGAGAGTGTTACAGTGGGGAGCGTGTGGTAGGAGTGGGGAAGAATGCGACGGGTGACAGGGAGGGATGGCAGGGAGCGGCCTGGTAGGATGTGATCAGGAGTGGTAGGGAGCGGCAGGAAGTGGTCAAGAGTGGTAGGAAGTATAGTTGGAATGGGCGAGAGGGGTGAAGGAGGCGAGATGGGTGGAGAGGGAAACGGAGGATGCAACACACAAGAATTAGGTGTATTAGACAATTATGTGGTTGGCACGATGCATACCTGGCAAGGCGTTGGACCGCGGGGAAGAGGGCGTGAAATATTCACTGAGGGATTACTAGTTGGTCTTCACATGGTAATAAATGAGGTATGCTTTGAGACGTCTCAATACCTGGCAGTGCGCATACCTGGCAGTGCGCGTACCTGGCAGTGCGCATACCTGTCAGTGCGCATATTTGGCAGTGCGCATACCTGGCAGTGTGCATATCTGGCAGTGTGCATACCTGGCAGTGCGCATACCTGGCAGTGCGCATACCTGGCAGTGCGCATACCTGGTAGTGTGCATACCTGGCAGTGTGCATACCTGGCAGTGTGCATACCTGGCAGTGCGCATACCTGGCAGTGCGCATACCTGGCAGTGGGCATACCTGGCAGTGCGCATACCTGGCAGTGCGCATACCTGGCAGTGCGCATACCTGGCAGTGCGCATACCTGGCTGTGTGCATACCTGGCAGTGTGCATACCTGGCAGTGTGCATACCTGGCAGGGCGTTGGACTGCGGGGAAGAAGGCGTGAAGTATTCACTGATGGAGTACTGGTTCGTCTTCACGGTTCCCCCGTGCCAGAAGCGAAAGCGAGTCGGCACCACCTGAGGAAAGGAGACAATGCGAGGGAAAAGAAGGGAAGGGTGAGGGGCGCGGGAGGAGGGAGGTGGTTACAGGTGCTGCACCACTCCCAACCCACTGATGGAGTACTGATACGTCTTCACAAAGCCTCCATGCCAGAAGCGGAAGCGAGTGGGCACCATCTGAGGGGACACGGAGGGGTTGTATAGTGGGAAGGACGTGGACTGAACCTTGCTGAACCGCTCCGAACCCACTTGAATTCACAGATGGAGTACTGGTTCGTCTTCAAAAAGCCCTTGTACTATACGGTGCAGTGCGGTGGAAATGGTTCACCTTGAGAAAGTACTTGAAGGTGCCACTGGATCTGGCAGGGTCCTCCCCTTCCTTGAGGGGCGGCAGGATGCGGACGAAGCCGTCGAGTGGGTTGAGGCGGCCAGGATAGGGCACTCCAAAACCGAGGGAGTGGATGACGTGACTCACGTTGACATCACCCACTGAGGAGAACACCTGGAGAAGGGGGAAAAAAGACGGGGTGTGTTAACAGTACGGAAGGTGGTTGTGAGGTGAGGCAATTGGGAATGGTACGGAAAGAGGAAGACACTTTGAAACTCAGGGAGTGAATGATGTGAGACACGTTCACATCGCCCACTGATGAGAAGACCTGGAGGGGGAAGGAAAGGGGGTGTTGAAGGGAAGGAAGGTGGTTGTGAGGCAGTAGGGAAAGTTAGAAAAGGAGAGGAATGGCACACTGAAAGCCAGCGAGTGGATGATGTGAGACACGTTGACATCGCCCACCGATGAGAAGCCATGAGAGGGGACGTGGTGAAGAGGGAAAGTAAGTAGTGTTGAGTTTTACCAAGGAAGGCAGGATGAAACGAAGGAGGGCATGAGATGCAGATAAGGTAAGAAGGTAGTTGGAGGCAGAGGGAGTGGATGGCGTGGGTCTACTTCACATTGCGTACTATGGAGAAGAGTTGGGAAGAGGAAGGGGCAGCGGCTGCTCCCATCATCTGATGGGAATGCGGGAGGCTTTCGTCGACATGCAGCCGAGCGGAGACGTGCGCCATGTTCGCGGCTTCAACGGGGCACTTCAGAGCGTCCAAGGCAGAGGCACCGTTGCTCTGCAAAGGGAGGCCGGGAAGCAGGTCCTCGTCCCCGACGTGCTCTACGTTCCGGGTGTGCAGGCGAACCTGCTGTCTACCGGCCATCTCCAGGAGAACGTCGTAAAGCTACAGGACGATGGCGAGGAAATGCTGCTGGTGTCCTCTGTTGGCGATGTCCTTGGTCGAGCACGCTACTCTGGCAGAGTTCTCTGCACCGACCTGCGCCCCTGCTCGACGAAGGCGACGACGAATTCGACGGAGGTTGTGGCTCTACGGACGATTGCGTCGGCGACGAAGTCGACCCCAGACATGTGGCACGCAAGGCTTGCGCACGTCGGCGTCGATATGATCAAGAATTCGACCGCAGACGACCTGCCATGTGCCTCCTGCGTCAGCGGCAAGCTTCCCCGACCAAGGATCGGACGCCGAGAATGCGCTCGATGTGGTGCACATCGACCTCTGCGGGCCGTTTTGAGTGGCTGCCAACGATGTCAGCCTCTACTTTCTTCTGCTGAAGGACAGGAAGACTCGCTGCGTGTGGGTGAGGCCGATCGCGAAGAAGAGCGAAGTGTTGGTCGTCTTCGACAAGTTGTTGAAGGTGGTGGAGCCGCAGACTTCGAAGACGGTGAAGACGCTGCGTTCTGACCGCGGAGGGGAGTTCCTCGGTCGAGGCTTCACCGACCTCCTTGAGGACAAATGCATCCTCCACAACCTGACGTGCCCCTACACTTCGCAGCAAAACGGCATGGCGGAGCGCAAGATGCGCACGGTCGTCGAAGCCGTGCGGACGATGCTTCTGCACATGGGCGTGAAGCACCACTGGTAGCACCTCGCTCTGTGACAGGCCGTCTGGGTGCGCAACTACCTCGAACGGGCTTCTCTGCCTCCGGGGACGACGCCGCACGAGCTGCGGTTCGAGAAGAAGCCGAACTTGACGCTGGCACGCGTGTGGGGCTGGATGGTGCAGTTTATGGTCCCCGAGCAGCAGCGCGGCGGGAAGCTGGCGCCGAAGGCTCGTTGGGGTCTTCACCTCGGAGTGTCGCCAGAGAGCAAGGGCTGGGAGGTGCTCGACCTGATGGACAAAAAAATCGTCGCGACGGTCGAAGCGATATTCTACGAGACCCTGTCGATGGAGCTGTGGAAGGCAGAGTACGGCCCGGCGTCGACAAGGACGCCATCTGCCCCGCTGCCAGATTCCTCCTCAGAGATGCCTCCCCTGCTCGCCGGCGTCGACGAGCATGACGACGAGGACGTAGAGGAAGTCCCACTCCCTCCTATTTTGCCCCCGTCGGCGACTTCGTCGCCCTCCCCTTCACCGCCCATCGTCGACCTTCAAGCGAAAAGATCCTCGTCGACCGCCGGCGATGTGGGGAGACTTGGTGCGTTGCCTGCGGCGCCGACCGGTTGCATCGCCGGTGGCCGACGTGACGTCGAGAAGGTCGTAGACGGGCAGCGGCAAACGACAGGGGAGCAGATGACAGGGAAGCTGTCCGCGACGAAGCCGACTTCCGAAAAGCCATCGGCAGAGGCGCCAGCTTCAGGGGAGCTACTGGCAGAGAAGCCGATCCTGGGGGAGCAGTCGGTAGAGGAGCTGCCGATAGGGGAGCAGTTCGACGACGACTCGTCGAGCGACGTTGTGGAAGTCGTCGGTGCGGCCGGCGGCGATGAAGGGGAGCTGTTGACAGAGGAGCAGTATGATGACAGCGACGTGGTGGAGGTTCCAGTCGAAGAGGAGAAACCGCGACGGTCTACTCGCTCCAACATCGGCAAGCCGCCTGAGAAGTTGAGCTACCACGCTTGTCTACCGCCGATGGCCTATAGTACTCTGCTCAACGACGCAAAGGCCGACGTCGATCTGCCCGAGCTCGACCCCGACATGCATGCCGACCCGGAGCACCGCTGGGACATTGCCAACATGATGGTGAAGGAGGCATTGGCGAGCTGGAAGGGCAAGGCGGTGAAGGCCGCCATGGACGAAGAGATCAGGAGCCTCATCTCCAACGGCACGTGGGAGCTGGTCGAGCGTCCGCGCGGTGTCAACATCATGAAGAACCGCTAGGTGCTCATGACGAAGTACCACGTCGACGACACGGTCGCCCGCGAGAAGGACCGCCTGGTCGTAAAAGGCTTTACACAGGTCTACGGTGCAGACGACGACGAGACGTACGCGCTGGTGGGGAGCTACGTGACTCTGCGGATGTTCCTCAGCATCGTAGCAGTTCTCGACCTGCGTCTGATGCAGCTCGACATGAAGAACGCGTTTCTGCAGAGCAAGCTAGATCACGCCCTCTACATGTACTAGCCCGACTACTACAACGACGGCACCGGTCGCGTCTGCACGCTGCTGAAGAACCTCTACGTGCTGAAGCAGTCGCCGCTGCTGTGGTACAAGGCGCTCGACGACTGGAAGAAGAGCCAGGTTGACGAGGCTCTCTACTTCAAGGTCGGCGACGACAGAGTGGCGTGCTGGGTGCTCGTCTACGTCAACGACCTGCTCGCCGCAAGCAGCAGCACGCGATGCTGAAGGAGCTGAAGGAGCTGCTAAAGTTGCGCGAGATCAGCCCGGTCGAGAAGTATCTCGGGCTGGAAATCGTGCGCGACTGTCCTGCGCGGAAGCTGTGGCTTCACCAGCAAGTCTTCGTCGACAAGCCTACGCAGAGCCGATGTTCGATGACGAAGAGTTCCAGTTGCGCAAGGAAGCAGAGTACCGGCAGAAGGTCGGCTCGCTGTAGTTCGCGGCTACAACAACGAGGCTGGACATTGCCTTCGCGTGCAGCAAGCTGGGGAGCGGCCTGACAGTGCGGAGCGACAA
This sequence comes from Closterium sp. Naga37s-1, assembly GCA_947471745.1. Lineage (NCBI taxonomy): Eukaryota > Viridiplantae > Streptophyta > Zygnematophyceae > Desmidiales > Closteriaceae > Closterium > Closterium sp. Naga37s-1. The sequence continues at coordinate 1,567,437 of CANJKZ010000863.1, forward strand.
CTGCTGGCGCGAGGTCGGTCGCTGTCTGCATTACCTCGCCGACACCCGTGACGCCGCTCTGGAGTTCGGCGGCGGACCAGAGTCGCCGTGTCTGGTCGGCTATGCAGATGCCGACGACTCTGGTGACAAGCAGAATCGGACGAGCACGGGAGGCTACGTGTTTGTCTTCGGAGGGGCCGCAGTCTCCTGGTCGAGCCAGAGCATCAAGTGCGCGACGCTCTCGTCGACCGAGTCGGAGTACATCGCAGCCACGGAAGCCGGCAAGGAGGCTCGTCGACTCCGCTTCCTCCTTGCAGAGTTCAAGCTGCTCAACACTGGGAAGCCAACCATGCTGCACGTGGACAACCAGTCGGCAATCACGGTCGCAGAGGGCTTGGGGCTCAAGGGAAACCTCAAGCACATGGAGCGACGCTACGCCTGGCTGCAGCATATGATGAAGCGCGGGAAGATTGCTCTGTAGTACATCCCGACCTCCGAGCAGCCGGCAGACTTTCTGACGAAGGCACTGCATTTTCTGGCTTTCAACTGGTGCTCCGTCACAATCGGCAAAGTGCGTCTGGCCGACATTGGTGACGGGGATGACGAGGTGCAGCAGTAGGTGCCGTGCCCTTCTGCACGGCTGGTGCGGTGATCTGCGTGCTATGTGTTGGGTGCACGCAGATGGAATGTTCTCCTTGTATTCTATCCCTCTGGGTTTTGGGTGGACCTTGTGTGTGGGTGCCCAAGTGTGAGCTGGGCAGGGGAGTGTCGAAGAGAAAGGCCCCGCCCTCGCTTGGCCGCAGCCGATCTCGCCGTCGACGAGAAGTCCTCGACGGATTGGTCGTCGAAGTGGGCTTATGCAGTTCGACGGAGGTAGTGGTCGAGCAGGCTCTGCTCGACGGAATCTGGTCGACATCGTCGACGGGCAGCGCTGGTCGAAGACAGCGGTCGAGGAGGCCCGTCGAGGAGCGGTGGTTGACGATGTCCGTCAAGGAGCGCTGGTCGACGATTCTGGTCGAAGAGCTCTGGTCGAGGAGCTCTGGTCGACGAGCTCTGCTCGGCGAACGCTGTTCGACCGAGCGGTGTCGAGCTGATCGACCGAACTCGCAGAGGTGTGCGAAAGTCTGTGGAGTCGTGTGATATTTTCCCAGGAGGTTTTGGCGAGGTTCGACCTGCGGAACGGCATCACGTGCTCGACGGTTGGCACCTGAGGAAACCGACGACACGTTTTCTACCTGGCACCTGCGCAATGTGCCTGGCGGTGAAACCGTCAACCTGAACCTACTTGGTAGGTGCGCACATCTGTGCAGATAGTCACGTGCGACTGCAGTGCAAGCAGACCGCGTGCAGTGCAACGCTGGCAGATCGCTCTTCTGCAGCGTTGGCAAACCGCTCTTCTGTTGCGCTGGCAGAGTTCGCCCTACAGAATGCTTGCTAGGGGTTGCATGCCATTCTAGTCATATCGTTTTGCATGCCTCATTGTGCTCAAATCTTTTCAGTGCTCAATGTTCTTTGAACTTCCTAAGTGGAACTCTTGCCAACCGTCTCTGTGAACACAAGCAAGTAGTAAGTACGCTACTAGAGCGATGCGATCACTCGCACAACCCCGTGCCCTCCTCCGTAGTCCACTCCCATTGTGTAGTGACTCTCAGCAGATACTGTTCACACCGAAGAAGGACGGAGGCATGCGCATGTGTATTGACTATCGAGCGCTGAATCGGATCACCATTAAGTCGCGTTACCCGATTCCGCGAGCGGACGACCTACTGGATCAGCTTTGCGGGGCTCGCTATTTCTCGAAAATCGACTTGCGAGGTGGCTACCATCAAATTTATGTGTTCGCCGACGACTGCCCGAAAACTGCATTTCGCTACGGCAGCTACGAGTATACAGTGCTGACGTTCGGGCTGACGAACGCACCTTCGACGTTCCATCTCACCATGAACGGGGTGTTTCAGGATATGCTGGACAAAAAGGGCATCGTTTACCTGGACGAAATTCTGGTGTATAGCTGCTATGTAATTACGGTATTAGGGTACACATTAGGTGAGTGAGCCTAGATAACCATATGAAGCGACGGGCCATCGTCAGACCGACAGACAAGTGGAAAGGTTGAAATGTGTGAGAGTGCTGAAGGCACAATTGTTTTCTCGCGAAGAGTACGGCTTCGTTCACCTCGCAGATCGTCATTTCCATGTTCGTTTTTTTGTATTGAAGGCTTAAATCCTTCAATTTTATCGTGATCCTTATGCTAGATTCTTTTCACGAAACATGTGAATATCAATGTTACCATTGCATTTTCTTTTATTCTTCGTCTGGGAGTTAATTATCACGATAATTGTTATGAGTTGTACTAAACATAGTGCGCGGAAGACATTATAAAAAGGATGAATTCCCGAATGACGAATAGAACCAAGGAACGAGCATTTATAGGGTCGAAACTGTGCTAGGCGAGGACCTCAGGACGTGCGAGGGTTGGATGTGTCGCGATTGGTGCGGGGCGACTCGGCAGTGGTTCGGGCCAAGGTGTAGGCCGAACCGAAACCTGACGCGAAGTGCTCGGGGCTGTACGCCCTAGGAGCAGACTCAGTAATGAATCGCTATATTCATTACACTCTCCCACCTTCTAGATAAGGCCTCCTTATACGTAGCCGAGTCTTGCAGTAGCGTGAGTGCAGATCTTCGGTTGAAACTGACCTGGCGGTGTAGCGAAGCGTTGACCGTCGAGCTGACGCATGGCTGAGCGCGTTGACCAGGCGAAATTCAAAGAGTTGGAATGCCAGCCGTTGATACTGCCGATGTCGTTCGGGCGGTTGAAAGCGAATGTCGAGTTGAAAATCCGCCGATTAATGAAAACCGTTGATGTGGCGGATGCGTGTCGGACGGTAGGGATGAACGTGTGAGAATGAGAACGAGAATGAATGAACTATGAAATGAAGTGAGTACAAATATGAAACCCTAATTGGTTGTACCCCCTATGGGATACCCCACTATAGCCTACATAACAGCATAAGCTACAATGTTCTGACACACCCCCATAGGCAAAGTGGGGGAGAACAAGGGGTCACAAGACCAATCAAACAAAGCAAAGCAAAGGAAAGCTCAGGGTGGATCACAAAGTCACCACACAGTCCGAGCACAGGGTCAAGGCCACACGGCCAGTTCACATGCAAGAGTACACACATATATATAAAGCTAGACAAGCAAGAGCAGGTATATATATATGTGAGAGTACAAGCAAGGTCAAGAGGAGAGCAAGTGAGGCAAGACGGGCACAAGACCCAGCTGAGTGCAGAAGCGCTGATGATCACAAGGCGGAAGTGCCTTGGTGAAGACATCAGCAGTGTTGGCCTCAGAGGCCACGTACGCAAGCCGCAACTGTCCACGTTGCTGTAGCTCACGAGCAAGGAAGTAGCGGAGAGCAATGTGCTTTGTTCTGTGCTCCAGTCGCTGCTCTCGACACAAGGCCAGCATGGCCTTGTTGTCTACGTACAGGACTGGAGGAGAACGAGGCGGCTCTCCAAGGTCGGTCAGCAGGTAGGTGAGCCAGCGAAGCTCCTGTGCAGCCATGGCCCCGGCGTAGATCTCAGCCTCACAACTCGAGCCAAGAACAGAAGACGAGCGAGTAGCCCGCCACGAAACAGAGCCGGAACCAAGGCTGAAGGTGTAACCCTGTGACGACCGCTGCGTAGCCTGGTCGTCAGCCCAAGAAGCGTCCGCGTGCCCAGTGAGGACCACTGGACTCCGCCCTCCAAGCACTAGCCCCATGCCCGACGTACTGCACAAGTAGCGCAACACCCTCTTCGCTGCAGCCATGTGCTCTGGTCTGTGTCTCCCAGGAGCAACATAGCGTGCAAGAATGCTAAGAGGGTATGCAAGGTCAGGTCGTGTGCAGGTCATCAGGTACATGAGGCAGCCAACAAGCTCTGGGTACGGGCCACTCGACTCTACGGACTCATCCGAAGGCAGAGCTGAGAGCGAGTGGCGAGTAGACAGAGGACTGGCCTGAGGCGAGGAGTACGTGAAGCCGAAGCGCTGAAGGACCTGCTGCACCATGTGTGACTGAGTCAGGGTAATGGTGCGGCGTGCTCTGTCCCGGGTGATCTGCAAGCCAAGGTAGCTGCGCAGTTCACCCAGGTCTGTGCACGTGTGTCTCTTCTGCAGCTCGGACTTCACGTAGGCGATTCCAGCAGTGTCAGCTGTGGCAAAGACCAAGTCGTCGACGTACACGAGGATGTAGAACGGCGGCAGAGAGGTGTCGGTGCGTAGAAACAGCGACGGGTCGGCAGTAGAAGGAGCAAACCCAAGAGCCGCAAGCGTAGTCCTCAGTGTGTCGTGCCACTCACGTGGCGCCTGGCGGAGACCGTAGACTGGACGCCGGAGACTCCATTGGGTACCAGGAGGGAAAGACCCAGTGAAGCCAGGTGGGCGACGCAGCCAGATCTCCTCGTGCAGGCTGCCCTGCAAGAAAGCTGTGCTGAAGTCAAGAGAGTGCAGCTCGTAGTCACGGTGAGCAGCAACGTGCAGCAGTACCCGAAGAGTGGTCATCTTCGGGGTGGGGGAGAAGGTCTGAAAGTAGTCAACTCCCTGCCGCTGACTGAAGCCACGAGCCACGTAACGCGCCTTGAAGACAGGCGGAGAACCCGGCGGCCGCTTCACCCTGAAGATCCACATGCCACTGACGATGTTCGCCCCAGGAGGGGGGACAGCGTCAACGTAGGTGCCTGTGGACTTCCAGGAAGCCATCTCTACATCCATAGCTGCCTGCCACTGAGAGGAGTAGGGACCCTCTATCGCCTCCGCGTAAGAGCGCGGAGTCGGGATGTCAAGTGCATCCGGGTCTCCCTCAGGGGTAAGCAGTACGGACACGAGATGAGGTGAGGCAGCTGCCAGACACTGGAACTCCTCCTGCCTGTCCTCAAGGACGTCCGTGCCAAGGGCACACTCACCCCCGACGGACGGAGGACAGACAGACTCAGACTCAGCGACAAGACTAGCAGCGTAGTCTAAGCGACAGCGAGCAGCAAAGTCGACGAGCTCAGTAACGAAAGCAGACGCAGCAGTAGACTCAAAAGAAGGGTCAGTGACAGCAGTAGCAAGGAGACGCGTGACAGTAGGACTGGCAGCACGAAGAGAGTCCGACTCCGGGTCGGCAAGAGCAGGAAGAGAGGACTCAGGAGGAGAAGGCAAAGGGGCACGCCGAGGAGCCGTGGACGGACGCAGAGACATCCGGCGCGTGCCAGGGACAGGAGGAGGACGCTGACGCGAACCGCGACCACTAGTGCGAGCAGCACGGACAGGCGACGCAGGGCGAGACGCAGGCTCACGACGCTCAGCCAGACCTCCAGTAGGACCAGTGTAGGGAGAAGGAGCAGGCAAAGGGGAGGTAGGCTGCAACTGTAGCTGGGACGAGACAGTCTGTGGACACTCTAAGGGAGGAGGAGGACCAGTAGAAGGTGGAAGACCAAGAACCTGATGCAGGAGTGGAACGAAGTACGGTCGAGGCCGCGCGGCGACGCTAGAAGCAGCAGGGACAGCACCAGAACCCTCAGCAGGAGCACCCGCTCCAGCAGCACCACCAGTAGCTCCAGAACCTCCAGCAGCACCAGGAGCACCCCCAGTAGGACTGCCAGCGGTAGTCTCAGCGCCAACACCCTCAGCAGCACCAGCTCCAGTGCACCCAGGACGAGCACCTCCGGGACCCGCGACCGCAGCACCCTCAGCAGCCGAAGGACCTCCAGCACCAGCAGCACGCCTCCAGCGCCGGGCAAACCACTCACGCAGCTCCTGTGGCGAAAGTGGCTCCCGGCGAGACGAAGCACTCGGAGAACCTCCAGGCGGAGCACCTCCAGGCTCAGCACCCCCAGGCGTAGCACCCCTAGGCTCAGCACCCCCAGGCTCAGCACCCCTAGGCTCAGCACCCCCAGGCTCAGCACCCCCAGGCTCAGCACCCCCAGGCTCAGCACCCCTAGGCTCAGCACCCCCAGGCTCAGCACCCCTAGGCTCAGCACCCCCAGACGTAGCACCCCCAGGCCCAGCACCCCTAGGCTCCGCACCCCCAGGTACAGCACCCCCAGCCTCAGCACCCTCAGCAGCACCAGAGTCACCAGTGACCTCGACAGGCTCGACTGCGTCTACCTGGGACACACCTGAAGGGGCAGGACCCTGAGGGGGGAGGGGGTCTACCTGGGGGGGACCTGGTACCAGGAAGAGTGGGGGTGGGGGGAGGGACGGAGTGCGGTAGGGGAAGAGGCGGTAGTAGGGGACTGACTCGTCAAACGTGACGTCCTGGGAGGACAGAACACGGCGAGAGGTGGGGTGGTAAAACTGCCACCCAGGCGCGTCAGGGGGGAACCCCAGGAAGACGCAAGGAGCAGCACGAGGGGATAGTTTGTCCGCAGACAGGTCGCGGACAAACGCCCGAGATCCCCAGACCCGGAACGCCGACGCATCGCCAACCTTCCCGGTCCACAGCAAGGCTGGGGAGGTCTCTGGCCTGGAGACCCTGGGGTGGAGGTTGATCTGATGCGCCGCGTACCTCACCGCAAACGGCCACAGAAAATGGGGGGCAGCCGCATGCATCATAGACGTACGAGCGACGTCCATGACCATGCCAATGCGGCGCTCAGCAATCCCATTTTGCTGCGGTGAGTCCGGAAGCGTGAAGGTCTGACGGATGCCCCGTGCACGACAGTAGGCACGCAGAAGGCCAGAGGAGAACTCTCCGCCTCTGTCCGAGTGCAGACGCAGAACAGGAAAGTCCGAGCCGAAGCTCTGCCTGAGCTGGAGACGAGCTGCGCGGATCCAGTCGATCAGCACCTCAGTGACATCACCCTTGCTGCGCAAGGGGAAGACTGTGGTGTAACGCGAGTAGTCGTCAACAACGAGCAGGAAGTAGCGCTCGTGACCCTGTCCACGGACGCGGGCTGGGCCCCACACGTCCATGTGAAGTGTCTGCAACGGGGCCTCTGTCGAAGGAAACTGGGAGGAGTGAGGGGCAGCACGCTGGCGCCCCTCGACACAGGGGACACAGGCAGGGCCAGGGCCCTGAGGAAGGGGAGGGAGGGACCGGGGGAGACCGGACACAAGAAGACGGGAGGCCATACCTCTGAGCCGAAGCAGAGAGGGGTGGCCAAGGCGGTGGTGCCAGAGGAGAGTCTCGTGAGACAGGAGACGACACGAACAGGGGGCAGACTCAGGACCAGACCTGGACGCCGCAGCAAACACCTGACCCGACGTAACTACCCTACCAGACTCAGCAACTGGAGGAGACGCAGTGGTCAGAGTGTACAGGCTCGACCCCGGCTGACGGGTGAACGTAGCCAGGTGTCGGCCTGTGCCAGCCTCTGTACAGTGGGTCACTCGCTGACGTGCAGGAGTGAACTGGTGGACACCCGCATCCTGTAGGTCAGCACCACTCACCAGGTTCGTCGAGAACGAGGGGAGGTAGAGACCAGACAGGGTGCCAGAGGGAGCCGCCGGACACGGGAGGACTGTGGAGAAACGAGACAGGACCGGACCCCCAGAGGGGTCAGCCAGAGACACCGCAACCGGCCGACTAAGCGGCGTGAGTGTGGTGCGGTCCCGAAAGAAGGAGCGAGACGCCCCAGAGTCAAGAGTGAAGGTGAGAGAGGCCGAAGCCGACGCGGTACCTGAGAGAGCAGACTCACCAGTACCTGAGGACGCAGACACACCAGCACCTGGAGCAGCAGCGTCATAAGCACCTAGGGCAGCAGCCTCACCAGTACCTAGAGCAATAGTCTCAATGCCCGGATCGGGCTGGAAACACCGGTAACAGTCACCCTCATCACTAATAGACACAGCATACATGGCAGAGAGAATAGCATCAAAGTCCAGATCAAAGATGGCAACCCCCGCCCTAGACAGCTCGTCCCAGCGAGGGATCTCGGAGGCCTCCGGGAACTGGTGACGCCATGCGTCCGTCAGGCGGCCAAAGCAGCGCGGAGTGGGGTGCGCACCCCCACACTGCTCACCCGCACGGTCGCCGGTGCGCAGGACGTAGGTACACGGACCAAAACCCCCACCCCGCTGGCGTGCAGTGTACCACTCACGGAGCTGCTGAGGGGACAGGGTCGCACGACCACGCTGCTGCTGCTGGCGCGAGCCACCACCGGAGCCACTCCTCTGCAAAGACCCGCGACCAGCTCCACCGCCACCCCCACCGCCTCCACCGCCTCCGCTGCCTCCACTGCCGCCGCCGCCTCCACCGCCTCCTCCACCGCCGCCTCCTCCGCCACCTCCGCTACCACCGCCACCGCCGCCGCGGCCTCCGCCTCCACTGCCGCCACCGAACCCCCCACCCCCACCTCCACCTCCACCGCTACCCCCACTCCCCCCACTGCCTCCACCTCCACCTCCACCGCCCGCTCCTCCTGCTCCCTTGCCCCCCTTGCCCTTGCCAGGGCGGCGTCTCCCGCTAGGGGCAGACGCCGCACCGACCGACTCAAGACCAAGAAGGTCGGCCGAAGCAGCAGAGGCAACAGAGGGCAGCAGGGGGGAGGGAGAACACCCCTCAAAGATGGGGGTGCGCGGGTCACCTCGAGAGGCTCCTACAGCGACTATGCTCTTTTCTATCGCGAGGAGGGCCTTCTCGAGGAGGTCTACAGTGAGTGTGGTGGGACAGACTGAGAGAAAGTGGTCCCTGACTACTCGAAGGGAGTCAGGGAGGCGAGTGACTAGGAAGTACAGAGTGATGTACATGGGGGGGGGGTTCGCGGTGCAGAAGTCAGCAGGAAGTGCAGCGCGGTAGCGAGTGTCACTGGTGCGGAGGTGCGTAATGAGGTCAGCAACGGTGGGAAAAGAAGCAAGGTCAGGGAAGAGGTACGGCAGCATGAGACGGCTCAGTGCAGCAGTGGAAGGGGAGGAGTAGCGCGCGACTACAGCGGCGTACAAGGTCTGAGCACTCTTGTACTGACTAAAGTGCGCACGCTCGGAGGTAGGGAGGTGGCGACGCACAGCAAGACGTGCAGCAGCATCGCGCGTGGCCCACTGGGAGCGAACACATGCGTCAGCATCAGTAGCAGGGGCAGGGGAAGCGCCAGAGGTGAGGTCAAAGAGAGAGAGGCCGTCCGCCCTATCGCACTGTAAGAACAGCTGTAGGTCATCTACCCAGACCTCAAAGTCAATGGCCCGACCCTCAGCGTCAAAAGTGAGGACACTAGGGGTAGCCATGACAGCAGTAGACCAGCAGTGCAAGGAGTAGGGGAAGAGCACGCAGTGACAGAGGGTCTGTGCTCACCGGACAGGGCTGCTCGGGCGGCTCGGCTGCAGGGCGGCTCGGCAGCTGGGCGGCTCGGCGGCTGGGCGGTCGGCTGCACGGCGGCTCGACTGGTGGGCGGCCGGGCGGCTCGGCTGCAGCGCGGCTCGGCGGCGGGGCGGCTCGGCTGCTCTGCTGCTGGGCGGCTCGGCTGCGCTGCTGTTGGGCGGCTCGGCTGGGCCGCTGACGTAGGGCGGCGGGGCCGCTGAAGAAGGACGGCGGGGCCGCTGGGTAGTGAGGCGGCGGGGCCGCGAAGACGGGCGGCGGGGCCGCTGCAGAGAAGCGGCGGGGCCGCAGTGAAGGGCGGCGGGGCCGCAACGAGAGAGGCGGCGGGGCCGCAGCGAGAGAAGCGGCGGGGCCGCGAAGTCGGGCGGCGGGGCCGCTGAGTAGGGCGGCGGGGCCGCAGTGAAAGGCGGCGGGGCCGCAGCGAGAGAGGCGGCGGGGCCGCGAAGACGGGCGGCGGGGCCGCTGAGACGGGTGGCGGGGCCGCAGTGAGTGGCGGCGGGGCCGCAGCGAGAGATGGCGGCGGGGCCGCGAAGACGGGCGGCGGGGCCGCAACGAGAGAGGCGGCGGGGCCGCAGAAAAGGGCGGCGACGGGCCGTAGGCGGCGCGAAGCCGCAGGTAAGGGCGGCGACGGGCCGGGGCGGCTCGAAGCCGCAGGTAGAGGCGGCGCGAAGCCGCGGGAAGGGCGGCGACGGGCCTGGGCGGCGCGAAGCCGCAGGTAGGGGTGGCGCGAAGCCGCCGGTGAGGGCGGCGCAAAGCCGCGGGTAAGGGCGGCGACGGGCCGGGAAAAGGGCGGCGCGCCGCAGCCGCTAGGGCGGCTCGACGCGACCGTAAGGGCGGCGCGACGGGCCGCTAGGTGCGACTCGACGGGCCGCTAAAAAAAAAAAAAAGAAGGCAGGCGCGACTCGAGGCGCGCTTCGGTGGGCCCAAGGAACAGTCCCTAGGAGGGGACCTGCTCTGATTCCATGTGAGAATGAGAACGAGAATGAATGAACTATGAAATGAAGTGAGTACAAATATGAAACCCTAATTGGTTGTACCCCCTATGAGATACCCCACTATAGCCTACATAACAGCATAAGCTACAATGTTCTGACAGAACGCGATGTCGGCGGGAATTCTGACGCCTTGTTAGAGAACAATGAATATGAAGTCGTCGATGTCGATGAAGTCATCGCGAGCGTCCGTCGTGCAGTCAGAGTCTGACGACATTGTCAGAACTGTTGAGGAAAACAGTGCGAAAAACTACTTTCTCTCCCTCCCCTTGAAGAAAATCGCCGAACCAAAATGTGCACAGTTGAGCGGGCACGAAACCCCAACCACCCCGTAAATAGAGGGTAGAACCAAATACCAGGGTTATGAACCCCGTCTGAGTTTTAGCAGCTGCAGAGTCAAAGTTGCAGTCAGTGGCGAAATATCGCTGATGTGGCGCGTAAAACCCGTTCAGGGTAGAGTGCGTCGATGTCCTTCGAAAGCATCGTTTGGCGTCGGGACTCGAGTGCGACCCTTCGAAAAATCTTTTATGAAGAGAACTTTCTTCTTGTCTTGTAGTCGCGACTGCTGCTGCAGCATCAAGTCACCCGATTTGCTGCAGCATCTCCAGTTTGTCAGCTTCTGCAATCCCGAAATTGCTGCTGTTGTCCTGTTGTTGTGGCATTGTCCATGCTGTAGCTTCTCCAGTTGTCAGCGCCTCCGGGAGTCTTGTCCAGCCTCGCCGAGGCTTTTGTACTGATCCTCCGAAAACTTCCGGGCAGAGGCGAAAAACAGCTGCTGCTCCTCCCCCTGACCTCCCAAACATTTTCTCAAAGACGCCAGCTAGCTCGGCGACGTTGTCGTGACTCGCCGAGAACCTCCGGACAGGGGCAAAAACAGCTGTCGCCTCTCCCCCCTTCTGTAGCAAATCTTCTTCCTCGTGTTGTCGCTGGTACCCCCAAGCAGCTTACGAATTGTACGGCTACTTTTCACGACGAGTGCTTTCGCGCGCTTAATCAAGCACCACTCCAACTCTGCCGTGGGCACGGATACTGTCGACGACCCCGCAGACTCCGTTAAGACTCATCCTCGGAACTGCTCGTTGCACCCGCAAATGTCGGAAACGAACTACACCACGTAAATCTTGGTCGCCTGCAGGTTGTTCTCCGAAAGAACCGGTGTTTCTAGCACGCCCACCCGGTCACCATTTTTTTAGTGCGGTTAACCACCCGAGCGACCCACCAACAGGAGGTGCTTTTTTTTGGCGTGGAACACTTATGGGTCTTCCGAGACCGATTTTCACGGACCCTAGCGCGCATCAACGCCGCACATCTCGCCGAAGAACTCTCCCAGGTAACGTCTTGAAGTACACCGTAAAGCGCTGAAATGAATTGGTGAGCAGATGTTCACCCGTCTCCCACCGCAGAAGTGTAGCCCGAAAATTGTGGTTGCGGCAACAGTCCCAAAGTCATTTTTCGCCTTGTAGCCCCGACATTTCCGCCGTCAACCCTGGTACTCCGACGTTCACCTTGTCAAACTTATATGCTATAGTATGTGTAGGCTGTAGTGGGGTAGTTCATATAGGGTACAACACTTTTAGGTATCCTACTTGTACCCACCTGCTTGCTAGTTCAGTCATTCCTTCCTTCACTATTCTGACATGGTATTCTGAGCAGGTTCCCTCGTGGGAACGTTTTTTTTAGGGCCCACCACGATTCATTTTTTTTTCCTGCCCTGCCCGAAGCGCGCCTCGCGCCTGCCTCACCTGCGCCGTCGCGCGCCCTGCCCTAGTGCGGCCCGTCGCGGCCCTGCCTTCTCGGCCCGTCGCGGCCCTGCCTTCTCGGCCCGTCGCGGCCCTGCCTTCTCGGCCCGTCGCGGCCCTGCCCTAACGACACGTCGCGGCCCCGACCTAGCCGCCCGTCGTGGCCTTGCCCGGTCGCCGCCTCGTCGCGGCCCCGACCTCGCCGCCTAGTCACGGCCCTGCCCTGCCGCCACCCGCGGCCCTGCCTTGCCGCCCGTCGCGGCCTACCCTAGCCGCCTGTCGCGGCCCTACCCTGCCGCCCCTTGTCGCGGCCCCGACCTTGCCGCCCGCCGCGGCCTCTGCCCTGCCGCTGCTCGTCGCGGCCCTGCTCTACCGCCGCCCAGCCGCGGCCCTGCCCTGCTGCCGCCCTGTCGCGGCCCTGCTCTGCCGCCGCCTCGTCGCGGCCCTGCCCTTCAGCCGCCCCAGTCGCGGCCCTGCTCTACCGCCGCCAAGTCGCGGCCCTGCCCTGCTGCCGCCCCAGTCGCGGCCCTGACCAAACCGCCAGCTGCGGTCCTGCCCTGCACCCGCCCCTGGTAAGCACCCGCGCCACCCAGCCGAGCCGCTCCGCTCCTCCGAGCCGCGTCGCCCTGCCGAGCCGCGCCGCCCAGCCGAGCCGCGCCACCCAGCCGAGCCGCGCCGCCCTACCGAGCCGCGCCGCCCTGCCGAGCCGCGCCGCCCTACTGAGCCGCACTGCCCTGCCCGCGCTCCTCTTGCTGCTACTGCTGTTTCTGCTGCCACTACTGCTACTGCTGCTACTGCCGCTATGGCTAGCCCTAATGTTCTTACCTTTGATGCTGAGGGGCGTGCGGTTGACTTTGACGTGTGGGTTGAAGACCTGCAGCTCTTTCTTCAGTGTGACTCTAAGGACGGAGTATCCCTTTTCGATCACACGTCCGGTGTCTCTCCTGCACCTGCTGCCACTGCTGACAGTACGGTTCGCTCGCAGTGGACCACTCATGACGCTGTTGCTCGCCTTGCTGTTCGTAGTCACCTGCCGTCTGCTGAGCGCGCGCACTTTGGCCAGTACAAGACTGCATAGTCTCTGTATGACGCTGTTGTCGCGCGCTACTCCTCTCCTGCCACTGCTGCTCTCAGCCGCCTCATGCTGCCGTACCTGTTCCCTGACCTTGCTGCCTTTGCCACAGTCGCTGACCTCATTACTCACCTCCGCACTAGTGACGTCCGCTACCGCGCTGCGCTTCCCACTGAGTTCTGCGCCAAGAACCCCCCCCCCATGTACATCACCCTCTACTACCTAGTCACCCGTCTCCCTGACTCCCTTTCTTCAGTCAGGGACCACTTTCTCTCCCTTTGCCCCACCGAGCTCACCGTCGACCTGCTAGAGGAGCGCCTCACTGCAGCTGAGAAGAGTATCGTTGCTGTAGGTGCTTCTCGCGGCGACCCTCGCGCCCCTTTCTTTGAGGGGTGTTCCCCTGACCCCCTTCTCCCCTCTGTTCCTTCTGCGGCCGCTGTCGACCTCGTTGGCACTGAGGAGGTTGGGGCTGCGTCTGCTCCTAGTGGGAGGCGCCGCAACAGCAAGGGCAAGGGGGGCAAGGGTGGTGGAGGGGACGGTGGGGGCGGCGGTGGAGGCGGTGGAGGAGGCGGAGGGGGTGGCGGTGGAGGTGGGGGTGGTGGCGGGAGTGGGGGCGTCGGTGGCGGCGGTTGGGGTGGTGGAGGCAGCGGCAGCGGCGGTGGAGGCAGCGGCAGCGGTGGTGGAGGTGGCGGCGGCGGCGGTGCTGGTCGAGGTGGAGCCGCGCAGCGTGGAGGCTTTGGTGGTAGCCAGCGCCAGCAGCAGCCGCGTTTCCGTGAGACCCCGTCGGCCCAGCAGCTTCGTGAGTGGTACGCTGGGCGTGGGAGGTCTGGGGGTGCTGGTCCCTGCACTTACGTTCTTCGCACCGGCGGGCGCCGTGGGGAGACGTTCGGACTGCCACACACTATGCAGCGCTGCTTCGGTCGCCTGACTGACGCCTGGCGCGCCCAGTTTCCTGACGCTGTTGAGCTCCCTCGCTGGGGTGATCTGCTTAAGTAGAACGTTGCTATCTTTGATCTTGATTTCGATGCTATCCTTGCTGCCATGTATGCTGTGACTGATAGGCTGCTGCTCTAGGTGCTAGTGAGTATCCAGCTCCAGGTACTAGTGAGTCTGCTGCTCCAGGTGCTGGTGAGTCTGCTCTCTCTGTTACTGCACCTACTGAGGCCTTGCATACTTTCACACTTGACTCCGGTGCTTCGCGCTCCTTTCACGACAGCACCACACTCACGCCGCTCAGTCGGCCGGTCGCAGTCTCCCTGGCTGACCCCTCTGGGGGCCCAGTCCTTGCGCACTCCTCCACGGTTTTACCGTGTCCTGCGGCCCCGTCGGGCTTGCTGTCGGGACTCCACCTCCCCTCGTTCTCTACGAACTTGGTGAGTGGAGCTGACCTCCAGGACGTGTGGGTTGACCAGTTCACCCCTGGAGGTCAGCGTGTGACCCACTACACTTGCTCTCGGACGGGCCGCCACCTGGCCACGTTCACCCGTCGGCCTGGGTCGAGTCTGTACACATTGACTACTGCGTCTCCTCCGGTCACTGCGTCTGGTCAGGTAGCCGCGTCAGGTCAGGTGTTTGCTGCTGCGTCCAGGTCTAGTCCGGCGCCTGCCCCCTGCTCGTGTCGTCCTCTGTCACACGAGACTCTCCTTTGGCACCACCGCCTTGGTCACCCCTCCTTGCCTCGTCTTCGAGGTATGGCCTCCCGTAACCTTGTCTCTGGTCTCCCCCGGTCCCACCCTCCCCTTCCTCCGGGGCCGGCCCCTACCTGTGTTCCTTGTGTTGAGAGCCGGCAGCGTGCCGCCCCTCACTCCTCCGAGTTCCCTCCGACAGAGGCTCCCCTGCAGACTCTCCACATGGACGTGTGGGGCCCAGCCCACGTCCGTGGACAGGGTCACGAGCGTTACCTCCTGCTGGTCGTTGACGACTACTCGCGTTACACCACAGTCTTCCCCTTGCGCCGCAAGGGTGAGGTCACTGAGGTGTTGATCGACTGGATCCGCGGTGCCCGTCGCCAGCTCAGCGAGAGTTTCGGCTCGGACCTTTCTGTTCTGCGTCTGCACTCAAACAGGGGTGGTGAGTTTTCCTCCGAACTTCTGAGGGCTTTCTGTCGTGCGGAGGGCATCCGCCAGACGTTCACGCTTCCGGCCTCCCCACAGCAAAATGGGATTGCTGAGCGCCGCATTGGCATGGTCACGGACGTCGCTCGTACGTCCATGATCCAAGCGGCTGCTCACCATTTTCTGTGGCCGTTCGCGGTTCAGTACGCTGCGCATCAGATCAACCTTCAGCCTCGTGTCTCCTTGCCGGAGACCACACCTACTCTGCGGTGGACGGGGAAGGTTGGCGATGCGTCTGTGTTCCGTGTCTGGGGATCTCGAGCTTTTGTCCGCGATTCTTCCGCGGACAAGCTGTCCTCCCGTGATGTTCCCTGCGTCTTCCTTGGCTTCCCCCCTGATGCGCCTGGGTGGCAGTTTTACCACCCCACCTCGCGTCGTGCTCTGTCCTCTCAGGACGTCACGTTTGACGAGTCGGTATCTTACTATCGTCTCTTTCCCTACCGCACTGCCTCTCTCCCCCCCCCGCCGCTCTTCCTAGCACCAGGTGCTCCTCCGGTAGACCCCCTCCCCCCTCAGGGTCCTGCCCCCTCAGGTGTGTCCCAGGTAGACCCTGTCGAGCCTGTCGAGGTAGCTGTCGACTCTGGTGCTGCTAGGGGTGCTGAGCCTGCGGGTGCAGGGCCAGGGGGTGCTGAGCCTGGGGTTGCTGAGTCTGAGGGTGCGGAGCCTGGGGGTGCTGAGCCTGAGCGTTTGGAGCCTGGGGGTGCTGAGCCTGGGGGTGCTGAGTCTGGGGGTGCTGAGCCTGAGCGTGCTGAGTCTGGAGGTCCTCCGGGTGTCCCGTCACGGCGGGAGCCCCTCTCTCCACAACAGCTGCGTGAGTGGTACGCTCGGCGCTGTAGCCGTGCTGCTGGAGCTACGGGGCCTGCTGGTGGAGGTGCTTCTGGAGCTGGAGCTGCTGGAGGTGCTGCTGGTGCTGGAGCTGCTGGAGCCGCTGGTCCTGGAGGTGCTCGTACTGGAGGTACTGGCGCTGCTGGAGGTCCTGCTGGTGTTGGAGCTGCTGGAGGTGCTGGAGCCGCTGGTCCCGGAGGTGCTCGTACTGGAGGTACTGGAGTTGCTGGGGCTGGTGGTGCTGCAGGAGTTGAAGCTGGAGGTGCTGGAGCTGTTGCTGCTGGAGGTGTTGCTGGAGCTGGAGCTGCTGGAGGTGCTGCAGCTGGTGGTGCTGCGGGAGTTGTAGCTGGAGACCCTGGAGCTGAGGGTACTCTCTCTGCTGTTTCTGGAGGCGCTGCGCGGCCGCGGCCGTACTACGTTCCGCTCCTTCAGCAGGTTCTTGGCCTCCCGCCTTCTACTGGTCCTACTCCTCCCTTACTGAGTCCACCGCCTGTCCGGTCGCAGTCGAAGTTACAGCTAGCCTCTCCACTGCCTGATCCTTCTCCTTACTCTGGACCGACTAGAGGTCTTACGGAGCGTCGTGAGCCTGAGTCTCGTCCTGCGTCGCCTGAGTCTCGTCCTGCGTCGCCTGAGTCTCGTCCTGAGTCGCCTGTTTGCGCTGTTCGCACTGGTCGTCGTGTTCCGCGTCAGCGTCCTCCTCTTGTCCCTGGCACTCACTATATGACTCTGCATCCTTCCACTGCTCCACAGCGTGTCCCTCTGCCGTCTCCTCCTGCGTCCTCTCTTCCTGACGGTCCGGACCCGGAGTCTGACTCCCTTCGTGCTGCTAGTCCTACTGTCACGCGTTTCCTGGCCACTGTTGTCATTGACCCTTCGTTTGAGTCCACTGCTGCGTCTGCTCTAGTTGCTGAGCTTGTTGACTTTGCTGCCGCCTGTCGTCTAGACTACGCCGCTAGTCTTGTTGCTGAGTCTGAGTCTAAGTCTGTCTGTCCTCCGTCCGTCGGGGGTGAGTGTGCTCTTGGCACGGACGTCCTTGAGGACAGACAGGAGAAGTTTGAGTGCTTTGCCGCTGCTTTACCTCATCTCGTGTCCATGCTGCTTGCCCCTGAGGGAGACCCGGATGCACCAGACATCCCGACCCCGCGCTCTTACGCAGAGGCGATAGAGGGTCCCTACTCCTCTTAGTGGCAGACAGCCATGGACGCAGAGATGGCTTCCTGGAAGTCCACAGGCACCTACGTCGACGAGGTTCCCCCGCCTGGGGCGAACATCGTCAGTGGCATGTGGATATTCAGAGTGAAGCGGCCGCCGGGTTCTCCGCCTGTCTTCAAGGCGCGTTACGTTGCACGAGGCTTCAGTCAGCGACAGGGAGTTGACTTCTTCCAGACCTTCTCCCCTACCCCGAAGATGACCACTCTTCGGGTTCTGCTGCACGTCGCCGCTCAGCGTGACTACGAGCTTCACTCTCTTGACTTCAGCACTGCTTTCCTACAGGGCAGCCTGCATGAGGAGATCTGGCTGCGCCGCCCACCTGGCTTTACTGGGTCGTTTCCTGCTGGTATCCAGTGGAGCCTCCGGCGGCCAGTCTACGGTCTCCGCCAGGCACCCCGTGAGTGGCACGACACACTGAGGACGACTCTTGCTGCTCTTGGGTTTGCTCCTTCTACTGCTGACCCGTCGTTGTTTCTACGCACCGACACCACTCTGCCGCCGTTCTACGTTCTCGTGTACGTAGACGACCTGGTCTTTGCAACTGCTGACACTGAGGGACTCGCCCACGTGAAGTCGGAGCTGCAGAAGAGACACACGTGCACAGACCTGGGTGAGCTGACAAGCTATCTTGGCTTGCGGATCACCCGGGACAGAGCACAGTGAACCATTACCTTGGCTCAGTCACACATGGTGCAGCAGGTCCTTCAGTGCTTCCGCTTCACGTACTCCTCGCCACAGTCCACTCCTCTCCCTATCGGTCACTCGCTCTCAGCTCCACCTTCGGACGAGTCCGTAGAGCCGAGTGGCCCGTATCCAGAGCTTGTGGGCTGGCTCATGTACCTGATGACCTGCACTCGACCTGACCTTGCCTACCCTCTTAGCATTCTAGCACGCTATGTCGCTCCTGGCAGACACAGGAAGGAGCACATGGATGCCGCTAAGAGGGTGTTGCGCTACTTGTGCAGTACGTCGGGCATGGGGCTCGTGCTTGGAGGACGGGCTCGAGTTGTCCTCACTGGTCACGCAGACGCTTCCTGGGCTGACGACTTGGCTACGCAGCGGTCGTCACAGGGTTACACCTTCAGCCTTGGCTCGGGCTCTGTTTCTTGGCGGTCTACCCGCTCGTCTTCTGTTCTCAACTCCAGTTGTGAGGCTGAGATCTACGCAGGGGCCATGGCTGCACAGGAGTTACGCTGGCTCACCTACCTGCTGACCGACCTAGGAGAGCCGCCTCGTTCTCCTCCAGTGCTGTACGTCGACAACAAGGCCATGATTGCCTTGTGTCAGGAGCACAGACTGGAGCACAGAACGAAGCACATCGCTCTGCGCTACTTCCTTGCTCGAGAGTTGCAGCAGCGTGGTCAGCTTCATCTTGCTTACGTGGCCACTCGGGCCAACACTGCTGATGTCTTCACCAAGGAACTTCAGCCTTGTGATCATCACCGTTTCTGTACTGTTCTAGGCCTTGTGCCTACTGTGCCTCACTTGCTTACTTCTTGACTCTGCTTGTACTGTGATCTCTATACAGATACCTGCATGCTTACACTTGCTAGGTTGTGATCACTGTATTGCCTGTTCTCCTTTATATAACTCTGCATGTGAACTCAGAATGCGTGGTGATGTCGTGATCCACCCTGAGCTTGCTTTGCCTTTCTTGACCGGTCTTGTGACCTCTTGTTCTCCCCCACTTTGCCTATGGGGGTGTGTCAAACTTATATGCTATAGTCTGTGCAGGCTATAGTGGGGTAGTTCATATAGGGTACAACACTTTTAGGTTTCCTACTTGTACCCACCTGCTTGCTAGTTCAGTCATTCCTTCCTTCACTATTCTGACACACCCGTCTTCATACCCGTCGAAATTGCTTAGCAGATCCCAGGTATCATTGGCAATGCACCCCTCGCTGTGCTTCCATGTGTGGAACTTCTCACCCTTTCGGCGTCCATTGAGTAGACTCTGGAATTCACGGTGGAGATGTGCACGGGCTCAACCTATCACTCAGGAAACGTGTTGGATCACCCACAACTTTCCCTCCAATTTTTTTGTCTTCTCCCCCCGACAATCTTGCTTGCCGCCGTTCACCCATCGTCCGCTTTTGTCGGATGAGGTATTCTCCGTGTTGCCCGCGGTTTTTTTGACGTTCGGTGAAGGTGCGAACGCTATTGAGTCGGAGCTAGTTTATCATACCAAACTCTCAGCCGGCCGCTTCGCTGCCCACCGTGCATATCGCGTTTAAAACTCCACAGCTTCGGGAACTCCATCTTCCTTGCTACACCTTCATCGAGTAGATTGTTGAATCAGGAGAAACACCGCCAGCTGCCACAACTTCTTCAACTCCGGGTGGGGAACCGGACCCAACCGGACCATCCGGATGGGGATCCGGATCAACCGGACCATCCGGGTCGGGAACCGGATCAACCGGATTAACCGGACCATCCGGGCGGGGAACCGGGTGGGGTACCGGGTGGGGAACCGGGCCCAACCGTACCATCTGGGTGGGGAACCAGACCCAATCGGACCATCCGGGTGGGGAACCGGATCATCCGGGTCATCCGGGCGGGGAACCAGATCCAACCGGACCATCCGGATGGGGAACCGGATCGACCGGGTGGGGAACCGGATCGTCCGGGGTCATCCGGGTGGAGAACTGGATCAACCGGTCCATCCGGATGGGGTACCGGATCATCCGGGTCATCCGGGTGGGCAACCGGGTGGGGAACCGGAACAACCGGGTCATCCGGGTGGGGAACCGGATCGATCGGGTGGGGAATCGGACCAACCGGACCATCCGGGTGGGGAACCAGATCATCCAGGTCGGGAAACGGATCATCCGGGTCGGGAACCGGATCAAACGGACCATCCGAATGGGAAACCGGATCATCCGGGTCATTTGAGTGGGGAACCGGGTGGGGAACCGGATCAACCGGGTCATCCGGGTGGGGAACCAGATCGACAGGGTGGGGAATCGGGCCCAACCGGACCGTCCGGGTGGGGAACCGGGTGGGGTACCGGGTGGGGAACCGGATCAACCGGGTCATCCGGATGGGGAACCGGATCGATCGGGTGGGGAATCGGACCAACCGGACCATCCGGGTGGGGTTATGCCTAACAGTCGAACTAGCGCAATACCCGCGCTTTTTAACCAGCACAGGGCTATACACAGGGCCCCAGTTTTTTCGTCCAGGGCCAACAGGACTTACGAATTGCCTTCGAGGCCTTCTTGTGTGAGGTACGTGAGCTGTTCGGAAACCTCGACCGGTAGTGGAACCCATCATGGCTACCGCCGCTTAGCCGCAAACGTTTAGGCATCAGCTTGAGCGTTTCCCTGTAGGTCATTTTCTCGCCTCCTGAAGCCCGGAATCCGTTTCTCTCGCCAGACCCGATTTTCCCGCAACTCCGTATATTGTACCCGGTAGAACCCCCAAAAATCGTGGGTCTAGACGCTGCGCGAAACCGTTGTCCCGTCGGTGTAGTGCTCTGTCTGCGGCGCAACTTCCCTTGATCATGTCAAACTGTTATATTATTGTGTAGGCTGTAGTGGGGTAGCCCATATGGGGTACAACCCAAATTTGGGTTAGTACTTGTATCACTTCCTTTCTCAATGCAATCATTCCTGCTCGTTAGTTTCTAACATGGTTTCAGAGCAGTAGGTCCTTAGGACCGTTTTTTTTCGAGCCCACAATTAGCTAGTGACCGACTGCGGTTACCGCGCTACCCCACGCCCTGCCCTGCGTCGCGCCGCCCGCGCACGCCCTGCCCTGCCCTGCCCTGCCTTGCGTCGCGCTGCCCCGCACGCGCCCTGCCCTGCGACGAGCCGCCAGCGCGCGCCCTGCCCTGCCCTGCGTTGCGCCGCCCCACGCGCGCCCTGCCCTGCGTCGCGCCGCCCACACACGCCCTGCCCGCGCGCCGCTCGCCGCCGCGCCGCCCTGCCCTGCGTCGCGCGCCTCTCGCTGCCGCGCTGCCCTGCCCTGTCCGCGCGCCGCTCGCAGAAGCGCCGCCCTGCCCTGCGTCGCGCGCCGCTCGCCGCCCTGCCCTGCCCGCGCTCCGCTCGCCGACGCGCCGCCCTGCCCTGCCCGCGCGCCGCTCGCCGCCACGCCGCCCTGCCCTGCCCGCGCGCCGCTCGCCGCCGCGCCGCCATGCCCTGCCCGCGCGCCGCTCGCCGCCGCGCCGCCCTGCCCTGCCCGCGCGCCGCTCGCCGCCGCGCCGCCCTGCCCTGCCCGCGCGCCGCTCGCCGCCGCGCCGCCCTGCCCTGCCCGCGCGCCGCTCGCCGCCGCGCCGCCCTGCCCTGCCCGCGCGCCGCTCGCCGCCGCGCCGCCCTGCCCTGCCCGCGCGCTTCTCGCCGCCGCGCCGCCCTGCCCTGCCCGCGTGCCGCTCGCCGCCGCGCCGCCCTGCCCTGCCAGTGCGCCGCCCTGCTGGCCGCCGCCCTGCCTTGCCCTGCCTGCGCGCCGCCCTGCTGGCCGCCGCCCTGCCCTGCCCTGCCGGCGTGCCGCCCTGCTGGCCACCGCCCTGCCCTGCCCTGCTGGCTGCCGCCCTGCCCTGTCAGTTGCGCCGCCCTGCCTTAGCCGTGTGCCGCGCCGCCCTGCCCGTCGCGCCGTTCTTGCTTGCGTGCTGCCCTGCTGCGCGCGCGCCACCCTTCTCTGCCCGCTATGGCTACTCTCAGCGTCCTCACGTTCGATTCTGAGGGCCGTCCGATCGAGTTCGATGCGTGGCTAGATGACCTGCAGCTGTACCTACTGAGCGATTCTAGAGACGGCGTTTTGTTGTTTGACCTCAAGTCTGGAGCCTCTCTCGCCCCTCCTGACACAGCTGACAGTGCGACTCGCTCACAGTGGCTTACCCGTGACGCTGCTGCTCGCCTAGCCATTCGCGACCACTTGCCGTTAGCCGAACGCGCCCACTTTGGTCAGCACAAGACTGCTAGAGCCCTGTACGACGCAGTAGTCGCTCGTTACTCCTCCCCGGCCACTGCTGCTCTAGGCCGCCTTATACTGCCCTACCTTTTTCCCCAGCTGTCCACCTTTGCCACAGTTGCCGACCTCATCACTCACCTTCGCACTAGTGACACTCGCTACCGCGCCGCGCTTCCCGCCGAGTTTCTAGCCAAGAACCGCCCTCCCATGTACATCGCTCTATACTTCATCGTCACCCGCCTCCCTGACTCTCGTAGCGCACTCCGGGACCTCCTTCTCGCCCTTGACCCCACAGACCTCACTGTCGACCTGCTCGAGAAGCACCTCCTTTCAGCTGAGACCAGCATAGTCGCTGTAGGCGCTTCTCATGGCACTCCTCGCACTCCCTTCTTTGAGGGGTGTTCCCCCTCCCCACTTGTCCCCTCAGTCGCTTCTGCTGCTGCTGTTGACTACCTTCGTGCTGAGGAGGTAGGAGCTGCGTCTGCTCCTAGTGGGAGGCGCCGCAGCGGCAGGGGCAAGGGAGGCAGGGGTGGTGGGGGTGGCAGCGGTGGAGGCGGTGGTGGGGGCGGTGGAGACGGTGCAGGTGGCGGTGGTGGCGGAGGGAGTGGTGGTGGGGGTGGAGGCGTTGGTGGCGGCGGTGGTGGCGGCAGTGGGAGTGTTGGCGGCGGCAGTGGTGGCGGCCGGGGTGGTACCGGTCAGAGGGGAGGTTCTGGCGGTGGTCAGAGGCAGCAGCAGCAGCGTCAACGTGAGACCCCTACGCCCTAGGAGCTTCGTGAGTGGTTTGCTCAGCGTGGGGCGTCTGGGGGTAGTGTTCGCTGCCAGTACGTCATTCGCACAGGTGACCGCACTGGTCAGACATGCGGGAAGGTTGGTCACACCCAGTCCCGCTGCTTCTCCCGTCTTGACGACGCCTAGCGCGCAGAGTTTCCCGACGCGACTGAGCTCCCCCGCTGGCTAGAGCTGCTTAGGCAGGGTGTGGATATCTTTGCTATTGACTATGATGCTATTTTTGCTGCCATGTATGCATTGACTGTTAGTGCTGAGGGTGACTGTTACCTGTGTGTGCCGCCCGACCCAGGTATAGAGGCTGCTTCTCTAGGTGCTAGTGAGTCTTCTCTCTCTGGTAGTGCGCCTGCTAAGGCCTAGTACACCTTCACGCTTGACTCAGGTGCTTCCCGCTGTTTCTTTCGCGACACTACCACAGTCACACCACTCCCTGCACCTGTTGCTGTCCCAGTTCTTGCCCATTCCTCCACTGTTCTCCCGTGTCTGGAGGTTTCGTCCGGCTCACTCTCAGGTCTTCACCTCCTCTCGTTCTCTACGAACTTGGTGAGTACCGCTGCCCTCCAGGATGCGATGGTCACTACCACCACCCTTGGGGGTCAGCGTGTGTCGATCTGCACGTGTACACGGACGGGCCGTCACCTGGCCACGTTCACCCATCGGCCTGGGTCGAGTCTGTACACACTGACTACTGAGCCTCCTCAGGTAGCTGCGTCTGCGTCCGTGTCAGGTCAACTAGCAGCCCCCTGCTCGTGTCGCGCCCTGTCGCACCAGACGCTCCTTTGGCACCACCGCCTTGGTCACCCCTCCGTGCCACACCTCTGTGGCATGCACTCCCGTCTCCTTGTCTCTGGTCTTCCCAAGTCTCTGCCTCCCCTCCCACCCTCGCCTGCCCCTCCCTGCCTTCCCTGTGTCGAGGGGCGGCAGCGCGCCGCTCCTCACTCCTCCTCGTTTCCCCCGACGACTGCTCCCCTGCAGACTCTCCACATGGACGTGTGGGGCCCAGCCCGCGTCCGTGGACAGGGCCGCGAGCGATACTTTCTGCTGGTTGTTGACGACTACATGCGTTACACCACGGTCTTCCCCTTGCGCAGCAAGGGGGAGGTCCCTGATGTTTTGATACCTTGGATCCGCGCTGTCCGTCTCCAGCTCCGTGAGTGGTTCCACGCGGACCTTCCTGTCCTGCGTCTGCACTCTGACAAAGGTGGTGAGTTTGCCTCCGACCTCTTGCGGGACTTTTGTCGTGTGGAGGGCATTCGCCAGTCGTTCGCGCTTTCGGCCTCTCCGCAGCAGAATGGGGTTGCTGAGCGCCGCATTGGCTTAGTCATGGAGGTCGCTCATACCTCCATGATCCATGCGGCTGCCCCCCATTTTCTGTGGCCGTTTGCGGTCCGGTACGTTGCGTATCAGCTCAACCTCTGGCCCCGTGTCTCCTTGCCGGAGACCTCGCCTACACTGCGTTGGACGGGGAAGGTTGGCGATGCGTCAGTGTTCCGGGTCTGGGGCTCTCGTGCCTTTGTCCGCGATACTTCCGCGGACAAGCTCTCCTCCCGCGCCATTCCCTGCGTCTTCCTTGGCTTTCCCCCTGACGCGCCTGGCTGGGAGTTTTACCACCCCACCTCGCGCCGTGTCCTGCCCTCTTAGGACGTCACGTTTGACGAGTCGGTTCCCTTTTACCGTCTCTTCCCCTACCGCACTGCCCTCTCCCCCTCCCCGTCGCTCTTCCTCGCACCAGGTCCTCCTCCGGTAGACCCCCTCCCCCCTCAGGGTCCTTCTCCCTCAGGTGTTTCTCAGGTAGACCCTGTCGAGCCTGTCGAGATCGCGGTCG
Organism: Closterium sp. Naga37s-1; assembly: GCA_947471745.1. Taxonomy (NCBI): domain Eukaryota; kingdom Viridiplantae; phylum Streptophyta; class Zygnematophyceae; order Desmidiales; family Closteriaceae; genus Closterium; species Closterium sp. Naga37s-1. The sequence continues at coordinate 1,592,172 of CANJKZ010000863.1, forward strand.
ACTCTGGTGCTGCTGGGGGTGGTGTTGCTAGGGGTGCTGAGTCTGGGGGTGCCGAGCCCGAGCGTGCGGAGCCTAGGGGTGCTGAGACTGAGCGTGCGGAGCCTGGGGGTGCTGAGCCTGGGGTTGCTGAGTCTGAGGGTGCGGAGCCTGGGGGTGCTGACCCTGAGCGTGCGGAGCCTGGGGGTACTGAGCCTGGGGGTGCTGAGCCTGAGCGTGCTGAGCCTGGAGGTACTTTGTCTGCTGGAGGTCCTACGGTTGCCTCGTCACGGTGGGAGCCTCTCTCTCCACCGCAGCCACGCGAGTGGTTTGCTCGGCGCTGGAGCCTTCGGAGTGGCGCTGCTGGAGCTGGGGGGCCTGCCGCTGGAGGCCCTGGAGCAGGAGGCACAGGAGCTGCTGGTCCTGGAGGTGCTCGAGCTGCTGGTCCCGGAGGTGCTCGTACTGGAGGTACTGGAGCTGCTGGAGCCGGTGGCACTGCAGGCGCTGGAGCTGGAGACCTTGGAGCTGGAGGCACTGGAGCTGGAGGTACCGGAGGTGCTGGAGCTGCTGGTCCTGGAGGTGCTGGAGGTGCTAGAGCCGCTGGTCCCGGAGGTGCTCGTACTGTAGGCACTGGAGCTACTGGAGCTGGAGGTGCTGCAGGCGTTGGAGCTGGAGGTAGCGGAGGTGCTGGAGCTGCTGGTCCCGGATGTGCTCGTACTGGAGGTACTGGAGCTGCTGGAGCTGGTGGTACTGCAGGCGTTGGAGCTGGAGGCCCTGGAGATGGAGACCCTGGAGCTGGAGGTGCTGGCCCTGGGGGTGCTGGTGCTGTCGGTGCTTGTTCGGGAGGCACTGTGCGGCCGCGACCGTACTTTGTTCCACTGCTTCAGCAGGTTCTTGGTCTCCTGTCTTCTACTGGCCTTACTCCTCCCTTACCGTGTCCACCGCCTGACCAGTCGCAGTCGCAGTTACAGCCAGCCTCCCCACTGCTCCTTCTCCTTACACTGAGCAGACAGGAGGTCTTACAGAGCGTCGTGAGCCTGCGTCTCGTCCTGCGTCGCCTGTTCGCGCTGTTCGCACTGGTCGCCGTGTTCCTCGTCAGCGTCCTCCTCCTGTCCCCGTCACGCACCCTATGGCACTTTGTCCTTCCTCTGTTCCACAGTGTGTCCCTCTGCCGTCTCCTCCTGCGTCCTCTCTTCCTGACGTTCCTGACCTTGCGTCCGACCTTGCACGTGCTGCCAGTCCTACTGTCACACGTCTTCTAGCCACTGTTGTCACTGACCCTTCGTTTGAGTCCACTCCTGCGTCTGCCCTAGTTGCTGAGCTTGTTGACTTTGCTGCCGCCTGTCGTCTCGACTACGCCGCTAGTCTTGTTGCTGAGTCTGAGTCTGCCTGTCCTCCGTCCGTCGGGGGTGAGTGTGCTCTTGACACGGACGTCCTTGAGGACAGGCAGGATCACTTTGAGTGTTTTGCAGCTGCTGTACCTCATCTCGTGTCCATGCTGATTGCACTCCTCTCAGTGGCAGACAGCCATGGACGCAGAGATGGCATCCTGGAAGTCCACAGGCACTTACGTCGATGCAGTTCCCCCTCCTGGGGCGATCATAGTCGATGGCATGTGGATTTTCCGGGTGAAGCGGCCGCCGGGTTCTTCGCCTGTCTTCAAGGCGCGTTACGTTGCACGAGGCTTCAGTCAGCGACAGGGAGTTGACTTCTTCCAGACCTTCTCCCCTACCCCGAAGATGACCACTCTTCGGGTACTGCTGCACGTCGCCGCTCAGCGTGACTACGAGCTTCACTCTCTTGACTTCAGCACAGCTTTCTTACAGGGCAGCCTGCACAAGGAGATCTGGCTGCGCCGCCCACCTGTCTTCACTGGGTCGTTTCCTGCAGGTACCCAGTAGAGCTTCCGGCGGCCAGTCTACGGTCTCCGCCAGGCGCCTCGCGAGTGGCACGACACACTGAGGACGACGCTTGCGGCTCTTGGGTTTGCTCCTTCGACTGCTGACCCGTCGTTGTTTCTACGCACCGACACTTCGCTGCCCCCGTTCTACATCCTCGTGTACGTCGACGACTTGGTCTTTGCCACTGCTGACACTGAGGGACTGGCCCTAGTGAAGTCGGAGCTGCAGAAGAGACACACGTGCACAGACCTGGGTGAGCTGCGCAGCTATCTTGGCTTGCAGATCACCCGAGACAGAGCACGGCGCACCATTACCTTGACTCAGTCACACATGGTGCAGCAGGTCCTTCAGCGCTTCCGCTTCCAGTACTCCTCGCCACAGTCCACTCCTCTGCCTACCGGTCACTCGCTCTCAGCTCCACCTTCGGACGAGTCCGTAGAGCCGAGTGGGCCGTATCCAGAGCTTGTGGGCTGCCTCATGTACCTGATGATCTGCTCTCGACCTGACCTTGTCTACCCTCTTAGCATCGTGGCACGCTACGTTGCGCCCGGGAGACATCGACCAGAGCACTGGGAGGCCGCTAAGAGGGTGATGCGTTACTTGTGCAGTTCGTCGGGCATGGGGCTCGTGCTTGGAGGACGGGGTCCAGTTCTCCTCACTGGACACGCAGACGCTTCTTGGGTTGACGACTTGGCTACGCAGCGGTCGTCACAGGGTTACACTTTCGGCCTTGAATCCGGCTCTGTTTCTTGGCGGTCTACCCGCTCGTCTTCTGTTCTCAGTTCCAGTTGTGAGGTTGAGATCTACGCAGGGGCCATGGCTGCACAGGACTTACGCTGGCTCACCTACCTGCTGACCGACTTGGGAGAGCCACCTCGTTCTCCTCCAGTTCTGTACGTCGACAACAAGGCCATGATTGCCTTGTGTCAGGAGCACAGACTGGAGCACAGGACGAAGCACATCGCTCTGCGTTACTTCCTTGCTCGAGAGTTGCAGCAGCGTGGTCAGCTTCGTCTTGCTTACGTGGCCTCTCGGGCCAACACTGCTGATATATTCACCAAGGCACTTCAGCCTTGTGATCATCAGCGTTTGTGTACTGTTTCAGGCCTTGTGCCTATACCTGCATGCTTACACTTGCTTGGTAGTGATCACTATACTGTTTGTTCTTCTTTATATAACTCTGCATGTGATTTGGCCTTGTGACCATTTGCTTGTGCTCAGAGTGTGTGGTGACGTCGTGATCCACCCTGGTGGAAATCCCTGTAATGCCGGTTTCAGTGTGCACCCCCTATACAAGGCTGAGTGCACAGCCTACACTCCGACAAAAAGGCTGAAAAATCAGCTGAGGTAAAAAAACAAATCTGAAAATCAGCCAAGGTACATAACAAAAAACTTTGGATTCAGCCTAACCCTAAAACAAAAGCCTGATTTAACGCTGAATCAGCGTAAAAAGGCTGATATATAGGGCACTGTCCCCAACGCCACTTGCTCGATGCAGTCGCTTCCAAAAATCTCGTGCGCAGTTGACGATCACGTGCCGAGGCCAACTCGCACTACAAACGCTTTCGACAATTTTGGTAGTGCAGTGGCGACGATCCTGCCGACGTCAGCCGCTACACAGCATTAACTCCATAATTGACAAAAACGATCACTATTATCTCAGCACGTGACGCTCGTTTGTGCGTTTGATGGTATGAATCTGTGCAAGGATAGGCCAGTACGCAACAGGTCACCGTTTCATCGTCTGGTTGTTTTGTTTAGCACCATTTCTTTACACATTCAGGTAGTTCAATAAATTACCTTGCCGTAGGAACTGGTTTGAGCTCATTCGCACAACTACGCAGCACGTGGCACATGTTTGCGCTTTCCATTGCCTGAAACTATGCAAGGATAGACCAGTACGCAACAGGTCACCGTTTCATTGTCTGGTTGTTTTGTTTAGCACCTTCTCTGAGTTCCCAGGATGACCCAACCCCTTATGAGTCCCCTAGGCAATGTTGTACTCACCTCTTCCTTGCATCAATGAGAATACACGTTTTTTCAGCCGAGCTTACGTTTTCGTTCACTGCGTAGTGCACACACCTCTGATAATAGCAAATAATATACCGTTGGAAAGCAGACATCTAAGGCTAACCGCTGTCCAAGTTTCAGCCTCGTATGTTCTCGGAGCTGATCGTGACGGCGTTTTGAACAGAGGCGGTTTGAAGACGTCAGATTCTGCTTAGGCGGTTTCATGGGCATCCGCGACCCCTAAGTGGACTGCAGACTATAACAATTCCTTACATTATCCCTTGAACTATTGTCAGGTTCGCCTGTTTGGCGAAACTAGGCGATTACAAAAATCAAAGTCTGGCATGGTTACGAAACATTTTCGTGCAGCTTCTCCAGTCTTCGCACATGCGCGGGTGGGATGCAATAACCGTTTCCGCGAGCATCCACGGAACCCCAGCCACGATTATTAGGATTGAGAAAGACACGGGCTTGCTGTTTCTCCCTCGTCAATCCTCTTGCGTTAGTGGTTAGGCGACAACTGCTAGGTAACCGACAAGCTCTTGCCTGCAGCGATTCCCCGTACTGGCTTGTAGTTTGTGTTATAGTCACAATAGGCTTGAATGTGCCTAAAACGAAAGATAGAGAGCACTGACGGATTTCTGCACAGCGGCTTCAAACGTTGATAGCGTTCTGCTCACAGCTGCAAATGACTTGATTCAAATTGGATCTGGAGCGTCTTCACGTCGTCTACAATTAGCAATTTGATAAAGAATTGACGACACAGCGTCGGTTTGAACGAACGGTACTATGGCAGCCACTATAGTCTTAGAACACAAGATAGGAAGAGTTACGAGTTGGGAATGACTCCCAGCTCCTACAAACCCCAAGAGCCGAGGTACAGTGATGTGGAACAGTGCCACACTGTCCCCAACCACGAAGGGTCTCGAAACTACCCTTCACTAGGGCCTACACCAAGTGAAATGTTACACTACACAAAGTAATGTAACTATCTTCAATATCTTGAGGTGTACCCTTTTGGCAAGCTTCGAAATCACTTGAGGCTTGACACCAAGGCTCGGGCTCTTCATCACAAACTCATCCTTGAGTTCTTGATGGGTCTGCTGCACACACCTGCGACACGCCGAACGTTCGACACAGGACAAAATAGAAACCGCGCACGACAAAATAGAAACCGCGCGCGAGACACAAACGACCGCGTAACACGCGTCTAGCGATAACTCGCTATTGACTCGACACACACACTCGACATCATGACTCAACATTCACACACAATTATAAGCATGAAATATATATTATCCCATGCCCTCATACCATTCCATACACACACACATTCACGCACACGGACAACAAGCCGAGTGCAAACCGTAGGGTTGCACCAACAAACTCCCCCTCGGATTGTTGGCCTTAGGATATGTTGCTCTCTCAGTTCAGAGCCATCCCAGCCAGCTTGCAACACTTCCAATGCTGCTGCTCCACCAGCCTCTTGGTCATCATGTCAGCCGGCTGCCCCGTGGTCTTCACGTAGCGCAACTCAACTTCACCCGCGGTTACCATGCTCCTCGTCCAATGCCACTTCACCCTCATGTGCTTCGTGAGTCCATGCAACACAGGGTTCTTAGCAAGAGCAATGGCACCCTGGCTGTCACAGTACAGTGGGGTAGGTCCTTGCTGCTCCTCCCCCAATTCAGCCAACAAACGCCGCTGCCACACAATCTCCCGTACGGCACGGAAGAGTGCCATGTACTCGGACTCCACCGAGCTCAAAGCTTGGTCAACCTGCTTCTTGCTCTCCCAAGCAGTTGGGCCTCCACCAACACAGCATATGAAGCCTCCCACACTTGTCATGTCCTCTGGTTCTGATGCATATGAAGCATCCGAGTAGGCGGTGAGGAACAAACGCCCGGGTTCAACACCATCCGCGCCCTTTTGGCGCCTTTGTGCCGCCGCCGAGTATTGCAGCCCAACGGTCGGTGTTTGGCCAAGATACTTGGCCACCCTCATTCCAGCTGCTACCTGCTCCTCATTAGGGCATTGCACAACCCTAGCCAGCTGCGCGGTAGCAAACGCGACGTCCGGTCGGGTGTTTACCGCCGCATACATGAGGCTGCCCACCAACGAGTGAAATCGGCGCCTCTCCTCTTCACCAACGCTCTCCTCCTCTGGTCCCTTCACACACTTGAACCCAGAGGGAAAGGGTGTAGCCACATGGCCTTCACTCTGCCCAAAGTTGGCAGCCAATGCCTCCAGGTACTTTCGTTGATGCACCCGCATGCACCGCTTCTCCACATCTCGTTCGATGTGGAGCCCAAGGTAGAAGCTCACGTCACCAAGGGCCTTGCACTTGGACTTGTCTTGAAGCTTCAGCATCACCTCCTTCACAAGGTCAGAAGAGGGTGAGAAAATGAGGATGTCATCCACATAAACCACCATGAAACTCCTCTGCTCCCCCTCGCCAAGCATGAACAAGGAGTGATCGGCCGTTGAGGGAGTGAAGCCGATCCCCTCCAACACTTCGCGCAGCTTCATGTACCATTGCCTAGGGGCCTGCTTCAGCCCATAGAGGGCCTTCTTCAGCTTCCACACTCTGCCACTACCATCATCAAACCCCTCTGGCTGCGCCATAAAAATCTCCTCCTCAAGGATGCCGTTAAGGAATGCCGTTACGATGTCCATTTGCTTTACTACCCATCCTTTGATGGCGGCTCCCGCGAATAGGGTTCGCAGCGTCGTCGGCTTCACCACAGGGGCAAACAGCTCCTTGAAGTCCACCTTCTCCTTCTGCTGGTACCCCTTGGCTACAAGCCTAGACTTGTAGCGCTCGATCTTGCCGTCGGCATCCGACTTGATTTTGAAGAGCCACTTGGACGTTATCGCCGTACGCCCCTCCGGTAGCTCCACCAATTCAAACGTGTCATTCTCCTCGATGCTCTTCAGCTCACTCTCCATGGCCTTCTTCCACTCCTCAGCATCACTACTCTCCAAAGCCTCCTTGAGAGTTGCTGGTTCTCCCAGCATCTCCACCGGAGAGAAGAACGCGAAGGCACACTCCTCGTAGTCACTCTCCTCGTCGTCTCCGACCATCATTGCCGCTCCGGCCAGGGCTGTCTTGCCCTGCTTTCCCGGCGCATCATAGGTCAGCCTATTAGGGGGTTGAACTCTCCTCTTCCCCCTTCCTTCCTCCTCAGATGCAGGGACTTGAAGGCCTTGGCGTTGCTGCGGTGTGGCTCGAATCCGTGGAGCACTCGTAGTACGGGAAGGGAGTGCCGGTGCACGCTCGCTCACTTGCTGCACCTCCTCCTCTTCTTCCTCTGCATCATTGGCCTCCTCTCCCCCATTCACAAGGGAGGATTGGCTTGTGGTTGTGCTGCCGCTGCTCAGTTCCAAAGGCAGCTCCACATGCTCCAAACCGGAACTCTTCACCTCCCCAAACCGCACGCCTATCTTCGCCTCATTCTCCGCCTTCCAATCCTTGTACATGAAGTTCTCCATGAACTTGCAGTCCTTGCTCACCAAGAACTTCTTGGTGAATGGGTCCCAAAGAAGCCATCCCTTGCTGTTTTGAGCCATGCCCAAGTGCACGGCCCACACCGCCTTGGCACCAAGCTTGTTGTGCCGAAGATGCTTAGGCACGAGCGCCATGCACATGCACCCGAACACCCGAAGCATATCCACCTTTAGCTTCCTTCCTAGCCACTCCACATAGGGCACCCATTTGTCTGCTCCCACATGAGTCAAGGCTCTGTTCTTGGCCACACACGCGCTCCGCACCGCATCAGGCCAGAAATAGTCGGGTAGCCCGGCTTCAATGAGCAACCCGCGTGCCGCCTCCGTGATTGTGCGGTTCGCTCGCTCGGCGATGCCGTTCATTGCAGGGGAGTATGGCATGGTGAGGGAGTGCCGAATACCATTCTTCTTCAGCCACAACCCAAACTCCTTGCTCAGGAACTCTCCCCCTCGATCGGTGCGGATTGACTTGACTAGACGGTCTTGTTGCCGCTCCACCATCGGGAACCAATCCGTCTTCAACGTTTCAGCCACGTCGCTCTTCTTGGCCAGCACGTACACCCAAGTCATGCGGGTGTAGACGTCGACAATGGTGAGAAAATACTCAGCTCCAGCAGCTCCAAGCTTCAGGGGGCCCACCACGTCCATCACCACCTCATCAAGCGGTGCCTTTGCCGTTGCCTCCGAACTAGGGAACGGAAACCGGGTGAACTTGGCTTGAATGCATGTCGGGCAGCCAAGCACCTCATCGGGCTCCCCCTTCACACGTATGCCAGCAACCATCTCATTCTTCACTAGCTGCTGCAAGATGGGCAGGGCCACATGCCCCATGCGCCGATGCAAGGTGAGCCAATCACACTCCCCCGTAGCCGAAGGTGGTTAGGCGACAACTGCTAGGTAATACCGACAAGCTCTTGCCTGCAGCGATTCCCGTACTGGCTTGTAGTTTGTCGGGTAGACAGGTTCTCTGGTTTCAAGCGATGGTGTTGGGCGCGACGCGGCTGCTGCGTGTCGTTAGACACGAGGAATGTCTTTTAACCGTCTCTGCAGTTCCGATTTCAGATACCCGGCGCGAAATACTGGGACGGGGACGAGGAATCCTCACAGAGACATGAGGATTCAGGAACGGGGGGATCGATGGAACGTTAATTTGAGGTAGTTAGCGCTGTCGTTATTTAACCACCAGCGAACGCGAATCTCGTTTCATGGATACATCCGATCGAGCCATCCGTGTGTCTCGGTGTTATCCTCCGACTCTGTGCTTTTCTGCGACGCCTGGCTTGTCGCACAAGTCGCATGAATCGCGCTGCACCGACTAGACATGCGGGCATTGGGAGTCTTCGTGTGACGGCGATGACTCAAGAGTCAGAGTCATGGGCTCAGCGACGAAAGCGGCATTCGCAACGACGACGGTTACGATGCACCTTTCCATCGCCTGATTCGCCTCGCGTCCCGCCGACGCCTCGCCTCCTCCAATGATCGTGTCGCTTCCAGCAGCTTTGCCTCCACTTCACAAACTCAAGGCATTAATCCTTAACCACCTCCTCACCAAAGCGCCTCTCACCTCCGCCTATAAAGCCGGCGCCATGAGCAGCCATGGAATCATCAGCTCCAATCCGCTTCTCCCTTCAATCTCTTCCTCGAGCACCCGTTCGCAGCAGCCTGTGCAGCAGCCTTCCAGCTCTCTCCAGCTCCTGTGCAAGCGAGTCACCTCTTCCACCCGAATTCTGAGTCAACTCAGAAGCAACTACTGTGCGAGCCCTGATGGCGACGGCTGGCATGCGCGTGCTGGTGCTGGCAGCGCTGGCAGTGGGGCTGCTGGCGGCGGCGGTGAGTGGAGCGCGCGACGCCATGAAGGTAGCCAGGGGCCTGGTCCCCACGGACGGTGGGGGCGGTGGGGTGGCTGGCGGGGCGGCGGCGGGGCAGCAGAGGAAGGGCGCGCGCATTCTGGCGGCTGAGACCTTTGCTCACCACGCCCCTCTGCCCGACTACCTCGACCACATCCCCCACCGCCAGGCCCTCGCCACCTGTACGTGCTTCTACTCCCTCCTCTCCCTCTCTTCCCTGCCTTGGTTCCTTTGGTCTGCTGTTCCTTTCTTCTCACAGCGCGTTCCTGCTCCCCTTCCCTCTCATTTCTCTTCTCTCCTTGGCTCTCATTTCTCTGCTCCCCTTGGCTCTCATTTCTCTGCTCCCCTTGGCTCTCATTTCTCTGCTCCCCTTGGCTCTCATTTCTCTGCTCCCCTTGGCTCTCATTTCTCTGCTCCCCTTGCCTCTCATTTCTCTGCTCCCCTTGACTCTCATTTCTCTGCTCCCCTTGGCTCTCATTTCTCTGCTTTCCATGGCTCTCATTTCTCAGCTCCCCTTACGTCTCATCTGCTGCTCCCCTTGGCTCTCATTTCTCTGCTCCCCCTCTCTCGTGATATACAGCATGGCGATGCATAATGACAATTCTTTTCTGTTCCTTTCTCCCCCTCCCCCCACCCCCCACCCTACCTATTCTCCAGCGTGTGGGCGCACGACGGTGACGATCCGCTCGCAGTACCTGGGGCCGTACGACCTGCACAACGACATCTACAACATGACCTTCTACAACGGCTGCGCCTACAACGTCACCAGCCCGCTGCGCGTGTGGCAGTGCTTCAACTTCTACAACATTTGGGAGGGCGTCCTCGACAACCCCGCGCCCAACCCCACGCAGTACCAGCAAGGCGAAATCTTCGTGCAGACGCTGCCGGGGTACTGTGAGATGCGCATGAACCGTGGTGCTAGCGGCACGCTTCAGATGCTTCCCGGGGAGACGGTGAACATTGTGTATGCGCATTTGTGGGACTTCCGGCCCTGCGTGCAGGAGCTGCGCTTCGGCAACGGCAACAGCTACTCCATGACCAACACCACCGAGTGCCAGCTCGCCAAGGTCATTTAGACTAGACCCCTCGTACTGAACCGGTTTCGTGGATAATGTTCGTGATTATTGTTTCATGTGGTGTACCAAAATGAGATGAAGAGGTGTGGTAGTTGGTCGGGAAGTTACCTGTAAGGCAATAATTATGCATGTACTTACATGAGATGTATAATCGATATTTCTCCAACTCCATCCTCATCTGTAGGGCCTTCATTTTTTTGGTGGGTGTGGTGAGGTGAGCTGGCGTGTGTAAAGAAACAACTATAGGATAGCATTACTATACGGTAGCATGTGTTCCAACCCTGGTAACAGTTTGAAGCGCCATTAGTCTCGTGAGGGAGTTGTGGCACGTAGTTCGAAGCAGGAGCAGGATGCTGTCATGACATGAGCTTCTCAGTTGAAAGGCATGGTACGATGATGACTCTGTTCTTAGTGCGTATTCCTACGGCCTCCTATCAAGCCACCTCCTATCAAGATTGTACCTTTTGCCTGTGAAAAGTAGCGAGAGGTTTTGGGTTTAGGGGATTTTTCAGTGTGAGCTTGATAGGAGGTCAGATTGATAGGAGGATAGGAATACGCCCTTAGAGTACAGCATACAGTGACAACTGATTGACCAAGGTGGTTCAAACGAGCGAGCTTAGAGGAATTGGACCAGAATGTGAATTGGAGGAACCACACACGTACGTGCAGTCATTATGATTACATGCAAGGGGATTTGGATAGGTGTGAAATGTCGAAATAGCAGGCTAAAACGATAAACACGAAAGAGGGGTTTTCACTAGCATGCAGTTGAGTACATATAGCAAACCCTAATTCGGGCTGTACTCGCTACAGAGTACCCCACTGCAGGCTACACAAACATCACATTCTGACACACCCCCATAGTCAAAGTGGGGTACAATCAACACAACAAGCAGTCATAGAGCAATAGTTCACAATGATAAGCAAAGCTAGAGGCAGTCACAGAGGGCAAGTGAGGAGGAGGAGAGACTGTGAGAGGAGTGAAGATAGAAGGCGACGGGTGAAGCCGCAGACACACGGGCAACAGGAACGGCGCGCACGGCGGCTACCGGAGCACTCAACCTCCGGACTACAGGAGTAACTGGCTCCGCGCTAAGCAGCAGCAGGAGCAACAGACCCACGGGCGACTGGCAGCAGCAGGCTCGCTGGGCTACCGGAGTACTCAACCCCCGGACTACTGGCGCTGCAGACGTCACAACGGCCACCTCCTGTCAACCTCCCCCAACTGTCCCACACCCCTTTCACACACTCCCTGCTGAACCACTAGCACCGCTCACACGCCACCCCCCTCGTACCACTCCGACGGCTCCAACACATCCACCCCCCTCAGCGGCAGCTGCAGCAGTGGGAGACGGAGGAGGAGGAGGAGCAGGGGACGGCTCACACACCCGGCACCCCCACACTCTCCACCCCCAAACCCTAACACAGGAGCGCGGGCAGCAGCGGGGGTGGGGCGCGGTCAGAAGCTCGGGACGAACCGCACGCGGGCTGCCCGGGCCGCGCGCGGGCCTGGCGCAGCCCGTACGGGCCGCGCGCGGGCCTGGCGCAGCCCGTACGGGCCGCGCGCGGGCCTGGTGCAGCCCGTACGGGCCGCGCGCGGGCTGTACGGGCCGCGCGCGGGCCTGGCGCAGCCCGTACGGGTCGCGCGCGGGCCTGGCGCAGGTCGCGCGGGCCGCGTCGGGCGACGGGGGGCGACGCGACGGTCGACAGGGGGCGACGCGCGGTTCGACGGGGCAGAAAACCGCCGCGCGCCCCGAGCGCGCGGCGGGATGAAAAAATCGCCGCGCGCCCAGGGCGCGCGGCAGGCAGGGGACCGCAGGAAACCGCAGCGGAAGCATTGGGTGGGGCCCACCCACAGGATCGACCCAGGAGGGTCGACCTGTTCTGATAGCATGTCGAAATAGCAGGCTAAAACGATAAACACGAAAGAGGGGTTTTCACTAGCATGCAGTTGAGTACATATAGCAAACCCTAATTCGGGCTGTACTCGCTACAGAGTACCCCACTGCAGGCTACACAAACATCACATTCTGTCATGAAACAGTCGGAGAGGGGATTTGCATGCAATGCAAGCATTCGCTGCTGCTGCCAATTGTGTGAGCCACGCCTCACAATCACAGCCGACCTGGCCTCACAAGCACCATTCCTTCCTCAGCCCCGTCCGCCCAGTTTCCCCGTTACCGTAACTGCTACCATTCTTCACTCTTTCCGCACTCCCTCCACCTCTTAGAGTCCTCTCGCCCTTCCACTCCTTTCGTGCGGCCAACCTTGCTCCGCTCCGCTCTCCCTGCCTCCTACCCTTCCTCCTCGCTTACCCTTGACTTCCTGTGTCTCACAACCCCCCAACAGCTGCATGCTTGCGACTTAACTCACCGCCCACATCCCCACCTGCACCTCCTACCATCCGACCCGCATCCACATCACGAATCTCCACCCCCCACAGACCTCTAACCCTCTGCATCCGCCCTGTGCTCATGTGCTCGCCTCAAGCCACCCCACTCCTCCCCGACCACACTGTCGCCCCCCCCTTCACTTCACACTAGTCCCCAGCAGCAGCAGTGGTGGTGGCATCAGCAGCAGCAGTGGTGGTGGCATCAGCAGCAGCAGTGGTGGTGGCATCAGAAGCAGCAGTGGTGGTGGCATCAGCAGGAGGAGCACGAGTGTGGACGGTATGAGCAGGAGGAGAATGAGTGTGGACGGTATCAGCATCAGCGCTGGCAGTGTCAGTAGCATCATCAACAGCAGCCGCCACAGCAGAATCGTCAGCAACAGCCGCAGCAGCAGCGTCAGCAGCAGCAGCAGCAGCAGCATCAGCAGCAGCAGCATTATTATAAACAGCAGCAGAAGCACTGAGGGCATCTCCTTGAAAGGCTGCAGCCGATTCAGAGTCTGCATCACACATGCCACTGCCACCTGCCACCCCACATGTGCCCTGCTCGCCCTCCTCTCTGCCCACTCCCTCTCTGCCCTCCTCCTCACTCCCACCCTCTCCCTCCAATCCCCCATTCGCCCTCTCCCTTCCCCCACCCTCTGCAGTCTCCTCACCTCCTCCGCCACTCACAGGCGCAGCAGCAGGTGAATCCCCAGCAGTCGAATCCCCAGCAGGTGAATCCCCAGCAGGTGAATCCCCAGCAGGTGAATCCCCAGCAGGTGAATCCCCAACATCAGGAGACCCGTAGTAGGCAGCACGGTGGGTGGCAGGGGGAGGCGGATGAGCAAGAGGAGGTGCTTCAGGCATGGGGACTTGGCGACCAACAGCTGATTCACCACCGGCTGTGTCAGATGCACTGCACTCACTAGCTTCACCTGCACCTGCCAATCCATCTTCTCCTCCTCCTACTCTTGTGTTACTTCCTGCGTCTTCCTCTCCGCTTCCTCTGGCTCCTCGCTCTTCCCTTGCTCCTGCTCCTGCTACTACTCCCTCTCTTGACTCTTTACCTCCTCGTTCCCCTCCACTCCCTGCTCCTCCTACTCCCCCTCTTTGCATTCCTCTTTCCCCACCCCTCACTTTCCCTCGTGCAACCACCCTCTGCTTACCACCCATCTTCCCTTTCCCTGTTGGGACCTTTCCACCTGTCCCTCTTCTCACCCTTCTCGCCGCTGATCCTTCTCCCCATGCCCCTTCTCTCATCCCTTCTCTCGCTGCTCCTCTTGCTGCTTGCCCTGTCTCTCCTTCACCTGCCTCTGCTTTAGCTGACCCTGCTTGTTCCTGCCCACCTCCACCTCCCTCCCCTCCTCCTTGCCCCACCCCTTCTGAACCACCCTCCGCACGCCCCCCTTCCATTCCCCGCCGCTCTCTTTCCTCCTCCATGCTTGGTGGCAACAATTCTCTTGGCCCACCAACGTTTTCTTCGTCCTGCTGTTGTTGTTGCTGTTGCCGGCTTGGTGTGCCCGGCGTCTCAGAAGGCGTGTGCGGTTGAGATGGGTTTAGAGGGGGGAGAGAGTTGGCGGATGAGGGAGAAGGGGAGGGGAAAGATGCGGGGGACGAAGTGGAGGGAAGAGTGGTGGCAGTGGTGGGTGGGGAAGGGGGGGAAGGGGGGAAAGGGGAGGGCATGGGAGAGGGGGCGGAGGGAGGAAGAGGAGGCAGGGGAGGCGATGGGGGTGAGAGGAGGGGTTGGAGTGTGTGGTGGAGGGAGGAGAGGGAGGAGGATGCGAGAGTGAGAGAGGAGGAGGAGAGAGAGGCGAGGGTGGGGAGGAAGGAGGATGCGAGAGCAGTGAGGAGGGATGAGACGAGGGAGAGTAAGGGGGAGAGGAAAGCGTGAGTGGTGGAGAGGAGGATGGAGGTGGAGGAGAGGAGGAGGGAGTTGAGAAGGGGAACACGAGAGATGACGATGAAGGAGCAGACGAGGAAGAAGAAGAGAGACCCGAGGATGATGATGAGCCTGGTGGCGGCAGCAGAAAAGAAGGGGGGAAAGAGAGGAGAGAGACGACTCATGAGGAGAAAGGAGACCACAAAAAGGGGGGGGATCCAATGGCTCAGCGAATCTGTGAATTGACCGAGTGAAGAACACAACTCATGTATAAGACGCAGGCGGGAGGTGAGGTCTACACATGCGGAGGTGACGTCAATACAGGCGGGAGGTAGGGACGAGAAGAGGCAAGACTGTCACAGGAGAGGCACGCGGGACAACAACACATGGGAAGAGACGATGAAGTGGCAGTGAGAACGAACGGGAGCACACGATGAGTGAGCCAGTGCAACAATTGTTGTGCTCCCATCACCTCCCTCTCCCCCCCAATCCTTTTGCGACGTCTCAATACCCTCCCCTCAAAGCTCCTTTTCCCATGCATACGGGGCTCCAAATCCTTCTCTGCCCCTGCCCCTGCCCCTGCCCTCTGCCCTTGCCTGCCGCTGCCTCTTTTGTTGCAACGATTGCCAGCAGCTGTGAGAAGGCAGGGATCCCCACCCAAAACTCTCCTGTGCCCGTCACTGTGCGAGGGCGGTAGGTACTGATGACACCCGCCCACCACTCTCCCCCATGCCCCTCTCCACCCCCCCCATGCATCTCTCCCCTCACTGCTCCCCTCCCACATCACCCCACAGCAACACGGCCAGCACTTGGTGCAAGGGAAGGGACGGGTCAGTCTGACCCCTTGGATCCACTGTGCTGCCCCGCTCTCTCCACCTCACTTGTCCGTCACCTCGCCCCCCCAGCACAGACCCAGCAGCCGGTGAGCAGAAAAGAGGTGGGAGTCGTTCTCATCCGACCTCTTACACCCTCCTTTACCTTCCCCGGATCCCACCATCCTGCCCTCTCCACCTCACTTATCCGTCACATCGCCCCCCCATCACATCGCCCCCCCATCACATCGCCTCCCCATCACATCGCCTCCCCATCACATCGCCTCCCCATCACATCGCCTCCCCATCACATCACCTCCCCACCACATCGCCTCCCCATCACAGAGCCAGCGTCATGACTCGTGGGGCGGCGGGAGCATTGCAGGGAATAGTGTGTATAGCACACCCACCCACCCACAGCCACCCATCTACCCACTTAATCAAACCCACCCACCCACCCAACACAACCCCTATACCATTATTCACCTCTGCTCACTCCCCCCCATCCCCCTCACCATCTCAAATGCCCGTCACGTCCCCTCGCTGCAGCAGCGCCAGCAGCAGGTGAGACATGGAGAGACGGGAGCATTGTAAGGAGTAGTGCAAAACACAACCCAAACCCACTCGCTGCTCTCCCCTATACTACTGTACGCCTCTTCCCCCTATTCCTCTCCCCCTCACCTGTCCGTCACGTCCCCTCGCTGCAGCAGCGCCAGCAGCTGGTGGGCCGTGGAGAGGCGCGAGTGCTGCAGAGAGTACTGCGATCCTGCTGACGTCAGCACTGCTGCTGACGTGTCTGCATTGGACAGTGGGTGGGGTCAGAAGAAGGGAGGGAAAGAAGGGAGGAAGGTGGGGTGTTGGTTGGATGGCAGGAGTATTGGAGGGGGTGCTGTGTGGTGCTGGGAGGTGCTGTGAGGCGGTGAGAAGGTCACAGCGGCTGACGCGTGTGTCTTGGTTGAAAACACGGCTGGGAGAGGAAGAAAGAAAGTGTGTACAGGGTTACTCTAAAAGAGATGGTAGATGAGAGAAAGGAGCAGATATGAAAGCTAGGGCCGGCAGATGAGACGCGGCAGAAACGCATTGAAACAAGCAGTGACATCAGAAGAATGGAGGGAGAGGAATGCACGAGGCAGTGTGAATGGGTGACCAGTGCCCATCCAAAGGAGCTGATACCAGGGCCACATCAACTCACCGAGTTCCTCCAATGTGTGCACGCCACGTTGCACCTCCTGCCATGCCATGGATTGCAATGCAATATCATGCCATGCCATGCCATGCCATGCCATGCCATCATCACGGTCAAGAGAGGGAAAACAATGACAACATTGGATAAAGAGGTGGTGCGATGAGGAGGAGAGTGCAGTGGAGAAGAGAATGAGCGCACACACCTCCGGACTGTAGTTCAAGGATCATCCGCACACACAACTCCGCCCAGAGGGCTGCACGCAGAAGCAGGAACAAGGGTCATCATAAACGGATGGTTAAGCGACAGGGTGGAGATGTGCAGAGGGGTCAGGCAGGGGTGCCCTTTGGCGCCATACCTGTTTCTCTGCGCACTCGAGCCGCTGTGTAGAGCCACAGAGCGGGAAGGACTGGGAATCGGACCGGTTGGAGAAGAGCCGCTCGCGTACGTGGGGTACGCTGATGACACATCCTTCTTGCTGAGTGGGGAAGCCCAACTGCGGAGGGCCGTGGAAGTTCTGGACACCTTCGGGAAGCAGTCGGGGCTGAAGGTGAATTGTGACAAGTCGGTGGTTGTGCCGCTGGGGAGCAACAGAGGAGAGCCAGAGCCGGCGGACATCCCGTACAAATGGTCGGTGCAGGGAGAACCGGAGAGGCTTCTGGGGGTGTGGATAACACCCAACGGGGACCCGGGTCCTTCCTGGGGGAGGGCGTATGAAAGGATAAAGGAGGAGCTGAGGAAATGGGAAGCTCAGTATCTCACGACAACAGCAAGAGTGGCAGTGATTAGCTGCTACGTTCTACCGGTCTTGATGTTTCAGGCTCAAGTTTACTCGCCGCCGGAAGAGATGTGGGAGAAAATCAGGAAGCTCTGTCATGCGTTTGTATCGGCTGGGGAAGCGGCTGAGGAGAAAATTTTTATCCTGTGGAGTGCGTACCTGGCGTGTCTGCCGCGGAAAGATGGGGGCCTGGGGCAGCTGGACCCAAAGCTTTGCTTGGACGGGTTGGCGATTCGCAGGGTCGGGAAGTTTCTGAAAGAGCCGGGTGGTACACGCCGTTGGCTGGCGGAAAAGGCGGCAGCTCTCCCGCAAGGGCTGGCCACGTTGTACGCGCACCCGTCGGCAATAAAGCACTGGCCACGTGGCAGTGAACGTTGGAAGGCGGCAGTAAAGGTGTTCTGGTCGTCACCGTTGGCGACGCTGCCGGCGCCAAAGAATAGATGGGAAGTGGAGGAGGAGTTTATCTGTTTCAACAAGAGCATCATGCATCGGGGAGACAGTCCTTTCGGTCACCAGATAGGCACAGCGGCTCTCATCACCACGCGGGTACGTGACCTGCTCACGGACGGCCCGGGGGGACGAAGAGGGGTGAAAGGGGAAGACGAATTGATAATAGAGCTCGGAAGCAAAGAGGCGGCGGTCATGGCAAGAAAAGCATATGGGGCTATGCCGCCAGAATGGAGAATTTTGATTGAGGAACCGGCGACAGCTGAAGCTGTGGTGAAGGCGTCAGGAGTGGTGAGGTGCATCCTACACGGACAGCCGACCAGGCCCATATGGGCGGTGGAAGGGGTGGAAGGCACGAAGGTCAGCACATCCAACATGTCCCTCAGCGAGGACGGGAAGGTAGAAACTCAGGCGCGGGCGAGGAGAACGTGTTTCGAGGCGTGTATGCTCCAGCCGATGGCGGTTCAGAAGGGTTTTCTGGTAGGGCCAGTGGGCGACCCGAAAGTGCGGCTGTTGTCTCAGCCGGGGCTTTTCGCTGGAGGAGAACTGGTGCCGCTGCGCAGTGTAAGAGCTGCTCTAACCAAATCGACAGGGCGTTCTTGGAGACGGGCGGAGTGGGAAGATGTGTGGGGCAAAAAGATTGACTGGCGAAAGGACATTGAGATCCGGGACTCGATATGTGTGCCGAACAAGGCGAGTGATGTCCTGCTCGGGACTCACAGCATGAACCTCCAGGTTGGGGGAAGGCTGCATTTCTGCCACAACAGGATCGCTTGCGTGCACTGTGGAGAAGACGAAACCCTAGCGCACTGCCTCTACAGTTGCCCGGTCATACAGCCAGTCATCGGTGCGCTTAAGCGGGCATTACGCATGCTGAATCCGGACAGGTCGGTGAGCTGTCTGGGGGATCTACTGTTCGGGGAAGGGGGCACGGCGTCAGTTTTTCCGGAGATGACGTTGACATCGGTGGTGATTAGGCAGATATGGTTGGCACGGTGTGATGCTATTTGGCGCGCAGCTCCCTTCGAAAGGAAGAAGGTGGGGAGACGCGCTGTGCTGGATTTCATGACGCATGCGAGGATAGTGCTGGCATCAAGGGGAAAAGCGGCAGCAGCAGGCGAAGGGGGAAGTTTCTGGAAGGTTGACAACTGGAGCCAAGTGACGGCGGACGAGAGGAAGCAGCTTCAGAGGATCTGCGGGGCAGGTGGGCCAACAAACTGGGCGGCCCCCTTCCTTTCTATCTGGCGCAACCCGCGCACCCTACACCAGCCTCCGTAGCATGCCACAGGGGGGTAGTGCGGCGCCCACGTGGCGTTGCCTAGGCCCTCCAAGATATACAGTTACGACTGCGGATGTATCTATATTTGATAATATATTTGCACCCAAAAAAAAAAAAAAAAAAAAAAAAAAAAAAAACTCCGCCCACATCAACATTGCCCAAATTGTTTCATTCCGCCGTCGTCCGATTTTTGTCCGTCTCCTCAAGCCAGCCACTTCCTTCCAACCACTCCCTGATCCACACATGCCATCCCTGATCCACACGTGCCATCCCTGATCCACACATGCCATCCCTGATCCACACGTGCCATCCTTGATCCACACATGCCATCCCTGATCCACACGTGCCATCCGTGATCCACACATGCCATCCTTGATCCACACGTGCCATCCCTGATCCACACGTGCCATCCCTGATCCACACGTGCCATCCCTGAAAACAGGCCAACCATTAGCCTATCCTCAATCTCAACCACAGCCCTCTACTGTAAAACCCTATCCACGACAGTCCTCGCCCAACCATGATATGAGATGGTTGACTTGATTTCAAGGTGTGGTTGGCAGGAAGTGGTTGGAAGAAACGACGTTGTGGTTGGAGACGGGTACACCACCCCCATCCCCCCGACCTCATCCTTCTTGTTGTGCCAATGCTAGCTCAATTTCACGAATTTCTTTCGTGCTCTTCCTCTGTTGCCAACTTCCTTACCTTTTTCTTTACCTCGCGGCTTCCTCAACTCCACAGCGTGCGGTAGTAACAAAGGGGCAAACCTGTGGCAGAAAGTAGCCTTTTCTTGCCCAGCTTCCTCACTCCACCTTAGTTCTCCTCACCCTTCATTTCTGGGAGAAGAAATCACTCGTCACTAGTAGTGTTCTGCTGGCTCAGTTACAGGCTTTGCAGTCCGCTCATCCTTGAGCTTCACCAACACTGTCAGCGAAGGATCTGCTCCGCGGACCATCCAGCCCCCGCAAGCCACGGCGCGCGGCTCACCGTGACACGACACGTGCTCGACTCATAATTCGCCACACGTGGGAGACAGCGGCCAACATCGCCGGCTCGCGAGTTAGCCGCACTGGCCTCAACGCGGCGGAGCGGCACCATGCGGCGCTCCATGGACCGGATGAAGACAATTCTACTTTGTCATCCCAACCGATCCATGCCACATCATCATCATCCCCAACTGTTCCATGCCACGTCACTGCTCCAGCTAAGTCATAATCTCACCCATTACCATCCACGCCTATCATTCCATCCCACCTGTTCCTGCCACGACACCATCTCACCTGTTCCTGCCACATCAGCATCCCACCTGTTCCTGCCACGTCATCATCCCACCTGTTCCTGCCACGTCATCATCCCACCTGTTCCTGCCATGTCATCATCCCACATGTTCCTGCCGCCACGTCACCATCCTACCTGTTCCTGCCACGTCATCAACTTACCTGTTCCATGACGTGTCGCGTTCGTCGGAGCGTGGAAGTGACCTCCTCAGCTGCTGCCGCCATCTGTGCTGCTGATCTGATTCAATATGTGATACAAGCACATGCGATACAAGCACATGCGATACAAGCACATGCAATACAAGCACATGCAATAAAAGCACACATGGCACAAGGACGCAAGATGAAAGCACGAAAGCCAGAGCACACAAGAATGCATGTTCCTTTGATTTTCCAAATCGACGTGGAGGCAGAGACACAGTGGCACACACGTGAGGCATGCTGGTGATGAGAGAGAATGGGAGGCAATGAGAGAATACGAGAGGGTATGACAGGCGGAGTACGAGAGATTATGAGAGAGTATGAGATGGTATGAGATGGTATGAGAGGGTATGAGAGGGATGAGAGGGTATGGGCGGGTATCAGAGGGTATGAGAGGGTATGAGAGGGATGAGAGGGTATGGGCGGGTATCAGAGGGTATGAGAGGGTATGAGATGGCATAAGATGGTATATATATTTGAGAATGAGAGGGAATAAGAGGGAATAGGAAGGATGAAAGGGGGTACGCACTCTAGTTTTCTTCGCCGCAACAATGCCTCTCGTCCTGCCCCTAGCAGCTCCTCTCTCTGTTCCCACATGCGCACATGAACAGCACAGCACATGGACAAGAGGAGGATACGATGACACCAAAGCGTCACGACCAACCACACATGCACTCATGCCCGCTTCACGTGTCAACCAACGCCTCCATCCACCACACAGCCAGCCTTCTCATTCACCCCCAGATCCCATAATAGAATCCATGTGCTTGCACACACACAGGCAACCATTCCATGAAAGCAGAATGAAAAGCGTGGGAAGAAGAAGTGGTGATGTGCCACGAGGGGTCATTTTCAGCTAGAGGGAAACGCATCGCAGCCAGAGGGCTCGTTCTGTGTCACCATCTTTGCCATACCTGCCCCAGACACTAATTTGATCGCCACATAACTTACAACGAGCTGTCATGGCAGCTATCCTTCACTTGCTGCTCCCAGAGTCCCACTCTCACTCACTCGCATCCCACCCACCCCTGACTCCCCACCTCCTCCAATGAGACGAGCCATTCGTTTAGAGGACCGGCGGGATGAAGCGGCGTTATATCAAAGTGTGTACAGCTGTAGCGACTCAGGAACCCCAACCCCCACCCACCCTCCCTCGTGCTACCAACTCCCACCCTCCCTCGTGCTACCAACCCTCACTCTCCCTCATGCAACTAAACCCCACCTCCTTTCTTGTTACCAGCCAACCCTTACCACATCCCCCCTCCCCCCTTCCTCCACACCCCACTCATGATACGAGCCCCCACCTCCTTGTGTGCTTGCCGCGTGAGGTTGTGCTGAGCCGTCATGGTGGCGTGGCGCAACCGCTGCCGGAGTCTGGTTGGAGATTCGACGGAAATAAAAGGGTTCGGTTGGGCAGGGTGCAACAGAGAGGGGATAATGGCAAGGCAGAGAGAGCGTGTGGAGAACTAGTGTGAGAAATGGCAGAGAGAGCGTGATTCTGTGTGGTGGTGCGAGGAAGAGAGCGGGGAGGAGCGAGGAATAGAGAGAGGGGGAGCGAGAAACAGAGACGGGTTGAAAGGAAGCACCAATCAGTAGTGCGATGGGGCAAGGCAACGCAAAGACAGAAAAGGAAAACAGCGCCACGGGAGGATGGAAGCGAGTGGCGCACGGAAGGAGGAGGGAGGGTGGGGTTGAAGGAAGGGAGGGAAGGAGGGCAAGAGGGAATGAGGGCGGGAGGGAGGGAGAGAGGGAGGGAGGGAGGGAGGGAGGGAGGGAGGGAGGGAGGGAGGGAGGGAGGGAGGGAGGGAGGGACGGAAGGAGGAGGTGGAGCAGGGACGGATAAAGGAGGGAGGGGGGAAGGGAGGGAGGCGGAGCACTGGTGGTTACTCTGGATGCGCCTGGTGCAGCTGCTGCAGGGCCGCCTGCACCTGCTGCCACACGGGGACTCTGAGGGAAAGGGGAAGGCGGGGGTGGGGGTTGTGGGGGAGGGAGAGAGAGGGGGGGGGGGGGGGGGGGGGGGGGGGGGAGGGTTTGGGAAGAGGGAATGGAACGGCAAAGAAAAGGCAGGAGGGAAGTTGAGGGAGAAGTAAGATTCTCGTAAGGTTACCCAGCGTCTGCGCGTGCGCCTTGAGAAGCTGCCACAGACCCCCACTTCAGTTGCTGTGCTGCCACACAGGCTCTGGGAAGAGAGAGGGGCAATGAAAGAGACGAGGGACGGAGGAGTGAAAGAAACTTTTGTTCGACGTGGCTGAGCACGGCTCAGCGACCCCCACTTCAGTCGCTGCAGGAGCGGCTCAGAGACTTACCAGATGCTGCAGGCAGGGCCTACAGGGGCACAAGTGGCAGTCGGAATCTGGCAGGAGGGTGTGGTGAGGCGGAGGGGGGTGAGGGGGAGGGGAATGGAACACAAGAGAGGAGATAGGAAGGGGTGGAGGAGGAGCAGCAGAAGGAGGAGGAAGCTGGGAGGGGGCGAGAGGAAGCTGGGAGAGGGCGTGAGGAAGCTGGGAGAGGGCGTGAGGAAGCCGTACAGGCATTGGCAGGCAGGCTAACAACGAATTCTCAGCCTTTTGAGTGGATCAGCTAACATCAGCGCAGTGAGGCAGAATGGGAGCAGCTACACATGAATTTCTGTTTCATTGATGATGATGAGAATTAGAATTGAGCAGAGTGGTAGGGATAGTGGTGGTGGAATTGGGGGGGGAGAAGGGGAGGGGGACGGGGAGGGGGAGGGGGAGTGACAGGAGGAGGGGGTTGGGGGAGGGGGAGAAGCGGAGATGGAAAGGAAGTGGGTGGGGCAGGTGCCTTTGGAGCGCCGGTAACGGCAGCCCCTACCCGTTCACTCTTTAAAGGCAGCCTTGCCCACCCGTGCGCCCCTCTCGCTGCCCCTCTTCCCGTTATTCTACCGAGGTCTAGAGCGCGACATCTGCGCCCCCCTTCCCTCCCGTCCACCCGTCCTTCCTGTCACCTCCTCCCCATCTCCTCCCCCATCAATCGATACTCTCTCTACCCTCGCTCACCGATCGTACTCGTCACCCGCCTACCTCTGCGCAAAGCTTTCGCTTCCGCCTCCGCCGCCCTCCTCGCGGGCCCCAACCGCGCACTCGTTGCCCTCCGCCATCTCTTCCGCCAGTGACCGCAACTCCCGCTCCACGCCCCCAAGCGCCGCCAGCGCGTTCTGCGCGCCCGCCGTCAGCGCGGGGAGCTGCGCGCGCGACGCCCCCCCCCTGGTGCCGCAGGAGGCGATGGATTTTATCTCTTCGTCCGCGCGCGCTAGCAGCGCCTTCATTGCGCCGATCTGGCGCAAGGCTTCCGCCTCCGCCGTGTTCGATTCGCCCTGCGCCAGCGCCGCGGAGGCGGTCGAGACGGCCATCGGCGGGGATGGCGCGGGTCGACGAGATAAGAACCGTGTGTAGCGCTAAAGCGGAGTCGTTCGAACAGGAAACCGGCTATCTGCGGGTGATTAAAACCAGCTCGGAGAAGGTGGGCCGATTGAAAAATATTGTCCACGCAAAATTGCGGGAGAAGGAAATCGCCGAGTTGAGTTCCCGCGATCTTTTCGTAAACCTGCGATGAATCTGGAGCCTCAAAGGAATCACAAATTACAATTGCAGAGAGCCGCGGACATAAAGGCGTGGTACATTTGCTGAAGGCTTAAAGCTCGGCTCGAGTCTGGGGTCAATGTCGAGGCGAATGCACATCCCCAAGCATGCGAGCATGAGTCTGCTGGCGAGGGGATTCCCTGCGCAACTAGTTAGGCGATCAAATGAGCACAGATTTCGCACAGGTTGCCTCGATTCTCAACACCCATTAGCAAAAAAATCGAATGTGGCATGTTTGACTGCACCTTTCGCACGGCGTTCGGGTTGGATAAGTTTTCCGAAAGTCATTACTTGGTTTGGGCAAAATGAATACGCCCTCAGCCCTAATGGTCCGTCCCACCCTCACAGAGCAGCAAAACGAAGAGCGAGATTGTGAATTCGTGATGCCAGACTGCAGAGAGAGCAATGAGATGGGGCAGAGGCGAGAACTGAGCACAAGGAACGTTTTACTGGGGCTGAAGCATGAGACGGAGAAAAACGCCACCTCAACTATAACAGAGAGGAAAGGTAGGTCGTCGTTTTTTTGCTCCCTAGGCCAGGCGATTCCTGAATTTCCAGGTTAGAGCTCGATAGAATTACGTGATAAAGGAGTACCCGAGGTCGCGAAGAGGCAGAATCGTACAAGGAGCAATTCTGTAACGCATTCAGCAAAGGGTTTCTTCTACTTGCGAGCCATGGCGAGTGTATGCTAGAACATACGCAAGTCGTTTTCGTACAATCCGTACTACAGTGTTATTCGGTGTATTTAACGAAGCCATGCATTAGGATACGGTCAACGGCACGGGAAGGGCGGGGCGAGAGGGGACAGAATGGGATGGGAAGCAATGGAACGGGATTGCACGGGAGGGGACGCGACGGGTGGGGCAGTGGGACTTGACGGCGGGACGGGACGGAATGGGATGAGAGGGGACGGAACGGGATGCGATGGAATGGGACGGAATGAGAGGGGTCGCGACGGATCGAAGGGCGGGGCGATGAGTGAATGGGCCAGGACGGGCAGGGGCGGGTAAGGACGGGAAGGAACGAGTGGGGAGCGGGACGGAGAGGGACGGGACGAGAGGCGGGGAAGGACGGCAGGGCGGGAAGAGACGGAAGGATTGGGTAGGGATGTCAGGGAGGGCAGGGGACGGGAGGACAGGGCAGGGCGGGGGAGGGTAGGGGAAGACAGGGCAGGGCAGGGCATGGCAGGGCAGGCACAGCGAAGGGCAGGGCAGGGGAGGCGGGGGCAAGAGAGGGGAGGGGAGGCGATGGGAGGGGAGGTGAGGGAAGGGAACGGGGAGTGAGTGGCGTGAGAGATGAGTGATGTCACTGCTGCCACAACTTGTGAACGACTGTCTCTCCCATACTCCAGACAGCCCTTCATCCCCTCCCTTCCTCCCCTCTCCTTGTTCTGTGTGGCAGGAACAGAAGTAGCTGGGTGCATGTGAGAGCAAGCTAGCTGTGTGCAGCAAGCCTCAAGTTTCTACGGTGGCGGTGGTGGTGTTTACTTCATAGGTGGAAAGCGCATACCAGTCCGGAACTCCGTTGACTAGGGGGGGGTTGTTTCGAAGCCCTCACTTGCTGGGTGCATGTGAGAGCGCTTTAGCGGGGCAAGAGCAGTTGCTGCGATGGAGGTGGTGCTGTCATCGCGTGCCAAGCTCAAGCCGGCAGCCAAGGGCCCTGCCACAGACGGCGTGATCACCATGGTACGTTCTGCTGGAGACGGCGAGATTACGGCGGTAAGCTTGTGTGGTTGTTTGGCTGCTGTAGCCCTGGGGATTCCCGCCGCGCTCGCCCTCACCGCTCGCCCTCACCCTCCCTCTTTCTTACTTGTTACGCATGTGTGTGTGGGGGGAAATGTGCTTGTGCGTGCATGCATGTGTTGGTGCCCGTTGCACATGCCTGCAGACCCCCACGTCCTTCTCCTGGGTGCCCGCCAACCCATCAGCAGCAGCAAGACTCGACGTGCCTCTTGCCAGCATCAAGTGTGAGACTCCTGATGCCACCATCCAGTGAGCGCATACATGGGGGGGTGGTATGAGAGGAGCCCCTTCCCCTGCCTTGCCTCCATCGCCCACTCTACACGTGTCTCTGCTCTGCTGCCGCCATTCCGCTCTCAGCCCTCCCCTGCCCTCGTACTTCCCCGCTCATGCCATGGGCTCTCCATTTGGTCCTTGTCACTGCTCACATGTGTGTGGCACGTGTGCGTGCTGTGTGTGTGGCATGGCATGGCATGGCATGGCATCGCACGCACGGCATGGCATGGCATGGCATGCATGGGCATGCAGCGCACAGGTGGAGCAAGGAGACGCCGTCAGCCACCACAGCGCTGCTCAAGTTCAGCCCCCATGCCGACCCCGCTGTGCGTGCCCTGCCATTCCCTTTCAACCCCCCACACGCTTGTCCCCTCACGCCATCATGCTCCCACTCCCTCACGCGGTCACCAACCAAAGATCTCACCCCTTCAACCCCATACATACCCCCTCACCTCCTCATCCTACTCCCTAACCAACTAAAACCCTCACCCTTTCAACCCCATACCCCCTCACGTCCTCATCCCCTCAATCCCCCACCCACTCATCTCCCAATCCCCCTTACCCCCTTTCTGCCCTCATTCATCCCCTCATTCCCCCTCCCACCCGCTCATCCCCATGTTCTCATCCCTTCCTCCCATGTCACGCCCCCATCCGCCCCCCTCAGTCACACCCTGGCATGCCTGTGAGCCACATCAACTGTGCTGTGCCCTGCACTTACCTGCACGCGTGTGTCTCTCATGTGTGCCCTACAGGCAGAGGGCGGCTACATGTTTGTTTTCTCCTCATTCGCTGATCGCGACAAGGCAAGAGACGTCTACAGTAAGTCACCCTGCCAGCCCATTCTTTCCGGCCACCTGCAACACTTTCAGCCACTCCCCACGCCACCTCTTTTCGTCTGACCTCCTTTCAACCTGTGCTCTCCTCATCCACCGTGCAAATCCGCCCCATGGTAGCATGTGGTACCATAGGTCTAAGCCGAGCCGGCTCTTCTCAAGCCAGGGCAGGCTGTTTGCGTTCTGTGCATGGACGCCATTCTCTCGGTCGGTCCCCATGAGTGCATTCCATGCCATCATGCCATCATGCCATCATGCCATCATGCCATCATGCCATCATGCCATCATGCCATCATGCCATCATGCCATCATGCCATCATGCCATCATGCCATCATGCCATCATGCCATCATGCCATCATGCCATCATGCCATCATGCCATCATGCCATCATGCCATCATGCCATCATGCCATCATGCCATCATGCCATCATGCCATCATGCCATCATGCCATCATGCCATCATGCCATCATGCCATCATGCCATCATGCCATCATGCCATCATGCCATCATGCCATCATGCCATCATGCCATCATGCCATCATGCCATCATGCCATCATGCCATCATGCCATCATGCCATCATGCCATCATGCCATCATGCCATCATGCCATCATGCCATCATGCCATCATGCCATCATGCCATCATGCCATCATGCCATCATGCCATCATGCCATCATGCCATCATGCCATCATGCCATCATGCCATCATGCCATCATGCCATCATGCCATCATGCCATCATGCCATCATTCCATCATGCCATCATGCCATCATGCCATCATGCCATCATGCCATCATGCCATCATTGCCATCATGCCATCATGCCATCATGCCATCATGCCATCATGCCATCATGCCATCATGCCATCATGCCATCATGCCATCATGCCATCATGCCATCATGCCATCATGCCATCATGCCATCATGCCATCATGCCATCATGCCATCATGCCATCATGCCATCATGCCATCATGCCATCATGCCATCCTGCCATCATGCCACATGCCATCATGCCATCTGCCATCATGCCATCATGCCATCATTGCCATCATGCCATCATGCCATCATGCCATCATGCCATCATGCCATCATGCCATCATGCCATCATGCCATCATGCCATCATGCCATCATGCCATCATGCCATCATGCCATCATGCCCCATCATGCCATCATGCCATCATGCCATCATCTGCCATCATGCCATCATGCCATCATGCCATCATGCCATCTGCCATCATGCCATCATGCCATCATTGCCATCATGCCATCATGCCATCATGCCATCATGCCATCATGCCATCATGCCATCATGCCATCATGCCATCATGCCATCATGCCATCATGCCATCATGCCATCATGCCATCATGCCATCATGCCATCATGCCATCATGCCATCATGCCATCATGCCATCATGCCATCATGCCATCATGCCATCATGCCATCATGCCATCATGCCATCATGCCATCATGCCATCATGCCATCATGCCATCATGCCATCATGCCATCATGCCATCATGCCATCATGCCATCATGCCATCATGCCATCATGCCATCATGCCATCATGCCATCATGCCATCATGCCATCATGCCATCATGCCATCATGCCATCATGCCATCATGCCATCATGCCATCATGCCATCATGCCATCATGCCATCATGCCATCATGCCATCATGCCATCATGCCATCATGCCATCATGCCATCATGCCATCATGCCATCATGCCATCATGCCATCATGCCATCATGCCATCATGCCATCATGCCATCATGCCATCATGCCATCATGCCATCATGCCATCATGCCATCATGCCATCATGCCATCATGCCATCATGCCATCATGCCATCATGCCATCATGCCATCATGCCATCATGCCATCATGCCATCATGCCATCATGCCATCATGCCATCATGCCATCATGCCATCATGCCATCATGCCATCATGCCATCATGCCATCATGCCATCATGCCATCATGCCATCATGCCATCATGCCATCATGCCATCATGCCATCATGCCATCATGCCATCATGCCATCATGCCATCATGCCATCATGCCATCATGCCATCATGCCATCATGCCATCATGCCATCATGCCATCATGCCATCATGCCATCATGCCATCATGCCATCATGCCATCATGCCATCATGCCATCATGCCATCATGCCATCATGCCATCATGCCATCATGCCATCATGCCATCATGCCATCATGCCATCATGCCATCATGCCATCATGCCATCATGCCATCATGCCATGCATATGCCATCATGCACATGCCATCATGCCATCATGCCATCATGCCAATGCCATCATGCCATCATGCCATCATGCCATCATGCCATCATGCCATCATGCCATCATGCCATCATGCCATCATGCCATCATGCCATCATGCCATCATGCCATCATGCCATCATGCCATCATGCCATCATGCCAGCATGCCATCATGCCATCATGCCATCATGCCATCATGCCATCATGCCATCATGCCATCATGCCATCATGCCATCATGCCATCATGCCATCATGCCATCATGCCATCATGCCATCATGCATCATGCCATCATGCCATCATGCCATCATGCCATCATGCCATCATGCATCATGCCATCATCCATCATGCCATCATGCCATCATGCCATCATGCCCATCATGCCATCATGCCATCATGCCATCATGCATCATGCCATCATGCCATCATGCCATCATGCCATCATGCCATCATGCCATCATGCCATCATGCCATCATGCCATCATGCCATCATGCCAGCATGCCATCATGCCATCATGCCATCATGCCATCTTGCGCCACCTGTTGTTGTGACTTACCTGACCCACCACCCCTCGTGCATCACGGCAGGTGCCTACCAGGCCAAGTACCAGAGCACGCCAGCATGCGCCCCCACCCCATCCACTCCTCCGTCCACCGCTCCCTCCGCCTCCGCCTCACCACTCCTCCCCCCTGCCGATGCTGCCGCTGCCGCTGCCGCTGCCGCTGCCGCTGCCGCTGCCGCTGCTTCTGCAGCTGCTGCCACTGCAGCAGCGGCAGCAGTTAGTGGGGTTAGTGCGGGGGCTGTGCGTGGCATGCCGCCGTGCTTGCCGGCCAGGCTGCCTGGTGCGGTGGCAATGGAGCTGCTGGACCCGGCAGAGCTGCAGCGCCGGCAGAAGATGCTCCAGTCTGATGCGTGCGTGTTTTGATGGGAGGGGAGGGGAGAGGGCATGCAGGGGTGATTGGGGGGGGTGCTATCCCTACTCTGTGGCCCTGCGCTGTGCTGCACGGTCAAGCAGCAAGCTTAGGCGGCTGCATCGGGAGCTGGTCATGACAGCCGCGCTCACCCGTACCCTCCCTGCCGTGTGCCCTCCCTGCCGTGTGCCCTCCCTGCCGTGTGCCCTCCCTGCCGTGTGCCCTCCCTGCCGTGTGCCCTCCCTGCCGTGTGCCCTCCCTGCTCTACTCTGCACGCAGCAAGTTGAGGCGGCTGCACCAGGAGCTGGTCATGACGGGCGCGCTCACCGAGTCCGAGTTCTGGGCCGCCAGGAAGGTGGGTGGGCCGCCAGGAAGGTGGGTGGGCCGCCAGGAGCTATTGATGCCTCGCTTCCTACCTTTTCCTGATGGGCCTGCCGACCCCTTCGCAGCACCCTCGCCTCTCACTGTTGCCCTCGCCCCTCGCTCATCATCCCCTCGCCTCTCACTGTTGCCCTCGCCTCATCCTTCCGCCCTCTGTGAACGTGCCCCGGCCCATCCCACCACCCCATCCCAACACCCCATTTGCACTGGGTGGCATGGCATGGCATGGCATGGCGTGGCGTGGCGTGGCGTTGCGAGGCGTGGGGATGGCAGGGAGTGGAGGAGGAGCGGCGGAAGCGCAAGCAGCGGGTGGGCGTGGCGAGTGCCATGCTGGCGGATGTCAGAGGCGTCACTGATGGCCGGGTGGGTGGCAGTCTGGCAGAATGGGTGGCAGTCTGGCAGACGGCAGGGTGGGTGGCATGTAGGGTGCACTGGAGGAGGAATGGAGGGGTGGGGGTCAGCATGGCGGCCTTCTCATGGCGCGCTGTGTGTTTGAGCCGCTCTCGCCTGGCTGCTCTTGTCGGGCATGGCAGCCGCATCGCTGCTCCTAGCTGACATTCGAAATTGACTTTCGCGTACTTTGACGCTCAAATGTGATGCGGACGCTACAGCAAGCTGTAGTGATAGATGAGGGTGTGGCATCCTGTTCTCTATGAGCAAGTCCAGCGAACGATGGGAGCTGAGAGCATGAGCACACTCTCTCGCACCGATTAAGTGCGGACCAGCCATCCTGCGCCCATGCCTCTCACATTCATGGACCACGGTTCACCTTCTCCTCACGTGCTCTTTTCTCTATGCTTGCTGTGCATACGTGCGTGGATGCATGCGTGTTTGCGTGTCCGTGTGTGCATGTGCACGTATCCCCCCACCACAGAGCAACACCATCACGTTCAACCTCACGCCGCAGATCATCCAACAGGTCTGCACTCGTTCCCTCCAATGCCCTCTTTATATGTCACGCTTAATATCGAGGCTCTCTTGTCTCCCAACCTCGCTTCTCTCCCATTCATCATGCACGCTGCATGTGCCCCTCCTTTATATTTATCACGCGCTGCCTCTGCTCCCCTGTGTCCCCTTCTCCCTCCATCCTTGGTGCCCCACCAACTCCTCACCCTGCGCACGCATCATCCCATCTCACTGTGCGGTGCGGTGCTGTGCTGTGTGGGCATCATGGTGTGGCAGATCTTCTTGGAGAAGCCAGCGGTGCACCGCGCCTTCATGGAGCTCGTTCCCGGGCGGGTGGGTGGCGGGGGGTGGGGGAGAGGGGGAGGGAGGCAAAGAGGGGATTTGGCATGCAGGGAGGGTGGGAGCAAGGGGGGGTGTTACTGCCATCCATCGAAGCATGTTGATGAACAGGTTGACATTGAGTCATTGCACACACACACGCACACACACATGCACACACATGCAAGCCAGTGCTTGCATCTCCCACTCTCCACCTCCCCCCCTTCCCCGCTTCCCCTCCTCCCCCCCCCCAACACACACACCACCAGGAGCAAGTACTACCGGGCAATTCTCTTCCATGCAAGCTATCACATCTCCCACTCTCCCCCTCCTCTCCTCCCCCCTCTTTCCCCGCCACCTCCCCATCTTCTTCCCCCTCTCCCCTTCAGGTGACGGAGAAGGCGTGTTGGGGCAAGTACCACCGCGCGGAGTATCTCTTCCATGCACACGATCACATCTCCCTCCCACTCTCCCCCTCCTCACCCACACCACCCCCTCCACCAGGTGAGCGAGAAGGCGTTCTGGAGCAAGGACTACCGGGGCGGAGTACCTCTTCCATGCGAGCTGTCAGGACCCTCACTCCCCCCCCCCCCTCCCCCTCCTCCCTCCTCCCTCCCCCTCCCCCCCACCATCAGATGACGGAGAAGGCCTTTTGGGGCAAGTACTACCGCGCGGAGTACCTCTTTTATGCAAGCGATCACATCTCCTACTCTTTCCCTCTCCTCCCCCCACCTCCCACCCCTCTTCTCCCCCCCTTCCCCCAGATGACGGAGAAGGCCTTTTGGGGCAAGTACTACCGCGCGGAGTACCTCTTTCGCACGCGCAACGTGGCGGCGGCGGAGGCGGAGGCGGCGGATGATGACGAGCTGGCGCTCTTCGTGAGGGACGACCCCCACCTGCACGCCCAGGCGCGCCAAAAGGTGCCCACCCGCCACCCTCTCTGCCCACCCGCCACCCTCTCTGCCCACGCGCCCGCCCCCCTTGCTCCTTCTGTTGCGGTCGCCCCATTTGTTTGCAAAGCCCTCTTCCCGCCTATTCTCCCAACATCCCCCTCCCTACCCTGCCGCTTGCCGTCAATCGCCTTATGGCTCTCGCCTCTTCCCGTTGCCTGCCCACTGCGTCTTCCCCCTCGCCTCATCCCCCTCGCCTCATCCCTCTCGCCTCATCCCCCTCGCCTCATCCCCCTCGCCTCATCCCCCTCGCCTCATCCCCCTCGCCTCATCCCCCTCGCCTCATCCCCCTCGCCTCATCCCCCTCGCCTCATCCCCCTCGCCTCATCCCCCTCGCCTCATCCCCCTCGCCTCATCCCCCTCGCCTCATCCCTCTCGCCTCATCCCCCTCGCCTCATCCCCCTCGCCTCATCCCCCTCGCCTCATCCCCCTCGCCTCATCCCCCTCGCCTCATCCCCCTCGCCTCATCCCCCTCGCCTCATCCCCCTCGCCTCATCCCCCTCGCCTCATCCCCCTCGCCTCATCCCCCTCTCCTCATCCCCCTCGCCTCATCCCCCTCGCCTCATCCCCCTCGCCTCATCCCCCTCGCCTCATCCCCCTCGCCTCATCCTCCTCGCCTCATCCTCCTCGCCTCATCCCCCTCGCCTCATCCCCCTCGCCTCATCCCCCTCGCCTCGTCCCCCTCGCCTCGTCCCCCTCGCCTCGTCCCCCTCGCCTCATCCCCCTCGCCTCATCCCCCTCGCCTCGTCCCCCTCGCCTCATCCCCCTCGCCTCGTCCCCCTCGCCTCATCCCCCTCGCGTGTGGATGCTGGCCTCCTCCCCCCTCCTCACTCCACCATCAGGTGCAGCACGTGGACCCAACGCTCAACGTGCTGGCGGACGTCAGCGACGACTACTCCTCCCTGCTCGTGCGTGTTACCCCACCTGCCCCTCCGCTCGCCTGCTCGCTCGCTCGCCTGCTTGCCTGCCAGTGTTCCTGCCTGTTCGTGGCCCTTATGCCTGCGTGCCTAGGGAAGGTTGGACGCATGCGAGGAGCTGAAAGGCTGTGTGGGGCTTTGTGGGGCACAGCAGGACGAGGGGTGCTTTGCTTGCACGCCTGCTTGCGGTGCTGTCGCGTCGCCATACCACTCCCACCTCTTTAGCCCACATCTGTGCCCCACCCCTGTGCCTCCGTGCGTAACCCCTGTGCATGGCATGGCATGGCAGGGCCACGGCATTCTGAGGGATGGGCGCAAGGAGGCACCAGTTGTGGAGGGCGAGGGCGAGGGGGAGAAGGAGCGCACAGCAGGGCAGGAGGGGGCAGGTGCGGGCGGGCAGTTGGGCAGGAGCAACAGCGCTGGTGGCGCTGTTGGTGGTGGTGGTGGCAGCAGCGGTGCGGGGGCGGAAGGGCAGGTGCGCATGAGGCGTACGATATTCCGAGACATCAACCAGCACGCCGCTGTTGTGCTGCAGGGCCGCCTGCTCCGTGAGTGCCCCCGCCCCCCTGTGCTTGCTCCCCGCCTCTCCCCCATCCCTTGTCTCACACGAGTCCTCCTGCCCTCCCTCGCCGTCTCTCCTCGTGTGCGACCAACCAGAGCGCGTCTAACAGGGGCGGCGCAGGCTGTACGCCCACTCACCCTCGCCCTCCTCCCTCCTGTCTCTCGTGTTGCTCATGCCCCCCATGCCTGTCGTCTCCACCCCATGCCCCCGCTGACCGTAAGACCTACAAGTCGAGCAGAGACGAATCGAACGGCAACTTGGCGGAAACTATTGTGAACCTACCTTCCTCTCGTTCTTTCTTTCATGTTCTTGCCTCCCCCCGGTGTGTGTCATCTCCCATCGCATTCCCCCCCTCTCCCCGCCATGCATGTGAATGGCGGCGCAGAGGAGGACGTGGCGGACACGAGGGAGCTCGCCACTGCTGTTGCCGAGGCCACCGCCCTCCAGGCTGGTCGGTTGGGGGGTGTGGTGGGGGAGGGGGGGAGGGCGGAAGGGGGAAGGGCAGGGGAGGGCGGGTGGGGGAGGGCAGGTGGGGGAGGGCGGGTGGGGGAGGGCAGGTGGGGGAGGGCAGGTGGGGGAGGGAGGTGGGGGAGGGCAGGTGGGGTAGGACGGGTGGGGGGAGGGCGGGTGGGGGAGGGCAGCTGGGGGAGGGCGGGTGGGGGAGGGCAGGTGGGGTAGGACGGGTGGGGGGAGGGCGGTTTTGGGGAGGTGGGTGGAGGGAGGGGTGAGACATGAGGGGGATGAAGAGGGCGAAAAAATATGAAGGGGGTGGAAGGAAAATGTGTCGTGGGCGAGTGAAGAGAGGTGTGTGGTGTGGGAAGGAATACATAGGGGTTTCAGGTGGGCTAGAGCTGAGGTGAGCACACACCCGAGCATGACTGAGCTGAGCTGTTTTCCAGGCCCATTGGCTGGAGCCTGGAACGGGCATGCTATGGTGCACACAACGCAGCAAGCAAGCCATTCTAAATAACATCACTTCGCGCTCTTTTTGGCAAAATCCCAGCGCCCCTGCTCCATCACGCCTCGCATTTCGTCCTCACGCCTGCTGCATCACCCCTGCTCTCTCACACCTCCCCTGCTTCCTCACACCTCCGCTGCTTCCTCACACCTCCCCTTCTCCCTCATTCACAAACCCATCCACCCCTCTCCCTCACAGCAGGCATGGGAGGGGAGCAGGGGGCGGAGGAGGAGTGGAGGAGGGAGAGGGCGCGCGAGATGGCAGTGATGGCGGACCTCCGAGGGGACGCCCCGCCCACCACCATCCCCCTCACCATCCAGGCACGCCCATCCCCCTCACCATCCAGGCATGCCCATCCCCCTCACCATCCAGGCATGCCCATCCCCCTCACCATCCAGGCATGCCCATCCCCCTCACCATCCAGGCATGCCCATCCCCCTCACCATCCAGGCATGCGCTCATCTGCTTGGCCACAATTATTGTGGACCTCAACTTTTCAGTGGGGGCCATTGGTTGTCACAAAGCTTGACCCAAACCCGTCCATTTCTCCAAACCCAAACCTTCTTTCCGGTATCCTTTCTGCTTTTTCCCCCCTGCTCTATTCAAATTTCGCACTCACGTCTGCACTTACACAACCCTCTTTTCATCCGCCCCTCTCCACCCGTCACCCGGCAGGACCCACGCAAGTACTTTGATGCCGCCACACAGAGGGACACAGCGCACACACAGCAGCACGCGGGCCAGGCAGCTGCGCCAGATGCAATGGATTTGGACGGCCCTGCACCCGCCGCTGACTCAGCGCCAGCTGGCACGCACGCCACGCTGGCAGCCTCGCTGGCAGCGTTTCGGAGTGAACTGGCAGGGGGGGGGAGCGGAGGCAGCAGCAGGGAGCAGGGAAAACGGGGTGGGGGGGGCAAGGGAGGTGCAGCGGCAGTGATGGCGCCTGCTGCTGCTGCTCAGGTGAGAAGCGTTGTGGGGAAAAGGTTAAGGTGCAGGATGCATGGGTGCAGCATGGATGGTACAGCAGTGTCACCACCCTCACATCATTCCCACCCACTCGTGCCCACCACTCACTGCACTTGGCAGACCCCTTCCCTCACCCCAGGGCTCCCCACCCCCCCCCACCCCTCCCCATCCCACACCACCCACCGGGCGGCAGGAGGTGGAGGAGTTTGGGCGGCAGGTGGCGGTGGCACGGCGGGGAGTGGGGGAGGCGGCGGAGCAGTCGCTGCTGAAGCAGCTGCCTGACGCCCTGCGCACTTCCCTGCTTGCGGTGGGTGCCACGCCGCTCCCTCGTACTCCAACGCCACGGGACAGCTTGACATGCCATGTATCGGCACGGGACAGCTTGACATGCCATGTCAACCTGTGCCATGCCGTTACATGCCATGTCAACCTGTGCCATGCCGTTACATGCCATGTCAACCTGTGCCATGCCGTTACATGCCATGTCAAGCTGTCCCATGCAGCACTGGAAAGCAGGGCAGAAAGGGGGGGGAGACAGAGACAGTGCGCATGTTGCGTGGCATATCGTGCCATGCCTCTATGGATGGAGGAACCCATTTGTTGTGCTTGCTTCCCATATCCCCCATGTCCCATGTGCTGCATGCATGCCCTCATCACCCCATATGTCGCATGCATGCTCCCACCACCCCACGCCCCCATCGCGCAGCACGGGGAGGCAGTGAAGGAGCTGCTCTCACACTTCTGGGCCACCTACCCCCTCACCAGCACCGCCTTGCTCTCCAAGGTATGCTCACCCCACCCACCCTTCCCCACCCCACCCCACCCCACTTCCTGCCCACTCGCCTTGCCCCCCTTTGCCGCATCCCCTTTGACTACCTGAGCCTTAACGAGATAATATGAGCTCTAAAAATATGACTTTTTTTGTACCAAGATTTTTGCAAGTTTTGTCTAAATTCGATCTGGTGCAACAATCGCGGGGAAGTTCAAACCAGATCTAAATGTGCCGCAGACCTGTCTACTCTTGTAAATTAGCACAGGGGGTAAAGCTTCTTGCTGCATGCTGCTTAGCAAGTGAGGGCGTAAATTATCTCTTCTTCTACTTGCATGCTGCCATCCTGGAGCACAAGTCACTAATGTAGGCCACCTTATTGATGTGCAGGCTTACGCCCTCACTTCTCACCCCACCTCCCCTCACCCCATGTGCGCCACCACCCCTGCCCCACCCACATGGCCGCCAGGCGGAGCGGCACAAGGAGGGCATCAGCAAGCTGTACGATCGCCTGCAGGTCACTCACCTCCTCACTACTCACTGCCTGCTGCAATTGCTGCTTCGGCCTCCCCACTCTTCGCCCCGCTGCTCTGCTTCTGATGCTTGCTCCCTGTTCTTCCCCATTTCCCTTCTGTATCCTCCTTCCCCAAACACCCATGTCACCTTTTCCTGTTTTCCTCTCCACCTTTCCCCACCTCCCGAGTGCAGAAACTGAAGGATGGAGCAGACGGGGCGAACCGCCACCTGCTTTCACAGCTGCTACAGCCCTTCTTCCAGGTGCACTTGCTGCTACAGCCCTTCTTCCAGGTGCACTTGCTGCTACAGCCGTTCTTCCAGGTGCACTTGCTGCTACAGCCCTTCTTCCAGGTGCACTTGCTGCTACAGCCCTTCTTCCAGGTGCACTTGCTGCTACAGCCCTTCTTCCAGGTGCACTTGCTGCTACAGCCGTTCTTCCAGGTGCACTTGCTGCTACAGCCCTTCTTCCAGGTGCACTTGCTGCTACAGCCCTTCTTCCAGGTGCACTTGCTGCTACAGCCCTTCTTCCAGGTGCACTTGCTGCTACAGCCCTTCTTCCAGGTGCACTTGCTGCTACAGCCCTTCTTCCAGGTGCACTTGCTAGTTCCCTCCATTATTCCGCCACTTCTCTTTCGTTCTTCTTCCTTCCAGCAGCCCCCACACCCCTCTTTCGACCCCACCTGTTCATGCGGCAGAGGATGCAGCAGTGGCGCACTATAGAAGGCCAGGCGGTCAAAGTGAGCACGTGTACGGCAAGGGCCATGGTCCCATGGACACTCGCGTGCAGCGCAGGAGAGGCACCTCTCAAGCTACCTCCCTGCTCTTCACCCCTCGCGCCTCGCTGCTTTTCCCTCTCCCCTTTATCCCGTCGCCCTCCCGTCCCTCCCGTCCCCTCCCACCACCACCACCACCTCGCCCTGCGGGTGGCCTGATTGCACCGCACCTACACCTACCAGAGTCTGGATGCAGCGTTGGCACACTTCGAGGCAGACAACGCGAGGCGGCAGCAGAGGCGGGGGCAGCGCGTGGGGGCAGCAGCAGGCCGGGCGCCCCTGGCAGTGGGGAACAGATAGGGTGCCGGGCGCCCCTGGCAAATGTGGCCTTTCAGTGCCATTTTTCAAGCCTTTGTTCATATTTCAGTACGCAACAATGTTATGCGTAGACAAAAATATTAATTAAAGCCTTTGTTCACAGTGTATCTTTCATGTACCTCGGTAGGTGCAATTCTCGTTAGCTTGTTCAGGTGCACTTGTAACGAGCAACTATCATCACCCATACCATACTCGCTCGAAACAGGTGACGTGTCGCCTCAATGTTCCTGCGCTCGCACGACAGAACCATTTCCTCGCATCCACACATAGCCAGTCATGCCGTGCGCAAGCACATCGCTACAGCGATTACAACGCTCGAGGGTGACAGCATTAGAGCAGGTTAGCGAATGAAGAGGCGACGGCGAGATCCCTACGAGGGAGGAGAAGCTGCAGTGTCACGAGTGACGCCTCGCCATTGCGCCTCGCACGAATCGCCCCGCACTAGTAGAAACGCCCAGCAACGTCCAAATCAGCACGGTAGCGTCGGCGACACGTCACCATGCGAGTGCGAGGCGTGGCGAGGACAAGCGCCGGCAGGCAACCAGGCCGCCCGTACCTCGCCGTGCGTCCATTCCCCCGCGCGCTCGCCCACGGCCCGCGGAGCCCAGCAGGCCCAGCGCCAGGCGGGGCAGCGGGTTCGTGACAACGAGGGCGCTGCCGCCGCGGCAGCGCGCGCGGACATCGACGCGGTGGGTGGCGCGGAGCCCATTGGCGGCAGAGGCGACTGCGGTTGCGACTCGGAGGCCGCGCGACAGGCGGACGGGCAGGCCCCGCACCCGGATGCGGCGCGTCGCGGCGCGTGCGCGTGTCGCTTCTGCAGCTGGCGGTTCGACTCGGACGACGAGTCGGACTGCGAGCGCCCCTGCACCGCGCGGGACTCGCCGCGCTTCCGCCCGCAACCCGTGCAGCGCGGGTGGCAGGGAGCTGCGGAAACAGGCGTGCGGGGAGCGGCGCTTGGAGGAGCAGAGCAGGGGGGAGAGAAGGGTGAGAGTGGCGGAGGGAGGGCGGAGGGCGGGGGGGCACGTGGTGGATGCGGAGAAGAGGAGGGGGTACGGGTGGGCGGATGGGGAATTTACCCCGCGGGGCGATTCGTGGGGAGCGACGGGGAGTGTGTGGTGCTGGCAGGTTGGGATGGGTGCTGCGTGCTGCTGGACTCGAGCACTCTACAGGTAATGGGCGGCGGGTGGTAACCAGGCGGGTTGACGGGGGTTGGGAGGTAGTAGAGGTGGAGTGGCAATGCAATGCACGTGAGGCACTACCACACCACGTTGCTTCTTGGAACACCCCGCTCTTATCTCCCTCTCTCTCATCTGTCCACTCTCCTCTCACTCTCTGTCCTCTCTCTCATGCCCCACCCACCCACAACCCGCGTCACCACCATCAGCAGCGCGCAGTGTTCCGGCCACCACCAGGGGTGCAGCTGGGAGAGGCAGCAGCGTGCCACGTGGTGGCGGTGCCGTCCCACGATGGGCTCACAGCGCGCCTGCTGCTCGCCACCTCGCGCTCCCACGCCGCCTTCTGCTGCTGGGACCTCCTCTCCTCCCGCCTCGTCTCCTGCTTCCCCCCTCCCAAGCCCACCGCCTCGCTCTCGCCCTCACCTGCGCACTCACCTGCGCCCTCACCTGCGCTTTCACCTGCGCCCTCACCTGCGCCCTCACCTGCGCCCTCACCTGCGCCCTCACCTGCGCCCTCACCTGCGCCCTCACCTGCGCCCTCACCTGCGCCCTCACCTGCGCCCTCACCTGCGCCCTCACCTGCGCCCTCACCTGCACCACCACCACCGCCCACTGCTACAGCCACAGGCTGCCCCCCACTCTCCTCGCCCTGCACGTCCTCCCATCCCTCGCCTGTGTGCCACATGGCATTCGCCTGCTGCCCCTCTTCCTTCCCCCATCAGTCACCGCCGCACCACTCACCCTGCCGCAGCCACTCGCCACCCCATGCCACTTCACCACCGCCCCACGCACCCCTCCCCCCTGTCCCCCCCGTCATTCCTGCCTCCCCTGCCCCCGCCGCTTCCCCTACTGCTGCTGTGCCTAAGCCAGCAGGCACACAAGAAACGGCCACAGCAACAGCAGGGGGGGCAGTGCGCGCACCCCAAGCAATGCTCTCGGCCATGCCGTCACCACCCTCCCCTGCCCCGTTTCAGCATGGCAGCGCGCTAGGCGCCTTGCCTCATACAGCTGCAGCAGGACACGGGTGTAGCAGGCAGGCGTCAGGGCATGGCGCACTGCCGGTGGCAGGCAGCTCGGTACACGCAGACAGTGCAGTGGGGCGGGGCAGCACGGGGTGTGCAGGTGAAGGGGGGCATGCGGAGAGGAGGGGCGCAGCAGAGGAGAGCAGTGTTGAGTTGCACTCACGAGCGGCACACCACTGCTGCCCACCCCAACCAGCACACATGCACCACCGCCTCGCACTGCAGCACACTGCTGCTCCACAGGGCGGCAAAGTGCCGCTCACTCCACCAGCCTCTGAGACCCCCTCCCTCACCCCGCCAACCCCCCAACCCGCCTCCCTCCCCGCCCCATCCCCGCACCCGTCCCCGCTCCCCTCCCCACCCAACCTGCCCGCCCACCCTCTGCCGCCCGCACCGCCATCCTGGAAGCACCTCGCGCCGCCCGAGTGGCACGCCGCCCCATGCGGTGCATCTCTGGCGATGGTGCAGGCGGGCGGCAGCGACGTGCGCATCTGGGACGTGCGGGACGGCGGCGTGGCGGTGAGCATGCAGACGGAGGGCGCGGTGGAGCGCATGGTGTGCTGCTCTCCCATTCTATGGCTGGACGAGGAGCGCCTGGTGGTGGTGGAGGAGGGCGGCAGTGTGGGGCTGTGGCACGTGGCGGGGGGGGAGGCGGTGCTGTTTCACCACGTGCAGCTCATGGACCCGTGGGGCGAGGCCGAGCGTGTCTGTGCCGTTGCTGTCATGCCGGGGCGGCGCTGCAACAAGCGCCTCTTCCCCTCGCTGTCAGTGCTGCTGCTTGCGCTCTCACTGCTGCATCCATCGCTGCACCATTTGCTCAACATCCCTTTTTTCTTCTTCTCATTGTGTCCTCCCCCTGCTGCCGTGCTCTCCCATGGCGTGCGTGCCTCGCGGTGTGGCAACATGAGCGCATGGCAGGAGGGGCGAGGGAGTGACGTGTGCGGTGGCATGTGAAAGCGCAGTGTACCTGGCGGACTGGAGCACCCCGGCGGTCATCCTCCACCGCATCCCCTCCTCCCATGCCCGCCCGCCAGGTTAAACCCCTCTCCTTCCCTCGCCTGCTGCATGTGCATGCATGAATGGTGCACATGTATGCATCTGCATGAATGGTGCACATGTATGCATCTGCATGAATGGTGCACATGTATGCATCTGCATGAATGGTGCACATGTATGCATCTGCATGAATGGTGCATGTGCATGTACTCTGCGCATGCATGGATTCAGCACATCCGTTTGCTGCAGAACCCCGTGTTTGAGCCTTTGCTCGCTCGCCCCACGCCATTCACCCGCCCCCCACTCATCCCCGCCCCCCACTCATCCCCGGCCCCCACTCATCCCCGCCCCCCACTCATCCCCGCCCCCCACTCATCCCCGGCCCCCACTCATCCCCGCCCCCCACTCATCCCCGGCCCCCACTCATCCCCGCCCCCCACTCATCCCCGCCCCCCACTCATCCCCGCCCCCCACTCATCCCCGGCCCCCACTCATCCCCGCCCCCCACT
Source organism: Closterium sp. Naga37s-1 (assembly GCA_947471745.1). NCBI lineage: Eukaryota > Viridiplantae > Streptophyta > Zygnematophyceae > Desmidiales > Closteriaceae > Closterium > Closterium sp. Naga37s-1. The sequence goes on from CANJKZ010000863.1 coordinate 1,634,402, forward strand.
CATCCCCGGCCCCCACTCATCCCCGCCCCCCACTCATCCCCGCCCCCCACTCATCCCCGCCCCCCACTCATCCCCGCCCCCCACTCATCCCCGCCCCCCACTCATCCCCGCCCCCCACTCATCCCCGCCCCCCACTCATCCCCGCCCCCCACTCATCCCCGCCCCCCACTCATCCCCGCCCCCACTCATCCCCGCCCCCCACTCATCCCCGCCCCCCACTCATCCCCGGCCCCCACTCATCCCCGCCCCCCACTCATCCCCGGCCCCCACTCATCCCCGCCCCCCACTCATCCCCGCCCCCCACTCATCCCCGCCCCCCACTCATCCCCGGCCCCCACTCATCCCCGCCCCCCCACTCATCCCCGGCCCCCACTCATCCCCGCCCCCCACTCATCCCCGCCCCCCACTCATCCCCGCCCCCCACTCATCCCCGCCCCCCACTCATCCCCGCCCCCACTCATCCCCGCCCCCCACTCATCCCCGCCCCCCACTCATCCCCGCCCCCCACTCATCCCCGCCCCCCACTCATCCCCGCCCCCACTCATCCCCGCCCGCCACTCATCCCCGCCCCCCACTCATCCCCGCCCCTCGCTCATCGCCATCTTCTCACCTTTCCACCTCCCCCACCGCTCCCTCCGCCAGACGTCATGTGTTTCGCGGGTACATCTCTCTTTGTGGCGCTGCCGTCGCTGCCGCATGAAGACTTTGCCGCCGTGCAGGTGAGTGCACCACCAACTCCTTCCGCCACTGCAGCTACCATTCCGCCCCTCCCCCACTCCATCTCCCCTCCACTGCCCCCCTCCCACCCCATCCTCCCTCTATCCCCTTGTCCACAGCGCATAGAGTGCAGCACGGGGCGTGAGCGCGAGCGGTACCACCTGGACGCGCACGTGCCGCGCGCCAGCAGAGGGCCGCTGCTCGCCGTGCGCGTGCACGCCGGGCGGCTGTTTGCGCTGCATGCGGGCGGCGTGCACGTGTTCCGCCTGCACCGGGCGGCACAGCGGGGCGGAGGAGCGGAGGCAGGCAGGCGCGCGGGCGGGGATGGGGGTTATGAGGTGCGGGGGCGGGGTTGCCTGCAGCAAAGGGCAGGGCAGGGGAGGGAAGATAGAGGCAGGTGTGGGAGTGTGATGGCGGGAGTGGCAGCAGCGGACACGCAAGCCCCTGTGCAGAGAGCGGTTGAGTGCGGTGCGGTGGTGACAGGGAGAGAGGGCGGAGGGGCAGAGCAAGAAGCAGCTGTGGTGCTCCGTTCCCGGGCATGGCACAGCGGTGCTGCTGAGGGGTCTGAGGGCACACCCGGCAGTGAGGGGGAGCAGGGTAGAGAGAGCGATTATGGAAGAGAGGAGGCGTATGAGACAGAGGAGGGTGTGGATGGGCGGGAGGGTGAAGGGGGGCAGGACGGTGTTGCGAGGGCCATGGTGTGTGACGGCGGTGGCGGTGGTGGTGGAGTGGGCAGTGTGAGGAGCGAGGGGGAGACAGTGGAGGAGCGGAGGCTGGTGGGGGTGGTGGGCAGGCGGGTGAATGGGCTGCTGCACCCAGCCATAGACGTGGTTGGGGATAGGCTGCTGCTCGTCTCTGCTAACCATCCGCCATGCCTCTATTCTTGTCCCTGATTGTTTATTTTATTTATTGAATCCAATCAATCACCAACACACCCAACCCAACCCAACCCAACATTCCAAACATAACCAAGGTGACATGGGGCTGCGGGGAATGATGGGGTCTCAACAGAAACACATTACAGTACAGTGTTGCCTTAGTAACATCCACCTACAGGCCCAGAAACAAAGCCTGGGAGCATCTGTATGTGCAACTGAATGACGTCTGCAGAGGGCAGGGCATGACAGGAGTTACGGTATTCCTCAGCAACAAGCATTTTTTTTTAGTAAAAAAACAAACAACAGCAACAAAATCATCTTGTACGGTATATCTCAAGCAACTGAGAACCACCCCAACATTATCCCTTTTAAGCTACCCGGCGGTACATGGTCCTTTCATCATCCACCTCCAGCCCATACATGCTGTACACGCCATCAGGCTGTACCTTGTCTTCCCTGTCAAGCACGTGCGTGCAATCCCTCACACCCAGGTAGCGCAGCATCCTCAGCTCTGTCACATCATGCGGCAGCGCTTCCAAATGCTCACAGCCATTCAGAGTGAGTCGTCTTAGTCTGGCCAGTCTAGCGAACCCGGAAGGGAGCGAGAGGATGCCGGTGTATGAAGCATCCAGGCATGTGAGCTGGGTGAGGGAAGCAGGCAGGTGCTGCAGGGCCCTGCAACCAGACACATCGAGCTTGCACAGCCGAGTCAACGCACTGATGCCAGCAGGGAGACACACCAGCCCGGACCGTCTAATCTCCAACGACGTCAAACACTGCAGCTCACACACGCTTGCCGGCAGCTCTCTCAAAGATAACTCTTCAACTTTCAGCCTCCTCAGCTGCAGCACAAACGATCCAATGCATTCGGGCAGCCTCGCCAGATCCGCGTAATCCTCAAAGAGATTGGGAGATCCCAAAAGAAGCAAGGTGTGGAGGTGCGGGAGGACTGGAAAGGGTGAGGGGAGAACCTCAGCATCTCCCGCTATTTGCAACTTGAGTCGCCTCAGTCGAGATGCACCCATGGCAAGTGCAAGGCTGCTTCCAGAACCAATATTTCTGAGCTCGAGATTCCTCAGGTGTGGCATTTTGGGCATGTCGAAGCGAGGAGCAAGCTGGCTGTAACTCGGCATGGCTAAGATCTCCAGAGAGGGGGGGAGGGATGCAGGAGGGTCAGCCAGCCTTCTGTTAAAACCATCAATCAGCTCCAGCCGCTTCAGTCTCGTGAGAGCATCCAACCTTGGAACTGAAGAGAGCTGCTGAAAACCATCCATCCTTAGGATCTCCAATGCAGTGAGACGTGAGGAGGAGTCTGGAAGCGCCGTCAGATCAAAGCAGGAGCATATGTGCAGGTGCTGCAGGTTACTCAGCATCCCTATGTCCTCAGGAAGTTCTGCAAACTGAAAGAGCTTGAGCTCAAGCCTGGTCAAGGCAGAGAGTTCCGTCAAGGAAGATGGGAGCAGCCGCTGCGCCTCGCAATTCCCTTCCAGGAGAAGCGTTTTCAGATTACTGAGCCTTCCGATGTCGTCTGGATACATCAACACCCGCGACTGCCCAAGATACAGTGTCTCCAGAGCAGTAAGGCGGCTGAATCCCGCTGGCAGCTGCTGTACCATTTGGCAATTGAGGAAAGAGAAAAAATTCAGCGATGTGAGCTGGCAGAGGGAGTCAGGGAGGTGTGTGAGCGGCACCAAGTACAGCTCCAACTGTGTGAGAGCCGGCAGCGCTCCCAAGTTTCTTGGAAGCCTCGAAAGCACCTCGCAAGAAGAGATGCGCACTTTCTCTAACCGTCTGAGGGAGGTCAACTCATCTGGCAGCTCGGTCAAGTGCTGGCAAAAGGAAAGCTCCAACTCCCGCAGACACGGCACCAACTCTCCAATGGCACGGGGGAGACGCGCAATACCATTAACGGAGCGAATTTCCAGCCGTTGGAGATTGGTGCCTAGACGGATTGGAGGAAAAAAGCTGTGGAACGCATGGCTGCGCCCATTGACTTCCAATGACCTCAGAGAAGGTAGGATTAGAGATGGGGATGAAGAGGAGTTGGCATCATGCTGAGGAGATATAGAAAGACTGTTGAGGTTTGAGAGGTGACGGAGGCCTAGGAATTGCTCATGGCTGATGTTCGGCGAGGCTATGTGGAGAGTGGAGAGCGAAGTGAGATTGGCTAAACCGGGAGCCCCTAGTGCAGATGCGGTCGCGAGAAGGAGGGTGCGCAGATGAGTCAGTAGGAAGAAGGAAGGTGGCAGATTAACATCTTTGTGCAGGCAGAAGAGGGAAAGCTCCTCCAGTCGTGGACATTGGGTAAAGAACCGATCTAGACCCGCTGCAGTTATTGGATGCGAATCCCCTGGGTGGGTGCTCTCGTCGTCATAATATTGGTTGATCCTGATTCCCACGTGAAGAACCCTGAGCTTAGGGCAAGCGGAGGCGAGGTGGGCGAGAAAGGCGTCGTCTACCATCTCCACGCTGCCGTCGCTCAGATGAATATGGGTCAGATTCGGGAAGCGAGTGATGGCGTTGGCGAGATCTTGGCGGGAAACAAGTAGATCCTTTCGAACAGAAAGGTTGCTGACGTGTCGCCGAGCGAGATCGCGCCAGTCACGGCAGACGGAAGCTACAAGGAGATTCCACGCGGTGTCCGCGGAAGCAGGAGGCGCGGGTATGGGAGTGATGCTGTTCTCAGGTAATCCACCGTAGCGCCTTGGCTTCGGACTCAAGCACTCATAAGCGTCATCCTCAAAATCGCCAGATATAGGCTGGTTGGAGTGCCATAAAATCTTGACAAGGAGGTGAGTCGGAAGAGAGCATATACTCGTGCGCTTCATACTGCGAGATCGAGCAGTTGGTCCTAATCTAGACGCTGATTTCTAAAGATGAACGGGAAGTACGGGCTCGCGATTCAAGAAGAGATGAAGATCGAGAGGTACTTATTTCGACTACTCCCAACATTCACGCCTCCATCTAGGAGCCTCGCACCTGCTTCATTTGTAAGTCTGCTTGTCTATGGTTTCTAGCTGCGATCCTAGCTTGTGGATCTCTAGGAGTGGCAGCTCGCTGGATCTGCCTTGGTGATGCTCGAAGGTTCTGCCGAGGTGAATTTCGTGACGGGTCTGACGAAAATACCAGCGCGGTTACCATACGCAACAAAAAAACGCGAAATCGCAAATGGGTCTGCATTTGAATGGGAACACATTTCGCCAGAAGGGGACGAGAATTTCATGTCTTCGCCTGTCTGTTTCTAGATTGACTGCTAGGAAGTTCCCAACAGGTTCTGCTTAGCGAAACGAGCCCTGGGCCTCGAAGGCCTTGTGCGACTGTGGATGTAACCGCTTATATAAGTGTATTGCATCCAAAAAAAAAAAAAAAAAAATCGAAGGCCTTGTGCGAAAATAGCGATTGGCATACGAAGCGGTAACCCTAGAGAGCGTCATCCCCAGAAAGATGGAGCCTCTCTCTCAGCGCATGGTTTGGAGGATGGAAACAACTCTCGAAGGTTCACCTCGTCAGACGGTTTGGTTTGGTTTGGTTTGGGGAAAGAAATTGCTCTCGCCATAAAGCTTCAGATCTCTCCACTGAGAGCTGGCCTTGTGAGCGTCTGGGGTGTCGCGAGCTGCATGTGGAACTGACTGCTAGCTCGCGACATAGTCAAGCCACGTGTAGACTCGGCTGCTGCTGAGAGCACGGGCCCAGTTGAGATCGCGTTTTATTAGCCGCGGCGCACGCATTCTGAGCGACCCAGCGTTGTTTCAGGTGAGCGGGAAGTTTTACATTCGCAGCTGCGGCTGCTCGTAGCTTGGTCTGTCTTAGTCATAAAGAACACACGAAACTGATCTTAAGTGACCTTCAACACTATTGTATGCTCGTGAAAGGCGTGGTATACTAGCATACTCGCATCCAAGGCATTCGACTCTCTCAAGGTTGTGTTGAGCTTCACTTGAGCAGCCAGTCCGTGCGTACGACTGTCATCATGGCCTCTACTGGAACCCACATCCACGATCTCCCCGACGATGTGCTTATTAGGATCTTGTGGCCTTCCGAACAGTCGATCTCGTGCAGATCCAATAGCAATGACCTGCGGAACGCCGTGGGACACAGGCCCACATATCTCGTCGCGCAGTCTACTTCAGAAGAGCCCTGGCGCAAGCGAAGGGATACTCCCGTGCCGACCGCCTCCGCAGATGCCTGCCTCTTCATTGCGTCCATCTGTCGGCGCTGGCGGGATCTCGCTAAGAGGCATGTCGCATCGCTGCTGGTCGAGAAGGGCCGCGTCGTGTCTCACCGCGATGTGCTCAACGCCGTCGCTTTCTTTCCCCGGCTCACCCATCTGCACCTGGCGGATCGTAGCGTTGAAACGCTGGACGACGCGTTTCTAGCTGACCTCGCCTCTTCGTGCCCTGGGTTGAGAGCGCTGCACGTGGGGATGCTAGCGGCGAACGGGGGACCGCGTGGAATCAACGAGCGCGTGATCACCGAATCTGGCTTGGATCATTTCTTCCGCCACTGCCCTCAACTGGAGCATCTGTCGCTGTACTCAAATCGTGTGTCCACTCTGCCTGACAACTTTGGGGATCTTCCAGCCTTGAAGGCACTGGTGCTGCACGGGCTGCCACTTCACCGTCTCCCTGCTTCCTTCACCAGACTCGCATCTCTGGAGTCGTTGCTTCTGGTTGGGTGTAGGGAGCTGCAGGAGCTACCTGCAGGGTTTGGCTGCCTCACAGCACTCCAGACTTTGAACCTCACATTTTCGCCCACCCTGCACCTTCCAGAAGACTTGGGTGCCCTGACCAATCTGCGAACCTTTCATCTTCAGGAGAACAGGCAAGAGCAGCTGCCGTCCTCATTCACGCAGCTGGCTTCTCTGACCCGGGTGGAGCTGAACCAGTGCGAGATTGCCGAGCTGCCAAAGGGCGTGGTGGAGATGACAAATCTGCGGGAGCTCCACATTTGGAACTGCCCTTCTGTCAGGGAGATTCCGAAATTCGTGACGGCGCTCGTCAGCCTTGAAGTGCTGACCATTGAAGGGTGTCACAATCTCTCATCAATTCCAACGAGGCTGGACAGCCTTACCAAGCTGACGCAGTTGGGGGTGACGGGCTGTTGCGAGCTGAACGAAGCCCCTCAGGCTCTGCCGCTCAGTATCCAAGCCGTGTCCTTCGATAACAATGAGGAGGTAGCGTCTATGCTAGACATTTCAACTCTCACAGGGCTGAGAGAACTGTGCTTGGGCTTTGTGTATTCAACCTGTATTGAGGCCATCAGTGCCCATCTCCCTAATTTGAAGCACCTGGAACTGGAGCTGGACGAAGAAGCAGAGGAGTCTCTGTCCCTGCTGGCAAGGCTTCCCCACCTCCGCACCTTGATGCTCACGGGGGTCGGCAGTGTGAGCAATCTGGTGGAACCTGGTGGCTCGGCATTGCAGGAGCTGCAGGAGCTGACCATCATCACCCGGTCTGATCGATTCACAGAGCTGCCTGCGGCCATCACCACTCTCCACCATCTGACATCCATTGAAATCCGCGCGCCGAAGTTATCATCTCTCCCGGACGGCCTTGGGGCATTGTCAAGGCTGCGCAAGCTGGACTTGACATTCTGCTCATCGATCGCGCATCTCCCTGATTCCCTCACGCAGCTCTCCTGCCTGCAAGAGCTGAATCTCTTCGACGCCAGCATCCGCCTGCTTCCTGCTGTCTTTGCTAACCTGAGCAGACTCAAGAAGCTTGATCTGGGTCAATGCGAGCAGCTGGAGGCTCTGCCTGACGACTTATCTGATCTTAGAATGCTTGATGACTTAAACACTACGAGGTGTCTTATGCTCCAGCGCTGAAGAGGATATGCAGTTCTCACCTCTCATAAGCTTAGGTCCGTGTTAGTGTTACTGCATGCCGACATACTCCACCACGATCTAGCATAATTTTGTAGTGTCATGAGATTGTGGACAGGTTATTTTTGAAACGCGAGTGAGGATATGAGGGGAAATGATGTGGTGATGTGATAAGAGGCTATGTGTAATGGTGACGGGGAAATGCGAAAGTAGAGAGACCTCTGTACATCCATTCATCTGGAAGAAATGGAAAGAGGAGGGGGAACGGAAGTTGGGCCGTAAATTACTTTTCTGGCTCAGTAGTGGCCACATCATGTTGTTATTAATTACTTATAATCACAAACAATGGTACATCCTGTTATGTGATGACAGCTAATCTGTTGATAAAGTATGTGTTGGCATTTGATGTTGTGACGACATTATGCTACCCTTTCCCCTTCACCCTCCTGCCACACCCTGTTTTGTACCGATTTTTTCTCTCTGAACAACCTTCCCATATCCCTCCTTGATTTTCGACACCTGCCTTCCTCCCCATGTGGCAGCATTGCCAGCATGTGCCCTTCCAGCCGAAGCCACCTCACTCGGCTCCAGTCTTGGTTTGCCACGTTCAGGCCCTGTCAATCAAATGTGCATGCTCAATGCCATCCATTCAAGTCCATGCAACTCATCATCATCCATGCAAGACCATCACGATTCCTCAATTCCCATGATCTTGGTACAACTATGTGATGCATGGTCACACGCATGCATGCATGCACCACACAATGCCTAAACACGTAACCTCCCACTCCTCTCATAACCCCCCTCATACCCCCCTTCCATCTATTTTTTCACACTCCCTCATACCCCATTGCTCTTAAGCCCCTACTCCAACTCCTCTCGCCACAGCCCCGCGAACTGGGTGCAGATTTGCGCATCACTGACTGCCAAGCAAGGCACTGACTGCCAAGCAAGGCAGTGACTCCCAAGCAAGGCACTGACTGCCAAGCAAGGCACTGACTGCCAAGCAAGGCACTGACTGCCAAGCAAGGCACTGACTGCCAAGCAAGGCACTGACTGCCAAGCAAGGCACTGACTGCCAAGCAAGGCACTGACTGCCAAGCAAGGCACTGACTGCCAAGCAAGGCACTGACTGCCAAGCAAGGCACTGACTGCCAAGCAAGGCACTGACTGCCAAGCAAGGCACTGACTGCCAAGCAAGGCACTGACTGCCAAGCAAGGCACTGACTGCCAAGCAAGGCACTGACTGCCAAGCAAGGCACTGACTGCCAAGCAAGGCACTGACTGCCAAGCAAGGCACTGACTGCCAAGCAAGGCACTGACTGCCAAGCAAGGCACTGACTGCCAAGCAAGGCACTGACTGCCAAGCAAGGCACTGACTGCCAAGCAAGGCACTGACTGCCAAGCAAGGCACTGACTGCCAAGCAAGGCACTGACTGCCAAGCAAGGCACTGACTGCCAAGCAAGGCACTGACTGCCAAGCAAGGCACTGACTGCCAAGCAAGGCACTGACTGCCAAGCAAGGCACTGACTGCCAAGCAAGGCACTGACTGCCAAGCAAGGCACTGACTGCCAAGCAAGGCACTGACTGCCAAGCAAGGCACTGACTGCCAAGCAAGGCACTGACTGCCAAGCAAGGCACTGACTGCCAAGCAAGGCACTGACTGCCAAGCAAGGCACTGACTGCCAAGCAAGGCACTGACTGCCAAGCAAGGCACTGACTGCCAAGCAAGGCACTGACTGCCAAGCAAGGCACTGACTGCCAAGCAATGCACTGAGTGCCAAGCAAGGCACTGACTGCCAAGCAAGGCACTGACTGCCAAGCAAGGCACTGACTGCCAAGCAAGGCACTGACTGCCAAGCAAGGCACTGACTGCCAAGCAAGGCACTGACTGCCAAGCAAGGCACTGACTGCCAAGCAAGGCACTGACTGCCAAGCAAGGCACTGACTGCCAAGCAAGGCACTGACTGCCAAGCAAGGCACTGACTGCCAAGCAAGGCACTGACTGCCAAGCAAGGCACTGATTGCCAAGCAAGGCACTGACTGCCAAGCAAGGCACTGACTGCCAAGCAAGGCACTGACTGCCAAGCAAGGCACTGAGTGCCAAGCAAGGCACTGACTGCCAAGCAAGGCACTGACTGCCAAGCAAGGCACTGACTGCCAAGCAAGGCACTGACTGCCAAGCAAGGCACTGACTGCCAAGCAAGGCACTGACTGCCAAGCAAGGCACTGACTGCCAAGCAAGGCACTGACTGCCAAGCAAGGCACTGACTGCCAAGCAAGGCACTGACTGCCAAGCAAGGCACTGACTGCCAAGCAAGGCACTGACTGCCAAGCAAGGCACTGACTGCCAAGCAAGGCACTGATTGCCAAGCAAGGCACTGACTGCCAAGCAAGGTAGTGACTGCCAAGCAAGGCACTGAGTGCCAAGCAAGGCACTGACTGCCAAGCAAGGCACTGACTGCCAAGCAAGGCACTGACTGCCAAGCAAGGCACTGACTGCCAAGCAAGGCACTGACTGCCAAGCAAGGCACTGACTGCCAAGCAAGGCACTGAGTGCCAAGCAAGGCACTGACTGCCAAGCAAGGCACTGACTGCCAAGCAAGGCACTGACTGCCAAGCAAGGCACTGACTGCCAAGCAAGGCACTGACTGCCAAGCAAGGCACTGACTGCCAAGCAAGGCACTGACTGCCAAGCAAGGCACTGACTGCCAAGCAAGGCTCTGACTGCCAAGCAAGGCACTGACTGCCAAGCAAGGCACTGACTGCCAAGCAAGGCACTGACTGCCAAGCAAGGCACTGACTGCCAAGCAAGGCACTGACTGCCAAGCAAGGCACTGAGTGCCAAGCAAGGCACTGACTGCCAAGCAAGGTAGTGACTGCCAAGCAAGGCACTGACTGCCAAGCAAGGCACTGACTGCCAAGCAAGGCACTGACTGCCAAGCAAGGCACTGACTGCCAAGCAAGGCACTGACTGCCAAGCAAGGCACTGACTGCCAAGCAAGGTAGTGACTGCCAAGCAAGGCACTGACTGCCAAGCAAGGCACTGACTGCCAAGCAAGGCACTGACTGCCAAGCAAGGCACTGACTGCCAAGCAAGGCACTGACTGCCAAGCAAGGCACTGACTGCCAAGCAAGGCACTGACTGCCAAGCAAGGCACTGACTGCCAAGCAAGGCACTGACTGCCAAGCAAGGCACTGACTGCCAAGCAAGGCACTGATTGCCAAGCAAGGCACTGACTGCCAAGCAAGGCTCTGACTGCCAAGCAAGGCACTGACTGCCAAGCAAGGCACTGACTGCCAAGCAAGGCACTGACTGCCAAGCAAGGCACTGACTGCCAAGCAAGGCACTGACTGCCAAGCAAGGCACTGACTGCCAAGCAAGGCACTGACTGCCAAGCAAGGCACTGACTGCCAAGCAAGGCACTGACTGCCAAGCAAGGCACTGACTGCCAAGCAAGGCACTGACTGCCAAGCAAGGCACTGACTGCCAAGCAAGGCACTGACTGCCAAGCAAGGCACTGATTGCCAAGCAAGGCACTGACTGCCAAGCAAGGCACTGACTGCCAAGCAAGGCACTGACTGCCAAGCAAGGCACTGAGTGCCAAGCAAGGCACTGACTGCCAAGCAAGGCACTGACTGCCAAGCAAGGCACTGACTGCCAAGCAAGGCACTGACTGCCAAGCAAGGCACTGACTGCCAAGCAAGGCACTGACTGCCAAGCAAGGCACTGACTGCCAAGCAAGGCACTGACTGCCAAGCAAGGCACTGACTGCCAAGCAAGGCACTGACTGCCAAGCAAGGCACTGACTGCCAAGCAAGGCACTGACTGCCAAGCAAGGCACTGACTGCCAAGCAAGGCACTGATTGCCAAGCAAGGCACTGACTGCCAAGCAAGGTAGTGACTGCCAAGCAAGGCACTGAGTGCCAAGCAAGGCACTGACTGCCAAGCAAGGCACTGACTGCCAAGCAAGGCACTGACTGCCAAGCAAGGCACTGACTGCCAAGCAAGGCACTGACTGCCAAGCAAGGCACTGACTGCCAAGCAAGGCACTGAGTGCCAAGCAAGGCACTGACTGCCAAGCAAGGCACTGACTGCCAAGCAAGGCACTGACTGCCAAGCAAGGCACTGACTGCCAAGCAAGGCACTGACTGCCAAGCAAGGCACTGACTGCCAAGCAAGGCACTGACTGCCAAGCAAGGCACTGACTGCCAAGCAAGGCTCTGACTGCCAAGCAAGGCACTGACTGCCAAGCAAGGCACTGACTGCCAAGCAAGGCACTGACTGCCAAGCAAGGCACTGACTGCCAAGCAAGGCACTGACTGCCAAGCAAGGCACTGAGTGCCAAGCAAGGCACTGACTGCCAAGCAAGGTAGTGACTGCCAAGCAAGGCACTGACTGCCAAGCAAGGCACTGACTGCCAAGCAAGGCACTGACTGCCAAGCAAGGTAGTGACTGCCAAGCAAGGCACTGACTGCCAAGCAAGGCACTGACTGCCAAGCAAGGCACTGACTGCCAAGCAAGGCACTGATTGCCAAGCAAGGCACTGACTGCCAAGCAAGGCACTGACTGCCAAGCAAGGCACTGACTGCCAAGCAAGGCACTGAGTGCCAAGCAAGGCACTGACTGCCAAGCAAGGCACTGACTGCCAAGCAAGGCACTGACTGCCAAGCAAGGCACTGACTGCCAAGCAAGGCACTGACTGCCAAGCAAGGCACTGACTGCCAAGCAAGGCACTGACTGCCAAGCAAGGCACTAACTGCCAAGCAAGGCACTGACTGCCAAGCAAGGCACTGATTGCCAAGCAAGGCACTGACTGCCAAGCAAGGTAGTGACTGCCAAGCAAGGCACTGAGTGCCAAGCAAGGCACTGACTGCCAAGCAAGGCACTGACTGCCAAGCAAGGCACTGACTGCCAAGCAAGGCACTGACTGCCAAGCAAGGCACTGACTGCCAAGCAAGGCACTGACTGCCAAGCAAGGCACTGAGTGCCAAGCAAGGCACTGACTGCCAAGCAAGGCACTGACTGCCAAGCAAGGCACTGACTGCCAAGCAAGGCACTGACTGCCAAGCAAGGCACTGACTGCCAAGCAAGGCACTGACTGCCAAGCAAGGCACTGACTGCCAAGCAAGGCACTGACTGCCAAGCAAGGCACTGACTGCCAAGCAAGGCACTGACTGCCAAGCAAGGCACTGACTGCCAAGCAAGGCACTGACTGCCAAGCAAGGCACTGACTGCCAAGCAAGGCACTGACTGCCAAGCAAGGCACTGACTGCCAAGCAAGGCACTGACTGCCAAGCAAGGCACTGACTGCCAAGCAAGGCACTGACTGCCAAGCAAGGCGCTGATCCGCTCCCCATGCCCCCCCTTCCACTACGGCGCAGGCGGTAGTTGATGGGGCGAACCAATCGGGCTGCTGATTGCCCCCGCAGCTGCTGAGTGCCTCTGTGGCAGTTTTCTGCTGAGAACAGGAGAACAGAAGGAGGAAGGAAGTGGGTTCACTGCTGGGAAGGAGGTGCGTGGTGCAAGGAGGAGGTGGGCTATAATGGGACACTGCAGCTGGTCACTGCTGGGTGAAGGAGGTGTGTGGGTGCTTCAGTAGGTGTAGTGTTCCCAGTCCACTCACCACCAGCCCAACACCTGCATTGTCTCTTGCTTGGGTACCTTGCAAGGGTAGGGAGGATACTGGGCAGGGCACAAGCCACCACCCCCTTGGTTTCAAACCATGCTTCCCTCTTCTCTATTCTTTCCTCCCACCAGCTTTCTTCTTGGGGTCTCACTGGGACGAGATGGGTGCAGCCTCTGAAACGGATAACTCGTGGCGATACACTTGGTGGTTGCTCACAAGTCAATGCAGTGGTGTATTGTGACGAAGACTAGTCTACCTCACAACCACACACTCCACACAGTTCCTTCTCACAACACACCTTTTCACAACCTGCTCACACCACTCCTTCCTACACCACTCCTTCCCACACCACTTCTTCTCACACCACTCTTCTCACACCACTTCTTCTCACACCACTCCTTCTCACACCACTCCTTCTCACACCACTCCTTCTCACACCACTCCTTCTCACACCACTCCTTCTCACACCACTCCTTCTCACACCACTCCTTCTTACACCACTCCTTCTGACACCACTCCTTCTCACACCACTCCTTCTCACACCACTCTTGATTGTTGTTGTGTGGGAGTGGAGGAACCTGGGATGGTTCGATCAATGTGTTCGGCCAGAATTCCTGACTCATGAGTTACAAAGCAGGTTCCGCGTGGGCTCAAGGACCTTGGCTAACAGTTTCAGCTGGTGTTGCTCTGACAATGTTGATTATAATGGTGTGCGTGACCCACTGTGCTTGCCTTCACTTCCTGAAAACCGTTCCCTCCCCGCATACCTTTTGCCACTCCTTGCTCAGACGTTTCTACCTGATCTCCTCTTAACTTTCCTGCAGGAGCCATTCCATCCCAACCTCTGTTCCAGGTAGAGGTCTGCATGCTCCTCTATGTACAGCTACATGCATTCAAACGTTGTGCACGAGGGCACTCGTGGAGCTCCAGCCGTGCGAGCCATGCCAGCTGCGTGAAGGAGGGCGACAGCAGAGGGCGCGCCCTGTACGATTCAAGGAAGAGTGTATGCAGGTTGGCGAGTCCTCTGATGTCGCCAGCGCCAGCCGCACCCGTGCCTGCTGCCGCGCTCACGCGAGCGCCTGCCACGCCAATCGCGCCCTGCTGGAACGGCTGACGCTGTGGGGGGGAGGCTGCGGGGGTGACCGTGAGCCTACAGCGCCAGCCGTTGCACCTGTCGCCCCCTTCCGCCGTTGCACCTGCCGTCGTTGCACCTGCCGCCGCTGCACCTGCCGCCGCTGCCTGCTGTAGCTGCCGCACCTGCCGCTGCTGAATCTGCCACCGCTGCACCTACCAGTACCGCCGCTGCACCAACCTGCCGCTGCATCTTCCGCTGCACATTTCCCTGATTCTGCTGCACCTCCTGCTACAGCGGTGCACCGTGCACCCCTTCAGGAAGTGTTTTTGTTACCAGTTCTTGCTGCAGGCAGGGTTGGCTTGGCAGCACTTTCATATTTGCCGAGTGTAGCTATTTGCCCTTCCCTCTTGCTTGTAATTCTTCTCCTCTTTCTAGTGAAACCCCTCTTTCCTCTTCCTAACTTCATAAGATGTTTGACAATATCTTGGTTTGCCACCGACCCGCCGCTGACTGGACAAGATAATGAAAGCACATAGTAAAGGGCAAGAAACAAGCATGCTGGGGATATGCAGTGAGTGGAGTCACCTATCCCACCTTGGATGCATCCAACAAGCTCTTTAGCACCCGAGAAAAATTTTGGCAGATTATTACCGTATCACTCCGAGTAGTCATAAAAGGTCTTAGCAATACGCAACCCACGCATGTTGTCAAGACACTCAGTGTCAAGGTCATCAGCACAGCCTGTGATGGTCAAGCTATGAAGCATCTTGAGCTGGGAGATATCCCGTGGCAGCGCTGCCAGCTGCTTACACCCATGCAGGTCAAGAGTCTTCAGCCGACGCAGCCGTCCAAAGTGGCGAGGCAGGGAGTGCAGGGAGGTGCAGCGCAGATTCAGGTCGTGCAGGCATGAGAGCTGCGTCAGAGACGCAGGGAGCTCCGCAAGTGCCGAGCAGTTGGCCAGATTCAGCCGGCGCAGTCGAGACAAGGCGCCGATGCCATCCGGTAGGGAGGAGAACTCGGGAGCATGGATCTCAATGGATGTGAGGCGGTGCAGCGCGGTGACACTCTCTGTGAGCTCCCTCAACTTGACAGCCTGGTTGATGTGAATGCGCTGCAGTCGCTGCAAGACTGAAACGTACTTCTTTGGAAAGCTCTTGAGGCGCCCAGCAGTTGCGATTTTGAGGGTGCGGAGGTTGGGGAACAAATCGAGGGGCAGTGGGAGGTCCTCCGCCTCGCCCACCAGCGACAGCTCCACGTGCTCCACAGAGGGCAGCGCCATGCCCGGGACCAGCCCCCTCATGCAGCCCACACTTATGAGGCTCAACCTCCTCAGCCGAGGCAGAGCAGGGACTTCCAAAAAAGGGGTCAGCCGCTGGTAGGTCCCTAAAGAGAGAATATCGAGGGAATGGGGTAGCGATTTCAAAACTTGTGGCAGGTGAGGGAGCTTGGCGAGAGCCAGCTCCTTGAGCCGAGCCAGGCTGCTCAAGGTGGTGGGGAAGGATGAGACGTTGCGGCAGCCCAGGACTTTGAGAACCTCGAGGTTTACAAGGTCAGTAAGCGACTCGGGTATTTCAGTGATGTTTGAGAAGAGCTGGATAGTTAGTTCCCCCAGGTTACTCAGCTTCCCTACATCCCCCGGAAGCTCAGTTACTCCACAGTTGATGAGCTCAAGCCTGGTCAGGGAAGCCAGTTGCGTGAAGGAGGATGGAAGCGGCTGTTGGTAACTTGAGCTGAGATGGAGCGTGTGAAGGTTGGTCAACCCGCCAACGTCGTTTGGGAGCATCGAGTATGGGCCCTTGAGAATGTAGAGGCACTGGAGGGCTGTGAGATCACCGAACGCTGCAGGGAATCTGAAGGAGGTACTATGGAGCAGGTTGAAAGTCTCCAGGGAGGTGAGCTGGTGGAACGACGCTGGAAGGCCGCTGATGCGCACGTGGGACAGCGTCAGGGTCTTCAACGCGGGCAGCCATCCAAAGCTCTCAGGCAGTGTGACGAGGCTGCACGAGGAGATGGTGAGCGTCTCCAGGCAGCTGAGGGCGGTGAGCTGCTCGGGCAGCTCCGACAGCTTCTTGCACGCGCAGATGCTGAGGTCTCGAAGGCGTGGCAGGCGCTCGCCCATGTCGTCAGGGAGGCGCTCCAGCCCCTCGCAGCCTTTGAGGAGGAGTCGCTCCAGGTTGCTGAAGGAGAGTCCTGGCGGAAACAGCGAGTCGAATGGTGGGCTGCACGGGTCGAACTCGAGCGCTCTCAGCGACGGCACCTGCGCGAGCGAGAAAGGGAGTTCGTCGATGCTTCCCCGTTGGTTCCGCGTCGCGTTGGACAAGGAGAGGGTGGCGAATGCCGGGAGCCGAGCGAGGGTCGCGAAGTCGAGATCGGCATCCTCGGGAATGTCGAGGGCGAGCGCCGTGAGAGACGTCAACCGCGTGAATCCCGGGACCTGGAGAGGTACAGCGTGGGTGAGACCGAGGGTGCGCAGGTGCGCGAGGTTGGCGAGGGACGGCGGGAGGTACTCATACGGATGCAGGCAGTAGAGCGAGAGGTGCTGCAGCTGCGTGCAGCGGCGCACGAAACGGTCCACACCAGCTGCCGTCACCGGGAAGCCATCCCCGCCCACCCGACACCACTGCTTCGTCATTCCCTTGCCCACGTGGAGCGACACCAGCTTGGGGCACGAAGCAGCGAGGTGAGCGAGGAAGGCGTCGTCGATGGTTTCCGCGCTGTTGTCGCTCAGATGCACGTGGGAGAGGTGAGGGAAGCACGCGACAGCTGCGATGAGATCTGCGAGCGGAACGACGCGGTTCTTCTTCACGACGAGCATGGACACCTGCCGGCGCGCCAGGCGACGCCAGCGCGAGCAGACGGAGGCGATGAGGAGATTGTAGGCCGGGTCAGTGAGCGCGGAAGGAGCTGACAACGGACTGTTACTACAAGTGGCAACGGTCGTGCTACTACTGTTGTCGTTCCGACGCAGCGACAACGGTAGCAAGTAGTCATCGGAGGTGGTGAGCTCTTCGCCATACGGATTCTCGCAGGAGTACCTTGGCCCGGGCAAGCCGAATAGCGTTGTATCGACGTTGTTGTTTATGGGTTGGCGAGGAATGTAGGGTTCTTTGCAGCTCCAGAAGATTCTAATGAGCAGGTCGTCTGACAGATCGTTGATGTACGCGCGAGCCATGATCTCTAAACTAGCGGAATTTCTAGTGCGCCTTCGGTGCTGCAGGTGGAGTAGTAGAGTGAATGGAGTGCTTGACGGATCTCTGTTATTCCACAGAGCAACGGAGTGCTCCACACAGCTCTCACTCTCTTTTCATCTCATCAGCATTTCCCGCAATGGAAGAGCGGGGGTGGCGGGGAAAGCTAGTGCAAGGAGAATCAACGGAGCCCTTGTCCGGACAGGCGAACTGGGCTTTGTTCGTCTTTCCGCAAGCCTTCCGCCAGTCTTCTGCACCCAGAACCGCCTCCGCTCTCAAAGGTGAAGGGGACCCTGACGAAATTGACGAAACGAATGAGGATGTAACGAAATCGACGGGAAGGTGGAGGTGGCGGAGGTCGGATTTTTTTAGCCGGATCCAGTTTGTGCTGGGGCCTATGGAACCGAACGTGGGCAGTTTTGCGGAATAGGCCGGCGGAAACCGTGTGTGTAGTTGCGGGGTGGGCGGAGGGGTGAGAGGCAGGTTTCGCGAGTGCTGAGACTCGCCATGGAGGAAGGAGTTGGTTTTGCGCATCGAGGCGCGAGTGCGAGCAGGCGCCTTCATATGAGCGAGAATGGTATGAGATCGTATTTTCTTCCGTCGTCGTGTTCGTTCGTAGGCGATGTTGTGCATACATCCATCTGCTTAGGTAGCCACGACCCAACTCAGTTTCACCCCGCCAGCAGCGGCACGGAAGTAGTTGTCACTCTGATCCCGTATCCAGTACGTTCTGCTTCTCCCGCGGCGCATCGATTTGATTCGCGCACACTGTTTCGTTGGCAGCAGCAGTATCGACTCGTTCCCCGAGTGTCCCCCGAACATGACGCCTGGGTTTAGCGCCTCCTTGGTCGGCCTCTCGTCCTCGGAGGGTGCCTTTAGTCAAGTCACCGCTGCTGCCGGGCACGGTCGACCTGGATTCAATTCCGCCCATTCGGGAATCCGCAGACTGACCGAAGGGGTTCCGACCGTATATCGCTCACGAACCGAGTCTCAAGGCTCGCAGGCCTGTCTTTGTCGCCTGAGTAGGTAAGTCGCGGTATCCGTACGAGGGTTGCACGGACAGAGTACAAACTTCGTGGGGCGACGAAGCATGTGCGAGTCGCTCCAAGGACTGTGAGGGACGGCTGGAAGGGGGTTGCCGATGGGGCTGCGGAGGCTATAGAGGATGCTTTGTTGCTCCGAATAGAGTGTATCCGCAGAAAACACCCTGCAGTTATCAACCCATGCTCATTTCCTCCCTTCCCCCCCTCCCTTCATCCCTGACCCATCCAGCTCCGCTGTTGCTCGCTGTTCCCATGCCCTCTCGCCTCCACTCGCACACCCACACTGCTCGCCAACACACCATCTAGAATCCTCCCCCTAATCCCCGTTTTACCCTTGCGCACACTCCTTTCACTTACACCCTCCCCCTCTCCCCCTCCTTACCCCTCCCTTTACGCTTGCCCTCTCCTCCTCCTCCCTTCCCATCCCCACTCCCCTACCCCTCTTCCCGTGACCCCAGTCTCCTTCCCCTCCCCTAACCCCAATTGCCAACCTTAACGCCTGTGGGTTCTGCATAGCCTGTGGCGCGTCTCATCTCCGTCGAGATGCGCGCGGGCCGATGGGAGTGGGTGGGCGTGCCATGTGTGTGCGCGGAGCAGGCGTCACCACGGGGTCAAGCCGCACCATGGCTGTGCCGTGCCTCGCCGGGGCCATGCCTCGCTGGGATGGTGCCGCCAGTGTTGCTGCTGTGGGAAACGTAGTGATTCGCCGCATCTCCTACACCCCCACGTGTTCCCTGCCTGCCTGCCTCGCTCCTACACCCCACGGGCTTAATGGGGGGCAGCAGCAAAGGCTGGCGGGCAGCATTTAAGCTTTAAGTGAATCAAGTCTTTCAGGCAAGGCATTTGAGTGTGTGTGCTGCCGCTGGTCCTCCACCAGACTGCTACCCCCACGGTGACTGCTACCCCCACGGTGACTGCTACCCCCACGGTGACTGCTACCCCCACGGTGACTGCTACCCCCACGGTGACTGCTACCCCCACGGTGACTGCTACCCCCACGGTGACTGCTACCCCCACGGTGACTGCTACCCCCACGGTGACTGCTACCCCCACGGTGACTGCTACCCCCACGGTGACTGCTACCCCCACGGTGACTGCTACCCCCACGGTGACTGCTACCCCCACGGTGACTGCTACCCCCACGGTGACTGCTACCCCCACGGTGACTGCTACCCCCACGGTGACTGCTACCCCCACGGTGACTGCTAACCCCACGGTGACTGCTACCCCCACGGTGACTGCTACCCCCACGGTGACTGCTACCCCCACGGTGACTGCTACCCCCACGGTGACTGCTTCCCCACTGCTCACTGCCCTTCTCAAGCTGAGGAGGCGCCAGGAGTGTCGTTTGCTGTGCTTAAGACCACAGTTAATCATTGAGACCTTTCCGTCTGCCGGGCTGCATTTCTGCCTTCTCACACACCACGTGCAGCACACAACGCCCACTCTCTTCCTCGCACCTCCCTCACTTCTTCGCTTTCGCTTCCTTGCATGACTATGCATCCTTCCCCTTCCCCCTTTCGCCATCCCACATTTCTGCCTTACACTCCCCCACCCCCCCTTTTCCTCCACCCTCTCCTCCCTCCATCACGTCCTTGCCTGTGTGTTGCGACTGCCATGTGGGCGGCGTGGCAGATGTATGACAGCCGGGGGCCAAAGGAGCATCCACGCAGCTGCAGCAGCAGTGGAGGCGCTGCCTGCACGTGGACGCGGACGTGCAGTGCACCACAGCCAGATGGCTTGCGAGTCCACTCATGCACGCACGTCACCAGAGGCCGGCCACGCTGCAGCGATGCTACGTGCTGCAGCAGGTGGGGCAGCAACGGGGACAGGCAGGGCGGGTAGAGGTGAGGCGAGGAGGGCAGTGGGGAGAGAGGAATAAACGAGCAGGGAGGTCGGAGTGAGTTGAGAGAGGGGGCAGTTGAGCAAGCGCATGTTTGTGGGGCATGGTGAGGCATGGGCGTGTGAGCAGCAGGTGAGAGCAGCAGTGGAGTGGGTGATGGTGGCATGGAGGGAGGGGAGGCGAGCACTGGGTGGTTAAAGTGCAGTGCAGCAAGAGCATGGATCGAGTGGAGCTTGCTGCATCACTTGACGTGGTGAGTGGTGCCACATTGGACAAGATTATGTCAGGCATTGAATCCTGAATAAGCCTTCCCAGCTGTTTCCGCTATCACTGTTTGCATCCTTTGACACTGTCACATTGTGAGTTGACTTTGCCTGTTTCGCTTTTCTGTGCTGCTGCACTTCACTGATTATCTCACCAGGTACCTTGTGCGCAGGAGCGATGCAAGGCAAAGAGGTGAGAGGGAGAATGTGTTAGTCGGGCTCGGACAGGAAGTGTGTCAGCAGCAATCGCCTGTTCAGTGTGCCATGGCTTGGATTATTCTGGTGCGCATCATTCATTCTACACCCCCTGTACCCTCGCCTGCCATGCTCTAGCATCTGATGGTAATAAATGTTTCTCATCATAGCTCTTTCTCAACGGTAGCATGCCATGGCAGCGTGGCAGCGTGGCAGCAGGCTTCTGTCCTGCTACACCTCCGTTTACAATCTAGGCTGCATCTGGTGTTGCGCTTACAACGTTGGTGTCGATTTTGTGTATGCATGTACGTATGTTGTTGTAAAGGCAAGTTGTCTTCATTCGACCCTCTGCACCACTCTATCCTTTGCCGTGCCGCCCCTCACTGTGCCTGCCTTCACTTCCTGACCCCCGTTTCATGCGTGCATGCATGCCCTTCTGCCACTCCGTGCTCACAACTTTCTCCCCTGTCTCCTTTTAAACATTCCCTATGTCCTGCAGAGACAGTAGCTGCCACCACACAACCATTCTATTCCAGGATTAGGCCTGCACGCTTTCCTACATACAAACTCATGCATCTAGATGCAAGAGGGTATGTTGTGCATGAGGCACGGTGCACACTACTGAAAGGTCATTCATGCTCATGACTGGATCAAGCCACAACTCTCAATCGGTTTAGTAGTACACAGAACACGACTAAAAGAATACCATACTTCCATAACAACATGCTGGCTGGCTGGCAGTAATCATGCAGGATGTATTTTCAGCTGCTGCCACTGGAATGGGCAACGAGGGCTAGTACATCCACCGGCACGAAGCACCTCCACCAGAGAGACGAATCTTGCACTCACTGTCGTGCAGTTTGTCACAGCCGCCAGAGATCAAGCAGTCCAGCAGCTTCAGCTCGGCCAGATCGCCAGGCAGCGCCTCCAGCTGCTTGCACCCCTCCAAGTCGAGCTTCTGCAGGCGGGTGAGGCGAGCGAAGTTGGGAGGAAGGCATGTGATGGCGGCCCTGTGCACACGCAGCTCGCGCAGGCAGGCCAGCTGCGTGAGGGTGGCAGGGAGATGCGTGAGCGCTGGGCTGTTGGAGAGAATCAGCTTGCCTAGTTGGGACAGTGTCCCGATGGAATCGGGCAGGGAAGGCAGCTTGGGGGCGTTGATCTCGAGGTAGGTGAGCTTGTGGAGCGCTGCGATGGTGGCTGGGATCCCCGTCAGCTCAGGCAAGAGCAATTCCAGCTGCCGCACCTCCTGCAACGTTGAGGTGGAGAAGTGTGGGAGCTGCATGACACCGGTGGTGATGAGTGTGAGGGCGCGCAGGCAAGGGAGGTCCGCCAACGCGAATGGGAACTCCTCCTCACACGCCAACACCACATGCAAGTGCTCCAATGCAGCAAGGCTGCTGGACAGTGCGAGTGGAAGGATGACCATGTTCAACCGAGCACGCTTGAGGCGTGGGAGAGAGTAGGCACCCGGCAGATGCATGACCTGCTGGGCTCCACTCCCCAAGCATAGGATCTCCAGCGATCCCGGCAAGAACTCAGGAGCTCGCCTCAGCTTGCCACACGTGGTCAGCTCCAGCTGCTTCAACCTCGCCAGATTGAGCAGACTCCTGGGCACGGAGAAGAGGCTGCTGCACTGGTCCACCACGAGCACTTGCAGGTTCAGCAGCGCTGTCACGGACTCTGGGAGTGTCTGCATGCGCGGGCACGACTCGATGTACAGCTCGCGCAGGCGCCTCAGCTCGCCTATGGCGTGTGGCAGCTCGACCAGCTCGCACTCGTGCAGCTCCAGCCGCGCGAGCGACGCCAGGTGCGTGAAGGAGGGAGGAAGGGTTTCCCGCGCCCGGTACGACTGGAGGAAGAGGGTGTGCAGGTTGGTGAGCCCTCCCATGTCGTCAGGGAGAACCACCAAGGGTGAACCAGCGAGGCACAGGGTGTTGAGCGCGGTGAGGGCGGCGAGCGGGTGCGGTAGCTCGTCCAGGGTCTCGCACTCTGTGACTGCCAGTGTCTCGAGGGCCTTGAGCTGGCTGCACGAGGCAGGGAAGGCGATGTTGAGCCTGTGCAGCACGAGCCTTGTCAAAAGAGGCAACTCTCCCAAGTGCTCTGGCAGGCCCACGAATGGGCACCTGGCGAGCGTCAAGGAGCGCAGCCCGGTGAGCGACGTGACCGCGTCGGGCTGCTCCAGCAAAGTGTCGCACGCGCTGATGCTCAGCTCGCGCAGACACGGCAGGCGCTCGGCGATGTCGTGGGGGAGATTCTGAAGCTCGTCGCACTGGTACAGCGCCACGCGCTCCAGCACGCTGCACGGGGACTCTGAGGGGGACTCTGATGGGGACTCTGAGGGGAACATCTCATCGAACGGTGGAGAGGGGCTGGATCCTAGATCCAACGACTTGAGCGACGATAGGCGCGCGAAGGAGAAGCGACGAGAGCGAAAGGTGCCAGGAAAAATGGAGACTTCGTGCAGCACGGAGAGGGACGTGAGGCGCGGCAGGTGCGCTAGCGGCTCGAGGTCGTCGTAGTCCCACACCGCCGTGTCGATGGCCATCGCCTCGAGGGCGCTCAAGCTCTTCACTTCTGGAGTGGTTACTGCGGACAGATCGGCCAGCGCGAGGGATCGGAGATGCACGAGCTGGAAGAGCGAAGCTGGTAACCCGAACTCGCAATGCAGGCAGGAGATCGACAGGTGCTCCAGCTGCGTGCATTCGCGGAAGAACACGTCGAAGCCGGCCGGCGTGAGCAAGGTCTCTCCCGGCGGATCGTACTCGTGGTTCTGCACGATGGCCCTCCCCAGGTGGAACGCCGTGAGCTTGGGGCAGCACGCGGCGAGGCGAGCGAGGAAGGCGTCGTCGATGGGCTGCGCGCTGCCGTCGCTGAGATGCAGGTGCGTGAGGCGCGGGAAGCACGCCACCGCCGCGCCGAGATCGTCGCGGGAAACGGCGCGGTTCTCCTTGATGAGGAGCGTGGACACGTGGCGCTGCGCTAGGCGACGCCAGCGGCGGCAGATCGACGCAAGGAGAAGATTGTACGCGGCGTCGGCGAACGCTGGAGGAAGAGGAGGATTCGGAAACATGGTATCGCTTTGCTGGTAACTTGGCTCGTCTGCATTTTCGCGAATGAACCTTGGGGTAGGTCGCACGGTGGCCCACAGAGCCTCGTCGTCGGACTGGCGAGAGGAGAGGCGCTTGGAGGGCGGCAATGAGAAGCTCGTCCGGAAGGTCATTCATGCGCCAACACGCCATAGCTCTACCGCAGGTTCAAGGTAACCCGGTTGAAAAGGAGTGGGAGAGCAAGTGCGCTCGCTTGGACTATGGTGTTAGGGATAACAAGATTTCAAAATGTAATAAAATATGGCGGCTATCTTCTTGCTGCAGTTCTGATCTGTCGCCCGTTGCCTCTCCTCCCTTCCTTGCTTTCTGCAGTTCGTGTTGCTCCGTCCTGTTCAACTCTGCTGTGCTGTCTCATCGCCTATCCCGCCATTTCCTTGGTTTGCTGCTCTCTCGCTGGTGTGTTGGACGTGATGGATCAGGAAGGCAGGATGACGAGTTGATTCGACTGCTGTATTCCCTATTGAATTCAAAACTCGGAGGGTAATCAAGTACAGTGTTTGTTTCACTTACGAGGGGTTTTATTTGTTCATTTCCCCTTGGGGATCTAATTAGGGCGTGTGTCTTTCGGCGCAGATGGTAAAGTTCAGGTTTTTTTTCCGAATTTTAGCAAATAAACATTGGTCGACCTGTTCTCGACTATCTCAACATTTGTTTGTCGAATCGCGTGTTCAAATTTCGCGTCAAGCGTTGGTCACAAAAAGGCTCGACTATCGAAGTTCGACCTTATAGGGCAGGGCCCGAGTCGCACTCAATCCTCGTAGGCTACCCGGGTTGGTTACGAAGGATTTGGTAGTGCGTGCGATGTGCAAACGAAGCGCGCGACGTTCCGCATAATTCGCAAATTCATCGTGCGTGTGACAAATAACACACGATTGGATATATGTGTACGTGAAAACTCAATTGTGAGTTCGACCTGAGTTCAGTGTCCTCGTGGTTTTCCAAACACTGAGCTTTACTTCACGAACTTCGCAAACAACCCTTACGACATTCGCGAAGCTGGTAACTAACAGAAGTTCGACCTTTGTTCCGAACGTCTACACCAAAAGACACACGCCCTTATTTCCAGTCGCGGTGTGGCGGAACGGAGTGTACATGTGCAGTTCAACTCCCAGGACATACCGACTGACCGAAGAACACTTGGAGCTTCAAATCTCTGCTGTTCAGTTCAGAAGCTGGATTCGTTTGGGATGGAATGCATGAATTGTTTCAGAAAGAGATTACCGATCTTTGAACTATCATATCATTATTTGAAGTACAATAAGACAACCACACACATTGTGTTGTTCGTTAGATTGGGTTAACATTGGAAGACCAACACTTGCACTTGCAAGTGTCGTTTGTTAATCATTTCCTAGTTTAATTTACAGGATAGCTTGATATGACATAACATAGGCTATGGTCAGGGGCATTTTTTCAAGGGTAAAATACCCTGATTCCCCTTTCTAAAATCCATTTTTACGATTACCCTGATTCTGAAAGGGTGGGTGATTTTGTACCCTTTCTTCAAAAGTGTGGAGTTTTTTCTACCCTGTCGAAATCAGTGTCCGCTGATTCTTACCCTTACGCGTCAGAGCGCCCTCGCCACTCCTAGCCCCACTCTCCCCAAATCCCTCACTTCTCCGAGCCGCCGAGCCCCATTTTTCCGTATCCCTCGCCACTCCCCGCTCAACTCCCCCCGTTTCCCTCGCATCTCCCAGCCCCTCCCCACAATTCCCTCTACACTCCCAGCCCCAATTCCCCCATTTTCGTTACAAATCAGGGTGCTAAAAAGTTTACCCTGATTTTGACAGGGTGGAAGAAAAAATACCCTGACAGGCAGGGTGACGTCATCAAGGCACCCTGATTCCCAAGAGTGCCCCAAAAGCAAAAATAGGCCCTGGCTATGGTGTACATGAGCTCTTTGTATAGTGTACCTTAATTTATATGATGAAATACACGATTCCGCATCTAGTCATGCACCCATTTGTACATAAAAGAGCATATATGCTTCTTTCTGGGATTGAGAGGCTGTGACATCAGCCTCTGGTACCTGCAGGTTTGATTCGAAGGGAGAGGAGTTTTGTGCAAGGAGAGGCAAGAAGCTGAGCATGCATGCAGGGGTTTCGGGGCGTGTAGGCAAGAATAACCTGGTGCGAGGGGGGGGATGGAGTGACGTAGGCAAGGTTCAGATGAAGTATAATTGCCATTGCAGCAACGTGCATCCATACAAGATCGACGTCAACATTGTCAGACGAACTCACGTTTCTGATCACGACGCCATCATCGAGCTGCGTCCAACCAGGCGGTGACAGGCTGTCATCCGCCACGTCAGCAATGTAATGACCGTGCGCCACGGAGGTCCCCGTGTGTCGCACCACGGCCCGCAGCGCCAATAGCGAGTTGCCACGTGGCTGCGGTTCAGTGGAGATAGAAGGGGGAAGGAGCAACGTTGGATGAAGTTGATGGAAGGGGAAATGGGAGTGTGGCATGCTGCCGTGCTGCCGTGCTGCCGTCGGCCGCTAGAGCATGGCAGAAGGAGGAAAGAGGGGTAATGGCATGAGGGATGCGTGCAAATCAAACAGCCTGATTGTGCTGCAGAAGCAGCCATTTGCTGCAGAGAATCTTCCCTCACCGAGTCATTTGAGTGACACATTCTACAACTCACCTCTGTGCCTTGAGAGATAGCTCCTTGCATCGCTGCTGCGCACAAGGGACCTGATGTGGTGATCAGACAAGTACACCGCAGAGTCGACAAGTGAAATGAACTCAGTCAATGCAGAATATAGCAGCATAAAAGGAGTCAAACATAGATAATGGCTGGAAAGGCTTATTAGGGATATGGAACAGCAGTGAGTAGATTCAATGAATTCCTTACCAACGTCAAGTGTCTTGGCAATCTCCACCCGATCCACATTCTTTCTGCACTCGTACCGACCCCTGCTCGCCTCCCTTCCCTCCATGCCACCACCACCCACTCTGCTGCTGGCCGCCCTGCCACCATCCACCATCACGCCCACAGGGCTGTCACCACCACCATCGCCGGCACCCTCCCCAACCACACCAGCTGCCCCTTCCAGCAGCTCCGCCCAATCCTCCTCCACCTCTTCATTCTCCTCTTCACACTCCCTACCCTCGCCCTCCCCCCCTCGCCCCTCCTCTTGCTCTTCCCCCTTTCCTTCACTTGACAACTTGATTCTCCCAGCCAGCTGCCCCTCCAACCTTCCCCCAGTTTCCATTTCCTCAGCATCGCCACCCACCGTACTCACACGCCTTATCAGCCGGCCGCCACCCTTGAGCCCACAAACCACCCCCTTAGGTGCCACCTCCGTGAACACCACCGGCCTGCCTGCAGCCTTTGCCAGGGAGAAGGGGTTGACACTCGAAGCCCCAGCAGCCGGCAGAAGGGGAGAAGCGGGGGAGCGAGACGAGGCTACGTCGGTTGTAGCCTGAGGCGCCTTGCCAGACGGAGCAGCGGGCGGAGCAGTTTCTTTTGGCACGGAAAATGGGTTCTCTTCAGGGAATGGAGGGGAAGGGTTAAGAGGAGGGCGGGATGCGAGGAGGCGTGTGTGTTGAGCAATCGGAGGGGACGGAGCGGGTGGTGGTTGGCACGATGGAGGCGGTGGGATGGTGGTGCTGCCTTGGGGGTTGCCAAGGGAGGCAGTGGGCTCCTCGTGGCACAGAGGGGGTTTCTCAAGGCATGCAGTGGGGTGGAAGGTAGTTTGGAATCGGTTGAGGTGGAGGACGAGGATGCGAGGTAGGCGCAAGAAGGCTCGGGAGATGCGGCACGGGGCAGAGCGGTGACAGTGGGTGCATACCCTGCCTTGCACGGTCTCGTCCTGGAGACAGGGGCAATGAAGAGAGGAGGTACCGGGGAACGAATAGAAGAAGAGGTATATTATGAAAGCGAAACAAATGCTGCTTTGTGCAAATATGAAAGCACGTGGATAGCAATCACATGCACGCCATGGGAAGCAAATCGTACCTGGAAGAAGTTCTGCAGCAGTGTTGAGAGCGGATGGCACGTGAGAGAGGCGGCTGCACCACCAGCAGCAACAGCAGCAGTGGGATCAGTAATACCGCCTCTGCTACCTGCGTCACTGCGTGCAGCAGCTGTAGGGCCAGCAGCAGCAGCAGCAGCAGCAGGAGCTTCAGATCCAGCAGTGGTGGAGTGGGTTGCAGGGCTCCCGGGGTAGGCGGAGGGGATTGGGAGCGACAGACAGAGAAACTCCTCCTCACCGGTTTCTCTCCCTCCACACCCCTCACACTCCCTCACCACCCCCACCGTCGACAGGAAATTGCTGCCAACAGCACACGCACTCCCGGCCTCAGTGCTCGCCTTCTCTAAACCCTCTTCCCTGCGTCCACCCTTCTCTAACTCTGCGACTCCCCTCTCTCCCTCCTGTCGCAGCCCTCCTTCCTCGCTTTCTCCCGCCCGGCCTTCTCCCAGGGTTGGCGTGTGGGCGTGGGCGAGGGCGTGGGCGGGAGCGTGGGTGTGCGTGGGAGAGGCAGCAGCGGCGGCGATGGTGGCGGCTTCGGAGGCAAGGCAGTGCAGCAGCGCGCACAGGAACTCGTGGGCGTCCTGATGGGGGCAGGCGAGATGGGGGTGCGTGAGGGGGGAAGGGGCGAGATGGGGTAGGAAGGGAACGGGGCGAGATGGAAGGAAGGTGAAGGGCCGAGATAGGAGTATGAGAGGGGTCCAGACCTGCTCTCACCTGCTGCTCTCACCTGCTGCTCTCACCTGTTGTTCCTGCCCCAGGAAGATGCGAGCGCTTCGCCCCACGGCCCTTTTAACAGCCCTCGCATCTGCCACGCCACCCGCTGTCCCCCTGGTTCGGCTACCAATGCTCCCTACAGTGGCGCCACTGCCGTTGCCACGTGGCAGGCCCAGCAGCTGCCACGTCAGGCGCTGAAGCTCAGTGGTGACTGGGAGGCGGAGGGAGGAGGAGCGGGCGAGAGTGGCGGGGAGAGGCAGGTGGAGGAGGAGGGAGAGGAAGGGCGGGAGGGAGGCGAGGGCTTGCAGTGTGGCGTTGACGTAACACATGTTGACTGCCTCGCTTCTGCTGTTGAGGAGACTGGTGGCGGGGCGGGGGAAACGGAGGGGATGGAAAAGAGGGATGGCGGAGGGGCAAAAGGATGGGGAAAGGAAGGGGGTTGCGAGGAGGGGTTAAGGGAAAAAGGAGGTCCAGGGGAGGGAAGGAAGAGGAAGGTGGAGAGCAGAGAGAAGAGAACTGCAGAACGTGCACGAGTAACGAAGGCGAGGAGGAGAGGCAGTAAGGAAGATGAAGAAGCGAGAGAGGAAGAGGAACGGGGAGAAGAGTGACGCACCCTATCCTGGATCGTGGCATTATGCGAGACTGGCAGCCATTCTGGCCGCGCCGCGCCACGTCCTCCCCTGCAGCACCATAGCGCCTTCCAGCACCACCTCCCCCTCCTTCCGCCACGCACTCGTTTCCCCGTCCCCCTGCGCCTTGCGACTTCCCTGCATCATGCTCACACGCCCACGCCTCACCATGCCCCACTCCCGCCTGCTTGCTCCCCGGCCCCGTTTCCTGACTCGCCCCTGCCTGCTCGCGTGTCCCGCTCTGCCCTCCCGCCGCCTCCTCAACTCGCATCTGCCCTGCTTGCCCGCGCTTCTGCCCCACCTGCTGCAGCACGTAGCTTCGCTGCATCTTCGCCGGCCTCTCGTCACTCCTGCTGTCCACGTCAGCATCCATCTGAAAGCGACGCTTCGCCTGCTGCGGTAGCGGCCTGCACGAGCCCATGGGTCCGGGCCGCCACACACCTGCCACGGCGCCGCAGATAGACACCGACATGGAACGGTGGAGCACGATGAAAAGGTGCAAGGGGGGTGAAGGGGCCTTTGCTCGAGCACTCACGGCGCGCACTCACGGCGCGAAATCACGGCGTCTGCCTGCGTGAGCAGCGACGGCGAATGCACGAGCGGTGGAGCACGTGAGCGGCGTTGCGATATGATGATGACGATGCGCCTGCCACTCGAGTGTCGCAGTGTGACCGATGCATGGGTGGAAACATCAAGAGAGACAGGAGGGAAAGGCGCGCGACTCACCGTCGCCAACTTGAAGGCCGTCGCAGAACAACTGCCGCGATATCGGCCGCTTCAGTCTGACATGCGCATCTCCCTTTAACTGCCCTCTCGAGAAGCTGCTGGGAAGCGCTGACCCTCCTCCTTCTCTCGCTTTCCGCTCGTCTCTCTCCCGCTCCTTCCGTTCCTTCTCCTGCCGTCGCTTCCGCTCCTCCATTTGCTCCTGCGCCTGCTGCCGCTCCCTCTGCGCCGCCAACCCCGCGAGCGCCACAGCCCTGCCTCGTCCTGCTTATAGCGGGGATACGGGGGGCGACACACTCGCACAGAATAGGTTCTTCGCAAATGTTTTTTGAAGCATTAAACACCAGAGGCGATCGCCGGCGCGCCGCGTTACTGGATGAAGCGACTCCGAGTTTCGATCCCGAATCGCTTCTAAGGCAACACCAGGGAACGCAGTGAACAAGCGAGATTTTGCCATTAAGAGTTCTGAAACGCGAGCAGCAACGGCAGCGGCGCTCACCGTGTTTGGCGCATTTCAGCAGCAGCTGGTACGCCGCGTCCGAAGAGGACAGCTTGCCGCCGCTCGCCATGTTCTCACACGCGGCGTCGACGACTCGAACTCGAGCTGCACGCACAGCACGGCGTTCGAAACGCTTAGCAACGGCCGTTCAATTCCACGACGGCCCTTCACGGTCCACCTCACCGCAGCGCTGCACGTTGGCGTCCTATCCGTCGCAACTCGCCGAGGCGCGCGCGGTTGTGATACGCGGTACGCGCCGTGAGGAAAAGTTACGCGCTTCAGAACCGATAGCTAGTTACAGCCGGACTGGCGAGCTGGCTTGGGTTGCACTCGGCATGTGCCTGCATGGACACAGTTTTGGCAGCTGGACCTCGCGCTTCTTCATGTATGAAGCAACTGGGACAGCAAACTGAATCGGACGCTGCAAGCAGCACGATGAGGAAATCCTGAAAGGCATTACGACGAGCAGGTGAGGGCCAAAATCTCGGTCGGTCTGCAGACTCTGCACTTCTGGTTGATGCAAGTGGAGCTCCCATTGGTCCACTCAAGTTTTCACGGTTTGAATTTCAAAACAGCTTTGGGATTGAAGAAATGTACGAATCTTCAAGCTGACGCGATTAGGTACAAAACGACACCTCTACCTTCATTTCTATGTAAGTGTTACGAGTGCAATTGAGTGAGAACGAAGATTGCACTAACGAAACAAAACAGTACATTGAGCGAAGGCATGAGAATGTTGAATAGCGAACTAGCGCGGTAAGGGTAACGAGCGAATTAAGGGGTGCGCGATGGGCCTGGCGCCGAGGTTGGGAATTGTCGAGGCGGAGGACCGGTGTGCGGGTTACCGACAGGGCTGTCGTTTCACTTTAGGGCCCCCTGATATCGGTAAAAAAAAGTTCACTGGATAATGAGTACACATTGTTCAGGAGTTTGCCACCCTGATGGCTCAGGGTTCAACAACTAGTCACTCTGATTTGTCAGGGTTGACGGCCTAAGTTCAGGGTTGTGGTTCAAATCTTTTTATTGATTACTGCAATGTACAGCATGTAACAACTTCCTCCTCCTACATTGTCTACTCTAGTGCACAGGCCTATCGATGTGGAACACCTCCTCCACATCCTCATCGTCCGAAAGGAAGGGGTTGTCCTCCTCCTCCTCCTCCTCCCCCATAAGCTCCTGATCGTCGCCCAGGACCTGTTCCACATCACACTCCTCCTCCTCCTCCTCCTCCTCCTCCTCCTCCTCCTCCTCCTCCTCCTCCTCCTCCTCCTCCTCCTCCTCCTCCTCCTCCTCCTCCTCCTCCTCCTCCTCCTCCTCCTCCTCCCCGTCGTTTTGGTGGGCAGCTCCTGCTTCGACTTCACCCTCCTTTGCTTTCCCCCTCCTTTCACGCTCAGCCACAGCAAGCTTCACGCTCTTTGCGGGGCGCCTCCTCCTCATAGACCTCCAGACCTCCAGGGCGTCAGGCCACTCGATGTCGTACTTCAGTAGCGAAATCTGCATCAGCTCCCCCAGCCGCGCGTTGCAGAGAGCGCCGCGCACCCAAGACTTGATCACATTTTGCCTTGAAAATCCTCTCTCGCACTCCACAGTTGACAGGGGGAGCACCGCGATCGCCTGCCACAGGAGGACGAGGTTGGGCCACCTCCTGCCAGGCACATTGTCGGAGACGGAAGGGAAACAGAGTTATAACATGCAAAAAATACATTCGCCATCCGCTTGGCATACCATGCTGTTATACTACAGGGACATACCTCTTCGAGTCTGTGCTCCCGAGAATGTTGGACAGTCCCTGCGTGAAGCTTTCCAGCTTGTGGTGCGCCTCCATGATCGCGCAGAATGTGGGAAGCTCTCTCTCTCTCTGCGGCCTTGAGGTCGAATCCCGGCAGCTTGTGGCGGAAGAGTTTGCTGCATCCCAGAAGCCACTCACGGCACTTCTTCTCCCGTTGAGCCTTGATTTTCGGCCACTTTCTAGAACGAAACAGCTTCGTCGGCCCCAGCTTCCCCAGGTCATCAAGCCGCTCGTTGAGATTGCCCACGCAATCGCGGGCGAAACTGCGGCACAGCTTCACGCAGTCCTCGTACCCGCTCCCCACCTTGTGCCCCGGGAGCTTCCGCTCGTGCATGGTGTACATGTGGTTGACTGGGCGTCCCTCCCCGTCCACGCCTCTCACACGAACCTTCTTGCCTCCACCATGCTGAAAGGAAACGAGGAATGGGAATGACTAAGGGAAAGTTGGGTACAAATGCAAACCCTAGAAAACTGTACCCCATATGTGCTACCCCACTATAGCCTACAGTAGCTCTGTCATATAAATCTGACACACCCCCATAGGCAAAGTGGGGGAGAACAAGGGGTCACAAGACCAGTCAAGCAAAGCAAAGCAAGCTCAGGGTGGATCACAAAGTCACCACACATTCCGAGCACAGGTTCAAGGCCACAAGGCCAGTTCACATGCAGGATTACATATATATATAAGGCTAGACAAGCAAGAGCAGGTGTATATATATATGCAACAGTACAAACAAGGTCAAGGGGTGAGCAAGTGAGGCAAGGTAGGCACAAGGCCCAGCTGAGTACAGAAACGCTGATGATCACAAGGCGCGAGTGCCTTGGTGAAGATATCAGCAGTGTTGGCCTGAGAGGCCACGTACGCAAGCCGCAGGTGACCACGCTGCTGTAGCTCACGAGCAAGGAAGTAGCGGAGAGCAATGTGCTTCGTTCTGTGCTCCAGTCTCTGCTCTCGACACAAGGCCAGCATGGCCTTGTTGTCTACGTACAGCACTGGAGGAGAACGAGGCGGCTCTCCGAGGTCAGTCAGCAGGTAGGTGAGCCAGCGAAGCTCCTGTGCAGCCATGGCCCCGGTGTCAGAATGTTATCTTATGCTCTAGCCTGTAGTGGGGTGCTCTATAGCGAGTACAACCCTTCTAGGGTTTCCTATTTGTATCCCCATTCTTGCTAGTGCAATCCTCTTCTTCTCTCTTCTCTCTTCTAAACTTTAACATGCTATCAGAGCAGGTCGATCCCCTTGGATCGATCCTGTGGGTGGGCTCACCACCTTGTTGCTTCCGCTGCAACTGCTACTGCTACTCTCTGTGCCGCACGCCCCATGGCGTGCGGCAGTTTTTCTTCCCGCCGTGCGCCCCGAGGCGCGCGGCGGTTTTCTGCCCGCCGTGCGCCCCGAGGCGCGCGGCGGTTTTCTGCCCGCCGTGCGCCCCGAGGCGCGCGGCGGTTTTCTGCCCGCCGTGCGCCCCGAGGCGCGCGACGGGTTTCTGCCCCGTCACTCGCCGCGTCGCCCCCGGGAGGCGCTGCGACGGGCGACGGGGACCCGTCGCGCCGCCCAGGGGAGCCGCGCGCGGCCCCTGCTGCCCCGTCGCGCGGCCCTGCTGCCCCGTCGCGCTGCCCAGGGGAGCCGCGCGCGGCCCCTGCTGCCCCGTCGCGCGGCCCTGCTGCCCCGTCGCGCTGCCCAGGGGAGCCGTGCGCGGCCCCTGCTGCCCCGTCCCGGACCTGCCCCGGCCCCGACCTGCCCCGGCCCCGACCTGCCCCGGCCCAACTCCCGTCGCCCGTCGCGGCGCCCTGGGGGGGGCCGCAAGCGGCCCCCCCCAGGGTCGCCTCGACAGGCGACGGGAGGGGAGTCTACAGGGGGCCGCGCGTTGCCCCCCCCCCCCTACCTCCCTACCCTGTTTTTAGGGTTTGGGGGGTGGCGGTTGGGGGGTGGCGGTTGGGGGGTGGCGGGTGTGTGGCGTCGCCTGCTCCTCCTCCTCCTCCGTCTCCCTGTGCTGCAGCTGCCGCTGAAGGGGGGTGGACGTGTTGGAGCCGGTGGAGTGGTACTAAGGGGGGGTGAAGGGGGAGTGGAGCTAGCGGTGTAGCAGCGGGTATGTGCCAGGGGGGAGTGGGATAGTTTGGGGAAGCTGAATGGAGGTTGCCGTCGTGTCGCCAGCAGCACCTGTATTCCGGGGACTTCGTCCGGTAGCCCAGTCGTAGCCAGCTGTGCCAGCCGCCCGTGGGTCCGTTGCTCGTCTGCCGCTACTTTAGCCGCGGGGCCTGTTACTCCTGTATTCCGGGGACTTCGTCCGGTAGCCGCTGTGCCAGTATGCCTCCTGTTGCCCGTGTGTCTGCAGCTTCAGCCGTCGCCCCCTATCTCCTCTCCTCTCACTCTCTCTCCTCCTCCTCACTTGCACGTTGTGACTACCACTAGCTTTGCTCATAATTGTGAACTTAAACTATTGCTTCTTGAACTTGTGCTCAGAATGTGTGGTGACATTGTGATCCACCCTGAGCTTGTACTCCTTTGCTTCCTCTGCTGATTACACCCCACTTTGGCTATGGGGGTGTGTCAGAATGTTATCTTATGCTCTAGCCTGTAGTGGGGTGCTCTATAGCGAGTACAACCCTTCTAGGGTTTCCTATTTGTATCCCCATTCTTGCTAGTGCAATCCTCTTCTTCTCTCTTCTCTCTTCTAAACTTTAACACCCGGCGTAGATCTCAGCCTCACAACTGGAGCCGAGAACAGAAGACGAGCGGGTAGCCCGCCACGAAACATAGCCGGAACCAAGGCTGAAGGTGTAACCCTGTGACGACCGCTGCGTAGCCTGGTCGTCAGCCCAAGAAGCGTCTGCGTGCCCAGTGAGGACCACTGGACTCTGCCCTCCAAGCACAAGCCCCATGCCCGACGTACTGCACAAGTAACGCAACACCCTCTTCGCTGCAGCCATGTGCTCCGGTCTGTGTCTCCCAGGAGCAACATAACGTGCGAGAATGCTAAGAGGGTATGCGAGGTCAGGTCGTGTGCAGGTCATCAGGTACATGAGGCAGCCAACAAGCTCTGGGTACGGGCCACTCGACTCTACGGACTCATCCGAAGGCAGAGCTGAGAGCGAGTGGCGAGTAGGCAGAGGAGTGGCCTGAGGCGAGGAGTACGTGAAGCCGAAGCGCTGAAGGACCTGCTGCACCATGTGTGACTGAGTCAGGGTAATGGTGCGGCGTGCTCTGTCCCGGGTGATCTGCAAGCCAAGGTAGCTGCGCAGTTCACCCAGGTCTGTGCACGTGTGTCTCTTCTGCAGCTCGGACTTTTCGTGGGCGAGTCCAGCAGTGTCAGCTGTGGCAAAGACCAAGTCGTCGACGTACACGAGGATGTAGAACGGCGGCAAAGAAGTGTCGGTGCGCAGAAACAGCGACGGGTCGGCAGTAGAGGGAGCAAACCCAAGAGCCGCAAGTGTAGTCCTCAGTGTGTCGTGCCACTCACGCGGTGCCTGGCGGAGACCGTAGACTGGCCGCCTGAGGCTTCACTGGGTGCCAGGAGGAAAAGACCCAGTGAAGCCAGGTGGGCGACGCAGCCAGATCTCCTCGTGCAGGCTGCCCTGCAAGAAAGCAGTGCTGAAGTCAAGAGAGTGCAGCTCGTAGTCGCGGTGAGCAGCTATGTGCAGCAGTACCCGAAGAGTGGTCATCTTCGGGGTGGGAGAGAAGGTCTGAAAGTAGTCAACTCCCTGCCGCTGACTGAAGCCACGAGCCACGTAACGCGCCTTGAAGACAGGCGGAGAACCCGGCGGCCGCTTCACCCTGAAAATCCACATGCCACTGACGATGTTCGCCCCAGGCGGGGGAACCTCGTCAACGTAGGTGCCTGTGGACTTCCAGGAAGCCATCTCTGCGTCCATAGCTGCCTGCCACTGAGAGGAGTAGGGACCCTCTATCGCCTCCGCGTAAGAGCGCGGAGTCGGGATGTCAAGTGCATCCGGGTCTCCCTCAGGGGTAAGCAGTACGGACACGAGATGAGGTGAAGCAGCAGCCAAACACTGGAACTCCTCCTGCCTGTCCTCAAGGACGTCCGTGCCAAGGGCACACTCACCCCCGACGGACGGAGGACAGACAGACTCAGACTCAGCGACAAGACAAGCAGCGTAGTCTAGACGACAGCGAGCAGCAAAGTCGACGAGCTCAGCAACTAGGGCAGACGCAGCAGTGGACGCAAAGGAAGGGTCAGTGACGACAGTAGCAAGGAGACGCGTGACAGTAGGACTGGCAGCACGAAGAGAGTCCGACTCCGGGTCGGGAATAGCAGGAAGAGAGGACTCAGGAGGAGAAGGCAAAGGGGCACGCAGAGGAGCAGTGGACGGACGCAGAGACATCCGGTGCGTGCCAGGGACAGGAGGAGGACGCTGACGCGAACCACGACCACTAGCGCGAGCAGTACGGACAGGCGACGCAGGACGCGACGCAGGCTCACGACGCTCAGCAAGACCTCCAGTAGGACCAGTGTAGGGAGAAGGAGCGGGCAGTGGGGAGGCCGGCTGTAACTGTAACTGTGACAGGACAGGCTGTGGACACTCTAAAGGAGGAGGAGGACCAGTAGAAGGCGGGAGACCAAGAACCTGCTGAAGGAGCGGAACGAAGTACGGCCGAGGCCGCGCGGCGACTCCAGACACAGCAGGGACAGCACCAGTACCCCCAGCGGCAGCACCAGCGCCAGCAGCACCTCCAGCTCCAGTACCTCCAGCAGCACCAGTAGCACCCCCAGCAGAACCGCCTCCAGGACCGACAGCAGTAGCCTCAGCGTCAACACCCTCCGCAGCTCCAGCTCCAGTCGTACCCGTAGGCCCAGCAGCTCCAGTACTCCCAGTACGAGCACCTCCGGGACCCGCGGCACCAGCACCCTCAGTAGCCGAAGAACCTCTAGCACCAGCAGCACGCCTCCAGCGCCGGGCAAACCACTCGCGCAGCTCCTGTGGAGAGAGTGGCTCCCGCCGAGACGAAGCACCCGGAGAACCTCCAGGCTCAGCACCGCCAGACGCCACACAAGCAGGCCCAGCTCCCTCAGGCTCCGCACCCCCAGGCTCAGCACCTCCAGGCGTAGCACCCCCAGGCTCAGCACCCCCAGG
Source organism: Closterium sp. Naga37s-1 (assembly GCA_947471745.1). Lineage (NCBI taxonomy): Eukaryota > Viridiplantae > Streptophyta > Zygnematophyceae > Desmidiales > Closteriaceae > Closterium > Closterium sp. Naga37s-1. The sequence continues at coordinate 1,671,585 of CANJKZ010000863.1, forward strand.
CTCAGCACCCCCAGGCTCAGCACCCCCAGTAGTAGCACCTCCAGGCTCAGTACCCCCAGGCTCAGCACCCCCAGTAGTAGCACCCTCAGGCTCAGCACCCCCAGGCGTAGCACCCACACGCTCAGCACCCCCAGCGTCAGCACCCCCAGGATCAGCACCCTCAGCAACACCAGAGTCACCAGTAACCTCGACAGGCTCGACTGCGTCTACCTGGGACACACCTGAAGGGGCAGGACCCTGAGGGGGGAGGGGGTCTACCGGGGGGGGACCTGGCACAAGGAAGAGCGGTGGTGGGGGGAGGGACGGAGTGCGGTAGGGGAAGAGGCGGTAGTAGGGGACCGACTCGTCAAACGTGACGTCCTGGGAGGACAGAACACGGCGAGAGGTGGGGTGGTAGAACTGCCACCCTGGCGCGTCAGGGGGGAAGCCAAGGAAGACGCAAGGAGCAGCACGAGGGGACAGCTTGTCCGCAGACAAGTCGCGGACAAACGCCCGAGATCCCCAGACACGGAACGCAGACGCATCGCCAACCTTCCCCGTCCACAGCAAAGCTGGGGAGGTCTCCGGCATGGAGACCCCGGGGTGAAGGTTGATCTGATGCGCCGCGTACCGAACCGCAAACGGCCACAGAAAATGGGGGGCAGCCGCATGCATCATGGACGTACGGGCGACGTCCATGACCATGCCAATGCGGCGCTCAGCAATCCCATTTTGCTGTGGAGAGTCCGGAAGCGTGAAGGTCTGGCGGATGCCTCGTGCACGACAGTAGGCTCGCAGAAGGCCAGAGGAGAACTCTCCACCTCTGTCAGAGTGCAGACGCAGAACAGGAAAGTCCGAGCCGAAGCTCTGCCTGAGCTGGAGACGAGCTGCGCGGATCCAGTCGATCAACACCTCAGTGACATCACCCTTGCTGCGCAAGGGGAAGACCGTGGTGTAACGCGAGTAGTCGTCAACCACCAGCAGGAAGTAGCGCTCGTGACCCTGTCCACGGACGCGGGCCGGGCCCCACACGTCCATGTGAAGCGTCTGCAGCGGGGCCTCTGTCGGAGGAAACTGGGAGGAGTGAGGGGCAGCCCGCTGCCGCCCCTCGACACAAGGGACGCAGGTAGGGCCGGGCCCCGGAGGAAGGGGAGGGAGGGACCGGGGAAGACCAGAGACAAGGACACGGGAGGCCATGCCTCGGAGACGAAGCAGGGAGGGGTGACCAAGGTGGTGGTGCCAGAGGAGAGTCTCGTGCGACAGGAGGCGACACGAACAGGGGGCAGACTCAGGACCAGACCTGGACGCTGCAGCAAACACCTGACCCGACGCAGCTACCTGACCAGACGCAGTGACTGGAGGAGACGCAGTGGTCAGTGTGTACAGGCTCGACCCCGGCCGACGTGTAAACGTGGCCAGGTGTCGGCCTGTCCGAGCGTCCGTGCAGTGGGTCACCCGCTGACTCGCAAGAGTGAACTGGTGAACCCCCGCATCCTGTAGGTCAGCACCACTCACCAAGTTCGTAGAGAACGAGGGGAGGTAAAGACCAGACAGGGTGCCAGAGGGGGCCGCCGGACACGGGAGGACAGTGGAGAAGTGAGCAAGGACAGGACCCCCAGAGGGGTCTGCCAGAGAGACTGCAACTGGCCGGCCAAGCGGCGTGAGTGTGGTGCGGTCTCGAAAGAAGGAGCGAGAAGCCCCCGAGTCAAGGGTGAAGGTGTGGGAGGCCAAAGCCGACGCAGTACCTGAGAGAGCAGACTCACCAGCACCTGAGTGAGCAGACGCACGAGCACCTAGAGCAGCAGCCTCGCTAGCACCTAGAGCAGCAGCCTCACCAGTACCTAGAGTAGCAGTCTCAATGCCCGGGTCGGGCGGAAAACACCGGTAACAGTCACCCTCATCACTAATAGTCACAGCATACATAGCAGCAAGAATAGCATCAAAGTCAAGGTCAAAGACAGCGACACCCGCCCTAGACAGCTCACCCCAGCGGGGGATCTCAGTGGCCTCAGGGAACTGGTGACGCCAAGCGTCCGTCAGGCGGCCAAAGCAGCGCTGGGTGGAGTGCGCACCCCCGCACTGGTCACCCGCGCGGTCGCCGGTGCGGAGGACGTAGGTGCACGGACCAGTACCCCCACCCCGCTGGCGTGCAGCGTACCACTCACGGAGCTGCTGAGGGGGGGGGATGTCACGAGTGCGCTGCTGCTGCTGCTGGCGCTGACCACCACCGGAGCCGACCCTCTGCGCAGCGCCACCCCGACCAGCTCCACCTCCTCCGCCGCCGCCTCCTCCACCGCCGCTACCTCCGCTCCCACCGCCACCGCCGCCGCCGCCTCCGCCTCCACCGCCGCCACCGACACCTCCACCCCCACCACCACCCCCACCGCCACCCCCACCCCCTCCACTGCCTCCACCGCCGCCTCCACCGCCCCCGCTAGCTCCTCCAGTGCCCTTGCCCCCCTTGCCCTTGCCAGGGCGGCGTCTCCCGCTAGGGGTAGACGCCGCACCGACCGACTCAAGCCCAACGAGGTCGGCCGCAGCAGCAGAGGCAACAGAGGGCAAAAGGGGGGAGGGGGAACACCCCTCAAAGATGGGGGTGCGAGGGTCACCACGAGAGGCTCCTACAGCGACTATGCTCTTCTCTGCTGCTAGGAGGGACTTCTCGAGGAGGTCAACAGTGAGAGTGGTGGGGCAAACTGATAGGAAGTGGTCCCTGACTACTCGAAGGGAGTCAGGGAGCCGGGTGACTATATAGTAGAGGGTGATGTACATGGGGGGGGGGTTCTTGGCGCAGAACTCAGCAGGAAGCGCAGCGCGGTAGCGAGTGTCACTAGTGCGGAGGTGCGTAATGAGGTCAGCGACTGTGGGAAAGGCAGCAAGGTCAGGGAAGAGGTACGGTAGCATGAGGCGGCTCAGTGCAGCAGTGGCAGGGGAGGAGTAGCGCGCAACTACAGCGTCGTACAAGGTGTGAGCACTCTTGTACTGGCTAAAGTGCGCACGCTCAGAGGTAGGCAGGTGGCGACGCACAGCAAGACGTGCAGCAGCATCGCGCGTGGCCCACTGTGAGCGAACAGTGGCGTCAGCATCAGCAGCGGGGGCAGGGGAGGCACCAGAAGTGAGGTCAAAGAGGGAGAGGCCGTCTGCTCTGTCGCACTGTAAGAAAAGCTGCAGGTCATCTATCCAGACGTCAAAGTCAATGGCCCGACCCTCAGCGTCAAAAGCGAGGACACTAGGGGTAGCCATGACAGCAGTAGACTAGCAGCGCAAACAGTAGGGTGAGGGCAGTGCTGTGAGAGAGGCGCTGCTCTTACCGGACAGGGCGGCTCGGGTGGCTCGGCTGCAGGGCGGCTCGGCGGCTTGGCTGCTGGGCGGCTCGGCGGCTCGGCTGCAGGGCGGCTCGGCGGCGCGGCTGCTGGGCGGCTCGGCTGCTGGGCGGCTCGGCGGCTCGGCTGCTGGGCGGCTCGGCGGCTCGGCTTCTGGGCGGCTCGGCTGCCGGGCGGCTCGGCGGCTGGGCGGCTCGGCTGCTTGGCGGCGCGGCGGGGCCGCTGAGAGGGCGGCGTCCGGGGCCGCTGGGAGGAGGCGGCGAGGCCGCTGAGAGGAGGCGGCGGGGCCGCAGGTAGGTGGCGGGGCCGCTAGTAGGTGGCGGGGCCGCCGGTAGGTGGCGGGGCCGCTGGTAGGTGGCGGGGCCGCAGGTAGGTGGCGGGGCCAGCACAGGTAGGTGGCGGGGCCGCGGGTAGGTGGCGGGGCCGCTGGTAGGTGGCGGGGCCGCAGGTAGGTGGCGGGGCCGCTAGTATGTGGCGGGGCCGCAGGTAGGTGGCGGGGCCGCTAGTAGGTGGCGGGGCCGCAGGTAGGTGGCGGGGCCGCACAGGTAGGTGGCGGGGCCGCGGAGGGCGGCGACGAGCCGTAGGGGGGCGTGAGGAGCCGCGAGAGGGGCCGTAAGGGGCGTAAGGGGCCGCGCGAGGGGCCGTAAGGGCGGCGCGACAGGCGCGACGGGCCGTAAGGGCGGCACGAAGGGCCGTAAGGGGCGGCGCGACGAGCCGTGAGGGGGCCGCTAAGGGCGACGCGACGGGGCCGTGAGGGGCCTAGCGAGGGCGCGACGGTAGGGGGGAGCACACAGGGCGCGACTCGGGCCTGAGCGAAGCGCGCTCCGGGCAGGAAAAAAAAATTTCGTGGTGGTGGGCCCTAGGAATCGTTCCCACTAGGGAACCTGCTCGATACCATGAAAGGAAACGAGGAATGGGAATGACTAAGGGAAAGTTGGGTACAAATGCAAACCCTAGAAAACTGTACCCCATATGTGCTACCCCACTATAGCCTACAGTAGCTCTGTCATATAAATCTGACACATGCCCGTGCAGCTTCAGAAAGCCGACCAGCCAGCACTTGCCCTCGCCCCCGAATTGCTTGTCGGTATCCAAATACCGCTCCGTCAGATCCGCAGTGGTGGCCTCGATGGTCTTGGAAATCTCCGTCACATCAATCTGTAACGACACACATACCGGACAGATTAGGCAACATCCAACACTTACGGGAAAGTAGACAGTGGACGTGGCGTCTTCGTGGAATGTTCAACTAACTCACATCACGCTTCTGGAAACAGCGGTTGATGTCGTTCATGTCGGCGAGGATGTCGGCCAGGAAGAACAGGCAGAATTGGAACTTGTAGTACGTAACGATCTCGTACACCTTGTGACTCCTCTCCCAGAGAAGAACGATACACGCATCGAGCACCTTGCACAGCCGCCTCACCGCATCTCCGCGCGACAGCCGCCGAACCGTGTGGATCCCCTGGACTTCGAGGTTAGTGTTGTAGATCACACGCTGCAGGTACTTGAAGCATTGGCTCCAGACTGACGAATCTCCAAGCTTTGCCGCCACGGTGCGCACCACCTTGTCCACCATGCCCAGGTCGGGGCTGGACGTCGCCGCGTCCTTAACAGCCAGCGCCTCCCTGCAAAACTCATTATCGATAATTTTAGATTAGCAATCATTCAAGCACATTGAAGTGGATCAATAACTGTTTATTTCGGGCGATCCATTGATGCCAAAGCTGTCAGATTTATATGACATAGCTACTGTAGGCTATAGTGGGGTAGCACATATGGGGTACAGTTTTCTAGGGTTTGCTTTTGTTCCCAACTTTCCCTTGGTCAATTCATTCCTCATTTCTTCACATGGTATAGAGCAGGTTCCCTAGTGGGAACTCTTCCTTGGGCCCACCACTGAAACCTTTTTTTTTCTGACCGGAGCGACAGTCGCTCCTGCCCGAGGCGCGCCTTGTGGGCCGCCCTTCTGTCGAGCTCTCTTAGAGGCCCCTCTCACGGCCCCTCGCGCCACCCTTAGCGGCCCCGTCGCCGCCCCTAGCGGCCCCGTTGCCGCCCTTCCAGGCCCCTTGCGGCCCCTAGCGGCCCCATTGCCGCCCCTACGCGGCCCCGTAGCCGCCCCTAGCGGCCCTGTCGCCGCCCTTAGCGGCCCCGTTGCCGCCTCCCTCCCTACGCGGCCCCGTTGCCGCCCCTACGCGGCCCCGTCGCCGCCCCTAGCGGCCCCGTCGCCGCCCCTACGCGGCCCCGTCGCCGCCCCTACGCGGCCCCGTCGCCGCCCCTAGCGGCCCCGTCGCCACCCCTAGCGGCCCCGTCGCCGCTCCCCTCCCTACGCGGCCCCGTAGCCGCCCCTACGCGGCCCCGTCGCCGCCCTTACGCGGCCCCGTCGCCGCCCCTAGCGGCCCCGTCGCCGCCTCCCTCCCTACACGGCCCCGTCGCCGCCCCTACGCGGCCTCGTAGCCGCCCCTACGCGGCCCCGTCGCCGCCCCTAGCGGCCCCGTCGCCGCTTCCCTCCCTACGCGGCCCCGTCGCCGCCCCTACGCGGCCTCGTAGCCGCCCCTACGCGGCCCCATCGCCGCCCCTAGCGGCCCCGTCGCCGCTCCCCGCCCCTAGCGGCCCCGTCGCTGCCCCTACCCGGCCCCGTCGCCGCCCCTAGCGAGCAGCCGAGCCGCCGAGCCGCCCAGCAGCTGAGCCGCCGAGTCGCCCAGCAGCCGAGCCGCCCCTGGAACAGCCGCCACTGCAGCAGCCGCCCCTGGAGCAGCCGCCACTGCAGCAGCCGCCCCCGGAGCAGCCGCCACTGCAGCAGCCGCCCCCGGAGCAGCCGCCACTGCAGCAGCCGCCCCCGGAGCAGCCGCCACTGCAGCAGCCGCCCCTGGAGCAGCCGCCTCTGGAGCAGTCGCCCCTACAACTGCCGCCCCTGGAGCAGCCACCCCTGCAGCTGCCGCGGAGCTCTCGCTCTACAGTGGTAGCGGCCTCGCCGTTGCCGCCGTCGTACGCCTGCCCTTCTCGCCACTGGTGAGCACTGCCCTGCCCGTACTGCTGTTACTGCTGCTCTTACTGCTGCTGCTCTTTCTACTGCTACTGCTGCTCCTGGCGTGGCCAGATGCAGCTCCAGCGTCGCCCGCGTGAGTCCCTCACCCCCCAACAGCTTCGTGCGTGGTACGCTAGTTGGGGTTGTCGGGGTGGCCGTAGTGGGAGTCGTCCTGGAGTGAGTAGTTCCACAGCTGCTTGTAGTGGCCAGGTGCAGCTGCAGCGTCGCCCGCGTGAGTCCCTCACCCCCCAACAGCTTCGTGAGTGGTACGCTAGTTGGGGTTGTCGGGGTGGCCGTAGTGGGAGTCGTCCTGGAGTGAGTAGTTCGGCAGCTGCTTGTAGTGGCCAGGTGCAGCTTCAGCGTCGTCCGCGAGCAGTCCTTTCGCCACAGCAGCTTCGTGAGTGGTACGCTCAGCGTGACGGGTCACGGGGTACTGCTCGCTGTCCGTACGTCATTCGCACTGGTGCTCGGACTGGTCAGCCTTGCGGGACGTTGGGTCACGCAGAGTCCCGCTGCTTCGCCCGTCTGAGCGACGCCTGGCGTACGGAGTTTGGCGACGCGGCTGAGCTCCCCGACTGGGTGGAGCTGCTTCGGCTGCGGGTAGATATCTATACTCTTGACTATGATGCTATCCTCACTGCCATGTATGCATTGCCTACTAGTGATGAGGGTGACTGTTACCTGTGTGTTCCGCCTGACCCGGGCATTGAGGCTGCTGCTCTAGGTGCTGGTGAGGCTGCTGCTCTAGGTGCTAGTGCGTCTGCTGCCCCAGGTGCTGGTGAGTCTGCTCTCTCAGGTACCACGTCGTCTCAGGCCTTACACACCTTCACTCTTGACTCGGGTGCTTCCCGCTCCTTCTTTCGAGACCGCACCACGCTTACGCCGCTCAGTCGGCCGGTTGCGGTCTCCCTGGCAGACCCCTCTGGGGGTCCTGTCCTTGCTCACTTCTCCACTGTCCTCCCGTGTCCGGCGGCCCCCTCTGGCACCCTGTCTGGTCTTTACCTCCCCTCGTTCTCTACGAACTTGGTGAGTGGTGCTGACCTACAGGATGCGGGGGTTCACCAGTTCACTCCTGCGAGTCAGCGGGTGACCCACTGCACGGACGCTCGGACAGGCCGACACCTGGCCACGTTTACACGTCGGCCGGGGTCGAGCCTGTACACACTGACCACTGCGTCTCCTCCAGTCACTGCGTCTGGTCAGGTAGCTGCGTCGGGTCAGGTGTTTGCTGCAGCGTCCAGGTCTGGTCCTGAGTCTGCCCCCTGTTCGTGTCGCCTCCTGTCTCACGAGACTCTCCTCTGGCACCACCGCCTTGGTCACCCCTCCCTGCTTCGTCTCCGAGGCATGGCCTCCCGTGTCCTTGTCTCTGGTCTTCCCCGGTCCCTCCCTCCCCTTCCTCCGGGGCCTGGCCCTACCTGCGTCCCCTGTGTCGAGGGGCGGCAGCGGGCTGCCCCTCACTCCTCCCAGTTTCCTCCGACAGAGGCCCCGCTGCAGACGCTTCACAGGGACGTGTGGGGCCCGGCCCGCGTCCGTGGACAGGGTCACGAGCGCTACTTCCTGCTGGTGGTTGACGACTACTCGCGTTACACGACAGTCTTCCCCTTGCGCAGCAAGGGTGATGTCACTGAGGTGTTGATCGACTGGATCCGCGCAGCTCGTCTCCAGCTCAGGCAGAGCTTCGGCTCGGACTTTCCTGTTCTGCGTCTGCACTCTGACAGAGGTGGAGAGTTCTCCTCTGGCCTTCTACGAGCCTACTGTCGTGCACGAGGCATCCGCCAGACCTTCACGCTTCCGGACTCTCCACAGCAAAATGGGATTGCTGAGCGCCGCATTGGCATGGTCATGGACGTCGCCCGTACGTCCATGATGCATGCGGCTGCCCCCCATTTTCTGTGGCCGTTTGCGGTTCGGTACGCGGCGCATCAGATCAACCTTCACCCCAGGGTCTCCATGCCGGAGACCTCCCCAGCCTTGCTGTGGACGGGGAAGGTTGGCGATGCGTCTGCGTTCCGTGTCTGGGGATCTCGGGCGTTTGTCCGCGACTTGTCTGCGGACAAGCTGTCCCCTCGTGCTGCTCCTTGCGTCTTCCTTGGCTTCCCCCCTGACGCGCCAGGGTGGCAGTTCTACCACCCCACCTCTCGCCGTGTTCTGTCCTCCCAGGACGTCACGTTTGACGAGTCGGTCCCCTACTACCGCCTCTTCCCCTACCGCACTCCGTCCCTCCCCCCGCCACCGCTCTTCCTTGTACCAGGTCCCCCCCCGGTAGACCCCCTCCCCCCTCAGGGTCCTGCCCCTTCAGGTGTGTCCCAGGTAGACGCAGTCGAGCCTGTCGAGGTTACTGGTGACTCTGGTGCTGCTGCGGGTGCTGAGCCTGGGGGTGCTGACTCTGGGGGTGCTGAGCGTGTGGGTGCTACGCCTGGGGGTGCTGAGCCTGAGGGTGCTACTCCTGGGGGTCCTGAGCCTGGGGGTGCTGAGCCTGGGGGTGCTACTACTGGGGGTGCTGAGCCTGGGGGTGCTGAGCCTGGGGGTGCTACGCCTGGGGGTGCTGAGCCTGGGGGTGCCACGCCTGGAGGTGCTGAGCTTGGGGGTGCGGAGCCTGAGGGAGCTGGGCCTGCTCGTGTGGCGTCTGGCGGTGCTGAGCCTGGAGGTTCTCCGGGTGCTTCGTCTCGGCGGGAGCCACTCTCTCCACAGGAGCTGCGCGAGTGGTTTGCCCGGCGCTGGAGGCGTGCTGCTGGAGCTGGAGGTTCTTCGGCTGCTGAGGGTGCTGGTGCCGCGGGTCCCGGAGGTGCTCGTCCTGGGAGTACTGGAGCTGCTGGGCCTGCGGGTACGACTGGAGCTGGAGCTGCTGAGGGTGTTGGCGCTGAGGGTATTGCTGCCAGTCCTGGAGGCGGTCCTGCTGGGGGTGCTACTGGTGCTGCTGGAGGTACTAGAGCTGGAGGTGCTGCTGGCGCTGGTGCTGCCGCTGGGGGTACTGGTGCTGTCCCTGCTGTGTCTGGAGTCGCCGCGCGGCCTCGGCCGTACTTCGTTCCGCTCCTTCAGCAGGTTCTTGGTCTCCCGCCTTCTACTGGTCCTCCTCCTCCCTTAGAGTGTCCACAGCCTGTCCCGTCCCAGTTACAGTTACAGCCGGCCTCCACACTGCCCGCTCCTTCTCCCTACACTGGTCCTACTGGAGGTCTGGCCGAGCGTCGTGAGCCTGCGTCTCGCCCTGCGTCGCCTGTCCGTCTTGCTCGCACTAGTGGCCGTGGTTCGCGTCAGCGTCCTCCTCCTGTCCCTGGCACGCACCGGATGTCTCTGCGTCCGTCCACTGCTCCTCTGCGTGCCCCTTTGCCTTCTCCTCCTGAGTCCTCTCTTCCTGCTCTTCCCGACCCGGAGTCGGACTCTCTTCGTGCTGCCAGTCCTACTGTCACGCGTCTCCTGGCTACTGTCGTCACTGACCCTTCCTTTGAGTCCACTGCTGCGTCTGCCCTAGTTGCTGAGCTCGTCGACTTTGCTGCTCGCTGTCGTCTAGACTACGCTGCTAGTCTTGTCGTTGAGTCTGAGTCTGTCTGTCCTCCGTCCGTCGGGGGTGAGTGTGCCCTTGGCACGGACGTCCTTGAGGACAGGCAGGAGGAGTTCCAGTGTTTGGCTGCTGCTTCACCTCATCTCGTGTCCATACTGCTTACCCCTGAGGGAGACCCGGATGCACTTGACATCCCGACTCCGCGCTCTTACGCGGAGGCGATAGAGGGTCCCTACTCCTCTCAGTGGCAGGCAGCTATGGACGCAGAGATGGCTTCCTGGAAGTCCACAGGCACCTACGTTGACGAGGTTCCCCCGCCTGGGGCGAACATCGTCAGTGGCATGTGGATTTTCAGGGTGAAGCGGCCGCCGGGTTCTCCGCCTGTCTTCAAGGCGCGTTACGTGGCTCGTGGCTTCAGTCAGCGGCAGGGAGTTGACTACTTTCAGACCTTCTCTCCCACCCCGAAGATGACCACTCTTCGGGTACTGCTGCACATAGCTGCTCACCGCGACTACGAGCTGCACTCTCTTGACTTCAGCACTGCTTTCTTGCAGGGCAGCCTGCACGAGGAGATCTGGCTGCGTCGCCCACCTGGCTTCACTGGGTCTTTTCCTCCTGGCACCCAGTAGAGCCTCCGGCGGCCAGTCTACGGTCTCCGCCAGGCACCGCGTGAGTGGCACGACACACTGAGGACTACACTTGCGGCTCTTGGGTTTGCTCCCTCTACTGCCGACCCGTCGCTGTTTCTGCGCACCGACACTTCTTTGCCGCCGTTCTACATCCTCGTGTACGTCGACGACTTGGTCTTCGCCACAGCTGACACTGCTGGACTCGCCCACGTGAAGTCGGAGCTGCAGAAGAGACACACGTGCACAGACCTGGGTGAACTGCGCAGCTACCTTGGCTTGCAGATCACCCGGGACAGAGCACGCCGCACCATTACCCTGACTCAGTCACACATGGTGCAGCAGGTCCTTCAGCGCTTCGGCTTCACGTACTCCTCGCCTCAGGCCACTCCTCTGCCTACTCGCCACTCGCTCTCAGCTCTGCCTTCGGATGAGTCCGTAGAGTCGAGTGGCCCGTACCCAAAGCTTGTTGGCTGCCTCATGTACCTGATGACCTGCACACGACCTGACCTTGCATACCCTCTTAGCATTCTCACACGCTATGTTGCTCCTGGGAGACATAGACCGGAGCACATGGCTGCAGCGAAGAGGGTGTTGCGCTACTTGTGCAGTACGTCGGGCATGGGGCTTGTGCTTGGAGGGCAGAGTCCAGTGGTCCTCACTGGGCACGCAGACGCTTCTTGGGCTGACGACCAGGCTACGCAGCGGTCGTCACAGGGTTACACCTTCAGCCTTGGTTCCGGCTCTGTTTCGTGGCGGGCTACCCGCTCGTCTTCTGTTCTCGGCTCCAGTTGTGAGGCTGAGATCTACGCCAGGGCCATGGCTGCACAGGAGCTTCGCTGGCTCACCTACCTGCTGACTGACCTCGGAGAGCCGCCTCGTTCTCCTCCAGTGCTGTACGTAGACAACAAGGCCATGCTGGCCTTGTGTCGAGAGCAGAGACTGGAGCACAGAACGAAGCACATTGCTCTCCGCTACTTCCTTGCTCGTGAGCTACAGCAGCGTGGTCAGCTACGGCTTGCGTACGTGGCCTCTGAGGCCAACACTGCTGATATCTTCACCAAGGCACTTGCGCCTTGTGATCATCAGCGCTTCTGTACTCAGCTGGGTCTTGTGCCTACCTTGCCTCACTTTCTCACCCCTTGACCTTGTTTGTACTGTTGCATATATATATACACCTGCTCTTGCTTGTCTAGCCTTATATACATATGTAATCCTGCATGTGAACTGGCCTTGTGGCCTTGAACTTGTGCTCGGAATGTGTGGTGACTTTGTGATCCACCCTGAGCTTGCTTTGCTTTGCTTGACTGGTCTTGTGACCCCTTGTTCTCCCCCACTTTGCCTATGGGGGTGTGTCAGATTTATATGACATAGCTACTGTAGGCTATAGTGGGGTAGCACATATGGGGTACAGTTTTCTAGGGTTTGCTTTTGTACCCAACTTTCCCTTAGTCAATTCATTCCTCATTTCTTCACAAAAGCGACCAATAAGCATCACAAATGTACAACCCCACCTAACAATTTTAACCAATGATCGAGCACTCGTGTGCCAACACACACCAGCAAAGCAACCGAATTTGCAGACACCAACGCCAACGAGGCAGAAGCGTGGCCTCGTCAGCCACGCTTCTCGCTAAATGTGGTCCATATTCGCCTGCCACCGGTACTGAGGCACGCTACTGTACAGTATCAAGATGCACGGACGCACGAATCAGAGTCACGAGCATGCTGGGTGATGCCACGTTACATCCGTCATCCTATCTTTGCTACCTAACTGACCAATCGAAGCGTTCCGGAACATGTGCTGTTACGCCGAGCTATCTCACAGGCGAAATTTTGCCTATCTCACATGGTGGTAAACAGCAGTCAGGGCGGGATGCGATGGCGACAACGAGACGACCCACGGCCTTCTGACGTGCAGATCGCCAACCCACGCGGACACGACGCCTGCTGCAGAAGGCGCCATTTTTGTTTTCGCGGTCAGGTACCCGAAATCTCAAATCGCCTACAGTTTATCCACACCCCGCGACCGACAAGGTTAAAAGGGTGTAAACGTGCATGGTCAGGCCAATTACGGACAAACTTTCTGATGGAGCTGCGCAGTACAGGGAACCCTCGGGCAGTTGAGAATACAGGGAACAGAGTATATGCACCCCAAGGTGCTTGTCAGAATGAAGGGGTCTTGCCCTCTTCCTCATTCCCACCATCGACCGAGCCAGGGTTCACCCTTCCAGCAGGGATTTTAGAGGAGGCCCTGCTGAAGCGGTTGCTGAAGCGTAAGGCAGAGAGAGGGGGTAGGAAGAAGGCGCCGCTCTCTAAGATAGCTCGACAACCCCCCGATAACCAGCCTAGCCAAGGATCGCCGCATGGCACACTACCAGTACCCGTTCAGATGACTGCGCAGGAAGCCGCAACACCTGGTACCGTAACCATTATGGGCCTTGATGGTTCCCTCGTCACGTTCCCTGCTGACTGGGAAGCTTTGCGTGGTGGCGGGATTTTCTCGCAAGCTGAAGATGGCGACGAGGACAGCGATGAAGACGGCGATGAGAATGGCGACGAGGACGACGAGGAAGAGGGGAGGAAGAAGGGGAGGAAGAAGGCGACGAGCATCGTTATCAGGCCCCCTTCGAGCCGGTTGTTGCCCCTGCTGACGCTGTTGCCTCGTTGCAAACGTGCAACCCGCTGGTGGAAACCCCATCGTGCCAACGCGTGGAGCCCGTTCTGCCCGTAATATATTGTCTCCCATTTTCAAATTCGCTGACTGTTGTTAAACAAATGGTCAGAATGTGTTTGCTGTCTAGTCTGCAGTGGGGTACGCTGTAGTGAGTACAACCCAATTAGGGTTTCCTATTTGTATCCCAACTAACGCTAGTGCAATCCCTCTTCTCTGTTTCATTCTTTTTTCCTAAATCTGACATGCTATCAGAGCAGGTCGACCCTCCCTGGTCGATCTTGTGGATGGGCCCACCTAATGCTTCCGCTGCTGCCCTGCCTATCGCGCGCCCCGGGCGCGCGACGTTTTTTGCTTGCCGCGCGTTCGGGGCGCGCGGCGTTTTTTCTTCCCGCCGTGCGCTCGGGGCGCGCGGCGGTTTTCTGCCCGACGCATCGCCCCGTGGGACCCGCGCGGTCCCCCCGCTGGACCTGCGCGACGCCGTGAGGGACCCGCGCGCTGCCCCGCTGGACCCGCGCGACGCCCTGCGGTACCCGCGCGCCGCCCCCGCTGGACCCACGCGACGCCCTGCTGGACCCGCGCGTGCTGCCCCGTGGACCCGCGCGCTGCCCCGTCGCCCAGCGCGCCGCCCCAGGGGACCCGCGCGTCCTGCCTCGTGGACCCGCGCGCGCTGCCCTGTGGACCCGCGCGCCGCCCCTTGCCCTCGCGCAGCTGCGGGGCAACTTCTTCCCCGCCCCCCTCCCCTCCTTCCCCGTCGTCTCTCTGCTGCGAGTGCAGCCGTGGGGGAGGGTATGGGGGTGGCGGGTATGGGGGTGGCGAGTGTGCGTCGTCCCTTGCTCCTCCTCCTCCTCTCTCTCCCACTGCTGCAGCAGCCGCTGAGGGGGGTGGGTGTGTGGGAGCCGAGAGAGTCGCGCTAGGGGGTGCCGTGGGAGTGAAGCTAGGGGTGCAGCAGGGGGTGTGTGAAAGGGGGGTGGGACAGTTGGGGGAGGTTGAGCGGAGGTAGCCGTCGTGTCGCCAGCAGCGCCAGTAGTCCGGAGGCTACAATCTCTGGTAGCCCAGTATGAGCCAGCTGCGCCAGTTGCCCGTGGGTCCGTTGCTCCTGCCGCTCGTCTTAGCCGCGGAGCCAGTTATTCCTGTAGTCCGGGGCCCTTGCTCCGGTAGCCACTCCGTTAGTGCGGCTCCTGTTGCCCGTGTGTCTGCGGCTTCACCCGTCGCCTCCTATCTCCTCTCCTCTCACAGTCCCGCCTCCTCCTCCTCACTTGCCCTTTGTGAATGCCTCTAGCTTTGCTTGTACGTGTGAACCTGCTCTATGACTGCTTGCTGTGCTGATTATACCCCACTTTGACTATGGGGGTGTGTCAGAATGTGTTTGCTGTCTAGTCTGCAGTGGGGTAATCTGTAGTGAGTACAACCCAATTAGGGTTTCCTATTTGTATCCCAACTGTTTCTAGTGCAATCCCTCTTCTCTGTTTCATTCTTCTTTCCTATTTCTGACACAAATTTTCCAGCGATCATGTCTCATGTTCTGCAGAACCTATGTAATCTTCAACACCTACCCCCGTTGCCATATATTATCTTTCCCCTGCAGTACCTGGTGCTCATCATGCGCAGATCAATCGCAATCTTCTCGGCGAGATGGCGGATATGCGCAACACCATGACGGTGCTGCAGGAGAACCAGTCTGCATATGAAGAGGTGGAGGCGGAAAGGAACAAGCTGCGTGAGGAGGTTGGCGTGCTGCGGGCCTAGCTTCAAGCGCTGGGGTCGGTCTCCTCAGTCGATGGAATCGTCGTCCAGGACGTGGACGACCCTAACATCGACATGAACAAGCTTCCTACGGTGGACGGGAAAATTCACATCCCCTCCAGCCTGTCTGACGACAAGGCGTTCGCGGTGAGTCTAAGTTTACACACTTTGTTTTTTTACACTATACCCATTATGCTAATGATACTGTTCTTGTTTTGAAACTACTTGTGCGCTAAAGATTCCGGCTTGTTCTTGTTCTTTCCCTCCGTTCCTTGTTCTCTTTGCAGAAAAACGCGCTCAACCTTTACATCGTGCTCATTACTTCTGGCCCGGCAGCGACGATGCAGTTCTACCCCGAGTGGACAGACATGGTGCCGGGAATGGTGCGGAAGTACGTAAGGCTGGGGGTCTGCAAGGACTTGTACTACTTTGTGGCAGGTGGGGACCAGAAAACAGAAGACGAGGCCATGGACAAGATTGCTAACAGGCGACAGACGATGAACAAGATCATCAAGCTGTACGGATGCGGCGCAGGAGGAGGAGTTGCGGCAAACAAGTGGCACTTGCTGGCGAAGGTGGGACTGCACCCGGATCAACTGAGGACTCCCCCTGTGTGGATGGCATATTACACAAACGGTAAGCCTTTGTCATTCTTTTCCGATGTCTTCGTTTCAATGCGAAATGTATTCAGTACTAATGTGTTTATGCGTTTATTATTCTAATTGTTTGTGCAGGCAAGTACGGTTCACGCTGGCATTGCTCTGCCGAAGGCAGACCATTCGCGAACCTCGCCTTTATTTTGGCGGTGACGAAGGGATTTTCCAGCAGCCAAGCCACAATTTTCCCGTTGAAGCTGCCCGCCCTTGGCTACCTATGCCATGTGGTATGTTTTAAAATGTTGCCGTTTTGGTAGCCATTGTTAACGTCCGCATCCTAACTCCCTGGGCTTGTGTTCCTGCAGGTGGAGTGGCCCATGGCTCACTGGAAGGGTCAGAACTCCCCGGCGCTTCACACTGTGGAGCTGAACAACAGGAACTGTGTGACAGCAAAGACTGCAGGCTGTGTTTCTTGGCTGAAGGAGGTTCTGGAGAGAGAGCCTGCTCGATTCAAGGCAGATGGGCAACCTGGGTTTGAAATGGGCATAGTGCTGGAAGAGGGCACAGGACAACAAATGGGAGTAAGGATTCTCATTGAGGGCTGGGAGAGCTTTTTCTTCCCAGACGGGGTAGCCCACGCTGGGGATTTTGGATTCATTTTTGACTGCCTAAGTGATGGGTAGCTAGGAAGAATGTAACTGCTTTTGATTAATTATGATATCGTCCAACTTACGCTTTATAAATAAAACGTGCAAAATATTAAGACGTTGTATCAATAATATTAAAACAAAACAGTACTGTTATTATCAAGTGTTAAATCTAATACTGTAGCCAATTAGTGCCACAAACGCGTAGTAATAATCAACTTCAATACTGTCACAAATTATATTCAAGGTTCATTTATATCGTAGTTGAATGAAATAATATCACATTGAAGTAACGGTAACCCAACTCGTTTCCCAAAAGCGAGGAGCCAACCGCATGGAGCGCGCAAACATCCCACACGCACTCCTGAAACTGCCGAACGCCACTGTCTTCCCCCCCATCCTCGCCAAATGCTGGGAGGTGGGGAAACTGCCTGGCACTCCCATCCCCGTAACCTGCCTGTGAAATAAACGCGCCAACACAACAAAACGGGCCTACTATGGCAGTTTAGGATCTAATTCGTAGCAGGAAAAAGGGTCGTAAACCGCAGTTCACACGCTGCGCGGAAACGGACAGTTTTTGACAATACAACACTCCACTTACGGGGTGCATGGAAAACAACCGATTCAACACCAAAATTTGTGCCTCAACGTCCCAATACTGCCTAAAACAAAACACACAAATTTCTGATGCAGTGCGAGGAGTCTGGCAGCTCCGACGGCTTGTCGTCAACCATTGCGACTTCTCCGGCAGTATCCGCGGTGCGAGGTAGGTCTTTAATCGACGACGACACAGAAACGGAAGTTTTTTTTTGCAGTAGGCGACCAAGTCTCGTTCATTCCGAACCATGCTTCGGATCCGCCATTTTCTCGAACGTTCGGAGTGTCTGAGCCCTCCCTCGCTTCTTTCCATCCGCCCTGAGTGCCCTGAGCCTTGGAGGTGGCCCGAAGAAGCACTTTCGTTATAGACCAGACTGCTCTGATCCCTCCATACAGCCCCTTCGCTGCTCGCTGCCCTTCCCCCTCCTTGCTTCTCGCGATGCGTTGAAGAATGCAATATCGATCACACGCGCGTGCGAGTTTTGACGCGCCGCGTCAATTCAACAATCACTACGTGCATGTGCATCCAAGCACACGCGCACACGCATAGATTGGCGGCGACGCCCCTCACTTGTAGGGCTTTAATTTCAACCTGATGCGGCAGTTGGGGTAGCCACGGGCGCGTTCAGACCGAGTTGAAGTGCGTTTGATTGAGCTCGAGTTGGGTTAGCCAAGGACGCTGAGTCTCCTCACTACAGCGACGAAGCCCCTCAATATCCCGGGTGATGTGCTGAGAAAACGCCGTTCCCGTTTTCTAAGTCTTACGAAGCGTGTGTTACTGTTTTTTTTTTTTTTTTTTTTTAAGGTTAAACGCCACGAGTACTATTCTTTGAAATTGAAGTCAGAAGAGCTCTTATGCATGTCGTTCCCGCCCCATTCGTATTTCTTATTAGTAGATGCGACGAAAGCGCCTCCTTAGTAACACTTAGTAGCGTCCCACAAACATATAAGTAACACTGTACCACCAAGTTAACCTGTTATCATAAAGTTCCTGTTACCATCAATTTACCGTGTCACCGCACTTTTACTTGTTACTGCCAAGTTACTCTGTTACTGCCAAGTTACCATGCTTGCATCTCCTCCATCGTCTCCTCTCTGCTCCGTCCTGCTGTTATTATCTGTTGACAATTGGGGCAGGCAGGGAGGTAGGGTGCAGGGAGGTAGGGTGCTGCAGGGAGATAGGGTGCAGGGAGGTAGGGTGCAGGGAGGTAGGATGCAGGGAGGTAGGGTGCAGGGAGGTAGGGTGCAGGGAGGTAGGGTGCTGCAGGGAGGTAGGGTGCAGGGAGGTAGGGTGCAGGGAGGTAGGGTGCAGGGAGGAAGGGTGCAGGGAGGTAGGGTGCAGGAAGGCTGGGTGCAAGGAGGTAGGGTGCAGGGAGGTAGGGTGCAGGGAGGTAGGGTGCAGGGAGGTAGGGTGCAGGGTGTTTGCGCCAACCCTCTCCACTGCCAGGAGTCTACTCCTTCACACCACCAGTTGTCTCATCTACTCCTCTTGCTGGATTCATCCCCCCATATGCCAGGGAGTTTGTGGCGTCGCTCCTGCCGCAGTTCCAGAGGGCAATGCGCAGCTGGCAGTGGCGACTGTCACGCTGGTGCCCCATTCACACTCCTCCTCACTGCCATATTCTCACTGTCATCTTCCCTGTGCCTGTCTGCCTGCTTGCACGTGCTGCAGGGGGTTTGTGGCATCCGTCCTGCGGCAGTTCAAGCAGGGCAATCCACAGCTGGCGGTGGAGACCGTTTTTCATTGCGCCTGCATATGCACAGCTACGCATACTCGTAACGTTTGTATGCTCTTTCACCTTGTGTGCCCTCCATGCCAGGGAGTTTTTGGCGTCGCTGCTGCCGCAGCTCAAAGAGGGCAATCTGCAGCTGGCGGTGGAAGCTGTTGTTTCACTCTGCATACATACATACACACACACAAAGGTCATCCCTTTCGTAGTAACGTTTGTGAGATGTGCTCTTTCACTCTCTTTTCCCCCCATAACAGGGAGTTTGTGGCGTCCCTCCTGCCGCAGTTCAAGGAGGGCAATCCACAGCTTGCGGTGGAGGTGGTTGTTAACCGGGGCAAGCACCCAAACCTGTACGCTCAATACGGTATGTTCATGTGTATGCATTTGCATGTTTGTGCGCGCGTGCATGTACATGTGCATGTGTCTGCATGTTTGTATTCATCTGTGCATGTGCATGCATGTGTGTGTACATGTGCATGTCCATGTGCATGTGAGTGTGCGTGCGCGCGTGCATATCTTTGACACCCCTAACCACCACCATTTCCCCCTTACTACCATGCCATGCCGCGTCATGCCATGCCATCCATTGCCATGCCATGCCATGCCGTGCAGTAAAAACGGGCGGGAGAAGGTGGTGGATGTGAAGAATCAAGAGGCATCATGCTGGAGGCACCTTCGAATAATCTCTCACACACTGAAATGTCCCGATTTCCCTCGCTCCGCCACGCCATGCTATGCCATGTAGTGAACGGAAGGGAGAGGGTGGTGGATGTGAAGAATCAAGAGGCATAGACCATTCTCATCCAGGCTTTGAGGAGTTTGAGGTGCCCCTGAATATGTTTTTTACACACTATTCCATCTCCATTTCCCCGTTCCTATGCCACGCAGTGAACGGGAGGGAGAGGGTGGTGGATGTGAAGAATGAAGAGGCAGAGACCATTCTCGTCCAGGCTTTGAGCCTTTTGAGGCGCCTCTGAAATACTGGAACTGGATTCACTCATACACCATCATTGCCCTCCTCCCACACCCTTCCGTGCCTTGCCATGCCATGCCATGCCACGCGATCCCACACAGTGAATGGGAGGGAGAGGGTGGTGGATGTGAAGAATCAAGAGGCAGAGACCATTCTCATTCAGGCTTGAAGGTTCTTCAACTAATGTTCCATCCCCATTTCCCTCCCTTCTCCTGCGCTTCTCCACGCAGTGAACGGGAGGGAGAGGGTGGTGGATGTGAAGAATCAAGAGGCGGAGACCATTCTCATCCAGGCTTTAAGGCCTCGGAACTCCACGGGGCGGAAGGTGGTCAAGCTGAAATCACGGCACGAATCGACACGGCCCAGCATTCAAGGCATGTGGACAGCAGAGCTTCAAGCCCAACTCAGATCACAAGCAGCAGCATAATGAGCTAGCTTTTCGACATTTCTCAAAGAGCATTCAAGGGGGTCTGATGGACTCCAGAGTTTCAAGCCCACCAGCTTAGATCACAAGCAGCATTTTAAGAGTCTGCACTAGGGGGTGTGCTTGCACTGGGGCATTCTTAGGAAGGTTTGTGTTGTCCAAGGGACACTGGGTAGTTGTGATTGAGTATTCGAACTGGCTGGGTTTCCAACAAGATACGTGCGTGGAAGTTTTGTCCTTGGTCCACCACAAATACGGTACACCATGCTTGTACGGTAGATGTACACTCTGATCTGAAGCCATAGTAATTTTTGTATGATGAAGAACTGAGCCTGTGCTGTGCACTTTCAGACTCCGCTCCTCCAATCCTTCCTACGGTATGTGCGAATATTGTAGAACTGCATGTTGAAGCAAGCAAGCACCTCTAGGGTGATACCTATACAGTTTAAGGCACTGCAAAGAATGTGAAGCGTGGCTTGAAGTTCAAAAACAAGCTTACAAAAGCAGGAGGCAGTTCCGGTGGACAGTCGCACCAGTGGGGAAAAGCACCATCTGCTTGAGGAGGAGCTGAAGGGAGAGGGAGCAACAGGAGGACTGGCAGTTGGTGGAGGAAAGGGAGAGGGAGGAAAGGGAGAGGGAGGAAGCATAAGAGAATCTAATTGTCAAACTTATGTGCTGCTTATTGTGTAGGCTATAGTGGGGTAGCCCATATGGGGTACAACCCAATTCGGGTTTGCTACTTGTACCCATCTTGCTGCTAGTTCATTCATTATCGCTTACTGATTCCAACATGGTATCAGAGCAAGCCCTGACCTAGGACCGTTTTTTTAGGGCCCACCGAATCGTTTCCTGCCCGTAGCGCGTTACCCTGCCCGTAGCGCCCTACCGTGTCCGTCGCGCTGCCCCACCAGTCGCGTTACCGTGCCCGCGCGCCGCCCTGCTGGCTGCCGCGCTGCCTTGCCCTGCCCTGCGCTGCGCTGCCCAGCGCGCGCTCTGCCCTGCCCTGCGTTGCGCCGCCCCGCGCACGCCCTGCCCTGCGTCGCGCTGCCCGCGCACGCCCTGCCCTGCCCCGCGTCGCGCCGCTCTGCGCACGTCCTGCCCTGCGTCGCGCTGCCCGCGCACGCCCTGCCCTGCCCCGCGTCGCGCTGCCCCGCGCACGCCCTGCCCTGCCCCCCGTCGCGCCGCCCCTGCAGTCCGCGCGCCGCCCCTGCAGCCCGCGAGTCGCCCTCTGCAGCCCGCTCGCCGACCCTGCAGCCCGCGCGCCGCCCCTGCAGCTCGCGCGTCGGCCCTGCAGCCCGCGGGCCGCCCCTGCAGCCCAGCGCGCCCCGCTGCCCAGCGCGCCAGCGCGTCCCACTGCCCAGCACGCCAGCGCGCCCCGCTGCCCAACGCGCCAGCGCGCCCCGCTGCCTAGCGCGCCAGCGCGCCCCGCTGCCCAGTGCGCCAGCGCGCCCCGCTGCCCAGCGCGCCAGCGCGCCCCACTGCCTTGTGCGCCAGCGCGCCCCGCGGCCCAGTGCGCCAGCGCGCCCCGCTACCCACCGCGCCAGCGCGCCCCGCTGCCCAGCACGCCAGCGCGCCCTGCTGCCCAGCGCCCAGCGTGCCCTGCTAAACCCTAAAAAAAAAAAAAAAAAAAAAAAAAAAAAAAAAACAAAGCCCGAGGTGCCGTCCCTGCCTGCCCGCGCGCCGCCCGCTGCAGCCCACGCGCCGCCCTGCTGCAGCGTGCCGCCCTACTCTGGCCGCGCACCGCTCTTCCCTGACCGTGCGCCGCCCCGACCTACCCTAGTGCCTGCTCGCCACCCTGCCTTCCCTCCGTGCTGCCCTACTGGTCGCGCGCCTCCTTGCTTGCCCTATGACGTCTCTTCATGGTAGCGGTGGGAGTGGTGGCGGCGGTGGTGGCAGCAGTGGGAGTGGTGGCGGCGGCCGCAGTGGCAGTCTAGGTGGAGCTGCTTGGTGGGGAGTTTCTGGCGGTGGCTAGATACAGCTCCAGCGACGTCCGCGCGAGTCCCTCACGCCCCAGCAGCTTCGTGAGTGGTACGCTAGTTGGGGTTGTGGCGGCGGCCGTAGTGGCAGTCGCCTTGGAGCTGGTCGGTCGGGAGTTTCTGGCGGTGGCCAGATGCAGCTGCAGCGGCGTCCGCACGAGACCCTTGCGCCACAGCAGCTGCGTGAGTGGTACGCTCAGAGTACAAGGTCTCGGAGTACTGCTCGCTGCCCGTACGTCATTCGCACAGGTGATCGGGCTGGTCAGACTTGCGGGACAATTGGTCACACACAGTCCCGCTGCTTCGCCGGTCTCAGCGACGCCTGGCGTACAGAGTTGGTGACGCGGCTGAGCTCTCCAGCTGGGTGGAGCTGCTTAGGCAGAGGGTGGATATCTTTGCTCTTGACTATGATGCTATCCTCACTGCCATTAATGCATTGCCTGTTAGTCCTAAGGGTGACCGTTACCTGTGTGTGCCGCCCGACCCAGGTATAGAGGCTGCTGCTCTAGGTGCTAGTGAGTCTGCTGCTCTAGGTGCTAGTGAGTCTGCTGCTCTAGGGGCTGGTGAGTCTGCTCTCTCTGGTACTGCGCACGCTGAGGCCTTGCACACCTTTACGCTTGACTCAGGTGCTTCCCGCTGTTTCTTTCGCGACAGTACCGGACTCACACCGCTCCCTGCACCTGTTGCTGTCTCTCTGGCTGACCCCTCTGGGGGCCCAGTCCTTGCACGTTCCTCCACTGTTCTCTCGTGTCCGGCGGTTCCGTCTGGCTCACTGTCAGGTCTTCACCTCCCCTCGTTCTCTACGAACTTCGTGAGCAACGCCGTCCTTCAGGATGTATGGGTTGACACCTTTACTCCAGGAGGACAGCGTGTGGTGATCTGTACGTGCTCCCGGACTGGCCGGCACCTGGCCATGTTCATCCGTGCGCCTGGCTCAAGTCTGTACACACTGACTACTATGTCTCCTCAGGTAGCTGCGTCTGCGTCTGCGTCAGATCAGCTAGCGGCCCCCTGCTCGTGTCGCGCTCTGTCGCAGCAGACCCTCCTTTGGCACCACCGTCTTGGTCACCCCTCAGTGCAGCGCCTCCGTGGCATGCACTCTCGTCTCCTTGTCTCTGGTCCTCCCAGGACTCTGCCTCCCCTCCCGCCCTCGCCTGCCCCTCCCTGCCTTCCCTGTGTCGAGGGGCGGCAGCGCGCCGCTCCTCACTCCTCCTCGTTTCCCCTAACGACTGCTCCCCTGCAGACTCTCCACATGGACGTGTGGGGCCCAGCCCGCGTCCGTGGACAGGGCTGCGAGCGCTACTTTTTGCTGGTTGTTGACGACTACACGCGTTACGCCACGGTCTTCCCCTTGCGCAGCAAGGGGGAGGTCCCTGATGTTTTGATCCCTTGGATCCGCGCTGTCCGTCTCCAGCTCCGCGAGCGGTTCGAGATGGACCTTCCCGTCCTGCGTCTGCACTCTGACAGAGGTGGTGAGTTTGCCTCCGACCTTCTGCGGGACTTTTGTCGTGGGGAGGGCATTCGCCAGACGTTCACGCTTCCGGCCTCTCCGCAGCAGAATGGGGTTGCTCAGCGCCGCATTGGCTTAGTCATGGAGGTCGCTCGCACCTCCATGATCCATGCGGCTGCCCCCCATTTTCTGTGGCCGTTTGCGGTCCGATACGCTGCGCATCAGCTCAACCTCTGGCCCCGTGTCTCCTTGCCGGAGACCTCGCCGACGCTGCGTTGGACGGGAGAGGTTGGCGATGCGTCGGTGTTCCGGGTCTGGGGATCTCGTGCCTTTGTCCGCGATACGTCCGCGGACAAGCTCTCCGCCCGCGCCATTCCCTGCGTCTTCCTTGGATTCCCCCCTGACGCTCCTGGCTGGCAGTTTTACCACCCCACCTTTCGCCACGTCCTGCCCTCTCAGGACGTCACGTTCGACGAGTCGGTTCCCTTTTACCAACTCTTCCCCTACCGCACTGACCCTCTCCCCCCCCGCCGCTCTTCCTCGCACCAGGTCCTCCTCCGGTAGACCCCCTCCCCCCTCAGGGTACTGCTCCCTCAGGTGTGTCTCAGGTAGACCCTGTCGAGCCTGTCGAGGTAGCTGTCGACTCTGGTGCTGCTAGGGGTGCTACGTCTGGGGGTGCTGAGCCTGAGCGTGTGGAGCCAGGGGGTGCTGAGCCTGAGCGTGCGGAGCCTGGGGGTGCTGAGCCTGGGGTTGCTGAGTCTGAGGGTGCGGAGCCTGGGGGTGCTGAGCCTGAGCGTGCGGAGCCTGGGGGTGCTGAGCTTGGGGGTGCTGAGCCTGAGCGTGCGGAGCCTGGGGGTGCTGAGCTTGGGGGTGCTGAGCCTGAGCGTGCTGCGCCTGGAGGTACTTTGTCTACCGGAGGTTCTCCGGGTGCCTCGTCACGGCGGGAAACTCTCTCTCCACCGCAGCTGCGCGAGTGGTTTGCTCGGCGCTGGAGGCTTCGGAGTGACGCTGCTAGAGCTAGGGGGCCTGCCATTGGAGACCCTGGAGCTGGAGGCGCTGGAGCTGGAGGTATCGGAGGTGCTGGAGCTGCTGGTCCTGGAGGTGCTGGAGGTACTGGAGGTTCTCCGGGTGCCTCGTCCCGGCGGGAGCCTCTCTCTCCACCGCAGCTGCGCGAGTGGTTTGCTCGGCGTTGGAGTCTTCAGAGTGGCGGTGCTGGAGCTGGGGGGCCTTCCGCTGGAGGCCCTGGAGCTGTAGGCCTTGGACCTGCTGGTCCTGGAGGTGCTGGAGGTACTGGAGCCGCTGGTCCCGGAGGTGCTCGTACTGGAGGTACTGGAGCTGCTAGACCTGGTGGTGCTGCAGGTGCTGGAGCTGCTGGAGCTGGAGCTGCTGGAGGCACTGGAGCTGGAGCTGCTGGAGGTGCTAGAGCCGCTGGTCCCGGAGGTGCTCGTACAGGAGGTACTGGAGCTGCTGGAGCTGGAGGTGCTGCAGGCGTTGGCGCTGGAGGTACTGGAGCTGCTGGTCCCGGAGGTGCTCGTACTGGAGGTACTGGAGCTGCTGGAGCTGGAGGTGCTGCAGGCGTTGGAGCTGGAGGAGCTGGAGCTGGAGCTGCTGGAGGTACTGGAGCTGCTGGAGCTGGAGGTGCTGTAGGAGTTGGAGCCGGAGGCACTGGAGCTAGAGCTGCTGGAGGTACTGGAGCTGCTGGAGCTGGAGGTGCTGCAGGCGTTGGAGCCGGAGGCACTGGAGCTGGAGATGGTGGTGCTGCTGGAGTTGGAGCTGGAGACCCTGGAGCTGGAGGTGCTGGCCCTGGGGGTGCTGGTGCTGTCGGTGCTGGTTCTGGAGGCACTGTGCGGCCGCGACCGTACTTCGTTCCACTCCTTCAGCAGGTTCTTGGTCTCCCGCCTTCTACTGGCCTTCCTCCTTCCTTACTGTGTCCACCGCCCGACCAGTCGCAGTCGCAGTTACAGCCAGCCTTCCCACTGCCTGCTCCTTCTCCTTACACTGGGCCGACAGGAGGTCTTGCGGAGCGTCGTGAGCCTGAGTCTCGTCCACCGTCGCCTGTTCGCGCTGTACGCACTGGTCGTCGTGTTCAGCGTCCAGGTCCTCCTCCTGTCCCCGGCACGCACCAGATGGCACTCCGTCCTTCCTCTGTTCCACAGCGTGTCTCTCTGCCGTCTCCTCCTGTGTCCTCTCTTCATGACGTTGCTGACCCGCCGTCAGACCTTGCTCGTGCTGCCAGTCCTACTGTCACACGTCTTCTAGCCACTGTTTTCACTGACCCTTCGTTTGAGACCTCTGCTGCGTCTGCCCTAGTTGCTGAGCTTGTTGACTTTGCTGCTGCCTATCGCCTCGACTACGCCGCTAGTCTTGTTGCTGAGTCTGAGTCTGTCTATCCTCCGTCCGTCAGGGGTGAGTGTGCTCTTGGCACGGACGTCCTTGAGGATAGGCAGGAGGATTTTGAGTGTTTTGCAGCTGCATTACCTCATCTCGTGTCCATGCTGATTGCACCTGAGGGAGACCCAGATGCACCAGACATCCCGACCCCGCGCTCTTACGCAGAGGCGATTGAGGGTCCCTACTCCTCTCAGTGGCAGATAGCCATGGACGCAGAGATGGCTTCCTGGAAGTCCACATGCACCTACGTCGACGAGGTTCCCCCACATGGGGCGAACATCGTCAGTGGCATGTGGATTTTCAGGGTGAAGCGGTCGCCGGGTTCTCCGCCTGTCTTCAAGGTGCGTTACGTTGCACGAGGCTTCAGTCAGCGACAGGGAGTTGACTTCTTCCAGACCTTCTCCCCTACCCCGAAGATGACTACTCTTCAGGTGCTGCTGCACGTCGCCGCTCAGCGTGACTACGAGCTTCACTCTCTTGACTTCAGCACAGCCTTCCTACAGGGCAGCCTGCACGAGGAGATCTGGCTGCGCCGCCCACCTGGCTTCACCGGGTCGTTTCCTGCAGGTACCCAGTGGAGCCTCCGGCGGCCAGTCTACGGTCTCCGCCAGGCGCCTCGCGAGTGGCACGACACACTGAGGACGACGCTTGCGGCTCTTGGGTTTGCTCCTTCGACTGCTGACCCGTCGCTGTTTCTACGCACCGCCACTTCACTGCCGCCGTTCTACATCCTCGTGTACGTCGACGACTTCGTCTTTGCCACTGCTGACACTGCTGGACTGGCCTTTGTTAAGTCGGAGCTGCAGAAGAGACACACGTGCACAGACCTGGGTGAGCTGCGCAGCTATCTTGGCTTGCAGATCACCCGGGACAGAGCACAGCGCACCATTACCTTGACTCAGTCACACATGGTGCAGCAGATTCTTCAGCGCTTCCGCTTCACGTACTCCTCGCCATAGTCCACTCCTCTGTCTACCGGTCACTCGCTCTTTGCTCTGCCTTCGGATGAGTCCGTAGAGCCGAGTGGCCCATATCCAGAGCTTGTGGGCTGCCTCATGTACCTGATGACCTGCACTCGACCTGACCTTGCTTACCTCTTAGCATCCTGGCACGCTACGTTGCGCCCGTGAGACACCGACCAGAGCACTGGGAGGCCGCTAAGAGGGTGATGCGTTACTTATGCAGTACGTCGGGCATGGGGCTCGTGCTTGGAGGATGGGCTCGAGTTGTCCTCACTGGTCGCGCAGACGCTTTCTGGGTTGACGACCTGGCTACGCAGCGGTCGTCACAGGGTTACACTTTCAGCCTTGGCTCCGGCTCTGTATCGTGGTGGTCTACCCGCTCGTCTTCTTTTCTCAGTTCCAGTTGTGAGGCTGAGATCTACGCAGGGGCCATGGCTGCACAGGAGTTACGCTGGCTCACCTACCTGCTGACCAACTTGGGAGAGCCACCTCGTTCTCCTCCAGTTCTGGCACAGAACGATGCACATCGCTCTGCACTACTTCCTTGCTCGAGAGTTACAGCAGCGTGGTCAGCTTCGTCTTGCTTACGTGGCCTCTCGGGCCAACACTGCTGATATCTTCACCAAGGCACTTCAGCCTTGTGATCATCAGCGTTACTGTACTGTTCTAGGCCTTGTGCCTCCTTGGCCTCACTTGCTCACTTCTTGACTTTGCTTGCTGTGATCTTTATACTTAACCTGCATGCTTACACTTGCTAGATTGTGATCACTGTATTGCTTGTTCTCTTTTATATAACTCTGCATGTGAACTGGCCTTGTGGCCATTTGCTTGTGCTCAGAATGCGTGGTGACTTCGTGATCCACCCTGAGCTTGCTTTGCTTTTCTTGACCGATATGGTGACCTCTTGTTCTCCCCCACTTTGCCTTTAGGGGTGTGTCAAACTTATATGCTGCTTATTGTGTAGGCTATAGTGGGGTAGCCCATTTGGGGTACAACCCAATTAGGGTTTGCTACTTGTACCCATCTTGCTTCTAGTTCATTCATTCTCGCTTACTGATTCCAACACTAATGCGGTTCTGAAGCAGTTGGAAGAGGTACCACAGTAGCCATGGCTGCTCCTGAAGCGGAGAAGGAAAAGGCAAAAGGACGTAGCAGCGGTGGTGGCGGGCGGGCGGTAGTTAGTGAGTGGGCATGAAAACTACCGGTAATCAAGTGTCGCTCTTTTATTGGGCCGCAAGTACCGGTACCATAACAGCTTTTGCCAGTAGAGGCTTCCCAAGGATCAATTTTGGATCATTGAATGGAGAGATGCATTATCATCCGTCCACCGATTAAACCCCGGTCATCCACTGCCTCAACCAGAGAGCTCAGCCGTGCTGCAGCCCAGCGAACCCCACAAGACAGGCATTACGTCTTTCACTCGCATTGCTCCCCAGGTGTCGAATCAGCAGCTTCATCTCAACGAGTGGCCTTCAGCCATCCATATCCCCAACCAGAGACTTCGGCCGTCGTGCACCACAGGGAGTGGATCACGTCTTTACTCCCTGCTTTTCTTCCCCAGGTGTTGAATCAGCTGCTTCACATCTCCCCGTAACTTGGTAACCGCTGCTGCATCCACCCCTTTGGATGCGCTCTCCAGCTCCTCTGCCGATGCTTTCCCCTCGGGTGCAGCAGATGCGGTCTCGCAGAGGGCTTTTGCTATAGCGAGTACGTACACCCCACAGTCGTACCCGTTTAGCTGTTAAGGTGTAGATGCTGATTGGAAAGTGTCGTCAGTCGCAGCAACACCTGTGAGGAAGGGGGCACCAGAATCAAAAGGAGGCATGAAAGTGATTTAAAAACTAGGAGATTGATTGCACACACACCACAACGCTTCTACACCAGAACGCTCCTAATGCAAACGCCCCTACTGCAAAGCCCCTACTGCAAACGCCCCTATTGCAAATGACAAGGACGCGGCACCTCTAGAGAGGGAGCCATGATTGATCCTGAGTGGGGATCGATCCTGGCTTGTACAGTGAAATCGCGACATCGCCAACAGGCTGGTATCGGATTTCGCCGTACCTCGTAGATGTACAGTAAATTGGTGCCCAAAATGGTGGCACCTATGGCTCGCACGATCGATGTGCTAGCGCCCACACATCGATCGTGTAATTGTGGAGATCGGGCAATTTTGCCCCTATTTTCGAACCTGTCACCTTTGGCTCGGTGTGTCCAGGCGATTGCAAATCTGCAGTGGACACATCGGTGTGCCGATCGATGTGCATAAACCGGTGTGAGGCCCCGATTTCCCCCCGATCCTAGAGGTGCCGCGTCCTAAATCAGAACTCCCCTCCACCAGAATGTAACCCCACCAGACCACACCTAGGAAGGCTTGAAGCTTCTTAGCAAGCCCCTTGGCAGCCTCCAGATTGTGGGAGCTGGCGCTGTCAAAGTGAAGGAAGAGATGACGCGACCTGCGGTGGGGAGAGGAGAGAAAGAGAGAGGGAGAGAGAGAGGGTGGGCAGGCCCTGCATGGAGGGGAGAAGATTGTGCGAGCCGGCGCTGTCAAAGTGAAGGAAGAGATGACGCGACCTGCGGTGGGGAGAGGAGAGAAAGAGAGAGGGAGAGAGAGAGGGTAGGCAGGCCCTGCATGGAGGGGAGCAGATTGTGCGAGCCAGCGCTGTCAAAGTGAAGGAAGAGATGACGCGACCTGCGGTGGGGAGAGGAGAGAAAGAGAGAGGGAGAGAGAGAGGGTGGGCAGGCCCTGCATGGAGGGGAGCAGATTGTGCAAGCCTGCGCTGTCAAAGTGAAGGAAGAGACGACTCGATATGCGGTGGGGGTGGGGAGAAGGAGGGAGTGGGGGAGGGCGCGGGCAGGAAATGCATGGAAGGGGAGTTGACTGTTTGAGCCGGCTCTGTCAAAGTGAAGGAAGAGACGACGCGACCTGCAGCGGGAAGAGGAGATGGATCAGGTTAGGTAGACTTCCATGTGAAGGGGAAGAAACTACTGTCGATTCCAAATTGTGAGAGCCAACGCTGTCAAGTGAAGGAAGAGACGGTGGGACCTGCAGTGGGAACAAGAAGGGGGAGAGAGACAGTTTGGGTAGCCTTTCAGGTGAAGGGGAAGAGATTGGTGTTGATTTCAGATGGACAGGATAAGAGAGGGGCCAGGTTGGGTCGACTTTCAGGTGAAGAAGAAGCGAGTGTTGTCAAGTTCAAATTGTGGGAACGGGCTTTGTTAAAGTGGAGGTAGAAGCAGTGAGGCCTATATTGCAGATGTCAGATTCCTAGGCGATCGCCTAAGTAAATCTGACAGAGAGTGTTTGGGTGCGGGTATACTGGGGAGCACTGTATATACTGTACATAACCGAGGAACCGAGCAGCGAGGATGGGAAGGATCAACAGGCTGGCGGGCGGGCAACTTGGCAGTGTGGGAGGCGAGGGTGGTGAAGAGGGAAGTGGTTACAATGTTCTCAGAAGAGAGGGGAAGTGTGCGGTGGCGAATGTGATGCTTGTGTGCTTGCATGTGTTTGTTTTCATTTGTCTTGCAGACACCGAGTCCAGGATAAGCTGGAAGACCTGAATGGCAAGCTAGGTTATCTGCTCTTGTAGAGGCCTAGCCAGGGTTGGTTGTGGGAAGCTTAAGGGGAACCTGGGCCATGGGACTGCCACTGTTTGTATGTTTTCGTGTATACTGTGGTTTCTTTACTTCAAGATAAGCAGTACCTAACGAAGCCACAACAACAGTCAGGATGGGTTAGGAAGGATCAGAGCTTACATACAAACAGTCTATGCGACTGAGATCGGGTAGGGAGATAGTAGCAGTAGTGCCAAAGAGCAAGGAGAAAATGGTAGACGGAGATGGAGAGCGGCGGGAAGGAAGTCAGCCGTCAAAGGAGGGAGGAGAAAGGGGTCAGAACGGACCCAGTGACGGGGCCACGGGCCCGCCAGGCGGTGTAAGGACGGAAGTGACGGGCGGCGGTGGTAACGCGCCCAGTGGATCGGGAAGCCGGCCGAGAGAGGAGCTGCCGACGAGGTCACGGCAAGAAGGGCCGAACGGGTACCAGAGGAGCGCCTCGTAGCAAGGGACAGAGGACGAGGCGGTGGCGCAGCGCTGGCGATATACGCAGCTCCCGAAGATTGAAGTCCCATAACGTTTCTCGGGGGACATGAGGCGCGGTCCATCGTTGAAAATTTGCATCATGCAGCTCGAGAATTTGCAGGCGCGGTGGGAGAAAGATCGGCTCGACCCCAACGAATTCTTTCGCGGACTGGCAAACACGTTGGCGGGAGAAGCGGAAACGTACTATCGCATCTCAAGGAAGGAACTACTAGATTGGGTGGCCGGACGGGCGCTAGGCGAACGAAACCCGACGGCGCGTTTTCTGCTGATGCTGCGTGAGCAATTCCCGTTACAAACGGCCGAACGGGTGGTGGAGTTCCGAGGCTTCAGGCGCCGAGAAGGAGAATCACTGCTGGCGTATTACGGCAGGCTGGTGGAACTCGGCGAAGACATGAACTGCCAGGAGCAGGGGAGATTGATCGGGGAATTCATACACGGGCTAAGCCTGGAGCTTCAGCGCGACGTGCAGGTGCGGGTGTTTGAGCTGGGCCCGGAAGCTACTCTGAAGGAAGCGTACGAGATCGTGAAGCGAGTGGAGACGGGGCGCAAGCTATACGAGGTGGAACGGACGGTAGATCGAGCACGAGAGCGAAGGAGGTCGGCGTGGTCGGCGACGGCTCCACATCCAGAAGCGGAGGAGCGAGCGAGGGCGGAAGGTCGCCGTTGCCATAACTGCGGACAGCCGGGACATCTGCGAAGGGACTGTCGAAACCCCGCGGCATGCTCGCTCTGCGGAGACCGCGCACATATGAGGCAAGAATGTCCGGAGGCGCCGACCTGTGCGCGGTGCGGGAGACGGGGGCATCGGGAAGAAGACTGCTACGCCAACCGGAGGGAGCGACGGGGAATGGAGGAAGGTGGGGATCGATAGACGACGATGGCGCGGCTGCGAGCACAACTGGCGGAACTTGAGGCGGCGGAAGAGAAGCGACCGGCGATGGTGGCGCGAGAGGAAGAAGAACCCGATGAACCAGAATTCATGCTGATGGCGAGGCCAGCGCGGGATCGAGAAGAATTGGGGTTGAGGAGTGGGGCACGGAGGCATCTGTTCCTACAAGACTCCAGGCGAGAGGATGGTCCCCGACGACAAGCCAGTGCGGCGGATGTAGGGGAGGGCGCAGCACATCGGCACCCACAGGAGCGAATGGAGTGCCAAGTAACAGTCCTAACCATCAAACCTGGAGCAATCACCATCGGCGGATTAGTGGCGCAGCGGGCGATAGTCGACATGGGTGCAGCAAGCTACAGCTCAAGAAGATGGGCCGGCTAATCACGGAGGGGTACTTACTGATGACCGCGGAGGGGAGCGAGGCCAAGTGGATGCCGAAGACCAGGCAACCAATGGCGTTGGTGATGAACCCAGGAACACCTGAGGAATGTGCAATGCGGGTGTGTTGCGGAGTGTCGGAGTCAGAGGATTTCGATCTCCTGATCGGAGTGGAGTTCGTGTTCGGCGTGGGCTCTACAATCTGCATGTGGGAAGAGAAGGTGGAGTACAGGGTACGATACTGGGAGAAACGCGGTCCCATCGGCACGCTGTCGGTGCGATTCGTGAGGAGAGAACCGAGGGAAGCGTACCAATGCTCGGAGACTGAGCTGCGGGAAGAGCTGGGAGTAATAAGCTGGTAGCAGATCGCCAGAATGCCGAGACCGGTCGGTGCGCAGGCAGAGATGGAGATGGACCTAAAGCCCCTGTGCACAAACACAAAGAGTCTGTTGGGGCCTGTTGTAGTACTGGACCTTTTCGGAGGGATTGGCACGGGGCTGGCGGCGCTGTTGAAGGCCAGGGCCAAGGTGGATAAGTGGATCCTGGTGGAGAAGGATCCAGGGGCGGTAAAAATGGCCTGGTGGCACGCGGAGCAGCTGCAGAAAAGGTATCCACACCAGCTCACCAAAGGAGACTTGGAGGAAAGCATGATGTGCGGGAGTAGTGACATTTGCCACGTGAACGAGGACATGATAAGGCGCTGGCGGAAGATTGACGTGGTAGTTGCGGGATGGGAGTGTCAGGGCTATTCGCGGGCAGGAGCAGGCAAGGGGATGCAGGATGAGAGAAGCAGGCTCTTTTGGGAGCTGGTGCGCGTGCTGAAGCTGATTAAAAGGGTTCAGGGGGATGTACTGTACATCGTGGAGAATGTGGACATGGAGGGGGACGTGAGGGAACATGTGCAAGTCGCGCATGAAGAAGTGACACGGGGGCTGGGCCCCGGGGTGGCCGCTGACGCGGCGCAAGCAGGAAGTAGGACCCACCAGGTTCGCAGATATTGGACTAACGGAGTGAGCACGGTTGCTCTTCAGTTCCGCCTATTCCTCATGGAGAGACCAGTGCCATTGCTAGTAGAGGACATATTAGAAGTTGGGAGGATGCCCGCACCCGTGACTCAACCGGACCACCCAGCCCAGTTCCCATGCAACGAAGTAGGGAAGCCGCGGCAGGCTTGGCCGACCTTTGTCTCGTTCGAGAATGCGGCAGCGTTTAAGATGCAGGAGGGAGAGCCGGGACCAGGCATGGTGTACAACTGCACAGCACAGGAGTGGCAGGAACCCACGGCCTTGGAGCGGGAGCTGGCCATGGGCTTCATGGAAGTCGCGACGGCACATCCAGAGGTGTCGGAGAAGGAGCGGCGAAGGGCACTGGGGAGGGCGATGGACCTCAACATGATGCACTGGTTGGTGGCAACGATAAGGATGTACCACTCGCAGCTGTGGTGGGAGAGAAAGAGAGACAAGGCCGCGGCTGTAAGGCCTCCGACGGAAAGGTCGGCGGCGAAGGAGGCGTTGGTAAGAGCAATGCTGGGAGAGATGGAGGAAAATGAGGAAGCACAACACTCGCTGGGGTTCCCGGTGGAGAGGAGATGGGTCTATCCGTGGGAGGAAGAGGATGACGTGCCCATGCAATATGTAGAGCAGGCGGAGATCAGACTATTGGGAGACATGGAAGAGGCAGCGGTGGACAAGAAGAGAGAGGACTTCAGCTGGCTGGAAGAGGCAATCGAGAGGCAAAGGAGCAGGGAGAGCTACGAACGGGAGTTCGGTTCCTCGGGCTATGAGTTTGCGCTAATGGCAGTAACGAAGGAGGAAGAGAAGGAGGGAGAAAGCTCGGAGGCAGACGAGAACGTGGGGTGCAGAGCGGCACCAACGGAGGAGGTCAGGGCGGAGGGAGAAGGGAGCCAGGGACCGGTGGAGAAGGAGAGGAACCAGCAGGATCCAGGGGCGGAGGAAAAGGCGTGGCAAATAGGGGAGGGCATGGCGGAGGAAGATGCGACAGCACTCAAGGAGGTGCTAACACGGTTCAGATCAGCATTCGCGTATACCCTGAAGGAGGTGGGGAGGTGCAAGATGGCGGAAGTAACCATTGAGCTCACCACGGCGATACCCGTCAACCAGAGGCGGCGGAGGATGACGCCAGAGGAGATCAAGATCTGCACGGAGAAATGCCAAGAGCTGATGGAGGTGGGGTTTATAAGGAAATCAAACTCAGAGTACGCAGCAGCCACAGTGGTAGCGGCTAGAACGGATCTAACGGGGCAGGTGATATCCAAACGCATGTGCGGTGATTACAGGGGCTTGAACAAGGTGACGATCATGAAGTGATACCAGACGCCGATGCCGGATGAGATCTTTGATCAACTGGCAGAAGCGGTGGTCTTCTCTACGCTGGATCTGCGACAGGGGTTAAATCAGATTCCTATAGCGGAGGCGGACAAGAAGAAAACAACATTTCACGCGCCGGATGGGCAGTACAAGTGGCACACCCTGCCATTCGGTTTGAAGTCGGCCTCGCCGGAGTTTCAGAGGGTTATGGATCAGGTGCTGCGGAATGTTCCAAACGCAGCATGTTACATTGATGACGTCATAGTGTTCAGCATGGATAGTAAGTCAGATGTGCAGGACGTGGAGGCAGCGCTCAGGGCCATTCAGGAGGCAGGGCTGACGTGTCACCCAGGGAAGTGCAGATTCGGGCAGAGAACGGTGGAATACTTGGGTTTCGAGGTGGAAGGGGGACAGATAGGCATTCAACAGGCAAAGGTGGAGGTGCTGGATCGGGTGGCAGTCCCTAAAGACAAGAGCACCCTTCGATCGCTGCTAGGCTTCCTGAACTACTACAGGAAGTTCGTGCCGAACTTCAGCAGACGAGCTATGCCTCTGAACCACCTCCTACGCGAGGATCAGAAGTGGGAATGGGGGCCGGAACAGGAACAGGCGGTGCAGGACCTGATGGGAGTAGTTAAGAGCGGAGCAGTCCTGGAGCTGCCGAAGGCAGAACTGCCTTTCACGCTGTACACCGACTGGAGCAGCGCAGGTATGGGAGCAGTACTGGCGCAGATGAAAGGGGAGGTGGAGAAGGTGGTGGCGTTTGCAAGTCGTAGCTGCAACGCAGCGGAAGCCAATTACTCATCGTACGAAGGAGAGGGTTTGGCGGTGGTATGGGCGGTGAAGCACTTCCGCGTATACCTTCATGGCAGGAAGTTCACGCTGGTGACAGATCACCAGCCTCTGCTATGGCTGATGCTGACCCCGGACTTAACAGGACGGAACGCGAGATGGGCAATGAAGCTCCAAGAGTACGACTTCGAGATCAAGCATCGTCTGCGCAAAACGATGCAACACGTGGACGGCTTGTCACGCAACCCACCAGAGGTGCAGCCGTCGGCATGCCTGATGGCTATGGCGAAGGGAGCGGACCGAGAAAGGGAATGGGGAGAGAAGAAGGGGGGACCAGCTGATATCTGGGAAGACACGGAAGCGCTGGCCTGGATTCAGGGGCGGAAGGGGCGGCCTCCGCAAGAGTGCGGGCAAGAGGGGAATACTACAGATGGTTTAAGGGGCAAGTACAGCTACGGACGGGAGAAGGGTGGAAGCACGGCAGCACCGGGAGAAAGGGAGGGGGTCATTCGGGAGGTACACGAGAATCTGGGACACTGTGGACCGCTAAGGACGCAGCAGCTGGTGCAGACGGGATGGTGGTGGGCAAGCATGCGGAGGCAGATCAAGGATTGGGTGTGGCGCTGTGAGGCCTGCTGTAGGAACCGAGCGGTAATGGAGCGAAAAAAAGGCCGAGCTTCAACCCCTCCCCATAGTCAGCCTGGGCTACAGGTGGTCCTTGGATATTGCGGGGGAACTACCTGTCACGACCAAGGGGAGGAGGTACATTCTCTTGATGGTGGAGCACGTGAGCAAATGGGCTGAGGCGAAACCACTCGTGCACAAGACAGCAGAAGCGGTGGCTGAGGCTTTTGAAGAGATGGTGGTCACACGACTGGGGGCATGCGGGGAGGTGCTGACAGATCAGGGGACGGAGTTTCAGGGAGCCTTCGATGAGCTGTTGAAGGCCAGTGGTATCAGGCACCGAACCACCTCGCGCTATCATCCACAAAGCGACGGGCTGACGGAGAGACTGGTGCAGACAGTGAAAAAGGGGCTGCGGGCGTACGGGGAAGAGCACAAACGAGATTCGGACAAAAAGTTGTGCTGGGTAATGGCGGGCTACAGGTTCAGCAAGCAGGCTGCCCTCAAGGACGTCTCGCCGTACTACTTGCTCTTCGGAAAAGAGCCGCTGATGCCTGTGGAGGCGCCTAAGCTGTTGGTGGACGTGGTGACAACAGGCTCCGCTGAAAGGTGGATTGCGGTAGCAGAAGCCAGGGCAGCCTACCTCCGTCAGCTACTTCCGGCGGCTCTGGAGAATCTGCATGTTGCCCAGTTACGTGACATCGAGAGGTACAAGCAGAGACAGGAAGCAGGGGGCACCAGAACCAGGCCAGGTGTTCAGGAAGGAGAAGAAGTGTATCTGAGGAGGCCCCGTAAACATGCACTGGATGTGGGCCTCTCGCAGCAGCGCCGGACCGTGAGAGAAGTGAAGCCGTCAAGGGTGATAGTGCTGGAAGATGGGAAGGGCAAGCGAGTTGCAGACCATGTCACCAATATAGCCAGGATCCGCAGCGAGAAGGAGAAAGCAGGATCATCTGGTCCCATGACGTGCTCGAGGACGGCTGCAATACGACATGGGAAGGGGCAGGAAGGGTCAGAACAGCAGCAAACCACATGCAAGGGCAAGGAGAAAGTGGGGTGAAGGCAGCCAAGGGAGAAGAAAAGGGGGTGGAGAGAAGATGGTGAGAGACGAAGGAGGGGATTCGGTACAAGAGGATTAGCCAGAGGGGCAGCAGGTTACCAAGGGAGAAAGAGGTGAAGGGCGAGAAAAGGGGTAAGAAGGTCAGCAGTGTGGGGATGAGGAAAGGAGGCACTGGGGGAAGCATCTTAGCCGCAGAAAAGGCAGAACAGTAGGGACAGAGGGGAGGAATTCCGACAGCTGTCAGATTCCTAGGCGATCGCCAAAGTAATTATGACAGAGGGTGTTTGGGTGCGGGTATACTGGGGAGCACTGTATATACTGTACATAACCGAGGAACCGAGCAGCGAGGATGGGAAGGACCGACAGGCTGGCGGGCGGGCAACTTGGCAGTGTGGGAGGCGAGGGTGGCGAAGACGGAAGTGGTTACAATGTTCTCAGAAGAGAGGGGAAGTGTGCGGTGGCGAATGTGATGCTTGTGTGCTTGCATGTGTTTGTTTTCGTTTGTCTTGCAGACACCGAGTCTAGGATAAGCTGGAAGTCACCATTGCCAGCTGGAGGATGCAGTGTGAAGACCTGGGTGGCAAGCTAGGTTATATGCTCTTGTAGAGTCCTATCCAGGGTTGGTTGTGGGAAGCTTAAGGGGAACCTGGGCCATGGGACTGCCACTGTTTGTATGTTTTCGTGTTTACTGTGATTTCTTTACTTCAAGATAAGCAGTACCTAACGAAGCCACAACAACAGTCAGGATGGGTTAGGAAGGATCAGAGCTTGGAAGGGTCAGAACAGCAGCAAACCGCACGCAAGGGCAAGGAGAAAGTGGGGTGAAGGCAGCCAAGGGAGAAGAAAAGGGGGTGGAGAGAAGACGGTGAGAGACGAAGGAGGGGATTTGGTACAAGAGGATTAGCCAGAGGGGCAGCAGGTTACCAAGGGAGAAAGAGGTGAAGGGCGAGAAAAGGGGTAAGAAGGTCAGCAGTGTGGGGATGAGGAAAGGAGGCACTGGGGGAAGCATCTCAGCCGCAGAAAAGGCAGAACAGTAGGGACAGAGGGGAGGAATTCCGACACAGACGAACGGAGAGAAAGAGAAAGAGTGTGTGGGCATGCACTGCATGGAAGGGGAGCAGCTTGTGCGAACAAGTGCCGTTGAAATGGATGAAGAGGCAGTGGGACCTATGGTGGGGGTGAGTGTTGGAGAGAGACAGGGTGTGGGCAAGCCAGGCATGAAAGTGAGTTGATTATGCGAGCTGGCGCTATCAAAGTGGAGAAGAGGCAGAGGGACATACTGTGGAGGCGAGCGGAGAGAGACAGAGAAAGGGTGGGAGCAGGCAATGCACAAAAAACAAACTCCCTCCGAAATCCCTGGATAGCTGGCACCAGCATGCAGGCTCCACGACCCGGCATGTGCGCGAGTGTGGAATTGTAGTTGGTGTTGACTTTAACAGAAAAGAAACAGTCATGTGATACGATATCCCAAGGTCAGTAGGACATTAGCATTGCACCAGCCCTAGCTGACCTAATAAAGAGAAGGCGGCTCCAGTGCGAGCCTACCTCAGCAAGTGCGTGGCTGTTGTTGCCGTTGACCTTCCGGGGAATAGCAACGTACGTGCGGTGCTACAAGTGGCACCAGCCCTAGCTGACCTGATAAAGAGAAGGCGGCTCCAGTGCGAGCCCGCCTCTGCGAGTGTGGGGTCGTTGCCGTCGTTGACTGATAGGGCGATGAGCTGCCATGCAGCACGGAGGGAGGAGGCAAGGAGAGTTGTTGAACAAGGGAGGCAATGCGAAGATAATTTGAACGAGTGTGGGGTCGTTATTGTCGTTGACTACCAGGCCGATGAGCTGCCATGAAGCACCGAAAGGGGGGGGGGGGGGGGGGGGGGGGGGGGGGGGAGGGGGGGGGCAGGCAGTGAAGTGAAGGGGGCCAACATTGACCAGGTGACTTTTGAGTCGACTCAAAAAGTCACCTCAGGAGGCAGGCAGAGAAGTGAAGGGGACCAACATTGACCATGCGATGGGGTGTTGTTGGGTTGACTGCGAGGGCGATGAATTGCCATGAAGCAAGGCGAGAGGGGCAAGGGGGAGGAGGCAATAGGAAGCAAAATAGAAATGTTAATCAAGGGGAAGGCATTGAGCGAGTAGCTGTTATTGTTGACTGCCAGGGCGATGAGCTGCCATGAAGTAAGGGGAGAGGGGGAGAGGAGAGGGAGGCAGTGAAGGGGGCAGCATGAGACGTGATAGGGTCATCGCTATCACTACCTGCAATGGATATGAGCGAGCTGCAGAGAGGAATTGACAGAGCCAGATACAGGATAGAGATGATGGGGAATAGAATATGGTGGGATTTGAACCGATGTGAGTTGGATTGTAATGAGTTGGAAGGGATACTACTGGGTAATGCGAGATGGTCGTTGCTAGTTACGATTCATTCCAAGAGCAAGGAGCTGCTGTGGAACAAGGCCTATACACCCTGGACTGGATAGGATGATGAGAGGTTACAGTAGAAAACAAAAAATGGGGAGGAAAAGAATGTCATGGAAAGGAGGATGTTGATGATAGTGAATGAAACCATGAGACATCAGAGGTGACTTTGAGTGGACTCAAAAGTCATGGAATGAATCGGATGGTGCAGAACGCAATGCCACCCAGAATTTGCCCTTCCTCCTTTCCCTTCAGAGGCCTCCCCCCCTTTCGCTTCTTCCACCAACACCAACACCAAAACCACCTAGTTACCGTACCTCCTTGTTCTCCACGCCCAGGGGAGCCATGGAAAAGCCGTGAAGTGCGTGACAGAAACGGATGGAATAAAATTAGACCAGCACGCCCTACCTCCTTGCTTTCCATGCCCAGGGGAGCCATGGTCTCGGTGACGTCATCGTCGCTCGGACAGATGTTGAGCCAGAACAAAATCGACGGGCCAACCAGCAGTACCGTGCTGCTGCTAGTTCCCTCCCCTCCCGCCGCACCAGCAGTACCAGCAGCACCATCGGCGCCGTTGCTGCTGCTGCTTTCTCCTCCCGCGCTGCTGCTAGTTGTCCCATTCGCAGCGCCAGCGGAAGCGCCGGCGGCGGAAGCAGAGGGGTGGGATGCACCGAGGAGGGTTCGCAAGAGGTATTCGAAGTAGAATTCGATTATCTTGTCGTTGAGCCATTGCGACGGCTCGAGCGTCGCACGCGCGCAGAAGGACGTCGCCGAAGCTCAGCACCTTTGCATCCATGATGGTTGGTGACGACGAGATGACTGTACCAAGATGTGAGAATGACGCGAGGTGAAGGTCGATATCGAGACGAGCGCTCTAATGACAAAAATATTGAAAGAATGTTCGAGTAACGAATGTCACGTGGTGAAGTGAAGAATGCGGTAATTAAAAGAATGTGAATGAATGTGGTGATTCTCGCCGGGGCCCTGACTCTTCCCTCTCCTTCCCAACCTATTCCCGCACCCGCTCTGTCACGTCTTGAAATCTCCGTATGAAACTTTCTTTCCTCCTCGACCTGATCCCAAAACGAATCGTCTATGATCAGGTCTCTCGCGATATACCCCTCCCAACAAGTTCTCGCCTTGTCAACACAACGGGCCCTCCGACGTTTCGGCGTCACCTCGGCCGCGTCCATTGCCCGTGCCTCCTCCACGCTCCTCTACGGACTCCATGCCTTCCTCGCCCATGCAGATATTACAATGCGCAACAATTTACCTTCGAAATACACCCCACGTGGTCTCGCGGAACTACACGCCTGCATCTCCCTTGCCCCCAGTATTCTCCCCCCCCCCCCCCCCCCCAAGGCTAATTTCCGCTTGCCTCTTAGAGGAACCCCTCGCCTTCAACCGCTTCATCGTCCGTCTCGACGGCAAACCCTTTGGCGGCCTCAGGGAAGAACTCTTCATTTGTCTCTTGAGCTACGTTTCGGCCACTTCGTCCGTATTACCCCCGCATTAGCCTGTCCTATCTTGGAAAATGGATTCATCACGTTGTTCCCCCCCCCCCCCCCCCGTGAGGATCGATAGGATCGAGTTCAGAAATGAGGATATGTATTGATTGATCCACCTGGGTACAACACGAGGCTATATATAGTCTCGACACAAGGCCAGTAACCCAGGTGTTACGCGAAGGTTCAGAGGGTCGCGAAGCGTCCCGAATGGATCCTTCCCGAATTCGGTAGGCCTGGAACGGTGCACGCAACCTGGTTCGGTGCTATAACTATAATAAAATATAGGAAATCACCTAGCCTAGGCAATCAAGCAAAAGCATGCATGATAAAAGAAATCTAAGCTATATATAGCAGAATAAGGTCAAGGCAAGCAAGCAAAACTAGCATAAGCCGTCGTACTCTCACACGTCCCCACCTCAAAGCTAGGTGGCATGAGAAACACCCTGTTTGACAATATAATCCTTGAGAGCACGGCGTGCGTTGCCCATATCAGCCTCTGCAACCCAACTAATCTCTGACGGGTCATATCCCTTCCAGCGTATCAGGAACTCGAGTGTCTTGCCGCCGCCGCACCGATGAGTAAGAACGCGTTCCACCTCATACTCTAATTCATACTGTACGAGCACAGGGGGTGGCGGTGGTAGCTGCCGTCCCTGGAACTGTTGATTGGGATCCTTGTAGGGCTTTAGTAGCTGAACATGGGAAGCTTTGTGAAGCTTCCACGTAGTAGGTAAGCGCAAGCGGAATGTTACTGGTGTCACCTTCTCTTCAACGTGAAAGGGACCACAGAAGCGAGGCCGGAGATTGGACGGTAGATGGGACAAATCCAAGTTGTGCGTGTCGAGAAGCACCTGATCTCTGACTGCTATTGAGTGATGACGTCGCTGTCGATTGGCATACTACTTCTGGGAGTTCTGCATCGTGGTGAGACATCGCTGAGTCTTCTCCCATAGCTGCTGCATGGTGGTGACGAAGTCATGTGCAGCTTGGACATGTGCAGGTGTGGTTGGTTGCTGCGGTGTAAGTGGTTCCCGTCCGTAACACAGGAAGAAAGGAGATTTCCTTGTGGCCGCATGTGACGCGTTGTTGTAAGCGAACTCAAGTGTTGGTAACTGTAGATCCCAGTGGCTGATGTCATCTTTGCAAGCTGTGTGCAGTAACTGTTCAACCACCTGATTGAGTCACTCAGTGTGTCCGTCTGTCTGAGGGTGGTGCGCTGAAGACATCGCAAGCTTTGTCCCCTATAACCCCATGAGTTCCCTCCATAACTTACTAGTGAATATTGGGTCTCTGTCTGAGATAAGTGTAGCGGGGATGCCGTGGATGGTAATGATGCGGTCGAAGAAGAGGCGAGCAGTTGCTTCAGCTGTAGACGTGGCGTTGGTCGGAATGAAGTGTCCCATTTTAGAGAACTTGTCGATCACCACGAGTATAGCGTCATGCCTTCGTGAGGTTGAAGGAAGTCCAGTGATGAAATCTAGGCTAACGACTTGCCATGGCTGCTCCGGTACGGGCAGAGGCTGAAGTAACCCTGCTTTTTTCTGCTTGCTACTCTTCATCCGCTGGCACGTGTCGCATGAGGTGACGAACTGCTGCACGCCTGCTGCCATCCGGGGCCATTAGTAACATTTTGCTATTCCCGCTAACATCTTGTTACTCCCGAAATGTCCCGCGTATGCCACGTCGTGAAACTCATCCAGTAAAAGTTGTCGGAGTGGGGCATAGTTGGGTACCCAAATCTTTCATGAACCCTTCCTTACAGCTAAGTCTTTCTCCCACTGTAACGGCTTCTGTTTCTGTGCCGTAGTTATCTTTGCATCCACGGAGTACCCATGTTGGAACAGACCCTTGAGCAGAGGGTTCATCCCGTCGAGCTGGATGCCTGGTACATGTCCTGGGCGGCTCAGCGCGTCGGCCTTGTTGTGTAGCCCTGGTTTGTAGACGAAGTCGTAGTGGGAGTGAGTTTCCAAGAAGTCCACCCACCGCACATGTCGTCGTGAGAGCGTCGGCTGCGACTTGAGGTATTTGAGACTGCAGTGGTCAGTATAGATTGTAGTTTCGGCTCCCTCTAGGTAACACCTCCACGCCTTAAAGACTGGGACTATCGCTAAGGCTTCCTTGTGATGGATTGGGTAGTTTAGTTCTGCTCCATGTAGCTTCTTACTGAGATAGGCGATGGGCTGCAAACCGCGTCCGTGATCCTGCATCAGTACTGCTCCGACTGTCTGGTCACTAGCGTCTGCTTCCACCATGTAGTCTTTGGCGCTGTAGTCAGTGCTGTCTGTAGCTGCTCCATGGCTTGTTGTTGAGGAGTATACCATTTATATGGTGTATCCTTCTTCAGTAAGTTCGTCAGTGGCGCTGTTATCTTAGCGTATTGTGGTATGAACCGGTTGTAGTAGTTGGCAAAGCCTAGGAGCTGCTGCAACTCCTTCACGTTCTCAGGAACTTTACACTTCTTGACGGCTTCGATCTTCCGTGGGTCAACGTATACGCCCTCGGCACTCACCATGTGCCCAAGAAACTGCACCTTCTCAGGGCGAAGTCGCTCTTCGACAGCTTCACATAGAACTTGTTCTCTTACTGGATCTCGAAGACTTTCCGCAGATGCTCCACATGCTCCATCATGTTCTTGGAGTAGATGAGGATATCGTCCAGATACACCACCACGCACTCGTGCAGGAGGGGCCGTAGGATGGGATTCATCTCCGCCTAGAACATCGCCGGTGCATTGCAGAGTCCGAACGGCATCACTAAGTATTTGTAGGAGCCGTATCTAGTACGGAACGCCGTCTTGTGGATCGAGTTGTCTGCCATCTTGATCTGCAAGTAACCTGACCGTAGATCCAGCTTCGAAAACACCATTGCACCACGAAGTTGGTCTAGAAGATCGTCTATGCGCGGTATGGGGTATTTGTTCTTGACTGTCTGTTTGTTCAGTGCCCGGTATTCGATGCACATCCGTAAACTACCGTCCGGCTTGGGAGTGAAGAGGACTGGTGCGCCGTACGGAGAGGTGGATGGGCGGATCAGTTTTCTGTCCAGTAGGTATTCAATCTGCTTCTTCATGTCTGTCAGTCCGATCGGACTAAGGCGGTATGGTGCAGAGGAGATGGGTTTCGCACCTGGTTCCTCCACGATCTCGTGCTCGTGGGTTCGGGCTGGAGGTACTCCTGCAAGCAGGTCATCCGACATGATATCTTTGTACTCCGTTAACACCTCCTGTACTGCTGCAGGTAGCTCTGAGTTCGGCTTCTCCTCCTCTGCTGCTGCCATAACCAGTGCTAAATAACCCCTGTATCCGTCCAGCTTCGCAGCTCCACACGTTTCCTGTTGTTGTAGATGCACGCCTTCCGGTTGACCCTGTCGATCTCGGGGTTGAACCGCTTCAAGAAGTCTCGCCCCGTTGATGTTCGTGATCGGCAACGTCGGCTTCCATCTCAACGCACCTATGTGCAGCTGCAGTGATGCTTTGCCATGGATGGGAAGTTTCGTACCGTCCACCATTGTTGTCGTGAACTGGGTTTCCTCCGAAGACTCTCCAATTTTATCCAACGTCCCGCGGTCGCACACCGAGTGGGACACACCACTGTCCACCAGTGCCTGGAGGCGTCGTCGTTTGCATAACACCTCGAGGAGTAGTGGTTTCTGCTGCGCTGAGTAGCCAAAGATAGTATCGTTAATAGGATCCTAGGGTACATCAAAATAATCATTATCCATATTTCCTATACCTGACTCAGCACTCTTTACTTCCAACTTCACCTGGGGGGTAGAAGTTTTTTTCCGAGGCTTGAATAACTTCTCCTGAGCCTGGAACCTTCCCTTAAGCCTTTGCAGCTGTGTAGGCTTCACCTGTGGGCAATGGGGAGCCTTAATAATGTGCTGCGGGGAGAGATAATTAACTACTCGGAACCCACGACCCTTTTCAACGCTCCGGGGTACTTTGCCCAACTTCTCATGTACCTGAATAATATCTAAAGGCTTTTTTCTTGGCCTCTAATTCTACCCTGATTTTTTCAAAGGCTTGAAAACCACGAAAGTTAATATTCTTAATTAAAG
This sequence comes from Closterium sp. Naga37s-1, assembly GCA_947471745.1. Lineage (NCBI taxonomy): Eukaryota > Viridiplantae > Streptophyta > Zygnematophyceae > Desmidiales > Closteriaceae > Closterium > Closterium sp. Naga37s-1. The sequence goes on from CANJKZ010000863.1 coordinate 1,716,359, forward strand.
TATCTTTATCTGTTAACTTTAACGAATTCTTACTCTCGGGGGTGTTTGTCAGAGGTCCACTGGTGATCCCCGATTGATCCTAGGGAAGGGTTACAGGCTCGTTGTCCTGGGGGGTTATGGGCGCACTGACCCGCTACTGAACAAGCCCTTTAATCCCAGTGGTCTAGTGGCTGGGATTCTGACATTGTATCATAGCGAAGATCTCGGGTTCGAATCCCAGTGTGTGCACTTCGGGCATCCCAATGCGGGGTGGTGTCAGAGGTCCACTGGTGATCCCCGATTGATCCTAGGGAAGGGTTACAGGTTCGTTGTCCTGGAGGGTTATGGGCGCACTGACCCGCTACTTAACAAGCCACTTTATCCCAATGGTCTTGTGGTTGGGATTCTGACAGTGTTTGGCTGGAGTTTCCCAGGTCGGTGCAGAGCCTTTTTTTTTGCGGAGCCTCCTTTTTCCTCGGCGAATTCCCTTGGTGACTGCCGGTCGTGACGTTTTAAAGTTGCGCCATCATTTACTCCTTTTTTTCCAGATCTTTTCGCGATCGCCAGCTTGATCCGCGGCTACTCCCGTTTTTTTACTTCGAGGGTGCCGCACTGTTGTTGCCAAGCATTTCAGCACGTGATGTTTTTAATTTGGACAACGATAGTGTCAGAATACTAAGCGAGAATGAATGAACTAGGAAGAAGGTGGGTACAAGTACTAACCCTAATTGGGTTGTACCCCATATACCTACCCCACTACAGCCTACACAACACACAACATATAAGTTTGACACACCCCCATAGGCAAAGTGAAGAGAACAAGAGGTCACAAGACCAGTCAAGAAAAGCAAAGCAAGCTCAGGGTGGATCACGAAGTCACCACACACTCTGAGCACAAGCAAATGGCCACAAGGCCAGTTCACATGCAGAGTTATATAATGGAGAACATGCAGTACAGTGATCAAAACCTAGCAAGTGTAAGCATGCAGGTATATGTATATAGATCACAATACAAGCAAAGCCAAGAAGTGAGCAAGTGAGGCCAAGTAGGCACAAGGCCTAAAACAGTACAGAAACGCTGATGATCACAAGGCTGAAGTGCCTTGGTGAAGATATCAGCAGGGTTGGCCCGAGAGACCACGTACGCAAGACGAAACTAACCACACTGCTGCAACTCTCGAGCAAGGAAGTAACGCAGAGCGATGTGCTTCGTCCTGTGCTCCAGACTGTGCTCCTGACACAAGGCAATCATGGCCTTGTTGTCCACGTACAGAACTGGAGGAGAACGAGGCGGCTCTCCCAAGTCGGTCAGCAGGTAGGTGAGCCAGCGTAACTCCTGTGCAGCCATGGCCCCTGCGTAGATCTCAGCCTCACAACTGGAACTGAGAACAGAAGACGAGCGGGTAGACCGCCAAGAAACAGAGCCGGAGCCAAGGCTGAAAGTGTAACCCTGTGACAACCGCTGCGTACCCAAGTCGTCAACCCAAGAGGCGTCTGCGTGTCCAGTGAGGACAACTCGACCCTGTCCTCCAAGCACGAGCCCCATGCCCGACGTACTGCACAAGTAGCGCAACACCCTCTTAGCGGCCTTCCAGTGCTCTGGTCGGTGTCACCCGGGCGCAACGTAGCGTGCCAGGATGCTAAGAGGGTAGGCAAGGCCAGGTCGAGTGCAAGTCATCAAGTACAAGAGGCAGCCCACAAGCTCTGGATACGGGTCACTCGGCTCTACGGACTCGTCCGAAGGTGGAGCTGAGAGCGAGTGACCGGTAGGCAGAGGAGTGGACTGTGGCGAGGAAAACTGGAAGTCGAAGCGCTGAAGGACCTGCTGCACCATGTGTGACTGAGTCAAGGTAATGGTGCGCCGTGCTCTGTCCCGGGTGATCTGCAAGCCAAGATTGCTGCGCAGCTCACCCAGGTCTGTGCACGTGTGTCTCTTCTGCAGCTCCGACTTCACTAGGGCCAGTCCCTTAGTGTCAGCAGTGGCAAAGACCAAGTCGTCAACGTACACGAGGACGTAGAACGGCGGCAGCGAAGTGTCGGTGCGTAGAAACAGCGACGGGTCAGCAGTCGAAGGAGCAAACCCAAGAGCCGCAAGCGTCGTCCTCAGTGTGTCGTGCCACTCGCGAGGCGCCTGGCGGAGACCGTAGACTGGCCGCCGGAAGCTCCACTGGGTACCTGCAGGAAACGACCCAGTGAAGCCAGGTGGGCGGCGCAGCCAGATCTCCTCGTGCAGGCTGCCCTGTAAGAAAGCTGTGCTGAAGTCAAGAGAGTGAAGCTCGTAATCACGCTGAACGGCGACGTGCAGCAGTACCCGAAGAGTGGTCATCTTCGGGGTAGGGGAGAAGGTATGGAAGAAGTCAACTCCCTGTCGCTGACTGAAGCCTCGTGCAACCTAACACGCCTTGAAGACAGGCGGAGAACCGGGCGGCCGCTTGACTCTGAAAATCCACATGCCATTGACTATGTTCGCCCCAGGAGGGGGAACTGCGTCGACGCAAGTGCCTGTGGACTTCCAGGATGCCATCTCTGCGTCCATGGTTGTCTGCCACTGAGAGGAGTAGGGACCCGTAATCACCTCTGCGTAAGAGCGCAGGGTCGGGATGTCTGGTGCATCCGGGTCTCCCTCAGGTGCAATCAGCATGGACACGAGATGAGGTACAGCAGCTGCAAAACACTCAAAGTCCTCCTGCCTGTCCTTAAGGACGTCCGTGCCAAGAGCACACTCAACCCCGATGGACGGAGGACAGTCAGACTCAGACTGAGCAACAAGACTAGCGACGTAGTCGAGACGACAGGGGGCAGCAAAGTCAACAATCTCAGCAACTAGGGCACACGCAGTAGTGGACTCAAACGAAGGGTCAGTGATAACAATGGCTAGAAGACGTGTGCCTGTAGGACTGGCAGCACGAAGTAAGTCAGACTCAGGGTCCGGACCGTCAGCAAGGGAGGACGCAGGAGGAGACGGCAGCGGAACTCGCAGTGGAACAGTGGAAGGATGAAGTGCCATACCGTGAGTGCAGGGGACAGGAGGAGGACGCCGACGCGGAACACGACGACCAGTGCGAACAGCGCGAACAGGCGAGGCAGGACGAGACGCGGGTTCACGATGCTCTGTAAGACCTCTTGTCTGCTCAGTGTAAGGAGAAGGTGCAGGCAGTGGGGAGGCTGGTTGTAACTGCGGCTGCGACTGGTCAGGCGGTGGACACAGGAGAGGTGGAGTAAGGTCAGTAGAAGACGGGAGACCAAGAACCTGCTGAAGAAGTGGAACGAAGTACGGTCGCGGCCGCACCGTGCCTCCAGAACCAGCACCGACAGCACCAGCACCCCCAGGGCCAGCACCTCCAGCTCCAGCGTCTCCAACTCCAGCTCCTGCAGTGCCACCAGCTCCAGCAACTCCAGTACCTCCAGTACGAGCACCTCCAAGACCAGCGGCTCCAGCACATCCGCTACCTCCAGCTCCAGCATCTCCAGCTCCAACGCCTGCAGCACCTCTAGCTCCAGCACCTCCAGGACCTCCAGGACCAGCAGCTCCAGCACCTCCAGTACCTCCAGCTCCAGCGCCTCCAGCTCCAGGGCCTCCAGCTCTGGCGTCTGCAGTACCACCGGCTCCAGCAGCTCCAGTACCTCCAGGACGAGCACCCTCCGGGACCAGCAGCTCCAGTGCCTCCAGCTCTAGGGCCTCCAGCGGCAGGCCCCCCAGCTCTAGCAGCGCCACTCCGAAGGCTCCAGCGCCGAGCAAACAACTCGCGCAGCTGCGGTGGAGAGAGAGGCTCCTGCCGTGACAAGGCACCCGTAGGACGTCCAACACCTCCAGCACGTCCAGGACCAGTAGCTCCAGCACCTCCGGTACCTCCAGCTCCAGCGCCTCCAGCTCCAGGGTCTCCAGCTCCAGCGCCTGCAGTACCACCAGCTCCAGCAGCTCCAGTACCTCCAGTACGAGCACCTCCGGGACCAGCGGCTCCAGCACCTCCAGGACCATCAGCTCCAGTGCCTCCAGCTCCAGGGCCTCCAGCGGCAGGCCCCCCAGCTCCAGTAGCGCCACTCCGAAGGCTCCAGCGCCAAGCAAACCACTCGCGCAGCTGCGGTGGAGAGAGAGGCTCCTGCAGTGACGAGGCACCCGTAGGACGACCAGCAGACAAAGTACCTACAGGCTCAGCACGCTCAGGCTCAGCACCCCCAGGCTCAGCACCCCCAGGCTCCGCACCCTCAGACTCAGCAACCCCAGCCTCAGCACCCCCAGGCTCCGCACGCTCCAGCTCAGCACCCCCAAGAGTCGCACGCTCAGGCTCAGCACCCCCAGACGCAGCACCCCTAGCAGCACCACCCCCAGCAGCTCCAGAGTCGACAGCTATCTCGACAGGCTCAACAGGGTCTACCTGAGACACACCTGAGGGAGCATGACCCTGAGGGGGGAGGGGGTCTACCGGAGGAGGACCTGGTGCGAGGAAGAGCGGCGGGGGGGGGAGAGGGGCAGTGCGGTAGGGGAAGAGACGGCAAAAGGGAACCGACTCGTCAAACGTGACGTCCTGAGAGGGCAGGACATGGCACGAGGTGGGGTGGTAAAACTGAAAGCCAAGCGCGTCAGGGGGGAAGCCAAGGAAGACACATGGAATGGCGCAGGAGGAGAGCTTGTCCGCGGAGGTATTGCGGACAAAGGCACGAGATCCCCAGACCCGGAACACCGACGCATCGCCAACCTCTCCCGTCCAACGCAGTGTCGGCGAGGTCTCCGGCAAGGAGACACGGGGCCAGAGGTTGAGCTGATGCGCAAAGTACCGGACCGCAAACGGCCACAGAAAATGGGGGGCAGCCGCATGGATCATGGAGGTACGAGCGACCTCCATGACTAAGCCAATGCGGCGCTCAGCAACCCAATTCTGCTGCGGAGAGGCCGGAAGCGTGAACGACAGGCGAATGCCCTCCCCACGACAAAATTCCCGCAAGAGGTCGGAGGCGAACTCACCACCTCTGTCAGAGTGCAGACGCAGGACAGGAAGGTCCGTGTCGAACCGCTCGCGGAGCTGAAGACGGATAGCGCGGATCCAAGGGATCAAAACACCAGGGACCTCCCCCTTGCTGCGCAAGGGGAAGACCGTAGTGTAACGCGAGTAGTCGCCAACAACCAGCAGAAAGTATCGCTCGCGGCCCTGTCCACGGACGCGGGCTGGGCCCCACACGTCCACGTGGAGAGTCTGCAGGGAAGCAGTCGTCAGGGGAAATGAGGAGGAGTGAGGAACGGCGCGCTGCCGCCCCTCGACACAGGGAAGGCAGGGAGGGGCAGGCGAGGGTGGGAGGGGAGGCAGAGACCTGGGAAGACCAGAGACAAGTAGACGGGAGTGCATGCCACGGGGGCGTGGCAGGGAGGGGTGACCAAGGCGGTGGTGCCAAAGGAGAGTCTGGTGCGACTTGGTGTGACACGTGCAAGGGGTTGCAAGCTGACCTGACGCGGACGCTGACGCAGCTACCTGAGGAGGCTCAGTAGTCAGTGTGTACAGACTCGACCCAGGCCGACGGGTGAACGTGGCCAGGTGACAGCCCGTCCGTGTACACGTGCAGATCGACATACGCTGACCCCCAGGAGTGGTGGTGGTGACCATCGCATCCTGGAAGGCAGCGGTACTCACCAAGTTCGTACAAAACGAGGGGAGGTAAAGACCTGAGAGTGAGCCGGACGGAACCGCCGGACACGGGAGAACAGTGGAGGAACGGGCAAGAACAGGCCCCCCTAAGGGGTCAGCTAGTCTGACAGCAACAGGTGCAGGGAGTGGTGTGACTGTGGTACTGTCGCGAAGAAACAGCGGGAAGCACCTGAGTCAAGCGTTCAGGTGTGCAAGGCCTCAGCAGGCGCATTACCAGAGAGAGCAGACTCACTAGCACCTAGAGCAGCAGCCTCTATACCTGGGTCGGGTGGCACACACATGTAACAGTCACCCTCAGCACTAACAGTCAATGCATACATGGCAGCAAGGATAGCATCATAGTCAAGAGCAAAGATATCCACACCCTGCCTAAGAAGCTCTAGCCAGCGGGGGAGCTTAGCCGCGTCGCCAAACTTTGCACGCCAGGCGTCGCTCAGACAGGAGAAGCAGCGGGACTGTGTGTGATCAACTGTCCCGCAAGTCTGACCAGCCCGATCACCTGTGCGAATGATGTACGGGCAGCGAGCATTACTCCGAGACGTCCCACGCTGAGCGTACCACTCACGAAGCTGCTGAGGTGTAAGGGTCTCGCGCGGACGCCGCTGCAGCTGCATCTGGCCACCGCCAGAAACTCCCCACCGAACAGCTACACGGCGACTGCCACTACGGCCGCCGCCACCACTCCAACTAGCGTACCACTCACGAAGCTGTTGGGGCGTGAGGGTCTCGCGCGGACGCCGCTGGAGCTGCATCTGGCCACCGCCAGAAACTCCCCACCGAACAGCTCCACCGAGACTGCCACTACGGCCGCCGCCACCACTCCCACTGCTGCCACCACCGCCACCACCACTCCCACCGCTACCACGAAGAGACGTCATAGCGGGCAAAGCAAGGAGGCGTGCGTCCAGCACGGCTGCACGCAGGGAAGGCAGGGCGGCGGGCAGGCACTAGGGTAGGTCAGGGCGGCGGGCAGGCACTAGGGTAGGTCAGGGCGGCGCACGGTCAGGGAAGGGCAGTGCGCGGCCAGAGCAGGGCTGCAAGTAGGGCGGCGCGCGGGCAGGGGAGGGCGCGCGGGCAGGCAAGGGCAGCGCGCGGGCTGCAGAAGGCGGCGCGCGGGCATGCAGGGGCGGCGCGCGGACAGGCAGGGGCGGCGCGTGGCCAGCATGGAGGCGCGCGGGCTGCAAGGGGGGCGGCGCGCGGGCAGGAAAGGGGGCGGCGCGCGGGTCCTAGGGCGATGCGACGGGTAGGGTAGGGCGTCGCGCGGGTCCTAGGGCGACGCGATGAGCAGGGCAGGGCGTCGCGCGGGTCCTAGGGCGACGCGATGAGCAGGGCAGGGCGTCGCGCGGGTCCTAGGGCGACGCGATGAGCAGGGCAGGGCGTCGCGCGGGTCCTAGGGCGACGCGGCGGGCAGGGCAGGGCGTCGCGCGGGTCATAGGGCGACGCGACGGGCAGGGCAGGGCGTCGCGCGGGTCATAGGGCGACGCGACGGGCAGGGCAGGGCGTCGCGCGGGTCCTAGGGCGACGCGACGGGCAGGGCAGGGCGTCGCGCGGGTCCTAGGGCGACGCGACGGGCAGGGCAGGGCGTCGCGCGGGTCCTAGGGCGACGCGACGGGCAGGGCAGGGCGTCGCGCGGGTCCTAGGGCGACGCGACGGGCAGGGCAGGGCGTCGCGCGGGTCCTAGGGCGACGCGACGGGCAGGGCAGGGCGTCGCGCGGGTCCTAGGGCGACGCGACGGGCAGGGCAGGGCGTCGCGCGGGTCCTAGGGCGACGCGACGGGCAGGGCAGGGCGTCGCGCGGGTCCTAGGGCGATGCGACGGGCAGGGCAGGCAGGCACGCGGCCAGCAGGGCAGCGCAACGGGCAGGGCATCACACAACGTATAAGTTTGACAGACAGAATCTGGTGTCCGGATGCGCCGCAAAACTCGCCCTTCTCGGATTTTGCTGGCCACGGCTTCGCATCGATTTTGTTGATGTCCATCGAGTCGGCGAACGTGGGGGGTGCCGATCGTTCCGTGCCGAAAAACCTGTTCGGAACGTGGCGTCGTGTTTGGTGTTGACCTCGCATCAGCGCATCGTATTGCTCTGCTGCACGCACCATGTCGCGGTAGCTACTGTAGTTCGCGGCGGTTACTTGTCGTCGTATCTCAATTTTCAGTCCCTCAGTGTACGCCTGCAATTTTTTCCCTTCGGTCAGGTCTGGAATTCAGTTAAATAACTGCTCTATTTGCTGCGTGTACTGCGCTACGCTGCTGCTGTTTGTGCTGATGAATCTGCTGCCGTGCCATGTAGCTCGAATTAATAGGTTCGAAACGCGCGATTAAATCTGTCCAAAATTGCGTCCTCATTCCCTCGCCTAGGACCACATTACTGTAGTATATGTCAAACTTATATGCTGCATGTTGTGTAGCCCATATGGGGTACAACCCAATTAGGGTTTGCTACTTGTACTCCTGCATGCTGCTAGTTCATTCATCCTCGCTTAGTATTCTGATATGGTTTCAGAGCAGTAGGTCCGTAGGACCGTTTTTTTTTTTCGGGCCCACCATGAGCTAGTGACCGACTGCGGTTACTGCGCTACCTCACGCCCTGCCCTGCACTGCGCCGTCAGCGCACGCCCTGCCCTGCCCTGCCTTGCGTCACATTGCCCGTGCACGCCCTGCCCCGCGTCGCGCTGCCCCGCGCACGCCCTGCCCTGCCCCGCGTCGCGCTGCCCCGCGCACGCCCTGCCCTGCTCCGCGTCGCGCTGCCCCGCGCACGCCCCGCCCTGCCCCGCGTCGCGCTGCTCCGCGCACGCCCTGCCCTGCCCCCCGTCGCGCCGCCCCTGCAGCCTGCGCGCCGCCCCTACAGCCCGCGCGTCGCCCTCTGCAGCCCGCGTGCCGCCCCTGCAGCCCGCGCGCCGCCCCTGCAGCTCGCGCGTCGCCCCTGCAGCCCGCGTGTCGCCCCTGCAGCCGAGCGCGCCCCGCTGCCCAGCGCGCCAGCGCGCCCTGCTGCCCAGTGCGCCAGCGCGCCCCGCTGCCCAGAGCGCCAGCGCACCCTGCTGCCCACCGCGCTAGCGCGCCCTGCTGCCAGACGCGCCAGCGCGCCCCGCTGCCCAGCGCGCCAGCGCGCCCCGCTGCCTAGCGCGCCAGCGCGCCCCGCTGCCCAGCGCGCCAGCGCGCCCCGCTGCCCAGCGCGCCAGCACGCCCCGCTCCCCAGCGCGCCAGCGCGCCCTGCTGCCCAGCGCCTAGCGCGCCCTGCTAAACCAAAAAAAAAAAAACAAAACAAAACAAAACAAAACAAAACAAAAACAAAAACACAAAAAAAAAAAAAAAAACAAAAAAAAACCTAGGTGCCGCCCCTGCGTGCCCGCGCGCCGCCCTCTGCAACCCGCGCGCCGCCCTGCTGCAGCGCGCCGCCCTACTCTGGCCGCGTGCCGCTCTTCCCTGACCGTGCGCCGCCCCGACCTACCCTAGTGCCTGCTCGCCGCCCTGCCTTCCCTCCGTGCTGCCCTACTGGTCGCGCGCCTCCTTGCTTTCCCGATATGACTTCTCTTCGTAGTAGCGGTGGGAGTGGTGGCGGCGGTGGTGACAGCAATGGGAGTGGTGGCGACCGTAGTTGCAGTCGCTGGGGAGCTGTTCGGTGGGGAGTTTCTGGCGGTGGCCAGATGCAGCTCCAGCGGCGTCCGCCCGAGACCCTTACGCCCCAGCAGCTTCGTGAGTGGTTCGCTAGTTGGAGTAGTGGCGGCGGCCGTAGTGGCAGTCGCCGTGGAGCTGTTCAGTGGGGAGCTTCTGGCAGTGGCCAGATGCAGCTGCAGCGGCGTCCGCACGAGACCCTTACGCCCCAGCAGCTTCGTGAGTGGTTCGCTCAGCGTGGGGCGTCTCGGAGTACTGCTCGCTGCCCGTACGTCATTCGCACAGGTGATCGGGCTGGTCAGACTTGCGGGACACTTGGTGACACACAGTCACGCTGCTTCGCCTGTCTGAGCAACACCTGGTGTGCAGAGTTTGGCGACGCGGCTGAGCTCCCCCGCTGGCTGGATCTGCTTAGGCAGAGGGTATATATCTTTGCTCTTGACTATGATGCTATCCTCACTGCCATGTATGCATTGACTGTTAGTGCTGAGGGTGACTGTTACCTGTGTGTGCCGCCCGACCCAGGTATAGAGGCTGCTGCTCTAGGTGCCAGTGAGTCTGCTGCTCTAGGTGCTAGTGAGTCTGCTCTCTCTGGTACTGCACCTGCTGCGGCCTTGCACACCTTCACGCTTGACTCAGGTGCTTCCCGCTGTTTCTTTCGCGACAGTACCACAGTCACACCACTCCCTGCACCTGTTGCAGTCTCTCTGGCTGACCCCTCTGGAGGCCCAGTTCTTGCACGTTCCTCCACAGTTCTCCCGTGTCCGGCGGTTCCGACGGGCTCACTGTCAGGTCTTCACCTCCCCTCGTTCTCTACGAACTTGGTGAGCAACGCCGTCCTTCAGGATGAATGCGTTGATACCCTCACCCCTGGCGGACAGCGTGTGGCGATCTGTACGTGCTCCCGGACTAGCCGTCACCTGGCCACGTTCACCCGTCGGCCTGGGTCGAGTATGTACACACTGACTACAGAGCCTCCCCAGGTAGCTGCGTCTGTGTCTGCGCCAGGTCAGCTAGCGGCCCCCTGCTCGTGTCGCGCCCTGTCGCACCGGACGCTCCTTTGGCACCACCGCCTTGGTCACCCCTCCGTGCCACGCCTCCGTGGCATGCACTCCCGTCTCCTTGTCTCTGGTCTTCCCAGGTCTCTGCCTCCCCTCCCACCCTCGCCTGCCCCTCCCTGTCTTCCCTATGTCGAGGGGCGGCAGCGCGCCGCTCCTCACTCCTCGTTTCCCCCGATAACTGCTCCCCTGCAGACTCTCCACATGGACGTGTGGGGCCCAGCCCGCGTCCGTGGACAGGGCCGCGAGCGCTACTTTCTGCTGGTTGTTGACGACTACTCGCGTTACACCACGGTCTTCCCCTTGCGCAGCAAGGGTGAGGTTCCTGATGTTTTGATCCCCTGGATCCGCGCAGTCCGTCTCCAGCTCCGCGAGCGGTTCGACACGGACCTTCCGGTCCTGGATCTGCACTCTGACAGAGGTGGTGAGTTTTCCTCCGACCTCTTGCGGGACTTTTATCGTGGGGAGGGCATTCTCCAGTCGTTCGCGCTTCCGGCCTCTCCGCAGCAGAATGGGGTTGTTGAGCGCCGCATTGGCTTAGTCATGGAGGTCGCTCGTACCTCCATGATCCATGCGGCTGGCCCCCACTTTCTTGGCCGTTTTCGGTCCGGTACGCTGCGCATCAGCTCAACCTCTGGCCCCGTGTCTCCTTGCCGGAGACCTCGCCTACACTGCGTTGGACGGGGAAGGTTGGCGATGCGTCGGTGTTTCGGGTCTGGGGCTCTCGTGCCTTTGTCCGCGATACGTCCGCGGACAAGCTCTCCTCCCACGCCATTCCCTGCGTCTTCCTTGGCTTTCTCCCTGACGCGCCTGGCTGGCAGTTTTACCACCCCACCTCGCGCCGTGTCCTGCCCTCTCAGGACGTCATGTTTAACGAGTCGGTTCCCTTTTACCGTCTCTTCCCCTACCGCACTGCCCCACTCCCCCCCCCCCTCCGCTCTTCCTCGCACCTGGTCCTCCTCCGGTAGACCCCCTCCCCCCTCAGGGTCCTGCTCCCTCAGGTGTGTCTCATGTAGACCCTGTTGAGCCTGTCGAGGTAGCTGTCGACTCTGGTGCTGCTGGGGGTGGTGTTGCTAGGGGTGCTGCGTCTGGGGGTGCTGAGCCTGAGCGTGTGGAGCCGGGGGGTGCTGAGCCTGAGTGTGCGGAGCCCGGGGGTGCTGAGCCTGGGGTTGCTGAGTCTGAGGGTGCGGAGCCTGGGGGTGCTGAGCCTGAGCGTGCGGAGCCTGGGGGTGCTGAGCTTGGGGGTGCTGAGCCTGAGCATGCGGAGCCTGGGGGTGCTGAGCTTGGGGGTGCTAAGCCTGAGCGTGCTGCGCCTGGAGGTACTTTTTCTACTGGAGGTTCTCTGGGTGCCTTGTCACGGCGAGAGACTCTCTCTCCACCGCAGCTGCGCGAGTGGTTTGCTCGGCGCTGGAGCCTTCGGAGTGACGCTGCTAGAGCTGGGGGGCCTGCCGCTGGAGTCCCTGGAGCTGGAGGCGCTGGAGCTGGAGGTACTGGAGGTGCTGGAGCTGCTGGTCCTGGAGGTGCTGGAGGTGCTGGAGGTTCTCTGGGTGCCTCGTCCCGGTGGGAGCCTCTCTCTCCAGCGCAGCTGCGCGAGTGGTTTGCTCGGCGTTGTAGTCTTCAGCGCGGCGCTGCTATAGCTGGGGGGCCTTCCGCTGAAGGACCTGGAGCTGTAGGCCCTGGAGACGTCCGGGCATATACCCCTACTCCAAGGCGAGACGACAGGTAGCAGCAAAGTCTACGAGCTCATTGACTAAGGCAGACACGATAGTAGACTCAAATGAAGGGTCAGTGACAAGAGCGGCCAGGAAACGAGTGATAGTAGGACTAGCGGGACGAGCAAGGTCGGAATCAGGGTCAGAAACGTCAGGAAGAGAGGACGCCGGAGGAGACGGCAGAGCAACACGCTGTCGAACAGATTAAGGACGAAGCGCCATAGTGTGTGTGCCGGGGACAGGTGGAGGACGAGGACGCCGAGCACGACTGGCAGTGCGAACAGGGGAGGCAAGACGAGACACAGGTTCATGACGCTTTGTCAGGGAGTCTGTCTGCGCAAGTTAAGGAGAAGGAGTAGGCAGTGGGGAGCCAAACAATAACGGCGGCTGTGACTGGTCAGGCAGAGGACACAGGAGAGGTGGAGTAAGGCCAGTGGAAGACGGAAGACTAAGAACCTGGCGAAAGTGCCGAGTCAGGTGGTGGCAGTGACGACTGCGGCTGCGGGAAGAAAAACGGTCGCCGCTGCGCATTACCCACTGTACCGGAGCCTCCAGCTCTTGTACCTCCAGCACCAGCAGCTCCTGTACCTCCAGCACCTCCACCTCCAGTACCTCCTGTACCTCCAGCTCCAGTACCTCCAGTACCTCCAGCTCCAGTACCTCCAGCACCTCCAGCTCTAGTACCTCCAGCTGCAGCACCTCCAGCACCAGTAGCTCCAGTACTTCCAGTACCTCCAGCTAGAGCACCTCCAGTGCCTCCAGCTCCAGCACCTCCAGCACCAGTAGCTCCAGTACCTCCAGCTCCAGTACCTCCAGCACCAGCACCTCTGGCACCAGCAGCTCCAGCACCTCCAGCACCAGCACCTCCAGCACCTCCAGCACCAGCACCTCCAGCACCAATACCCCAAGCTCCAGCACCAGAGCGGCCTCGCCGAATAACCCACTCGCGAAGCTGCTGCGGCGAGAGAGTTTCCTGTCGACGAGACTGCTGCTCCTGTCCAACGCCAGAACCTCCAGCAGGAGCACCCGCGGCTCCACCACCACTAGGACTCGCAGCACCCCCAGAGTCAGCACCCCCAGAACCAGCACCCCCAAAACCAGCACCCCCAGACTCAGCACCCCCAGAGTCAGCACCCCCAGGACCAGCACCTCCAGAGTCCTCACCCACGCGTTGGCGTGTGTGGACGAGGCGTTCTCGGCCATGGCCAAGGACCGCTCCCTGGGCAAGAACGTGCAAGCCCAGGCGCGCATCGCCGCCCACTACAAGATCGGCGCTACCATCCTGCAGGAGATAGTGCGGCTGCAGAAGGCGGAGGGGCAGGGTGCGCTGGGAGCCAAGTAGGAGATGGCGCGGCTGGCACGGCACGTGGCGTCGCTGCCCTTGCAGCCGAAGCACCGCATCAGCTATGCGCGCACGGCCATCCGGTGCAACATGGAGGTGCACAACTTCGCCTACTCCAACCGCCTCCTCCACGCCCTCCTCGCCAAGGCGCCCCCCATCAAGCAGGCCGAGCTCCGCGCCCTTGCCACCATCAACCGTTCCGAGGACCCGTCTCGCTTCTGTGCAGCATGGCTGGCACTGCTGCCCACCATTGGCCACGACGTGAGCGACACCTGCAATGCGTGCTTCGCTGCCCTCGCCACCCCTGGCTGCCCCATCTGCAGCATGGGCACTGTCAGGCGCTTTGACAAGGCGAGAGCGGGTGCTGCTGGTGCAGGGGGGGGTGGTGCAGCAGGGAAGGCTGCTGCTGCAGGTGGGCAGGCAGGCAGAGGGGAGGGTGGTGTCACAGCGACAGGCTGCGGAGGCGGCGAAGACGGCCGAGGCGGAAAACCAGGAGGGGTCTCCAAGCGTGGGGAGCGGCAAGTGGCCGCTGTGTCATCGGCAGCGGGGTCACCCCCCTCAGCTGGGCCAGAGGTGTCAGAGGAGACCTCCAAAGGCTCAACGAAGGGGGGTGGGTCGACCCGAGACACACCTGAGGGAGCAGGAACTTGTGAGGAGAGTGACAAACTATAATTGTTATGGTTTGTATTTGCTAGTCTAGGTGGTGTACACTTATGTTTAGGGTTGGCTAGGGTTGACCAGGGTTTGCTATATCTTCCTTGTCTTTGTCATTTCTAGTCAATCGTTATTCCGTTACCTCGTTGACATGGTATAGAGCAGTTCGATTCCCATGGGCCCACCGCCCCGCGCTCGCCCGTTAGTAACGCGTTACCCGTAGTGCCCCGTCACCCCTTAGCGCCAGCCCCCCTCCCCCCCCCCCCCCCCCGTCGAATCGTGCGCTAGAGAGAGACCCCCACGGGTCCCCCACGTCACGTCCTAGGAAGGCCCCCGCGGTTCCCCCCGAATCGCGAGCTAGAAGGCCCGAATCGCGTGTTAGAAGGACCCCCGCGGGTCCCCCATGTCGCGACCTAGGAAGTCCCCCGCGGGCCCCCCGAATCGCGATATAGAAGGACCCCCGCTGGTCCCCCCCACGTCGCGACCTAGGAAGGCCCCCGCGGGCCCCCGAATCGCGAGCTAGAAGGACCCCCGCGGGTTTCCCCCCACGTCGCGACCTAGGAAGGCCCCCGCGGGCCCCCGAATCGCGCGTTAAAAGGCGCTTCCCCCCCCCACCCCCCTCGTAGCCCGTCGCCCCGCAGCCCTCCCCGTCGCGTCCCTTCCCCGTCGCCTCCCCGTCGCGTCCCTTCCCCGTCGCCTCCTCGTCGTGTCCCCCCTCCGTCGCCTCCCCGTCGCCTCCCCGTCGCGTCCCCCCTCCGTCGCCTCCCCGTCGCGTCCCCTCCCCGTCGCCTCCCCTTCCCCTGCCCGCCGCGTCCCCTCCCCGCCGCCCTGCAATCCGCCAGCTCCGTACGCCAGCCCCGTCGCGCCCCCGTACGCCAGCCCCGTCGCGTCCCCGTTCGCCAGCCCCATCGCCAGCCCCGCCCGCCAGCCTCGTCGCCAGCCCCGTCCGCCAGCCCCGTCCGCCAGCCCCGTCGCGTCCCCTCCCAGTACGCCCTGCAGTTCGCCAACTTCGCCTGCCACCAGCCCTCCTGAACCGCCCAGGAACGCCCAAAACCGCCCAGGACCGTCCAGAACCGCCCAGGACCGTCCAGAACCGTCCAGAACCACCCAGGACAGTCCTGGACCGCCCAGAACCGCCCAAAACCGCCCAGGACCGCCCAGGACCGTCCACAACCGTCCAGAACCGCCCACGACCGTCCAGGACCGCCCAGAACCGCCCAGGACCGTCCAGAACCGCCCAGAACCACCCAGAACCGCCCAGAACCTCCCAGAACCGTTCCCCACCGCCAGAACCAGCAGCAGCTTAGGCTGCCCCCAGCACCAGCAGCGGCTTAGGCTGCCGCCAGAACCAGCAGCAGCATAGGCTGCCCCCAGCAGAACCAGCAGCAGCATAGACTCTCCCCCCCCCCCCAGCAGAACCAGCAGCAGCATAGGCTGCCCCCAGCAGAACCAGCAACAGCATTGGCTGCCCCCAGCAGGAAGAGGGGCGGCGGGGAGACTGGAGAAGACGCGTGGGGGTGGAGACGGTAGAAGCACACCGACTCGTCTAAGGTGACGTTCTGGGAGGACAGGACGCCACGCGAGGCAGGGTGGTAAAACTGCTAGGGCGGGGCGTCGGGTGGGAAGCCAAGGAAGACGCAGCGGAGAGTGCGAGGAGAGAGCTTGCCCACGGTAAGATCGCGGACAAGGGCAAGCGAGCCCCAGACCCAAAACGGCGACGCATCGCCAACCTCCCCCATCCAACGCAGTGTAGGCGAGGTCTCTGGCACAGAAACATGGGGCCATAGGTTGAGCTGATGCGCAGCATATCGGACCGCAAACGGCCACAAAATGGGGAGCAGCCGCATGGATCATGGAGGTGCGAGCAACCTCTATGATCAAGCCAATACGACGCTCAGCAATCCCATTCTGGTGTGGAGATTCCGGAAGCGTGAACGACTGGGCGATGCCCTCCTCTTGACAAAAGTCCTCAAGGAGGCGGGAGGAAAACTCACCGCTTTTGTCAGAGTGCAGTCCCAGGACCTGAAGGTCCTGCTGAAACCGTGCGCTCATTTGGTGACGAACAGTGCGGATCCAGGGGATCAAAACACCGCGGACATCTGCCTTGCTCTGCAAGGGGAAGGCCGTGGTGTAGCGCGTGTAGTCGTCAACAACCAGCAGAAAGTAGCGCTCGTGGTCCTGTCTACGGACGTGGGCGGGGCCCCACACGTCCATGTGGAGAGTCTGCAGAGGAGCAGTGGTCGGAGGAAACGAGGAGTGAGGAGCGGCGCGCTGCCGCCCCTCGACGCAGGGAAGGCACGGCGGTGCAAGCGAGCGCGAGAGCGGGGGCAGGGACCTGGGGAGGCCAGAGACAAGGAATTAGGGTTTTGCATGCCACGCAGGCGCGGTAGGGAGGGGTGGCCAAGACGGTGGTGCCAGAGGAGAGACGCGTGCGTGAGAAGGCGACACGAACAAGACGCAGCTAACTGACCCGACGCAGCCACCTGACCTGACGCAGCCACCTGTGTAGGCTCAGTGGTTAGTGTGTACAGGATTGACCCAGGTCTCCGTATGAACGTGGCGAGGTGCTCGCCAATGCGTGAGTCCGTGCAGATCGCCACACGCTCACCCCCAGGAGTAGTGGTGGTGACCAACTAGTCCTAGAGGACAGCGTTACTCACCAAGTTCGTACTGAACGAGGGGGGGTGGAGACCGGCAAGCGAGTCGGAAGGGGCTGCCGGACACGGGGGAATTGTGCAGGCACGGGCAACGACTGGGTCCCCAGAGGGGTCAGCCAGAGCGACTGGGACATGTGCTGTGAGCGGTGTGACTGTGGTGCAATCGCGGAAGAAGCAGCGAGATGCGCCTGAGTCAAGTGTGAAGGTGTGCAAGGCCTCAGTAGGAGCAGCACCTGTGGCAGCAGACTCACAAGCACCTAGAGCAGCAGCCTTTACACCAGCAGCGCGAGGCACACACGAGTAATAGTCACCCTCAACACTAGCAGAACCAGCATACATAGCATAGTCAAAGTCAAGAGCAAACACATCCACCCCCTTCGCTAGCAATCCTAACCAGTTGGGGATCTCCATATCATCACCATACTCGGTGCGCCAGGCATCTTCGAGACGGAAGAAGCAGCGATACTCAGTTTGCCCAGTCTTCCCGCAGGGGTCACCGGAGACCCGTGCGCCTGACGTACGGGCAACGAACACTACCCCCACAGAATCCAAGCTGGACAACCCACTCACGAAGCTACTGAGGCGTGAGTGTCTCCTGCTGGCGTGGCTGCTGCTGCTGTCCACCCCCAGAGCCTCCGCTGCCACGAGCTGCACCCCCAGTCGCCGCCCCATAGCCTCCACCCCTGCCAGCTCCACCCCGACCGCCACCCGAGCCCCCTCCGCCCACCCCACCGCCTCCACCACCCCCGCCACCTCCACTGCCGCCACCACCACCGCCTCCACCCCCGCCACCACCACCGCCACCACCCCCACCAGCTCCACCCCCACCACCCTTACCCCCCTTGCCCTTGCCGCTGTGGCGCCTCCCACTAGGAGCAGACGCAGCACCGACCTCCTCAGCACGAAGGAAGTCAACAGCAGCAGAAGAGGCAACAGATGGCGGAAGAAGGGAGGGAGGACACCCCTCAAAGAAAGGGGGGCGAGGAGTGCCCCGAGAGGCAGCTACAGCGACAGTACTGGTCTCAGCCTCGCGGAGATGCTTCTCTAGCGAGGCAAGCGTGAGCTCGGTGGGCTCAAGGGCGAGGAAGTGATCCCTAACGGCGCGGAGGGAGTCAGGGAGGCGAGTGACGAGGAAGTAAAGAGTGATGTACATCGGGGGCGGGTACGCAGTCAGAAAGGCAGGCTTGAGAGCGGCGTCACTAGAGCGAAGGTGGTTCATGACATCAGCGACGGTGTGGAAGTCCGACAGCTCAGGAAAGAGATACGGCAGCATGAGACGGCCGAGGGCAGTAGTAGAGGGGGAGGAGTAGCGAGCGACTACGGCGTCATAGAGCTCATTGGCCGTCTTAAGCTGGCCAAAATTGACCCTCTCATCTAACGGGAGGGCGTTGCGGACAGCAAGGTCGGCGGCAGCATCGCGCGTGAGCCACTGCGAACGAACTACACAGTCAGCTGACTCATCAGGGGCGGTAAGGGAACCGGACGTATGCTCTAACAGTGAGACGTCGTCCCTAGCCAGCAATCAAACTGTCAGAATACGCTCTTAACTCTTGACTTAGTAACTTAGGGTTTACCTAGAAAGCGTGAGTGTCGAGAGTGAGCATGGCAAGAGAATTGGGCAAAGAGGGGATTCACTAAGGAATGTTTACAAGATATAGGATAGGGGAGAGGATAGGGTACACCACCAGCAGTTGAACCTAATAACTAACTAATACACTAGCAAGCTGTAGGCAGTTAGGATATGCAATATAATTCAACACAAACTTAACCGGGCGACCCTCTGCGTCAAAGGTAAGGACAGTAATGATAACCATAGTAGGCAGTAGCAGTAGTAGCAGCAGCAGCAGCGTCGGTAGCAGCAGCACCAGTAGCAGCAGCAGCAGCAGCAGCAGCAGTAGCAGCAGCAGCAGCAACAACAACAACAGTAGCAGCAGTAGCAGCAGCAGCAGGAACAGGTGCGGCAGCAAAAGCAGCTCGGCTGGGCAGCTAGGCAGGGCGGCTCAGTTGGGCGGTTCGGCAGGGTGGCGCGGCTCGGGCAGGGCGGCGCGGCTCGGGCAGGGCAGGGCGGCTCGGCGCGGGCGGCAGTAGCAGCTTAGCAGCAGCTGCAGCGTGGGCAGGGCGCGTGCAGGCGGCGCAGGGCAGTGCGCGGGCTGTGCAGGCAGAGCGCGGGCTGTGCAGGCAGAGCGCGGGCGGCGCACGGGCAGGGCAAGCAGTGCGCGGGCATCAAAGGCAGCGCGCAGGCGGTGCAGGCAGCGCGCGGGCAGCGCAGGCAGTGAGCGCGCAGGGCTCAGGCAGCGCGCGTGCAGGCGGCGCGAGCAGGGCACGTGCGAGGCAGCAAGCGGGTTGCGCGCTGGGCAGCAAGCGGTTCACGCGCAGGGTATGGTAGAGCTCGCGGGGTAGCGCGGGCAGGGCAGCATGCGGGACGCTGTGAGGGCAGGGCAGTTACGATCGGGCAGGGCAGGGCAGGAAAAACGGGCAGTACGAAACTAATGGTGGGCCCTAACGGAGTACACTCTCGAAAAAAACTGAAATATCAGAGAAGGCGTTAAAAACAAATCTGATTCTTCATAGTTCATACAAAAAAAAAGGCTGAAATTTCAGAATCCACTAAAAAAAGAGGCTGAAATATGACTTCTTGGGGCCTGATCCTGTTTATGAACCCAGGGAAGGGAAGACCCTGCAAAAATCCATACGGTACCTCCACTCCACTCCACAGCCTGTTCCATTTCTGCATCATTGTTGAACCATGGTACCAACAAGAGGAGGTTCTAGTGGCCTGATGAATGGTAGGTATGTGAATGGTAATTCCTAATGAAACCCCCAGTGGATTTGTAGGGCTGTGCTTTGTACTCCAAGGAATCCGGAAGCCAAGCCTTTATTTGGTTAGAAGCACTGGGTATCCTTAAAGAATGGAAGAGGTAATATACATCTTCAACGTATATGTTTGTATGTCTATTTCGTATCAGCAATTTGGTTCTTGAGGTCGTTAATGAGAGTAGCCAGCTCCTTCCGGCTCGCCTGCAATACCACGACAGAGACGAATGAAGCGGAGACATTTGAGAGCATACAGATCTCACCAGCAGAGCTAGTTATTGCAAAAAGCTGAATGTTCAATTTTATTTGTTGGGAAGCTCACCTCGAAGAGAAGGTAGCGGTAGACGAACCAGCCACCATAGACAGTGCCGACCAGCTTCAGAAAATCCGGGACCTGGCAAAAAAAAGGCGAAATTTAAGGACTCAATGTAAGAGCGATCAGGGAACGCGCGTGAAAGGGAAGCCACACGAGCGAGAGCCTACCAGAGGCAGCGAGTCGATGGCTCCCATGACAGCGCTGGTGATCCACAAGGCGAGCACGGCGCCGCCCGTGTAGAGCAGCACGGTGGGCTTGTTCTCCACGGTGTCCCACTGCACGGAAGAGTTACAATCATTATGCAATGTCGCTTGAATCGAAATTTCGACGATTGTAATCTCGACGAATGCAATCTCGACGAATGCAAGTTCATTACGCAAGGAGTCCCATGTACCTTGGCCTTCACCCCCGAGAACGCCTCGAGAATCTGCTTCTGGGTTCCACCGAGCTCCTCAGACGAGGACGCGCGGACAGCCAGCTTCTCAGCGCGGACGGCTGCGAGATGAGCAAAATCGGGACATTAGACAGGAAAGAAGGGACAGCGAAGTCGTGCCTAGGAAACAGCTATGTACCTCTGGCTGCTGGGGAGACACGGAGAGTGGCTCCCATGAATCCGCTCCTCGCGGACACATTCCTGCTAGATGCAGTGGCTTGGCAGGTGATGGCGGTAGAAGAGGCAGCGGCGATGGAGGCAACAGCGGAGGCCATGGCTGCAGTGAGAAGATGCAGGTGGACTGGCTGGTGTGGAGAAAGGATGCAGGGGTTCGAAATCTTGCACACTGTCGCAGGAAGACCAACAGGGGCGTGGGTCGTTCGTGCGAATGTTTGAGAGGGTATGGCAACGATGCACTAAATTAGCAGTGCGTGCTGACATGGCGGTGAACACCAATCAAGAATCTCCTGGCAAATGCAGAAGATCCACGTTCACCAGTCACGATAGCGAAACAAATAATCGTTAGTGTTGGAAGGACGCAGTCCACTACGCTTCGACTCGAAACAGTTTTAGAAGTCCTTCCCAATAATTTCATTTGATTTCCGTGATTTCCTTATTCTTCCTGAGCAAGTAAGAATGTATGTGCCTGTTACGAGTGCAATCGAGCGAGCGAGCGAGAATTGCACTTATTGAAGCTAAACGGTACATCGAGCGAAGGCATGAGCGAATAATATATAGCGAAGCTGGTGTGGTAACGGTAACACGAGAAATTGGGGTGCGCTGCGGGCCTAGCGCCGAGGTTAGGAATTGTCGAGGCGGAGGTCCGGAGCGTGGGTTACCAACCGAACCGTGAGGTTGGGTCGCGTCGTGAACAGTGGCGGGAGTCGTGTGTTAAAACTAGGAGCTAGGTGAGAATGTCGATTAGGTAAGAGGGAGCGATACAAGACTATCGAGAGAATTGGGTTGTACCCTCTAAGGAATGACCCCTACACAACCTAGAGTGAAATGAACAGAATGATATGTTTTGACACACCCCCATAGGTGAAGTAGGGGATAGCCAAACCTAACAGTGGTCACAAGACCAGTCAAGCAAGAGAACAAGCAAGGCAAAGCCCAGGGTGGATCTCAAGGACACCACACAATCTAAGCACAAGCAGGCGGCCACAAGGCCAGTTCACATGCAGATTTATAATAGCAAGGCAGTACACAGATCACAACCTAGCAAGAGTAAACATGCAGGTATAAAGATACATAGCAGTGTACAACAAGAGCAAGTCAAGCAACCAGCAGGTGAGGCAGAGTGGGCACAAGCCCAAGAGCAGTGCAGAAACGCTGATGATCACCAGCCCCAAGGGCCTTGGTGAAGACATCAGCAGTGTTGGCCCGAGAGGCCACGAAAGCAAGACGCAGCTGACCACGCTGCTGCAGCTCACGCGCAAGGAAGTAGCGCAGAGCAATGTGCTTTGTTCTGTGCTCCAGTCTCTGCTCGCGACATAAGGCAAGCATTGCCTTGTTGTTGACGTACAGAACTAGAGGAGAACGAGGCCGCTCCCCCAAGTCGGTCATCAGGTAGGTCAGCCAGCGGAGCTCCTGTGCAGCCATGGCCCCAGCCTAGATCTCGGCCTCACAGCTGGAACCAAGCACAGAAGAAGAACGAGTGGACCTCCACGAGACAGAACCAGAGCCAAGACCGAAGGTGTAACCCTGTGACGAACGCTGAGTCGCCTGGTCGTCGGCCCAAGAAGCGTCAGAGAGTCCTGTGAGGACCACCGAACCCCGTCCTCCAAGCACGAGCCCCATGCCCGATGTGCTGCACAAGTAACGCAGTACCCTCTTCGCAGCATCAAAGTGCACCTTTCGGTGTCTACCGGGTGCCACGTAGCGAGCCAGAAGGCTGAGAGGGTACGCGAGGTCAGGTCGTGTGCACGTCATCAGGTACATGAGGCAGCCCACAAGCTCTGGGTACGGACCACTCGGCTCTACGGACTCGTCCGAAGGTGGAGCTGAGAGCGAGTGGCCGGTAGCCAGAGGAGTGGGCTGTGGCGAGGAGTACTTGAAGCGGAAGCGCTGAAGGACCTGGTGCACCATGTGTGACTGAGTCAGGGTGATGGTGCGCCGTGCTCTGTCCCGGGTGATCTGCAAGCCAAGATAGCTCCGCATTTCACCCAGGTCAGTGCATGTGTAGTACGGAGGAGTAGTACCTGCCACAGAGAAGCCAGTAGCACCTGGCGGAAGACTGAGAAGGTGGCGAAGAGCACCAGTAGCTCCCGTACCTCCAGCACGAGCAGCTCCTCCAGTACCCCCAGCAACACCTCCAGCACCAGTAGCACCAGCACCTCCAGCACCACGAGCTCCGACAGCGCCAGCACCTCGAGCACCAGTAGTACCTCCAGCACCTCCAGCACCAGCAGCTCCACGACCTCCAGCACCAGCAGCACCTCCAGGACCTCCAGCACCAGCAGCTCCACCAGCACCTCCAGCACCAGCAGCACCTCTAGGACCTCCTGCACCAGCAGCTCCAGCACCTCTAGCACCTCCAGCACCAGCAGCACCAGCAACTCCAATACCCCTAGCACCTCCAGCACCTCCTGCACCAGCAGCTCCACGACCTCCAGCACCAGTAGCACCTCCAGTACCTCCAGCACCAGTAGCTCCAGGTCCTCCGGTAGGAGCCCCGACGACACCAACACCAGAAGGACTCGCAGCACCCCCAGAGTCAGCACCCGAACTCGCAGCACCCCCAGAGTCAGAACTCTCGGTCTCAGCACTCTCAGGCTCAGTACCCTCAGTCCCAGCACTCTCAGGCTCAGTACCCTCAGTCTCAGCACCCTCAGCCTCAGTACCCTTAGTCCCAGCACCCTCAGGCTCAGTACCCTCAGTCCCAGCACCCCCAGGCTCAGCACCCTCAGTCTCTGCTCCAGTGTCCACAAGATCCTCAGCGTGACGTAGCTGCCCACCAGCGCGAACGTCTCGTCATAGTCGACGTCGTACACCTGCGTGAAGCCCTTCATGACCAGCCTCGCCTTCTCTCGCTCGACGGTGTCGTCGATGTGGTACTTCGTCGTCAACACCCACCGGTTCTTCATGATGTTCACTCCCAGCGGGCGTTCGACCGGCTCCCACGTGCCCATGTTGATCTGCACGTCGCTGCTCAGCGTGACTACGAGCTTCACTCTCTTGACTTCAGCACAGCTTTCTTACAGGGCAGCCTGCACGAGGAGATCTGGCTGCGCCGCCCACCTGACTTCACTGGGTCGTTTCCTGCAGGTACCCAGTGGAGCCTCCGGCGGCCAGTCTACGGTCTCCGCCAGGCGCCTCGCGAGTGGCACGACACACTGAGGACGACGCTTGCGGCTCTTGGGTTTGCTCCTTCTACTGCTGACCCGTCGCTGTTTCTACGCACCGACACTTCGCTGCCGCCGTTCTACATCCTCGTGTACATCGACGACTTGGTCTTTGCCACTGCTGACACTGAGGACTGGCCCTAGTGTAGTCGGAGCTGCAGAAGAGACACACGTGCACAGACCTGGGTGAGCTGCGCAGCTATCTTGGGCTTGCAGATCACCCGGGACAGAGCACGGCGCACCATTACCTTGACTTAGTCACACATGGTGCAGCATGTCCTTCAGCGCTTCGACTTCTAGTACTCCTCGCCATAGTCCACTCCTCTGCCTACCGGTCACTCGCTCTCAGCTCCACCTTCGGACGAGTCCGTAGAGCCGAGTGGCCCGTATCCAGAGCTTGTGGGCTGCCTCATGTACCTGATGACCTGCACTCGACCTGACCTTGCCTACCCTCTTAGCATCCTGGCACGCTACGTTGCGCCCGGGAGACACCGACCAGAGCACTGGAAGGCCGCTAAGAGGGTGTTGCGCTACTTGTGCAGTACGTCGGGCATGGGGCTCGTGCTTGGAGGACAGGGTCGAGTTGTCCTCACTGGACACGCAGATGCCTCTTGGGTTGACGACTTGGCTACGCAACGGTCGTCACAGGGTTACACTTTCAGCCTTGGCTCCGGCTCTGTTTCTTGGCGGTCTACCCGCTCGTCTTCTGTTCTCAGTTCCAGTTGTGAGGTTGAGATCTACGCAGGTGCCATGGCTGCACAGGAGTTACGCTGGCTCACCTACCTGCTGACCGACTTGGGAGAGCCGCCTCGTTCTCCTCCAGTTCTGTACGTCGACAACAAGGCCATGATTGCCTTGTGTCAGGAGCACAGACTGGAGCACATGACGAAGCACATCGCTCTGCGTTACTTCCTTGCTCGAGAGTTGCAGCAGCGTGGTCAGCTTCGTCTTGCTTACGTGGCCTCTCAGGCCAACACTGCTGATATCTTCACCAAGGCACTTCAGCCTTGTGATCATCAGCGTTTCTGTACTGTTTTAGGCCTTGTGCCTACTTGGCCTCACTTGCTCACTTCTTGACTTTGCTTGTACTGTGATCTATATACATATATCTGCATGCTTACACTTGCTAGGTTTTGATCACTGTACTTGCGTTCACCGTTGATTGCTGGCGGGCGGAGTCACGTTCCGCCGTGAGTGTCACGATTTCGAGCGCCGAATCCTCGAGTTGGTGTATGAGCTGGTCGAGCTGCTCATGCGTCAACGTCGCGAGATTGAGTTCGGCCATGGCGGGGGTGTCGGGCAAGCTCAGCGAGAGCCTCAGTCGTGGCCGTGTGTGCTTCCGAGAGAGCACTTCGAGCGGCGGTGCCTGAACGCTGAGAGACGTTTACCCCCTCCAAAAATGGAAATTGTGGGGAAACGAAGGTGTGGGTGCCAGGCCCTCAGATTCGTTTGGAGGTACACTGAGGCCTCAGGTCAGTTTTTAGGAAATCAGAATTTGCCCTAAATTGTCAGGGCTGCACAGGGTGAGGTATCCTGAAATGTCAGTGCTATATTTGACAGTATCCTGGCAGCTCAGTGCTACATTTCGTACAATCCTGTGTATTTCGGGCGTGTTATCTTAGCGGGGATAGAAATGCTCTCCACATTAGAAGTGTGTAATGCTGGGGTGCAGCTGCAAGTGGATGGCAGTGCAAGTCGCTGGCAGCTGCATGACGCGAAACTGTTCCAGCACAGTACAAGTAGATGTCGAAGGTGGCGGTGGACATCGTGGGCCAAATTGGCTGGCAAAAGTGAAGTGGCGCACGAAAATAAAGGACTTGTATTTGCTTTCTCCTACATACCTTACATGAAGTGTGGTAGCGGCTGAAGCGACGGTCTGTTACACAGTAGGTCGCCTGCCTCGATTCCCGCTGGCTGCTATATTTGAGGTGCTCGCGCGTGATTTTCAGGCCCCGAAACCCTGGAGATTTTTCGTACAGTACATCTCGCATCAGGGCGAGATTCGACACTATCCTGAGTCGTCAGGGCTAAACCTACAGCGTTATCTTGAGTTTTCAGTACGCAAAATAACCATTATACTGATTTTACAGGACAAGTAATTCCCTTATGCTGTTTTCTCATGAGAAGCTCACGACACCTATCCTGAATTCAGGAGAATCAGGATAAATTATCCTGATAACATAGGCCCTGGTGGGTGCGGTCCGAGAAGAGATCATAGGCTCTGAATACCAAGTGTTACTAGTGCAATTGAGCGAGCGAGCGAGAATTTCACTATCCGAAGCAAAACAGCACATCGAGCGAAGGCATGAGCGAAGAATAGATAGCGAAGCTAGCGTGGTAACGGTAACGCGAGAAATTGGGGTGCGCTACGGGCCTAGCGCCGAGGTTGGGTTGTGTCGTGAACAGTGGCGGGAGTCGTGGTCGAGGCGAGTGTCGCGAGCGGGAAACGTTTCACTGTTGGGTGCTGGCGGCGGAAATGGTCATGTACGCGGTAAGCAGGGGCGCGAAGTAAGGAAAAGGATTTTTCTTTACAGTGCCCGAAAAACAATTTAAATTTACGCTTTAAAGCTACCCAAAAAACACATATTTTGATGCACTCGATATTATACGCACCCTGAAAGTGGTTACAATAAGGAAATACTGTCAATTATATGCATGTTATATCTGTTTAGGATGTAGTGGGGTAGCCAATGTAGGGTACAACCCCTTAGGGTTCTCATCCTTGTACCAAGACTTCCTCGATAGTCAACTATCCCTACCAACCTACTCTAACATGGTATTAAGAGCACTTAGGTCTTAGGACCTAATTTCATAGTGGGCCCACCGTTAACTCTCATGTTTTAGGGTTTCCCCTGCCTGTCGAGCTGCCCCACCCGTCGCGCCGCCCTGCTGGCCGCGCGACGCGCGTTTATTTTTTCTTTTTTCTCGTCACGCCGCCCTAGGGCCCGGCCCCGCCCGTCGCGTCGCCTTAGGGCCTTCGCGCCGCCCACGAGAGCCAGTCGCGCTGCCCTGCTGGCAGCGCGCGACCCCGCCTGGCCCGTCGCGCACCTGTAGGGCCCGCGAGCCGCCCTTCCCTGCCCGCCGCGCCGCCCCTTTTTGGCAGCGCGCGGCTCGGCCCCGCCCTCGCGCACCCCTACAGCCCTCGTGACGCGCTCTGACAGCCGATACGGCCCCGCCCTGCCCCAACGCCGCCCCTGGAGCAGCCGCCCCTGGACCCAGAGCAGCCGCCCCTGGCTCCTGCAGCAGCCGCCCCTGGTGCAGCCGCCCCTGGACCCTCGAGCAGCCGCCCCTGGACCCAGAGCAGCCGCCCCTGGCCCCTGCAGCAGCCGCCCCTGGTGCAGCCGCCTCTGGACCATCGAGCAGCCGCCCCTGGACCCAGAGCAGCCGCCCCTGGCCCCTGCAGCAGCCGCCCCTGGTGCAGCCGCCCCTGGACCCTCGAGCAGCCGCCCCTGGACCCAGAGCAGCCGCCCCTGGCCCCTGAAGCAGCCGCCCCTGGCCCCTGAAGCAGCCGCCCCTGGTGCAGCTGCCCCTGGACTCCGTGCAGCCGCCCCTGGACCCCGCGACGCTGCCCCTGGACCCCGTGCAGCCGCCCGCCGAGCGCCGGCCCTGCTCGCCCGGCGAGCGCCTGCTCTTCCCGCCACTGGTGAGCACCTGCCTTGTTAGCGCACTGCCTGCCTGCCAGCCTGCCTGTCTGCCTGCCTGCCTGCCTGCCTGCCTACCTGCCTGCCGCGCCTGCCCTGCCCGTGCTGCTGCTGCTACTACTGCCACTACCACTGCTACTGCTGCTACTAGCGGTGGCCAGATGCAGCTCTAGGTGCTCGTGCGTCTCCTGCTCTAGGTGCTGGTGAGGCTGCTGCTCTAGGTGCTAGTGCGTCTCCTGCTCTGGGTGCTGGTGAGGCTGCTGCTCCAGGTGCTGGTGAGTCTGCTCTCTCTGGTACTGCGCCTGCTGAGGCCTTGTACACCTTCACACTTGACTCAGGTGCTTCCCGCTCCTTCTTTCGCGACAGCACCACCCTCACGCCGCTCAGCCGGCCGGTTCCAGTCTCCCTGGCAGACCCCTCTGGGGGTCCAGTCCTTGCGCACTCCTCCACGGTCCTGCCGTGTCCGGCGGTCCCGTCTGGCTCCCTGTCTGGTCTTCACCTCCCCTCTTTCTCTACGAACTTGGTGAGTGGTGCTGACCTCCAGGACCAGTGGGTTGACCAGTTCACTCCTGGAGGTCAGCGCGTGACCCACTGTACGTGCTCACGGACGGGCCGGCACCTGGCCACGTTTACCCGTGCGCCTGGCTCGAGTTTGTACACACTGACTACTGTGTCCCCTCAGGTCGCTGCGTCTGCGTCTGCGTTTGCGTCTGGTCAGCTAGCGGCCCCCTGCTCGTGTCGCGCTTTGTCGCACCAGACCCTCCTTTGGCACCACCGTCTTGGTCACCCCTCGGTGCAGCGCCTTCGTAGCATGCACCGCCGTGTCCTTCTCTCTGGTCTTCCCAGCGTTCTCCCTCCCCTCCCACCCTCGCCTGCTCCTCCCTGTCTTCCCTATGTCGAGGGGCGGCAGCGCGCCGCTCCTAACTCCTCCTCGTTACCTCCCACAGAGGCTCCCTTGCAGACTCTCCACCTGGACGTGTGGGGCCCAGCCCGCGTCCGTGGACAGGGCCACGAGCGGTACTTCCTGCTGGTCGTCGACGACTACACGCGTTACACCACGGTCTTCCCATTGCAGCGCAAGGGGGAGGTCCCTGATGTTTTGATCCCTTGGATCCGCGCTGTTCGTCTCCAGCTCCGCGAGCGGTTCGGGACGGACTTTCCTGTCCTGCGTCTGCACTCTGACAGAGGTGGTGAGTTCTCCTCAGACCTCTTGGCAGCCTTCTGTGCGGAGCACGGCATTCGCCAGACGTTCACGCTTCCGGCCTCTCCGCAGCAGAATGGGGTTGCTGAGCGCCGCATTGGCTTAGTCATGGAGGTCGCTCGTACATCCATGATCCATGCGGCTGCCCCCCATTTTCTGTGGCCGTTTGCGGTCCGCTACGCCGCGCATCAGCTCAACCTCTGGCCCCGGGTCTCCTTGCCGGAGACCTCGCCCACACTGCTGTGGACGGGGAAGGTTGGCGATGCGTCGCGTTTCCGGGTCTGGGGTGCTCGTGCCTTTGTCCGCGATACCACCGCGGACAAGCTCTCCGCCCGCGCTGTTCCCTGTGTCTTCCTTGGCTTTGTCCCTGACGCGCCTGGTTGGCAGTTTTACCACCCCACCTCGCGCCGTGTCTTCCCCTCTCAGGACGTCACGTTTGACGAGTCGGTTCCCTTTTACCGTCTCTTCCCCTACCGCAATGCCCCTCTCCCCCCCCCGCCGCTCTTCCTCGCTCCAGGTGCTCCCCAGGTAGACCCCCTCCCCGCTCCTGGTCCTGCTCCTTCAGGTGTGTCTCAGGTAGACCCTCCTCCCTTGACTGCGCCGGTTGAGGTCACTGGTGACTCAGGTCCTGCTGAGAGTGGTCCTGCTCGGGGTGCTGCTTCTGGGGGTGCTGAGCCTGGGGGTGCTGAGCCTGGGGGTGCGGAGCCTGGGGGTGCTGAGCCTGGGGGTGCGGAGCCTGAGGGTGCGGAGCCTGGAGGTGCTGAGCCTGAGTGTGAGGAGTCTGGGGGTGCTGCACCTGCGGGCGCTGAGGCGTCTGGTGAGCAGTCTCCTTGGAGCGGCCGTCTCCGTAGTCGCTCCGCTGGTGCCTCGCCGCTCCACTCTCGTCGTCGACTCCCTCTCTCCCCACAGCAGCTGCGTGAGTGGTACGTTGGCCGTCAGGGTCGCGCTGCTGGAGCTAGGGGCCCTGCTGCGGGAGGCGCTGGAGCTGGTGACTCTGCTACTGGAGTTGTTTCTGCTGGAGGTTCTGGAGCTGCTGGAGGTGCTGGCGCTGGTGGCGCTGGAGCTGGAGGTTCTGGAGCTGCTGAGGGTGCTGGCGCTGAGGGTTCTGAGTCTGCTGTTGCGCGGTCTCCTTGGAGTAGCCGCCTTCGTCCGCGTGTGCCTCTCACCTCACAGCAGCTGCACGACTGGTACGGTCGCCGTCAGGGTCGCGCTTCTGGAGCTCGGGGCTCTGCCGCTGGAGGTACCTCTGCTGACGTCACTGGAGCTGGGAGTGGTCCTGGTCCCGGAGGTGCTCGTACTAGGGGTACTGGAGCTGCTGGGGCTGGAGGTGCTGAGCCTGAGGGTGCTGCTGCTGGAGACACTGGGTCTGGGGGTGCTGTTGCTGGAGACACTGAGGCTGGAGACCCTGGGACTGGAGGTGCCGGTTCTGGGGGTGCTGCTGCTGGTGGAGCTGGTCCTGGAGGAGCTGGCGCTGAGGGTTCTGGAGCTGCTGGAGGTGCTGGAGCTGCTGGGGGTACTGGAGCTGCTGGTGCTGGTGGCACTCCACAGCCGCGCCTGTTCTTTGCTCCTCCGTCTCCGTCGTCCCAGCCACCGCCTGACTCTGTGCTTCGCCAGGTTCTTAGTCTCCCTTCGTCTACTGGTCTTCCGTTACAGCCTGGCTCACCACTGCCTGTTCCTTCTCCTTACACTGAGCAGACAGGGGGTCTTACTGAGCGTCGTGAGCCTGCGTCGCGTCCTATCTCGCCTGTCCGTTCTGGTCGTTCCGGTCGTCGTGTCCCTCGTTCGCGTCAGCCGGCTGTCTCCGGCACCCACCTCGTCGTCCGTCGTCCTTCCTCTCCTCCGCAGCGTGTTCCCCTGCCGTCCCCTCCTGCGTCTTCTCTGCCTACCGTTCCTGAGCCTGAGTCTGACCACACCCGTGCTGCTCACCCTACTGTTACGCGTCTGCTAGCCACAGTTGTCACTGACCCGTCGTTTGAGTCTGCTGCTGCGTCTGCCTTAGTCGCTCAGCTTGTTGACTTTGCTGCTACCTGTCGTCTAGACTACGCCGCTAGTCTTGTTGCTGAGTCTGAGTCTGTCTGTCCTCCGTCCGTCGGGGGTGAGTGTGCTCTTAGCACGGACGTCCTTGAGGACAGGCAGGAGGACCTTGAGTGTCTTGCAGCCGCTGCGCCTCATCTCGTGTCCATGCTGCTTGCCCCTGAGGGAGACCCGGATGCTCCAGACATCCCGACCCCGCGCTCTTACGCTGAGGCGATCGCGGGTGAGTACTCCTCTCAGTGGCAGACAGCCATGGACGCAGAGATGGCATCCTGGAAGTCCACAGGCACATACGTCGACGAGGTTCCCCCTCCTGGGGCGAACATCGTCAGTGGCATGTGGATTTTCAGGGTGAAGCGGCCGCCAGGTTCTCCGCCTGTCTTCAAGGCTCGTTACGTTGCTCGAGGCTTCAGTCAGAGGGAGGGAGTCGACTTCTTCCAGACCTTCTCCCCCCACCCCGAAGATGACTACTCTTCGGGTGCTGCTGCACGTTTCCGCTCAGCGTGACTACGAGCTTCACTCTCTTGACTTCAGCACAGCCTTCCTACAGGGCAGCCTGCACGAGGAGATCTGGCTGCGCCGCCCACCTGGCTTCACCGGGTCGTTTCCTGCAGGTACCCAGTGGAGCCTCCGGCGGCCAGTCTACGGTCTCCGCCAGGCGCCTCGCGAGTGGCACGACACACTGAGGACGACGCTTGCGGCTCTTGGGTTTGCTCCTTCGACTGCTGACCCGTCGCTGTTTCTACGCACCGCCACTTCACTGCCGCCGTTCTACATCCTCGTGTACGTCGACGACTTCGTCTTTGCCACTGCTGACACTGCTGGACTGGCCTTTGTTAAGTCGGAGCTGCAGAAGAGACACACGTGCACAGACCTGGGTGAGATGCGCAGCTACCTTGGCTTGCAGATCACCCGGGACAGAGCATGCCGCACCATCACACTGACTCAGTCACACATGGTGCAGCAGGTCCTTCAGCGCTTCAACTTCACCTGGTCCTCGGCACAGGCCACACCTCTGGCTACAGGTCACTCGCTCTCAGCTCCACCTTCGGACGAGTCCGTAGAGCCGAGTGGTCCTTACCCAGAGCTAGTGGGCTGCCTCATGTACCTGATGACCTGCACTCGCCCTGACCTTGCCTCTTGGCCTTTTGGCTCGCTACGTGGCTCCCGGTCGGCACCGAAAGGTGCACATGGATGCTGCTAAGAGGGTACTACGCTACTTGTGCAGTACATCGGGCATGGGGCTCGTGCTTGGAGGACGGGGCGACGTTGTTCTCACTGGTCACTCGGACGCTTCTTGGGTTGACGACCAGGCTACGCAGTGGTCGTCACAGGGTTACACCTTCAGCCTTGGCTCTGGCTCAGTTTCTTGGCGTTCTACACGCTCGTCTTCAGTTCTCAGCTCCAGTTGTGAGGCTGAGATCTACGCCACAGCCATGGCTGCACAGGAGTTACGCTGGCTCACCTACCTGCTGACCGACTTGGGAGAGCGGCCTCGTTCTCCTCCAGTGCTGTACGTCGACAACAAGGCCGCCATTGCCTTGTGTCAGGAGCACAGACTGGAGCACAGAACGAAGCACATCACTCTGCGTTACTTCTTGGCTCGAGAGTTGCAGCAGCGTGGTCAGCTTCGTCTGGCTCACGTGGCCACTCGGGCCAACACTGCTGATATATTCACCAAGGCACTTCCGTCTGGTGATCATCAGCGTTTTTGTACTCTGTTAGGCCTTGTGCCCACGTTTCCTCACTTGCTGTAGATTTTGTCTGTACTGTGTGATATATATATACCTGCATGCTTGCTCTGCTAGGTAGAGATCACTGTGCTGTTGTTGTTGCATATATACCTCTGCATGTGAAGTGGCCTTGTGGCCCCTTTGCTTGTGCTCAGTGTGTGTGGTGACGTTGTGATCCACCCTGAGCTTGCTTTGCTTCTCTTGACTGGTCTTGTGACCCATTGCTCTCCCCCACTTTGCCTATGGGGGTGTGTCAAGTCAATTATATGCATGTTATATATGTTTAGGCTGTAGTGGGGTAGCCAATGTAGGGTACAACCCCTTAGGGTTCTCATCCTTGTACCAAAACTTCCTCGATAGTCAACTATCCCTACCAACCTACTCTAACAAATACATCATGCATTCCTGTACATAACAAGAACAGACAAACACCCGTGTCTACAATTCAACAGTCTTCTATCCGGGCAATGTAGGTATGTACACAAAAAAAAACCTACATACGGTACAGTGGAACAAAACAAAACCAGCAGCTGCAATACAGAAAAGAAGGGCAATTTCATTATGCCAGGTGGTGGCATGCCAACGAAGAAGAGGGTGAAGAGAAACCACCTAACGCTGGGAGGAACATGGTTATGCGAGTTGTGAGCTTGGTTCTTCACCTACCAAATAGGGCCTGCAGAGGGGAGGGATGGGTGATGCAGGGCACGCAGACAGTGCATGGAAGGGCAAGGAAGGCGAGGATGATGAGGGGCCAGACAAGTCAGAGCACACAGGCTGGAGATGTGCCAATACACTTCTTGCAGGCCCCTGCTCATTTGTACAAGCGTGACTATCTTGCCTTTGTCCCTTCAGCATGAGATCATGGGATGATGGGGTGATGCAATCCTGGGTTGAAGATAGACCCAACGGCGGTACTGTCGAGAGAGGAGACAAGTGAGAGCACAGAACTAAATCATTGGAGGCAGGTTTGATACAAGGCGCAGGGCCTAGCGGCAGCTTCACCAGGGCCGCGATGCCTCGGCAGGCCTCAGCAAGCAGCGCGAGGCAGATGCACGAGCAAGCACGGGAGGAGTGGGCAGCGGGAGGAGTGGGCAGGCGCACGCACGCGGCGGTCACAGCAATCCAGTCCAGGAAGGGGACCAGGCTCACCCTGACCGCACAACCACCCACACCAACCTCGTACACGTGGCTGCGCGGGCAGCCCGCAAGGCGGGGTTCATCTTCACAGTGCACAGGAAAGTGAATAGGGGGCGTATGTCCGAGATAGAGTCACCTCAGCTCTCCATCACCACACCACACTGGGCCTGCTGCCGGCCTTGCCACACCCCACACACCCCTCACGTCCATCGTGCCCACCCACCTCCTGCTGCACGTCCTGCAGCCTACCCGCTGCACGTCCTGCAGCCTACCCGCTGCACGTCCTGCAGCCTACCCGCTGCACGTCCTGCAGCCTACCCGCTGCACGTCCTGCAGCCTACCCGCTGCACGTCCTGCAGCCTACCCGCTGCACGTCCTGCAGCCTACCCGCTGCACGTCCTGCAGCCTACCCGCTGCACGTCCTGCATCCTACCCGCTGCACGTCCTGCAGCCTACCCGCTGCACGTCCTGCCCCTACCTGACCCGCCCGCACGACCCCTCTTGCCCCCTCCTTGCCCGCACAGGCTGTGCCTTTCTATGGCCCCTGCACTGCGCAGATGGTGGCAAACACGCCCAGCCGGCACTCACACGTGATGGCAGGGAGTGCGGGTGGGCAGTGCCGGCCGCCCTACAGCCCCACGTCCGTGATCTGCGCGTACAGCGACTTGCGCTGCCCGCTGGGTGATCCCTCTGCCTCCTCGCCACCTGGCTCCTCCTGGCCGGGGCAAGGCACGGCGTGAGGAGACGGGTGGGGAAACGGGGCGGGGAGGAGGGGGAGGGGAGGAGAGGGGGATCAGGGGGAGGCGTAAGGAAAGAGTATGGGGGAGAGGGGAAGTGCGCTGGTCAGCAAGTCCCAGTTCCTCCTCGGGGGCTGGCTCCTCCTGCCATTGCTAGGGGGTGGTGGCGGGAGAGGGATGGGGGATAGAGGGGGGTTAGGGAGGGAGGGAGGTGTGGGCGAGAGGGGTTGGAGAGAGGCGTGGGGTAGGTGGGGGAGAGGCGTAGCAGAGAACAAAAGAAACGTTTCCCACTAATTGTGTCTTCGACCTCACCATTTTGTCTGAGCCCATCGCCTCTTACCACCCCCATCTCCCTCCCTCTCACCCCACCATCGCCTCTTAAGCCTTGCATACCCCTGTATCCCCTCGTCCCCTGCCCCCACTCACCCGCAGGCGCGGCCAGTCGCGCATGTCCTGCGCCAGCTTGCGCAGCACCATGCGGTCCGCCGGCACGCGGTCCTCACACACCTGGGGCACACGAGGGGATAAGCGGCACGGAGGAGGACGGGGGAGGGAGGGAGAGAGGGGGAAAGGGCACGAAGGTGCGCACGAGGGGTTAAGGGTGGGGGATGACGCACGGCAAAAGATGGAGGGGAGCGGGGAGGGGTGGGGACTTGACGAGCAGAATACGAGCGTTGAGCATGTTCCCTCCACGCGCATCCCCCTCACACTTTCCTCGCCAACCAGCCCCCACACCCTCACGCCTCTCCGCCCTCTCCCCGCCCCCACCTCTCCCCCTCCCCCACGGCTCCCCCCCAATCCTTCCCCCTCTCCCGACACCCCGCTCCCACCACTTCCCCTCCATGCCGTCCCACGTGGAGGAGGCGTCGGCGCGCAAAGCCCCACAGTTTCTGCAATAACCAACCCCCGCCCACCCCACCTCTCCCCTCCCCTTTCCCCCCACCCCCCCACCTCGCGGAAGGCGTCAGCGATCTCGTCGCGGGAGCACCCGCTCTCGTTCTCGATGCCCATCTGCCGCCGCCGCTGTGCCTCGCGCGGGTCCTCGATCATCAGCACCAGCCGGATCTGCGCGCGTGACGTCAGCCGGCGCGCGGAAGGCGCGGGGAGATTGGCGCGCAATTGGGGGGCGGAGGGAAGAGAGGGGGGGGAGGGGGGGGGTGGGAGTGGGAGGAGAAGTGGGGGGGAAGCGAAATGTGGCGAGCAGGGAGACTAGAGATGCGCGCGAACGACGGACAATGAGGAGCAAGGAGGGACAAGGAAGGACGTTACGGACATGGGCGGACAATTACGACGACACAATGTGAGTCGCGGCAAACCGCGAGGCTAAGAAGCGCACCTCCTGCACCGTCATGTCGCGCCGCTCCTTGAGCAACTCGATAGTCTGCCACGCACGCACGCACAGGCACGCGCACAAGAATGGATGGGCAAATCAATTCGACGCATGGTGCAGGGTAGGGCTTGAGGCATGACAAACCGCAAGGCTTAAAACGGGAAGACCGACCCCAAGGTGCGACCGGAATGGCAAGAAGCACGTGCAGCACGGAATGCGGTTGGAGGCGTGAGTGGCTCGGCGGAGGGCTCCACTAAGGAGACTTGGACTGACCCCTAGGCACGACCCTGCACTCGCGATCCTTGTCGCGAATGTGGTGAACAGGCGACGCAAATCACCTCGACGATGTCCTGAATGTCCCTCAGGTCCTGCGCCTCCTCCGCCTCCTCCGCCGACAGCTGCGCCTCCCCATCCTTCCCCTCCGCCTCCGCCGCCGCTGCCTGCACGGACCGCCTAGACGCGGAGCCCGGTTGTGGCGAGGAAACAGCTTGCTGCGATTGGCGGCGGCATCGGACGGCGAGCGATCGCTCGGAAGAGAAAGCGACGACACGCGTCGGCCGGGATGCGGCAAGCCGAGGAGCGAGTGACGGCGACGCGTGTGGGGTGTGTCGCACGGCGATAGACGTCGTCATTGGAGATAACGGACTAATTCAAATCTCCCTGATTGATTGGAATCACGAGGAAATTGAACATTGCGGATGGATAAGGTACGCATCTGCCGAGCTGGCAACCGGCAGCGAAACTGGTTGGCTGGGTGTAACCCTGTTGCCCATGCCAACCTGTTCGCTGTTGTTGGGATTGAGGAAGGCTCTCGCCACCCTAAAAGTTAGGACGCGTCGTAATACACCATGTTACCAGGTCTCGTGGGTGCTGGCGAGTGTACAGTAAACATGGCGTCACGAACCTGTCCACGGCGGTTTTGCCAATCGATGTACCCGTCAAAACACCGACACAGCGTGAACGGAGCAGACACCAGGGCCCCAGTTCGACTGGCATTAAAAAAAGGGAAATTATACGGGAAGTCACAATTAAGCCCGTTTTACCACGTTTGGTCACAGGGGTGTCACGAACAGTCACAGTACAGTACATTTCTATCGCGGGTGATCACAGTGCTATCACGGATGGTCACACCTCGCCTCTAAAAGCTATCACGTTTGGTCACTCGATGAAACGATAATAAATAATTTGAGACCACAAAAGAAACTGTAGAGATTTTGGGGAGTCCCAATCTTGATTGCTTGTTACCTCGCGCATGATTCTAGCCTGACATTTAGGGGACTGCAGAAAAAAAAATAAGCCCCTATAGGATGGCACGTCCTTCGGGAGGCATCAACCCTAAACACCATGCGACAAGGTGTTTAGGGTCGAATTAAATCCCATCCAAATGGGTTTTAGTTTTTTTTTGTCATGGGAACAGAAATTACCCTTCGAGTTTCACCCGTCTAAAAGTGATATTCTTAGGGACATTATG
This sequence comes from Closterium sp. Naga37s-1, assembly GCA_947471745.1. Classification (NCBI taxonomy): domain Eukaryota; kingdom Viridiplantae; phylum Streptophyta; class Zygnematophyceae; order Desmidiales; family Closteriaceae; genus Closterium; species Closterium sp. Naga37s-1. Next base: position 1,753,202 of record CANJKZ010000863.1, read on the forward strand.
CATCAATCGAACCACGAACAATCGAATAGTAACAAGAATTTGCAGATATTTTTAACGAGTTACCGAGAGTTGTCACGAAACTATTTCGTAATACTACGGACAAAACGGCGCGCGCGAGCGAACTTTCCTTGAATCCCTACAGTGACTTGAGTAGTTTCAACTTTCTATCGACCGTTTCAATGAGTGACCAAACGTGATAGTTTTTTGGGGCAATGTGTGATCATCCGTGATCGTACTGTGATCACCCGCGATACAAATCTACTGTACTGTGACTGTTCGTGATACCACTGTGACCAAACGTGATAAAGTGGGCTTAATTGTGACTTCCCATATAATTTCCCTAAAAAAAACGGGCGAAGGGGATGGGCTACAGTGAAACGATCACCGTGGAACCTTCCTTGATAAGCGCGTGAAAGGTTATCAAGGCTCGATATAAGCGGATCTACACCGAACCAGACAATAACGGAATGCCAGCCGAACAACCCTTTTTTCGCTGGCGTTTGCAACCCCATTTTTCTTCATCGAACCATTTTCTCTGGCAAAGTGCCCATTTTCTGATCCGCCGCACCATGCGGCCTCAAGGCCCCGCACCATGCGGGGTATCAGTGATTCGGGGCAATAACACCTTGTCCTGAAAAAAACATATCCCGGTATATCCCCTGATCGTGGGGAAGCTGCTGGAATCCGAGCTCAATGAGCACGGTGTGGAGGTACTGCTGCCACAGGCGCGGTGCCTGCTTGATCGTGTAGATGGATTTCCGGAGGAGGCATACGGCATCACCGTCCTCTTCAAAGGCGTGCGGTTGCTCGACGTAGATGATCGCGTCGACGATCACGTAGAGAAACGCGTTGGACACGTCGATCTGGCGGAGGGGGCGCTGCTTCACGGCTGCGACGCAGATGAGGATTCGCACGGAGGTGCGGTGTCTGACAGGTGCAAATGTATTGTCATAGTCGACGAATTGGGTTTGTTCGAAGCCGCGAACTACCCAGCGTGCCTTGTATTTGTCGATGGCGCTGACTGCGAGAGTCTTGATTCGGAACACCCATTTTGCCGTGAGGTTTTTCCTCCCCTTTGCGTGTCGTCGTGGCACCAGCTTCCAGGTTCCGCGCCTCTGGAGTGCAGCGACTTCTGCGGCCATGGCTGCTCTCCACTTCTCGGCATCGGGTCCGTTCAGAGCCTGGTGAACGCTGGCAGGCTCAACCAGCTGCTGGTTACCACGGATAGCGATAGCAAGTCCGAGGATGCGAAGTCCGGTGAGGTTGGACTCGGCTGCGTTGGTTACTTTGACCACGTCGTCATCGTCGCCACGGTCGCGAACGGTCTCGCGAGAGGAGTTGCGGTTGGGATCTTCGTCCATGGGTGAGTGCATTTCTGCACTTGCATAATCTTGTTGTGCCTGTACTGCTTCGTGTTGATCGGGATCGGTCGAGAAGAAATGCACGGTGCGGAATTCCTCTGTAACGGATACGAAGGGTACCTAAACTGCAGTTCTTTCCTCTGGCTGCTGCCCTGCCACGTCAACCTCGTCCTCATCGCTTGCGTAGCCGTGTTGTCCCTGGAAAATGTTGTCCGGTGCGTCTTGTGCATTGCGGTGCTGTCGGTACAGTGGCAGGGTCAGCCTTTCGTAGAAGATGCAATCACGTAAACGCGTGACTTGGTGGATGGCGAAGTCGAGGATGGTCCAAGCGTGGTATTCTGATTCGATTCCGAGGTGAATGCCCCAGCGTGCGCGGTCTTCAAACTTTCTGGTCCGGGCAGTGTGGGGACGGTACTGTACCATACACCCGAAAACCCAAAGCATGCGCTTGTCAGGGTTTTTGCCGGTCCACTCCTTGAATGGTGAGTTGTTGTTGGGCATGGCCTTTGAAGAAAGCATGTTGTGCAGGCGAACAGCATGCGCCATCGCGAAGGGCCAATATTTGGTTGGCACATCTGACTGCTTCATGAGGGATCGCATTTTTGTCGCGAAGCTCATGTTAGTTCTCTCCGCCAGTCCCTGTTGCTCGTGAGCGTAGGGAAGAGAAATCATCCTCTGGATTCCTTCTTCCGCACAGAGGGTTTTGAATTCCACTGTCTGGTACTCTAGTGCCCCGTCGGTCTGGAAGGGCTTCAGCTTCTTGCATTCAATCTGAGTCTGCGCCATCTTGAGCCATAGTTAGAAGCACTAGTAGGCGAGATAGCGGTTGCTGACGTTCACAACCTAGACGAAGCGCGTGCCGGCGTCGATGAAGGTAAGAGTGTACTGCTCCCCTCCCAGCCCCTTTGTTGTGAGAACCTGAAAGCCGCTGTAGACTTTGTCGAGTGGGTCGTACCGCTCGGCTCTAGGTATCTTTTCGGCGAAAGGGGTGTGACGTAGCGCGGCTTCCGGGCAGACGGTGCAATTTGGTAAGTCTTCTCTTGGTTTGAGGAGTTTTCTATCTAGCAGCAACAGTGCGTCTTCCGCAAATACTTTTGCGTTGATGCAGTTGTTGAGCACTTCAATTGACGGGTGTCCGAGGCGGTTGTGCCAGATGTCGGGATCGGCGCGGTATCCCCGTGTGCGAGCGTAGATCTCATTCTCTCGTGCCAAGACTTTCCTTGCGGTTTCCTTTTCCACTTGTTCCGCAGGTTCTTCCGGTACAAGGACTTGAACTGCTGCCGCGCGGAGCGTCTCGAATCTTGCTCCGTGGTATGTCCCGCTGGAGTCGCCGATGACGGTGGTGTCGATTTTCACAGGAAGCTTCAAAGGTCCTTCTGGAGGGGGTCGGCGTGATTCTTGGGCGACGATCTTCCGGTTGAGTGACTTCTTCTTCTTCGAAGTCGGTGTCGCCAATTGCTGCTCCCCTTGTCTCGAGCCGGAGGTAGCTTCTTCCGTCAGTGGTGATTGGGATCAGGTGAGGGCCGTATTCAGTCAGCGCTTCTTCTTCTTCTTCTTCCTCTTCTTCTTCTTCTTCCTCTTCTTCTTCTTCTTCTTCTTCTTCTTCTTCTTCTTCTTCTTCTTCTTCTTCTTCTTCTTCTTCTTCTTCTTCTTCTTCTTCTTCTTCTTCTTCTTCTTCTTCTTCTTCTTCTTCTTCTTCTTCTTCTTCTTCTTCTTCTTCTTCTTCTTCTTCTTCTTCTTCTTCTTCTTCTTCTTCTTCTTCTTCTTCCTCTTCTTCTTCTTCTTCTTCTTCTTCTTCTTCTTCTTCTTCTTCTTCTTCTTCTTCTTCTTCTTCTTCCTCTTCTTCTTCTTCTTCTTCTTCTTCTTCTTCTTCTTCCTCTTCTTCTTCTTCTTCTTCTTCTTCTTCTTCTTCTTCTTCTTCTTCTTCTTCTTCTTCTTCTTCTTCTTCTTCTTCTTCTTCTTCTTCTTCTTCTTCTTCTTCTTCTTCTTCTTCTTCTTCTTCTTCTTCTTCTTCTTCTTCTTCTTCTTCTTCTTCTTCTTCTTCTTCTTCTTCTTCTTCTTCTTCTTCTTCTTCTTCTTCTTCTTCTTCTTCTTCTTCTTCTTCTTCTTCTTCTTCTTCTTCTTCTTCTTCTTCTTCTTCTTCTTCTTCTTCTTCTTCTTCTTCTTCTTCTTCTTCTTCTTCTTCTTCTTCTTCTTCTTCTTCTTCTTCTTCTTCTTCTTCTTCTTCTTCTTCTTCTTCTTCTTCTTCTTCTTCTTCTTCTTCTTCTTCTTCTTCTTCTTCTTCTTCTTCTTCTTCTTCTTCTTCTTCTTCTTCTTCTTCTTCTTCTTCTTCTTCTTCTTCTTCTTCTTCTTCTTCTTCTTCTTCTTCTTCTTCTTCTTCTTCTTCTTCTTCTTCTTCTTCTTCTTCTTCTTCTTCTTCTTCTTCTTCTTCTTCTTCTTCTTCTTCTTCTTCTTCTTCTTCTTCTTCTTCTTCTTCTTCTTCTTCTTCTTCTTCTTCTTCTTCTTCTTCTTCTTCTTCTTCTTCTTCTTCTTCTTCTTCTTCTTCTTCTTCTTCTTCTTCTTCTTCTTCTTCTTCTTCTTCTTCTTCTTCTTCTTCTTCTTCTTCTTCTTCTTCTTCTTCTTCTTCTCTTCTTCTTCTTCTTCTTCTCTTCTTCTTCTTCTTCTTCTTCTTCTTCTTCTTCTTCTTCTTCTTCTTCTTCTTCTTCTTCTTCTTCTTCTTCTTCTTCTTCTTCTTCTTCTTCTTCTTCTTCTTCTTCTTCTTCTTCTTCTTCTTCTTCTTCTGCTTCTTCTTCTTCTTCTTCTTCTTCTTCTTCTTCTTCTTCTTCTTCTTCTTCTTCTTCTTCTTCTTCTTCTTCTTCTTCTTCTTCTTCTTCTTCTTCCTCTTCTTCTTCTTCTTCTTCTTCTTCTTCTTCTTCTTCTTCTTCTTCTCTTCTTCTTCTTCTTCTTCTTCTTCTTCTTCTTCTTCTTCTTCTTCTTCTTCTTCTTCTTCTTCTTCTTCTTCTTCTTCTTCTTCTTCTTCTTCTTCTTCTTCTTCTTCTTCTTCTTCTTCTGGCGCTTCTTCCTCTACTTCTTCTTCTTCTTCTTCTTCTGCTTCTGGCGCTTCCTTAGTAACTTCTGGTTCTTCTTCTCCTTCTGCAGGTCCTTCGGCGATGTTGCCCCATCCTGTCTCAGCTTCAATAGCTTCTCCCAGTCCGGTGTTACGCGTTATCCATCTAACGTCCACCGCGTCCCAGCCTTCGGTCGGGTTCCAGCCGGTAGGTTGTTGAATTCTGGGCCAAATCGCTCGTGTCTATCCTCCTGAAGCTCCTTCTCCTACTCCCTTGTTTTCTGCTCCCGTGTTCTCATGCTCCAGGCAGTAGCCTGTGGTCCGGTGTCTGCAGGGTTTGTAGTTGAAGCAACGGGTACCGCAAGAGCACGGAAGGTTCCGTCGAGGCCCGGTTGCTGGTAATCCGTCTCTTCAAGATGACTCCACGTTGATGGCGACGGGTGACCAGGTGGATCAAGGACGATGATGCGGTCTCTGTCGCCAGAGTTTCCTGGTGAGTCGAAGTTGAGTACAGACTTTCCGTTATCATTCTTCGCCTTCCCGAGGAGTTTCCCCTTGTATATTAAATGCAATTCTTCCTCGATCGTTTGCAGGGCAACGCCACACTTCATCAGCTGGGCGGCTGACAGGAGGTTGAACTGGAGTTCCGGCACGACGAGGACGTCACTGATGTGGATGCAATATCCTGTGTCGTTCGACTCCAGTTGGATCTGTCCGCAACTCCTCGCGTAAATCGTCTGGTTGTTGTCGACAGTTATCTCTACTTCGTTGAAGAGCTCTTCACCGTTGAGGATGAAGATGCTCGACGAGACCACGTGTTGACCGCAACAACTGTCCAGGAACCTTGACCTCCTTCTTGGCTTTGGCGAGGTTTGCGAGTTTTGGAGTTAGGTGATGATCCATGTCATGATCGTCGTCGTAATTATATCCTTCGTCGTCGTATGCGATGCGCGACAGGTCGACGAGGAAGCTGTGGCTCCACCAGCAGGGCTATGCAGACAAGCTGCGTAGGCGTTTTCTCGACGAGGAGCAGACCGGGCGCACCCTGAAGACGCCGGTCTCGGTCGACGCCTATGCCGAGCTCACCTTCGACGACAAAGAGGCACAGGAGCGCCAGGAGGAGGAGTACCGGCAGAAGGTCGGCTCGCTGCAGTTTGCGGCGACAACGACGAGGCCAGACATCGCCTTTGCCTGCAGCAAGCTGGGGAGCGGCCTCACGGTGAGGAGCGACCAGCACTTGCGCGAGGTCGACCGCTGCCTCGCCTACCTCGCCAACACCCGTGACACCGCCCTGTAGTTCGGCGGTGGAGCAGAGTCGCTGAAGCTGGTCGGCTACGTGGACGCCGGCGACAAGCAGAACCGGACGAGCACGGGCGGCTACGTGTTTGTCTTTGGAGGGGCCGCCGTCTCATGGTCAACCCAGCGCATCAAGTGCGCGACGTTGTCGTCGACCGAGTCAGAGTACGTGGCGGCAACCGAAGCCAGCAACGAGGGACGTCGCCTTCGCTTCCTTCTTGCTGAGTTCCGGCACCTGGATGCCGGGAATCCAACTGTCCTCCGGGTGGACAACAAGTCGGCCATCACGGTCGCCGAGGGCATGGGGTTGACAGGCAACCTCAAGCACATGGAGCGGCGACAAGCCTGGCTACAGCACATGGTGAAGCGCGGGAAGTTTTCGCTGAGGTACATCCCGACCGCTGAGCAGCCAGCCGACTTCTTGACGAAGGCGCTGCACTACCCGGCCTTCAACCGGTGCTCCGTTGCAATTGGCCAGGTGCGCCTGGTCGACGTGGGCGACGGTGACAACAACGTGCAGCAGTGGGTGCCATGCCCTCTTGCATGGCTGGTGCGGTGACCGGCGTGCTGTGTGTTGGGTGCACGCTGACGAGCTATTCTCCGAGCAGTACTGCCGTGTGGGCTGGGTGCCCAAGCGTGAACGCGGTAGGGGAGTGTCAACGGGAGTTGTTGTTGGCCCCGTCCTCACTTGGGCGGAGCCGCTTCGTGGTCGGGTGTGAGGAGTGAAACCGACCTGCACCAGTGGGGGAGCTGGTCGACGGGTCTGGTCGACCTGCACGGGGGCCACTGCAAGGGCGCCGACTTTGGGAGGGCGCCAACTTCGGCTGGTCGACTTGGGAGGTCGACCAGTAGAGGGCGTCGACTTGGGTGACGTCGACCAGGGGAAGCCGACTTGGAGTGGTCGGCTGACAGGTGTGCTGGTCGACCTGGAGTTGGACGACCAGGTGGGTTGTCGACCTGGAGCTGGTCGACCAAGGGTGTGGTCAACCTGGTGTGGTCGACTGAAGGTGGTCGTCGACTTGGGAGGTCGACGGACACACGAGGAAGCAGCTGGTCAACGTGGTGGTTGCCGGTCGACCAGGTTACCTGGGTGACGAGGTTCTGTGGAGGAGTACGACGGTCGCCCAGGTGGTAGTGGCGAGACCGACCTCGGTGCTGGTATCCCGAGGTCGACGTGGCTGGTGGGCGCAGTCGCTGACGTGGAGTCGAGCTGGGCGTCTGCATTGTGCACGTGACAAGGAAATGTGCACCAACCAGCTGCATGCACCTGCGAAGCAGGTGCACCGTTGTCCTGCGAGTGCAACGATGTGCAGCCGACTTGCTGCAGTGTTGGCACACCATGGACTTGCAATGTTGGCAAGCCGCGACTTTGCTCTGCTGGAGCGCAGTCGACCAAGTCGTGCTGGCACGCGGTCGACCATGCTGCGCTCGAAGTCGACCAGCAGCTTTGCTAGTTCTGATGTAATCTTGCATGCCAATGTTGTTGCTATCATTCTGAACCATTGTTGTAAACTTTTGCTATTGGAACTCTTGCCAAATTCCCCCGTGAACCAGCAAGTAGTGCAAGCACGAGTAAACGACTAAGTGAACGAACGCAGAGATCCCTCCTACCCCCGTGCCTAGCCCGTAGTCTAGCTCCCGTTGATATAGTTATCTCCGCAAGTTACGCACTTACTCTTAGTACCGACCATACGGGTAAGTAACGCACTTTCTCTTAGTACCAACCATACAGGAAAGTAACGCACTGACTCTTAGTAACAACCATACTGGTAAGTTACGCACTTACTCTTAGTACCAACAATACGAGTAAGAAACGCAGGTACTCTTAGTACCAACCATTCGGGTAAGTAAAGCCTTATCATCACGCCGAGTGATGGTATCCCGAGGTCGACGTGGCTGATCAGGTGCAATCGTCAGCACGAGGACAACTTGGTGTGTGCGTTGTGTAGGTGACAAGGCACTGCACGCCAATCATCTGCGAGCACCTGCGAAGTAGGTGCTCTGTTGTTCTGTGGGAGCAACGCTGGCACGCCGACGACCTGCAGCGTTGGCATGCCTCGACTTTGCACTGCTGGAACGCGGTCGACCAAGTCGTGCTGGAGCGCGGTCGATCGTGCTGCGCTGGCAGTCGACCTGCTTGCATTCTAGCTCTGATGTAGCCTTGTCTTGCCAATTTTGTTGTACCATTGTTCTCAACTTTTGCTAGTGAAACTCTTGCAGTTTTTCCCTGTGAACGCACAAGTGCTAGAGAACGACTAAGTGAACGAACGCAGAGATCCCTCTTACCCCGTGCCTAGCCCGTAGTCTAGCTCCTGTTGATAGAGTTATCTCCGCATGGTGCGGTGAGCGTGGACGGCTCACGACTTACCCCTTCATCCAGGTCGACGTAGTGGTCACTTATCTAATTCGTGTTTGTAGGCCGGCAGCCGTGCGGCCGTCACTATGGTAGGCGTCGTAGGTGACGCAGGAGTGGTGGACACCCTGGAGGCACGGCTGGAGGACGCGAGGAGGCGCCATGAGGCCAACGAGTACGGGCCAAACCTACCGTTGGCGGTCATCGAGGCAGGCATCCGCTCGGTGTGGGCGGAAGAGAACCTCGACCGGTGAACAACGAGGGCGGCGTCGACGTGGGAGTCAACGCCAGTGGTGACCAAGTCGGCAGTAGTGCGGGAGGCACGTCGAGGCAGCGAGGTGTGATACACGCCGATGAGGTCGGCGGCGTTCAGGGGCGAGGGATGCAGTCGTCGGCGGCTGCAGGCACCTCACAAGGCGACGTTGGAGGTCAACGAAGAAGTCTGTCGCCGATGTCGGCGACCCACGTGACGGCGGGAGGGATTGCACTTAGCTACGGCTACTTCAAGTTTACGCCGTACAGGATCTCGGTCACCCCTCTGCTTGTTGGTCGACCTGATATCCTCTCCTGGAAGGAAGCCATCGAGCTCCAACTGGAGATGGCCGGGCTGATCGGCTTCGCCAGGGGCACTGTGGCGACGCCGGAGGAACACTACCCCGACTTGCGTGCAGATTTTCGCACTGTGCAGTTGCTGACCTTCACGGTCATCTCGCGGTGCTGCTCGCCGGGCGTGCAGGTCGCCTTGAAGTCGTGGAGGGAGTACCTCGACGCCGACCACCGGGCATGGCACTTCATTGAGTCGACGTACCAGGTCACCGACGACCTGTACATCGGCCAGCTTGAGGAGCAGCTGTCGCACATACGGATGGGCGAAGAGGAGACGGCGACTGACTACTGCAACCGGGCTCGGCGAATTCTCGCCACCATGAGGATGGCCGTCGTGCACTACTCGACGGCATCGTACCTCACGCACGTTATCAAAGGGCTTACGAGCAACTACAACCTGCTGAAACGACTGTCGTTGGCGCCGAGTCCTAGGGCGACACTCAACGAGGATTCTCTTACCTCGTACATCCTGCAGGATAAGGCGATGCAGGAAGCTGAGCGGCCCTCGGAGCTCCTGGCGCAGGTGAACTACGTCGCCCCGGTGAAGCAAGGTAGTCAACCTGAGCAGCGTGGGCAGTCTAGCGGCGGTAGTAGCAGTGGCTAGAAGTCGACTAAGGACGCCGACAAGAAGAAGTCGGCCAAAGATAGCCGTTGTGGAGGAGGAAGTCGACGTCGGGAGTGCTGGCTGTGCGGCGACCCCGACCACCTCTCCTTTGAGTGCCTTGACCGCAGTGACTCCGACAACGACCGCGGGAGGTCTAGCAGCCGTCGTCCCCGTCGAGGCAGAAACCAGCCGCGCAAGGAGAAGCAGTCGACCAAGTCGTCAACCTCGGCGAAGGACGCCGACTCCTCTGCTGGCGGCAAAGGGCGAGACGACAAGGAGGCGTCGTGCTCGCTGGTCGGCGTCGTGGAGCCGACCGTCTCGTTGGCGCTGGAGGCCAGCGATGACTTCCAGGCGATGGCGGCAGCCGTGCAGGCAAAACCGGCAGTAGTTCTGCTCGATAGTGGTTGCTCCCACCACTTGATGGGGACGAAGGAAGTCTTCGTCAACCTGCAGCCGAGCAGTGACGTGAAGCACGTGCGTGGCTTCAACGGGGCTCTGCAGGACGTCCAGGGTCGGGGCACGGTCGCCTTGCAAGGGAAGGCCGGGAAGCAGGTGCTGATCCCCGACGTGCTCTATGTCCCGGGCGTGCACGCGAACCTGCTGTCGGCTGGCCAGCTGAAGGAGAACGGTGTGAGGCTGCAGGAGGACGGCGACGGGATGCTTCTCGTCTTGGCGGCAGGGGACGTCCTTGGCAGGGCGTCCTACACTGGCCGGGTCCTCTGCACCGACCTGCGTCCTTGCTCGGCGAAGTCGACGTCGCCCATGTCGGATGTGGTGGCCCTGAGGGCGATAGTCTCGGCGATGAAGTCGACGCCGGACAGACTACATGCGAGGCTTGCGCACGTCGCCGTGGACACCATCCGGAGCTCGGCGAAGCACGAGGTCGCCATTGGGCTGGACCTCAAGTTGACGTCTGGCACTGACTCACCGTGTGTCTCGTGCGTCGGCGACGACACACCTACCCCCACCAAGGCTCCGACGCCGACGACGTGCTGGCAGTCGTGCACATCGACCTGTGTGGGCCGTTCCGGGTGGTTGCCAAGGATGGCAGCCTGTACTTCTTGCTGCTGAAGGACCGCAAGACCCGCTACGTGTGGGTGAGGCCGGTCGCCAAGAAGTCGGATGCGCTGCAGGAGATCGTGAAGTGGCTGGCGGTTGCTGAGCGACAGACGAAGAAGTCGGTGTTGATGTTGCGCTCTGACCGGGGAGGGGAGTTCCTCGGGAAGCAGTTCACCGACTTCGTGAACGGCAAGGGAATCGTCCACGACCTGACCTGCCCCTACACCCCGCAGCAAAATGGCATGGCAGAGCGAGAGATGAGGACGGTAGTGGAGTCGATGCGCACGATGCTGCTGCACATAAGCGTGCAGCACCACTGGTGGCACCTTGCTCTACGGCAGGCCGTCCGGGTCCGCAACTACCTGGAGAGGTCGACATTGGCGCCGGGGATGACACCATACCAGCTGCTGACCGGGAAGAAGCCCGACTTATCGCTGGCACGGGTGTGGGGCTGCATGGCGCAGTTCCTGGTCCCCGAGCAGCAGCGAGGTGGAAAGCTTGCACTGAGTCCTAGTACTAACCATACGGATAAGAAACGCACTTACTATTTGTACTGACAATACGGGTAAGTAACGCACTTACTCATAGTACCAACCATACTAATAAGTGATGCACTTATTCGTAGTTCCAACCATACGGGTAAGTTACGCGCTTACTTTTAGAACCAACTATACGGTAAATTACGCGTTTACTCTTACTATCAACCATACTGGTAAGTAATGCCCTTACTCTTAGTACCAACCATACAGGTAAGTAACGCACTTACTCTTACTATCAACAATACTGGTAAGTAAAGCACTTACTCTTAGAACCAACCATACTGGTAAACAGCGCACTTACTATTAGCGCCAACCATATGGGTAAATAACGCACTAACTCTTAGAACCAACTATACGGGTTTAGTTACGCACTAACTTTTAGTACCAACCATACCGGTAAGTAACGCCCTTACTCTTAGTACCAACCACACAGGTAAGGAACGCACTTACTCTTACTATCAACCTTACTGGTAAGTAAAGCACATACTCTTAGTACCGACCATACGGGTAAGTAACGCAGTTAGTCTTAGTACCAACCACACGGGTGTTGGTGCAACCCTACGGTTTGCACTCGGCTTGTTGTCCGTGTGCGTGAATGTGTGTGTGTATGGAATGGTATGAGGGCATGGGATAATATATATTTCATGCTTATAATTGTGTGTGAATGTTGAGTCATGATGTCGAGTGTGTGTGTCGAGTCAATAGCGAGTTATCGCTAGACGCGTGTTACGCGGTCGTTTGTGTCTCGCGCGCGGTTTCTATTTTGTCGTGCGTGGTTTCTATTTTGTCCTGTGTCGAACGTTCGGCGTGTCGCAGGTGTGTGCAGCAGACCCATCAAGAACTCAAGGATGAGTTTGTGATGAAGAGCCCGAGCCTTGGTGTCAAGCCTCAAGTGATTTCGAAGCTCGCCAAAAAGGGTACACCTCAAGATATTGAAGATATTTACATTACTTTGTGTAGTGTAACATTTCACTTGGTGTAGGCCCTAGTGAAGGGTAGTTTCGAGACCCTTCGTGGTTGGGGACAGTGTGGCACTGTTCCACATCACTGTACCTCGGCTCTTGGGGTTTGTAGGAGCTGGGAGTCATTCCCAACTCGTAACTCTTCCTATCTTGTGTTCTAAGACTATAGTGGCTGCCATAGTACCGTTCGTTCAAACCGACGCTGTGTCGTCAATTCTTTATCAAATCGTGCAATCTAAATTGCTAATTGTAGACGACGTGAAGACGCTCCAGATCCAATTTGAATCAAGTCATTTGCAGCTGTGAGCAGAACGCTATCAACGTTTGAAGCCGCTGTGCAGAAATCCGTCTGTGCTCTCTATCTTTCGTTTTAGGCACATTCAAGCCTATTGTGACTATAACAAGTGGTATCAGAGCCCCTTGGAGAAGTTTCGACAATGTCTGGACCTGAGGAAAGGGGTGGCAGAGGTGCTGGTGGCAGTGGAGAAGCTCAAGCTCAAGGCCAACCCCGTGATTCAGCCATGGCGCCCATGCAACCAAGTCTTGGCCCACCTAGGGATGAGCCTAGGGTGTTTGGGCTTGACAAGATCAACGGTGACAACTTTGCTGAATGGTCCTTCAAGATGGAGAACATCTTTGACCACTATGACCTGCTGGAGGTGATGGAAGGAACGGAGAAGCGCCCCGAGAACGACCCGGAGAAGAGCCCGTGGGTGCGGAAGAGCGCACAAGGCTATCTCTTACTTGGGCAAGCGTTGGGGAGCAGTCAGATCCGTCACATCAAGCCATTCCAGCGTGAACCAGAGAAAGGACCAAAGACATGGGCTGCTCTCAAGGGTGTACATGCTCCTGCAACAGCGGCGGTAGCGGTGGTGTTGGAACGGCAAATGGCGGCACTACGAATTGAAGAAGACGAAGCGGTTGAAGAAGGGGTGCAGAAATTCTTCGACTTGTTGACGCGGCTTGAGGGAGCTGATTTGAACTACTGTGAGCTCCAAAAGAAGACCAAGTTGCTGGCCTTACTCCCAGAGTCATGGTCCTCGCTCATCATCAACCTTAATCGCGACTTGCCCCGCCTCTCGCTTGAAGACGTGAAGCGAGCTATCCTTCAAGAGGATTTCCGCCGCCGTGAGTTGGCGAGTGCGGATGGCGCTGGGGCAGCGAGCATCGGCCGTGGATATGGTCGAGGAAGAGGCAGAGGACGAGGGGGAGGAAGGTTTGGTGGCAGCAACTTCGGCGGAGGCCACAGGAGTGGCGGTTACGGCAGCGACGACAAGAGCTACGGACGCGGTCGCGGCCGATTCGACGGCGAGTGTCACTATTGCCACAAGAGCGGACACATGTGGCGCGACTGCTACAAACTCCCTGATGGTTGGACCCCTGCTCAAGGCCAAGAGGGTAGAGGAGCAGGAGGAGGGAGAGGACGAGGCCGTGGAGGCCGTGGCGGTCGCGGTGGCGGAGCTGCAAACATGAAGAGCGGAGACAACGACAAGGACCCGAGCGACGATCGATACCCGGGTCTATTCTACTTCGTGTCGACGCAAGTACCGGCTGGTCCAGAGAAGGATGAAGGCTTTGAGGAGCCAGCAGCTGTGGAGAAGGTGACCCTACACCCCCTGGACTATTGGGTGATTGATAGTGGCGCTACCTATAGCATGACACCTCGCCCGGACTTGCTCACCGAACTCGAGCCGTCACCGGTGAAGCATGTCACATCGGCTTTGGGGCAGCGAGCAGAGGTGAAAGGCATGGGCAAGGCCATGTTCAAGGGTGCTGATGGGAAGATGGTGGGCCTCAAGAACGTGCTTTGGGTGCCCAGCCTTGCTGCAAACCTGATTTCCGTGCGGCGGTTGGCAAAGGCAGGCATGGACACGAACTCGAAGGGAGCCAAGACCTACACCGCAAGGCTTGGCGATCGAATTCTTTGGGACCTTCATGAGGACAGGGATGTCTACAACGAGATGTGGCAGATCCCAGTGGTCCCTATGCCTAAGGAGAGGCAAGTGGCAGCAAGCATCAGCACCAAGGATGGAGCGGTCGGTAGCGACGATGGCGCGAACGGTCGCGCTAAGGAGAATGAGCTCAAGAAGAGCAAACCTGGAGGGACCAGCAAGTTCAGTGAACCTAAGGAGAGTGGTGCAGCAACCAAGGAGCAGCAAAAGGGTGAGGAGAACCCAGAGGCAGCAGCGGAGGAGGACTACGGAGAGAGTATGTGGGGCGCTATTGCGAGCGCGGCATTCTCCAATCCAACTTCGGCTACGGGGGAGTGTGATTGGCTCACCTTGCATCGGCGCATGGGGCATGTGGCCCTGCCCATCTTGCAGCAGCTAGTGAAGAATGAGATGGTTGCTGGCATACGTGTGAAGGGGGAGCCCGATGAGGTGCTTGGCTGCCCGACGTGCATTCAAGCCAAGTTCACCCGGTTTCCGTTCCCTAGTTCGGAGGCAACGGCAAAGGCACCGCTTGATGAGGTGGTGATGGACGTGGTGGGCCCCCTGAAGCTTGGAGCTGCTGGAGCTGAGTATTTTCTCACCATTGTCGACGTCTACACCCGCATGACTTGGGTGTACGTGCTGGCCAAGAAGAGCGACGTGGCTGAAACGTTGAAGACGGATTGGTTCCCGATGGTGGAGCGGCAACAAGACCGTCTAGTCAAGTCAATCCGCACCGATCGAGGGGGAGAGTTCCTGAGCAAGGAGTTTGGGTTGTGGCTGAAGAAGAATGGTATTCGGCACTCCCTCACCATGCCATACTCCCCTGCAATGAACGGCACCGCCGAGCGAGCGAACCGCACAATCACGGAGGCGGCACGCGGGTTGCTCATTGAAGCCGGGCTACCCAACTATTTCTGGCCTGATGCGGTGCGGAGCGCGTGTGTGGCCAAGAACAGAGCCTTGACTCATGTGGGAGCAGACAAATGGGTGCCCTATGTGGAGTGGCTAGGAAGGAAGCCAAAGGTGGATATGCTTCGGGTGTTCGGGTGCATGTGCATGGCGCTCGTGCCTAAGCATCTTCGGCACAACAAGCTTGGTGCCAAGGCGGTGTGGGCCGTGCACTTGGGCATGGCTCAAAACAGCAAGGGATGGCTTCTTTGGGACCCATTCACCAAGAAGTTCTTGGTGAGCAGGGACTGCAAGTTCATGGAGAACTTCATGTACAAGGATTGGAAGGCGGAGAATGAGGCGAAGATAGGCGTGCGGTTTGGGGAGGTGAAGAGTTCCGGTTTGGAGCATGTGGAGCTGCCTTTGGAGCTGAGCAGCGGCAGCACAACCACAAGGCAATCCTCCCTTGTGAATGGGGGAGAGGAGGCCAATGATGCAGAGGAAGAAGAGGAGGAGGTGCAGCAAGTGAGCGAGCGTGCACCGTCACTCCCTTCCCGTACTACGAGTGCTCCACGGATTCGAGCCACACCGCAGCAACGCCAAGGCCTTCAAGTCCCTGCAGCTGAGGAGGAAGGAAGGGGGAAGAGGAGAGTTCAACCCCCTAATAGGCTGACCTATGATGCGCCGGGAAAGCAGGGCAAGACAGCCCTGGCCGGAGCGGCAATGATGGTCGGAGACGACGAGGAGAGTGACTACGAGGAGTGTGCCTTCGCGTTCTTCTCTCCGGTGGAGATGCCGGGAGAACCAGCAACTCTCAAGGAGGCTTTGGAGAGTAGTGATGCTGAGGAGTGGAAGAAGGCCATGGAGAGTGAGCTGAAGAGCATCGAGGAGAATGACACGTTTGAATTGGTGGAGCTACCGGAGGGGCGTACGGCGATAACGTCCAAGTGGCTCTTCAAAATCAAGTCGGATGCCGACGGCAAGATCGAGCGCTACAAGTCTAGGCTTGTAGCCAAGGGGTACCAGCAGAAGGAGAAGGTGGACTTCAAGGAGCTGTTTGCCCCTGTGGTGAAGCCGACGACGCTGCGAACCCTATTCGCGGGAGCCGCCATCAAAGGATGGGTAGTAAAGCAAATGGACATCGTAACGGCATTTCTTAACGGTATCCTTGAGGAGGAGATTTTTATGGCGCAGCCAGAGGGGTTTGATGATGGTAGTGGCAGAGTGTGGAAGCTGAAGAAGGCCCTCTATGGGTTGAAGCAGGCCCCTAGGCAATGGTACATGAAGCTGCGCGAAGTGTTGGAGGGGATCGGCTTCACTCCCTCAACGGCCGATCACTCCTTGTTCATGCTTGGCGAGGGGGAGCAGAGGAGCTTCATGGTGGTGTACGTGGACGACATCCTGATCTTCTCACCCTCTCCTGACCTTGTGAAGGAGGTAATGCTGAAGCTGCAAGACAAGTTCAAGTGCAAGTCCCTTGGTGACGTGAACTTCTACCTTGGGCTCCACATCGAACGAGACGTGGAGAAGCGGAGCATACGAGTGCACCAACGGAAGTACCTGGAGGCGTTGGCTGCCAACTTCGGCCAGAGTGAAGGTCATGTGGCTACTCCCTTTCCCTCTGGGTTCAAGTGTGTGAAGGGGCCAGAGGAGGAGAGCGTTGGAGAAGAGGAGAGGCGCCGATTTCACTCGTTGGTGGGCAGCCTCATGTATGCGGCGGTAAACACCCGACCGGACGTCGCGTTTGCTACCGGGCAGCTGGCTAGGGTTGTGCAATGCCCTAATGAGGAGCAGGTAGCAGCTGGAATGAGGGTGGCCAAGTATCTTGGCCAAACACCGACCGTTGGGCTGCAATACTCGGCGGCGGCACAAAGGCGCCAAAAGGGCGCGGATGGTGTTGAACCCGGGCGTTTGTTCCTCACCGCCTACTCGGATGCTTCATATGCATCAGAACCAGAGGACATGACAAGTGTGGGAGGCTTCATATGCTGTGTTGGTGGAGGCCCAACTGCTTGGGAGAGCAAGAAGCAGGTTGACCAAGCTTTGAGCTCGATGGAGTCCGAGTACATGGCACTCTTCCGTGCCGTACGGGAGATTGTGTGGCAGCGGCGTTTGTTGGCTGAATTGGGGGAGGAGCAGCAAGGACCTACCCCACTGTATTGTGACAGCCAGGGTGCCATTGCTCTTGCTAAGAACCCTGTGTTGCATGGACTCACGAAGCACATGAGGGTGAAGTGGCATTGGACGAGGAGCATGGTAACCGCGGGTGAAGTTGAGTTGCGCTACGTGAAGACCACGGGGCAGCCGGCTGACATGATGACCAAGAGGCTGGTGGAGAAGCAGCATTGGAAGTGTTGCAAGCTGGCTGGGATGGCTCTGAACTGAGATAGCAACATATCCTAAGGCCAACAATCCGAGGGGGAGTTTGTTGGTGCAACCCTACGGTTTGCACTCGGCTTGTTGTCCGTGTGCGTGAATGTGTGTGTGTATGGAATGGTATGAGGGCATGGGATAATATATATTTCATGCTTATAATTGTGTGTGAATGTTGAGTCATGATGTCGAGTGTGTGTGTCGAGTCAATAGCGAGTTATCGCTAGACGCGTGTTACGCGGTCGTTTGTGTCTCGCGCGCGGTTTCTATTTTGTCGTGCGCGGTTTCTATTTTGTCCTGTGTCGAACGTTCGGCGTGTCGCAGGTGTGTGCAGCAGACCCATCAAGAACTCAAGGATGAGTTTGTGATGAAGAGCCCGAGCCTTGGTGTCAAGCCTCAAGTGATTTCGAAGCTCGCCAAAAAGGGTACACCTCAAGATATTGAAGATATTTACATTACTTTGTGTAGTGTAACATTTCACTTGGTGTAGGCCCTAGTGAAGGGTAGTTTCGAGACCCTTCGTGGTTGGGGACAGTGTGGCACTGTTCCACATCACTGTACCTCGGCTCATGGGGTTTGTAGGAGCTGGGAGTCATTCCCAACTCGTAACTCTTCCTATCTTGTGTTCTAAGACTATAGTGGCTGCCATAGTACCGTTCGTTCAAACCGACGCTGTGTCGTCAATTCTTTATCAAATCGTGCAATCTAAATTGCTAATTGTAGACGACGTGAAGGCGCTCCAGATCCAATTTGAATCAAGTCATTTGCAGCTGTGAGCAGAACGCTATCAACGTTTGAAGCCGCTGTGCAGAAATCCGTCTGTGCTCTCTATCTTTCGTTTTAGGCACATTCAAGCCTATTGTGACTATAACAACGGGTAAGTAACGCACTTATTCTTAGTACCAACCATACGGGTAAGTAACGCACCTATCCCTAGTACCAACCATACGGGTAAGGAACGCACTTACTCTTAGTACCAACTATACGGGTAAGTTACCCACTCACTTTTACTACCAACCATACTGGTAAGTAATGCACTTACTCTTAGTTCCAACCATACGGGTAAGTAACGCACAGACTCCTAGTACCAACCATACGGGTAAGTTCCGCACTTCCTCTTAGTACCAACCATACCGGTAAGCAACGGACTTACTCTTATCATCAACTATACTGGTAAGTAACGTACTTACTCTTAGAACCAATCATACTAGTAAGTAACGCACTTACTCTTAATACCAACCATACGGGTAAGTAACCCACTTACTCTTAGTACCAACTATACGGGTAAGTTACCCACTCACTTTTAGTACCAACCATACTGGTAAGAAATGCACTTACTCTTAGTACCAACCATACTGGCAAGTAACGCACATAATCCTAGTACCAACCATATGGGTAAGAAACGTACTTTATTTTAGTACCAACCATACTGGTAAGTTACGCACTGACTCCTAGTACCAACCGTACGGGTAAGAAACGCACTTACTCTTTGTACCATCCATACGGGTAAGTTACGTACTTACTCTTAGTACCGACTACACGGGGAAGTAAAGGGCTTACTCTTAATATCAACCCTACTGGTAAGTAACGCATTTACTCTTTGTACTGATAATACGGGTAAGTGACGCACTTATTCTTAGTTCCAACCATACGGGTAAGTAATGCACATACTCGGAGTACCGACTATACAGGTAAGTAACCCACTTACTCTTAGTACCAACCTTACTGGTAAATAATGCACTCTTAGTACCGACCATACGGGTCTGTAAAGCACATACTCTTAGAACCAACCATACGGGTAAGTAATGCACTTACTCTTGGTACCAATTATACTGGTAAGTAACATACTTATTCTTACTACAAACCATACTGGTAAGAAACGTACGTACTCTCAATACCAACCATACGGGTAAGAAACGCACTTACTCTTAGAACCAACTATAGTGGTATATAACGCACTCTTAGTACCGATTACACGGGTCAGTAAAGCAGTTACTCTAAGTACCAACCATACGGATAAGTAATGCACTTACTCTTGGTACCAATTATACGGGTAAGTAACGTACGTACTCTTACTACCAACCATGGAACGTTTTTACTATTAGACCCAACCATACTAGTAAGTAACTCACTTACTCTTAGTACCAACTATACGGGTAAGTAACGCACTTACTGTTAGTAAAACCATACTGGTAAGTAACGCACGTACTCATATAACCTACCATACTGGTAAGTAACGCAGTTTCTCTAAATATAACTATATGGGTAAGTTACATACTTACTTTTAGTAACAAGCATACTGGTAAGTAACGCACGTACTCTTAGTTCCAACCATACTGATAAAGTGCGCACTTACTCTTAGAACCAACCATACTGATAAATAGCGCATTTACTCTTAGTACCGACCATACGGGTAAGTAACGCAGTTAATCTTAGTACCAACTATACGAGTAAGCACTTACTCTTAGTACCAACCATACGGGTAAGTTACGCACTTACTTTTAGTTCCAACCATACTGGTAAGTAACGCACTTACTCTTAGTTCTAACCATACGGGAAAGTTGCGCAATAACAGTAAGCACTAACCATACTAGTAACCCTAAGCACTAACGCACTTTCTCTTTGTTCCAACCATTCGGATAAGTAGCACAAATACTCTTAGTACCAACCATACTGGTAAGTAATGCACTTACTTGTAGTTCCAACCATACGGGTAAGTAACGCACCTACTCTAAGTACGAACCATACAGGTAAGTTCCACACTTCCTCTTAGTACCAACCATACCGGTAAGTAACGGACTTACTCTTAGTACCAACCATACAGGTAAGTAGCGCACTTACTCTTGCTATCAACCATACTGGTAAGTAACGCACTTACTCTTAGAACCAATCATATGTCAACGGGAGTTGTGGTTGGCCCCGTCCTCGCTTGGGCGGAGCCGACTTCGTAGTCGGGTCTGTGGGGAGCGCAGCCGATCTGTTGCAGTGAGGGCGCCGAGCTGGAGGGCGTCGAGCTGGAGGGCGTCTAGATGGAGGGCGCCGAGCAGGAGGACGCCGACCTGGGCGCCTGGGAGGCGTCCTGGGAGGCTGGACGCCGACCTAGGCGTCTGGACGGCGTCCTGGGTGCCAGGACGCCGACATGGGCGTCTGCACGGTGTCCTGAGCACCTGGACGCCGACCTAAGCGTCAGGACGCCGACCTGGGTGCTGGGACACCTCTTCTAGGGACGCCGGTCAGCTGTAGCAGGCAACCAACTGAGCTGGGCGACCAGTCGTGGTTGCCCGGTCAACCTGGATACCCAGGCGACGTGTGCGAAGGTCGCCGGGGAGGCTTCTGCGAGGCCAACCTCGGGGGTGGTATCCTGAGGTCGACGTGGCTGGTGGGCGCAGTCGCTGGCATGCTGTCGACCTGGGCGTCTGCGCTGTGCACGCGACAAGGAGTGGTGCACCAACCAGCTGCACGCACCTGCGAAGCAGGTGCACCGTTGTCCTGCGGGTGCAACGCTGTGCAGCCGACTTGCTGCAGCGTTGGCACACCGTGGACTTGCAACGTTGGCAAACCGCTACTCTGCAACGCTGGAGCGATGCGAGCTCTGCTGCGCTGGATCGCGGTCGACCATGCTGCGCTGGAGGTCGACCAGCAGCCTAGCTAGCTCTGATGTAGTCTTTGTATCACCCATTGTTGTGAACTTTTGCTAGTGGAACTTTTGCAAAAATTCCCCCGTGAACCAGCAAGTAGTGCAAGCACGAGTAAACGACTAAGTGAACGAATGCAGAGATCACTCAAGCCCCGTGCCTAGCCCGTAGCCTAGCTCCCGTTGTACTAGTTATCTCCGCATGGTGCGATGAGCGTTGACGGCACACGACTTACCTTTCAGTCAGGTCGACGTAGTTGTTACTTACCTAATTCGTGTTCGTAGGCCGGCAGCTGTGCGGTAGTCACTATGGTAGGCGCCGTGACACGGGGGTGATGGACACCCTGGAAGCACAGCTAGAGGATGCGAGGAGACGCCATGAGGCCCAGGAGTATGGAGAAATCCCCTGGGCGGTCGTCGAGGCTGGACTCCGCACCGTATGGGCGACGGAGCACCCTTCTCGGCCTGCCTCTCCTCGACCGGTGAACACCAAGGGCGGCGTCGACGTGGGCGTCAACGCCGGTGGTGACCAAATCGGCAGCAGTGCGGGAGGCACGTCAAGGCAGCGAGGAGTGATTCACGCCGATGAAATCGGCGGCGTTCAGGCGCAAGGGATGCAGTCGTCGGCGGCTGCAGGCTCCTCGCAGGGCGACGTCGGTGGACGTCGGAGCGGAATGACACCGATGTCGGCGACCTATGTGACTGCGGGAGGTACTGGACCGAGCTACGGCTACTTCAACTTTACACCGGACAGGATTTCGGTCACCCCCCTGCTCGTTGGTCGACCGGACATCCTCACTTGGAAGGAAGCCATCGAGCCCCAGCTGGAGATGGCCGGGCTGATCGGCTTTGCCAGGGGCACTGTGGCGACGCCGGAGGAGCACTACCCCGACCTGCGTGCGGAATTTCGCGCCGTGCAGTTGCTGACCTTCACGGTCATCTCGCGGTGCTGCTTGCCGGGCGTGCAGATCGCCTTGAAGTCGTGCAGGGAGTACCTCGACGCCAGCCACCGGGCATGGCACTTCATCGAGTCGACGTACCAGGTCACCGACGACCTGTACATCGGCCAGCTTGAGGAGCAGCTGTCGCACATACGGATGGGCGAAGAGGAGTCGGCGACCGACTCCTGCACCGGGCTCGGCGAATTCTCGCCACCATGAGGATGGCCGGCGTGCACTACTTAACGGCGTCGTACCTCACGCACGTTATCAAAGGGCTCAGAAGCAACTACAACCTGCTGAAGCGGCTGTCGTTGGCGCCGAGTACTAGGGCGACACTCAACGAAGGCTCTCTTAACTCGTACATCCTGCAGGATGAGGCGATGCAGGAAGCTGAGCAGCCCTTGGAGCTCCTGGCACAGGTGAACTACGTCGCCCCGGCGAAGCAAGGTGGTCGACCGGGGCAGCGTGGACAGTCCGGTGGCGGTGGTAGCAGTGGCTGGAAGCCGACCAAGGACGCCGACAAGAAAAAGTCGGCCAGGGATAGCGGTCGTGGAGGAGGAAGTCGACGTCGGGAATGCTGGTTGTGCGGCGACCTCGACCATCTCTCCTTCGAGTGCCCCGACCGCAGTGACTCGGATGACGACGACGCCAAGGGTGGCCGCGGGAGGTCGGCTGGGCGTCGCCCTCGCCGGGAGAGTAAGCCGCGCAAGGAGAAGCAGTCGATGAAGTCGACCTCGACGAAGGACGCCGACTCCTCTGCTGGCGGCAAGGGGCGAGACGAAAAGGAGGCGTCGTGGAGCCGACCGTCTCGCTGGCGCCGGAGGCCGGCGAGGACTTCCAGGTGGTGGCGGCAGCTGTTCAGGCGAACCCGGCGGTAGTGCTGCTCGACAGCGGCTGCTCACACCACCTGATGGGGACAAAGGAGGCCTTCGTCGACCTGCAGCCGACCGGCGACGTCAAGCACGTGCGCGGCATCAACGGTGCGCTGCAGGACGTCCGAGGCCGTGGCACCGTCGCCCTGCAGGGCGACGCCGGGAAGCAGGTGCTCATCCCCGACGTGCTCTACGTTCCGGGCGTGCACGCGAACCTACTGTCGGCTGGCCAGCTGAAGGAGGACGGCGACGGCATGTTGCTCGTCACGGCGGCAGGGGACGTCCTCGGTCGGGCGTCCTACACCAGCCGGATCCTCTGTACCGACCTGCGTCCTTGCTCGGCGAAGTCGACAACGCCCACGACGGAGGTCGTGGCTATGCGGGCGATCGTTTCAGCGACGAAGTCGACGCCGGACATGCTGCATGCGAGGCTTGCACACGTCGGCATGGACACCATTTGTAGCTCGGCGAAGCACGAGGTCGCCACTGGGCTGGACCTCAAGTCGGCGTCGGGCGCCGACTCACCGTGTGTCTCATGCGTCGGCGGGAAGCTGACACGACACACCTTCCCCGACCAAGGCTCCGACGCCGACGACGTGCTGGCCGTCGTGCACATCGACCTGTGCGGGCCATTCCGCGTGGCTGCCAAAGACGGCAGCCTGTACTTCTTGCTGCTGAAGGACCGCAAGACCCGCTACGTGTGGGTGAGGCCGGTCGCCAAGAAGTCGGATGCGTTGCAGGAGTTCGTGCAGTGGCTGGTGGTGGCTGCACGGCAGACGAAGAAGTCGGTGTTAATGCTGCACTCTGATCGGGGAGGGGAGTTCCTCGAGAAGCAGTTCACCGACTTCGTGAACGGCAAGGGGATCGTCCACGACCTGACCTGCCCGTACACCCCGCAGCAGAACGGCATGGCGGAGTGGGAGATGCGGACGGTGGTGGAGTCGGTGCGGACGATGTTACTGCACATGGGCGTGCAGCACCACTGGTGGCACCTCGCTCTGCGGCAGGCCGTCTGGGTCTGCAACTGCCTGGAGAGGTCGACACTGTCGCCGGGGACAACGCCGTACCAGCTGCTCACCGGGAAGAAGCCCGACTTGTCGCTGGCACGCTTGTGGGGCTGCATGGCGCAGTTCCTCGTCCCCGAGCAGCAGCGTGGTGGGAAGCTCAAGCCGAAGGCTCGGTGGGGTCTTCATCTCGGCGTGTCGGAGGAGAGCAAGGGCTGGGAGCTCCTCGACATCGTCCACAACCGAGTGGTCACCACGTCGGACGTGGTGTTCTACAAGCACATGTCGTTGGAGGTGTGGAAGTCAGAGCACGGGCCGGCGTCGGGACGGACGCCGACCACCCCGCCAACGGACACCTCGGCAGCGACGCTGCCTTTGCTCTCTGAGTTCGGTGAGCTTGCTGATGAGGACGCCGAGGTCGTCCGTCCTTCTTCCCCTCCCCCTGCACCCCCTGCCCCTCCCCTCGTGGCCGACCTGCGTGGGCTGACTCCGGTGTCGGTCTCCGGCGATGAGGGGAGAAGTGGGGCGTCGCCTGTGGCGCCGGCCAAGAGCATCACCGGTGGCCGACGTGACGTCCAACAAGTCGACGCGAGAGTAAAGTCGACGCCGGCAGGGGAGGAGCAGGCCGAGGGGTGCAGCCGACTTTGGTGAAGCCGGCGAAGAAGGCACCAGCAGGGCAGCAGCCGACAGGGGAGCAGGCAGCAGCGACGCCGACCATGGAGCAGTCCGCCACTGGGCAGTCGGTAGGGGAGCCGACCACAGGGGAGAAGTTGGCTGGGACTCCGACTGAGGTGCAGCAGGACGCTGAGTGCAGCGACGCCGGTGATGATGGAGGGGACGCCGAGGAGGCTCAGCCTGGACCACGGCGTACAGGCCGAATTCGGAGGCCACCCGACTTCTATGTACCGGCTGCCTTCACCACGGTGTACGACGAGGTCGACCCCGACATGCACGCTGACCCCGAGTACCGCTGGGACATCTCCACGATGACAGTGAAGGAGGCGTTGGCAAGCTGGAAGGGCAAGGCGGTGAATGCCGCCATGGAGGAGAAGATCCGCAGCCTCATCAGCATGGGAATTTGGGAGCTGGTCGAACGCCCACCTGGGGTGAACATCATGAAGAACCGGTGGGTGTTGACGACGAAGTACCGCATCGACGACACCGTTTAGCGCGAGAAGGCGAGGCTGGTCGTGAAGGGCTTCACACAGGTGTATGGCGCCGACTACGACGAAACGTACGCGCCGGTGAGCAGCTACGTCACGCTGAGGATCTTTCTCAGCATCGTCGCCGTCCTCAACCTCAACCTGATGCAGCTCGACATGAAGAACGCCTTCCTGCAAAGCAAGCTCGACCGGGTGCTCTACACGTACAAGCCGGACCACTTCAACGACGGGACCGGCCGGGTGTGCAAGCTGCTGAAGAGCCTGTACGGGCTGAAGCAGTCGCCGCTGCTGTGGTACAAGGCGCTCAACGACGTGCTGGTCAGCGCCGGGTGGAAGAAGAGCCAGGTCAACGAGGCTCTGTACTTCAAGGTCGGCGATGACGGAGTGGCCTGCTGGGTGCTGGTCTACGTCGACGACCTGCTTGCCGCCAGCAGCAGCCCCGCAATGCTGAAGGAGCTGAAGGAGCTGCTGGAGGCCGCCTTCGAGCTGCGCGAGATCTCGCCGGTGCATGAGTACCTCGGGATCTTGCGCGACAGGCCGGCGAGGAAGCTGTGGCTGCACCAGCAGGGCTACGCCGACAAGCTGCGCAGGCGGTTCCTCGACGAGGAGCAGACCGGGCGCACCCCGAAGACGCCGATCTCGGTCGACGCCTATGCCGAGCTCACCTTCGACGACGAGGAGGCACAGGAGCGCCAGGAGGAGGAGTACCGGCAGAAGGTCGGCTTGCTGCAGTTCGCGGCGACGACGACGAGGCCGGACATCGCCTTCGCCTGCAGCAAGCTGGGGAGCGGCCTCACGGTGAGGAGCGACCAGCACTGGCGCGCCTATTCGCCAACACGCATGACACCGCCCTGTAGTTCGGCGGTGGACCTGAGACGCTGGAGTTGGTCGGCTTCGTGGACGCCAACGACGCCGGCGACAAGCAGAACCGGACGAGCACGGCCGGCTACGTGTTCGTCTACGAAGGGGCCGCGGTCTCCTGGTCGAGCCAGCGCATCAAGTGCGCGATGCTGTCGTCGACCGAGTCAGAGTACGTGGCGGCCACTGAAGCCGGCAAGGAAGGACGCCGCCTTCGCTTCCTCCTTGCAGAGTTCCGGCAGCTGGACGCCGAGACGCCGACCGTCCTTCGTTTGGACAACAAGTCGGCTATCACGGTCGCCGAGGGCATGGGGTTGACGGGCAACCTCAAGCACATGGAGCGGCGACAAGCCTGGCTGCAGCACATGGTGAAGCGCGGGAAGTTCACGCTGAAGTACATCCCGACCACCGAGCAGCCGGCCGACTTCCTGACAAAGGCGCTGCACTACCTGGCCTTCAACCGGTGCTCTGTCGCAATCGCCCTGGAGCGCTTGGCCGACGTGGGCGACGGTGACAACGACGTGCAGCAGTAGGTGCCATGCCCTCTTGCATGGCTGGTGCGGTGACCGGCGTGCTGTGTGATGTGTGCACGCCGACGGGCTATTCTCCGAGTGGTGCTGCCGTGTGGGCTGGGGGCCCAAGCGTGAACGCGGCAGGGGAGTGTCAACGGGAGTTGTGGTTGGCCCCGTCCTCGCTTGGGCGGAGCCGACTTCGTAGTCGGGTGTGTGGGGAGCGCAGCCGATCTGTTGAAGTGAGGGCGCCGAGATGGAGGGCGCCGAGCTGGAGGGCGCCGAGCAGGAGGGTGCGACCTGGGCGCCTGGGAGGCGTCCTGGGAGGCTGGACGCCGACCTAGGCGTCTGGACGACGTCCTGGGTGCCAGGACGCCGACCTGGGCGTCTGCACGGTGTCCTGAGCACCTGGACCCCGACCTAAGCGTCAGGACGCCGACCTGGGTGCTGGGACACCTCTTCTAAGGACGCCGGTCAGCTGTAGCCGGCGACCAACTGAGCTGGGCGACCAGGCGTGGTTGCACGGTCAACCTGGATACCCGGGCGACGTGTGCGAAGGTCGCCGGGGAGGCTTCTGCGAGGCCGACCTCGGGGGTGGTATCCTGAGGTCGACGTGGCTGGTGGGCGCAGTCGCTGGCATGCAGTCAACCTGGGCGTCTGCGCTGTGCACGTGACAAGGAGTGGTGCACCAACCAGCTGCACGCACCTGCGAAGCAGGTGCACCGTTGTCCTGCGGGTGCAACGCTGTGCAGCCGACTTGCTGCAGCGTTGGCACATCGTGGACATGCAACGTTGGCAAACCGCTACTCTGCAACGCTGGAGCGATGCGAGCTCTGCTGCGCTGGAGGTCGACCAGCAGCCTAGCTAGCTCTGATGTAGTCTTTGTTGCCAATGTTGTATCACCCATTGTTGTGAATTTTTGCTAGTGGAACTCTTGCCAAAATTCCCCCGTGAACCAGCAAGTAGTGCAAGCACGAGTAAACGACTAAGTGTACTACTTGTCTCCGCATCATACTCGTAAGTAATGCACTTACTTTTAGTACCAGCCATATGGGTAAGTAACGCAATTACTCTTAGTACCAACTATACGGGTAAGTTACGCACTTGCTTTTAGTACCAACCATACTGGTAAGTAACGCACTTACTCTTAGTACCTATCATACCGGTAAGTTGTGCACTAACTTTTAGTTCCAACCACACCGGTAAGTAACGCACTTACTCTTAGTACCAACCATACGGGTAAGTTACGCACTTACTCTTAGTACCGACCATACAAGTAAGTAACGCACTTACTCTTCGTACCAACCATACGAGTAAGTTCTGCACTTCGTCTTAGTACCAACCATACTGGTAAGTAACACAATTACTCTTAGTTCCAACCATACCTGTTAGTAATGCACATACTCTTAGTACCAGTTAGGTTACGCACTTACTCTTAGTTCCAACTATACAGGTAAGTAGCGCACTTACTCTTAGTACCAACCATAGGGGTAAGTTACGCACTAGTTCTTATTACCAACCATGCCGGTGATTAACCACTTACTCTTAGTTCCCACTGTACGGATAAGTAACGCACTTGCTCTTAGAACCAACCAATCGGGTAAGTAACGCACCTATTCTTAGTACCAACAATACGGTAAGAAACGTACTTACTCTTAGTACCAACCATACGAGTAAGTACCGCACTTACTCTTAGCACCAACCATTCGGGTAAGTAACGCACTTAGTCTTAGTACCAACCATACGGGTATGTAACCCACTTAATCTTAGTTCCAACTATATTGGTAAGTTACGAACTTATTCTTAGTACCGACCATACAAGTAAGTAACGAACTTACTCTTAGTACGAACTATACGGGTAAGTAACGCACTTACTCTTATTTCCAACTATACGGGTAAGTAGCGCAGTTATTCTTAGTACCAACCATACTTGTTAGTAACGCACATACTCTTAGTACCAACAATACGGGTAAGAAACGCACTTACTCTTAGTACCAACCATACGGGTAAGTAACGCACCTAGTCTTAGTACCAGCCATACTGGTAAGTTACGCAGTTACTCTTAATACCGACCATACGGGTAAGTAACGCACTTACTCTTAGTACCGACTATACAGGCAAGTGACACACTTAGTCTTAGTACCAACCAAACTGGTAAGTAATGCACTTACTCTTAGTACCGACCATCATGGTAAGTAACGCACTTACACTTAGTACGGAAAATACGGGTAAGTAACACACTTACTTTTAGTACCAACCATACTGGTAAGTAACGCACTTACTCTTAGTACCAATCATACGGGTCAGTAACGCACTTACTCTTAGTATGGACTATACGGGCAAGTAACAGACATACTCTTAGTATCGACCATACAAGTATGTAAAGCACTTACTCTTAGTAACAACCATACAGGTAAGTTTCGCACTTCCTCTTAGTACCAACCCTACTGGTAAATAACGCATTTACTCTTAGTACTGACCGTACGGGTAAGTAACCCAGTTACTCTTAGTACCAACCATACGGATACGTTACGCGCAGTTATTTTTAGTTCCAACCATTCAGGTAAGTAACGCACTTATTTTTAGTACAAAACCATACGGGTAAGTACCGCACTTACTCTTACTATCAACCATACTGGTAAGTTACGCCCTTACTCTTAGTACCAACCATACAGGTAAGTAACGCACTTACTCTTACTATCAACCATACTGGCAAGTAAAGCACTTGCTTTTAGAACCAACCATACTGGTAAATAACGCACTTACCCTTAGTACCGACCATACGGGTAAGTAACGCAGTTACTCCTAGTACCAACCATACGGGTAAGTTCTGCACTTACTTTTAGTACCAACCATACTGGTCAGTAACGCACTTCCTCTTAGTTCGAACCTTACGGGAAAGTCGCGCACCAACTCTTAGTACCAACCATACTGGTAAGTAACGCACTTTCCCTTAGTTCCAACCATTTGGATAAGTAGCGCAAATACTCTTAGTACCAACCATACTGGTAAGTAACGCACTTACTCGTAGTTCCAACCATACGTGTAAGTAACGCACTTACTCTAAGTACCAACCATACAGGTAAGTTCCACACTTAATCATATTATCAACCATACTGGTAAGTAACGCACTTACTCTTAGAACCAATCATACTGGTAAGTAACGCATTTACTCTTAGTACCAACTATACGGGTAAGTTACGCATTACTTTTAGTGCCAACCATACTGGTAAGTAACGCACCTACTCTTAGTACCAACCATACCAGTAAGTTGTGCACTAACTTTTAGTACCAACCACACCGGTAAGTAACTCACCTACTCTTAGAACCAACCATACTGGTAAACAACGCACTTACTCTTAGTACCAACCATACGGGTAAGTAACGCATTTACTCTTAGTACCAACTATACGAGTAAGTTACGCATTACTTTTAGTACCAACCATACTGGTAAGTAACGCACTTACCCTTAGTACCAACCATACCGGTAAGTTGTGCACTAACTTTTAGTACCAACTACACTGGTAGGTAACTCACTTACTCTTAGAACCAACCATACTGGTAAACAACTCACTTAGTCTTAGTACCAACCATACGGGTAAGTACCGCAGTTACTCTTAGTACCAACTATACGGGTAAGTTACGCATTACTTTTAGTACCCACCATACTGGTAAGTAACGCAATTACTCTTAGTACCAACCAGACCAGTGATTAACACACTTACTCTTAGTTCCAACCATACAGGTAAGTAGCGCACTTACTCTTAAACCAACCATACGGGTAAGTAACGCACATATTCTTAGTACCAACAATAAGGGTAAGAAACGCACTTACTTTTAGTACCAACCATACAGGTTACGCACTTACTCTTAGTTCCAACCATGGAGGTAATTAGCGCACTAATTCTTATTACCAACCATGCCGGTGATTACCCAAATACTCTTAGTTCCAACCGTACGGGTAAGTAGCGCACTTACTCTTAGAACCAACCAATCGGGTAAGTAACATACCTATTCTTAGTACCAACAATACGGTAAAATACGGACTTACTCTTAGTACCAACCATACAAGTAAGTAACGCACTTACTCTTATTACGAACCATACGGGTCAGTAACGCACTTACTCTTAGTACCAACCATACGGGTAAGTTACGCACTTCCTCTTTGGGAGATAACGCACTCACTCTTAATCAACGGGAGCTAGACTACGGGTTAGGCACGGGGTATGAGGGATCTCTGCGTTCGTTCCCTTAGTCGTTCTCTAGCACTTGTGCATTGACGGGGTAAAACCGCAAGAGTTTCAGTAGCAAGGTTGATAACAATGGTTCAGAAAAGAATGATATTAACAACATTGGCATGCAAGACTGTTGGTGTAAGGGCCTAATAAACTCAAGCTATTAAGACTTTATCAATCTTAAAACCTCTCCTCGGGGTCACCTCCAAGGGTCCTTGGGTGCCTGGTACAAGACCAGCCCCTATCTTTGGGTCCAAGTTTGTAGAGAGAGGAGTCAAGAATGACTTAAACCCTAAACCCTAAACCCAAAATAACAAGAGTACCTTGAACGCCACGCAGCGTATCGTACAGACCGTCGATCAGATTAAGCTGAGAACTCGCTATATCGAAGCTCACTCTAAGAGCTTTCAAAAGAGCCAAGTTGCCTCGCGAAAAGTTCTGCCATTACGAAGTTATGGCTCGGACAGC
This sequence comes from Closterium sp. Naga37s-1, assembly GCA_947471745.1. NCBI lineage: Eukaryota > Viridiplantae > Streptophyta > Zygnematophyceae > Desmidiales > Closteriaceae > Closterium > Closterium sp. Naga37s-1. The sequence continues at coordinate 1,783,907 of CANJKZ010000863.1, forward strand.
GTTTGCCTAGCGTCGTAGTGCTAGCGTACTAGCGTTGACTCGGTAGCATTCCGCCGTCGCACCGCGTAGAAACGAAATTCCAGCAAGGAAGGAATTCGCTTGAATCAAATTCACTATATCCAGGTACAAACAGAGAAGGATTAAATAGTTCTAGCTAGCAAGGACCTTGGGAATCAACCTGGGAACAACCAAGGATGATCCCAAATAATTCCAAGCAACAGAACCAACCTGGCTGGACAAAACAGCAGGTGGTAGGTTGGTAAACAACCTCTGGTTCTGTTTTTCCAACCTGGGAAAACAACAACCAGGTTCAGGTCCTAAAAACAGAACCTGTTTTGACTTTGCCCAACCAGCCAAATGCTGGTTCCGCTGGTTTCCCCTGGCCCTGTAGCATGCAGATACAGACAAACAACATCCAACCTTCACCTAAATTGTACCCTTATAGTGCCTGCCCTGCTACACTATAGTCAACGAAACAAAACAGTACAATTTCGAGTTGGATAAAACTGAATCTGCGCATTCAAATGAACCGAACTGCAAAGCTTCCATCTTGGGTTCCTTTGCGAGCTCGTCCTTTCTGTTTGCACAGTTCATAGCGTGTACAATGTTGTGCCGAAGCGCACATTGCGCGAGTACCTGCAAATGCATCAAGCGAAAATTGCGAAAGCAAACAAACACACGAACACGCCACTCACACGCAAATGCATTCGCATACGCATACTTGTACAAACAGATGGCAGGATGTCGTGCAAAGTGAATTTGCACCCAACACACTCCCGCTCAGCCTGCAGGCTGCATTCCTATCATTCCATGCTAGTTCATGCTCATTCCAATCATGCGCACACTACGCCAATGAGGCTCATCCGCAAGCCTCTTGGTGAGGAAGTCTGCTGGCTGCTGGCGAGTCTTGATATAGATCGGATTCACCGTCCCCCTCTTCACCTCCTTGCGCAGCCAGTGCCACGTGATACGCATGAGCTTGTTCAGCACGTGAAGCACATCGTTCCTGGCCATCCCAAGAGCCCCCTTGCTATCACAAAACAGCGCAATCAAGTAAGCCGAACCGCAAAGCTTCCATCTGAGGTTCCTGTGCGAGCTCGTCCTTTCTGTTTGTACTGTTCATAGTGCGTACAAAGTTTGTGCCAAAGCGCACAATGCGCGAGTACCTGCAAATGCTTCAAGAGAAAATTGCGAAAGCAAACAAACACACGAACAAACCATTCACACGCAAATGCATTCGCACATGCATACTCATACAAACAGACGGCAGGATGTCGTGCAATGTGAATTTGCACCCAACAAAGACTACATCAGACCTAGCAAAGTTGCTGGTCGACTTCCAGCGTAGCACGGTCGACCGCGTGCCAGCACGACTTGGTCGACCGCGCTCCAGCAAAGCAGAGTCGCGGCTTGCCAACGTTGCAAGTCCACGGTGTGCTAACACTCCAGCGAGTCGGCTGCACATCGTTGCGCCCGCGGAACAACGATGCACCTGCTTCGCAGATGCATGCAGCTGGTTGGTGCACCTCTCCTTCTCACGTGCACAGCACAGACGCCCAGCTCGACTGCACGCCAGCGACTGCGCCCACCAGCCACGTCGACCTCGGGATACCACCACTGAGGTCGGTCTCGCCACTACCACCTGGGCGACCGTCGCACTCCTCCGCAGAACCTCGTCACCTAGGTAACCTGGTCGACCGGGCAACCACCACGTCGACCAACTGCTTCCTCGTGTTCCCGTCAACCTCCCAAGTCGACGACCACCTTCAGTCGACCAAACCAGGTCGACCACACCCTTGGTCGACTAGCTCCAGGTCGACAACCCACCTGGTCGACCAACTCCAGGTCGTCCAGTACACCTGTCAGCCAACCACACCCAGTCGGCTTCCCGTGGTCGGCGTTATCCAAGTCGACGCCCTCTACTGGTCGACCTCCCAAGTCGACCAGCCGAAGTTGGCGCCCTCCCAAAGTCAGCGCCCTTGCTGTGGCCCTCGTGCAGGTCGACCAGACTCGTCAACCAGCTCGCCCACTGCTGCAGTTCGGTTGCACTCCTCACACCCGAACACAAAGTCGGCTCCGCCCAAGCGAGGACGGGGGCAACCACAACTCCCGTTGACACTCCCGTGCCGCGTTCACGCTTGGGCCCCCAGCCCACACGGCAGCACTGCTCGGAAAAATAGCTCGTCAGCGTGCACCCAACACACAGCACGCCGGTCACCGCACCAGCCATGTAAGAGGGCATGCCACCTACTGCTGCACGTCGTTGTCACCGTCGCCCACGTCGACCAGGCGCACCTGGCCGATTGCAACGGAGCACTGGTAGTGCAGCGCCTTCGTCAGGAAGTCGGCTGGCTGCTCAGCGGTTGGGGTGTACCTCAATGAAAATTTCCCGCGCTTCACCATGTGCTGCAGCCAGGCTTGTCGCCGTTCCATGTGCTTGAGGTTGCCCGTCAACCCCATGCCCTCGGCGACTGTGATGGCCGACTTGTTGTACACCCGAAGGACAGTCGGCGTCCCGGCGTCCAGCTGCCGGAATTCTGCAAGGAGGAAGCGAAGGCGACGTCCCTCTTTGCCGGCTTCGGTGGCCGCCACGTACTCTGGCTCGGTCGACGATAGCGTCGCGCACTTGATGCGCTGGCTCGACCAAGAGATGGCGGCCCTTCCAAAGACAAACACGTAGCCGCCCGTGCTCGTCCGATTCCGCTTGTCGCCGGCGTCGTCGGCGTCCACGTAGCCGACCAGCTTCTGCGCATCTGCTCCACCGCCGAACTCCAGGGCGGTGTCACGGGTGTTGGCGAGGTAGGCGAGGCAGCGGTCGATCTCGCGCCAGTGCTGGTCGCTCCTCACCGTGAGGCCACTCCCCAGCTTGCTGCAGGCGAAGGCGATGTCCGGCCACGTCATCCGCGAACTGCAGCGAGCCGACCTTCTGCCGGTACTCATCCTCTTGACGCTCCTGTGCCTTGTCGTCATCGAAGGTAAGCTCGGCGTACGCGTCAACCGAGACCGGGGTCTTCGGGGTGCGCCCGGTCTGCTCCTCGTCGAGGAACCGCCTACGCAGCTTGTCGGAGTAGCCCTGCTGATGCAGCCACAGCTTCCAGGCCGACCTGTCGCGCACGATTTCCAGCCCGAGGTACTTCTGCACCGGTGAGATCTCAGGGCATCTCAAAAGCGGCCTCCAGCAAATCCTTCAGCTCCTTCAGCTTCTCGGTGCTGCTGCTGGCGGCGAGTAAGTCGTCGACGTAGACCAGCACCCAGCAGGTCACCTTGTCGTCGCCGATCTTGAAGTAGAGCGCAGTGTCGACCTGGCTCTTCTTCCACCCGGCGCCGACCAGCACATCGTTGAGAGCCTTGTACCACAGCAGCGGCGACTGCTTCAGCCCGTAGGGGCTCTTCAGCAGCTTGCACATCCGCCCGGTCCCGTCGTTGAAGCAGTCCGGCTGGTACATGTACAGCACCCGGTCGAGCTGGCTCTGCAAAAAGGCGTTCTTCATGTCGAGCTGCATCAGGTTGAGGTCGAGGACGGCGACGATGCTGAGGAAGATCCTCAGCGTGACGTAGCTACTCACTGGCGCGTACGTCTTGTCATAGTCGGCGCCATACACCTTCGTGAAGCCCTTCACGACCAGCCTTGCTTTCTCACGCTCGACGGTGTCGTAGATGTGGTACTTTGTCGTCAACACCCACCGGTTCTTCATCATGTTCACCCCGGGTGGGCGTTCGACCAGCTCCTAGGTTCCCATGCCGATGAGACTGCTGATCTCCTCCTCCATGGCGGCCTTCACCGCCTTGCCCTTCCAGCTTGCCAACGCATGTCCCAGCGGTGCTCGGGGTCGGTGTGCATGTCGGGGTCGAGCTCCGGCAAGTCTTCGTCCTCCTCGGCGTCGTCGTACAGCAGGTCGTCGTCGACCTCGTCGTACACCATGGTGAAGGCAGCCGGGACGAAGAAGTCAGGCGGCCTCCGAAGCCGGCCTGTCTGCCGTGGTCCGACTTCCACCACGTTGCTGTCAGTGGAGTCCTCGGCGTCCGCCTGCTCGGCTTCCTCTTCACCGGCGTCACTGCCCTCAGCATCCTGCTGCACTACAGCCAGCGTCCCTGCCGACTTCTCCCCTGTGCTCGGCTCCCCTGCCGACTGCCCGGTCGCCGACTGCCCGGTCACCGACTGCTCCTTGGTCGGCTTGGCTGCTGCCTGCTCCCCTGTTGGTTGCTGCCTTGCCGCTGCCCCCTTCGCGGACTTCACCACCGTCGGCTTTACCTCGGCCTGCTCCTCTCCTGGCAGGGTCGACTTCCCTCTCACGTCGACTTGCTGAACGTCACGTTGGCCACCGGCGATGCTCTTGGCCGGCGCCACAGGCGACGCCCCACTTCTCCCCTCATCGCCGGAGGCCGATACCGGAGTCAGTCCACACAGGTCGGCCACGAGGGTTAGGGGCAGGGGGTGCAGGGGGAGGTGAAGGAGGACGGACGACCTCGGGGTTTAGGGTTCAGCAAGCTCCGACCTCAACCAGCAGAGGCAGCATCGCCGCCGAGGTGTCCGGCGGTGGGGCGATCGGCGTCCGTCGTGACGCCGGCCAGTGCTCCGAATTCCACACCTCCAGCGACATATTCTCGTAGAACACCACGTCTGACGTGGTGACCACCCGGTTGTCGGCGATGTCGAGGAGCTCCCAGCCCTTGCTCTCCTCCGACACGCCGAGATGAAGGCCCCACTTGGCCTTCGGCTTGAGCTTCCCACCACGCTGCTGCTCGGGGACGAGCAACTGCGCCATGCAGCCCCACACCTGTGCCAGCGACAAGTCAGGCTTCTTCCCGGTGAGTAGCTGGTACGGCGTCGTCCCTGGCGGCAATTTCGACCTCTCAAGGCAGTTGCGGAGCCAGACGGCCTGCCGCAGAGCAAGGTGCCACCAGTGATGCTGCACGCCCATGTGTACCAGCATCGTCCGCACCGACTCCACCGCCGTCCTCATCTCCCGCTCCGCCATGCCGTTCTGCTGCGGTGTGTAGGGGCAGGTCAAGTCGTGGACGATGCCCTTGCCATCCACGAAGTCGGTGAACTGCCTCCCGAGGAACTCCCCTCCCCGGTCAGAGCGCAGCATCAACACCGACTTCTTCGTCTGCCGCTCAGCCACCGCCAGCCACCGACTTCTTGGCGACCGGCCTCACCCACACGTAGCGGGTCTTGCGGTCCTTCAGCAGCAAGAAGTACAGGCTGTAGGACGCCCGGCCAAGGACGTCCCCTGCCGCCGAGACAAGATCTCGTCCTCCTGCAGCCTCTCACCGTTCTCCTTTAGCTGGCCAGCCGACAGCAGGTTCGCGTGCACGCCCGGAACGTAGAGCACGTCGGGGATCAGCACCTGCTTCCCGGCCTTCCCTTGCAAGGCGACCGTGCCCCGACTCTGGACGTCCTGCAGAGCCCTGTTGAAGCCATGCATGTGCTTCACGTCACCGCTTGGCTGCAGGTCGACGAAGACCTCCTTCGTCCTCATCAAGTGGTGGGAACAACCATTATCGAGCAAAACTACCACCGGGTTTGCCTGCACGGCTGCCGCCATCGCCTGGAAGTCCTCTCCGGCCTCCAGCGCCAGCGAGACGGTCGGCTCCACGACGCCGACCAGCGAGTACGACGCCTCCTTGTCGTCTCGCCCCTTGCCGCCAGCAGAGGAGTCGACGTCATTCGTCGAGGTCGACTTGGTCGACTGCTTCTCCTTGCGCGGCTTGTATCCTCCTCGACGGGGACGACGACTGCCAGACCTCCCGCGGCCTCCCTTGGCGTTGTCGTCGTCGGAGTCACTGCGGTCGGGGCACTCGAAGGAGAGGTGGTCGGGGTCGCCGCACAGCCAGCACTCCCGGCTCGACTTCCTCCTCCACGACCGCCATCCTTGGCCGACTTCTTCTTGTCGGCGTCCCTGTTCGGCTTCCAGCCACTGCTACTACCGCCGCCAGACTGCCCGTGCTGCCCCGGTCGACCACCTTGCTTCACCGGGGCGACGTAGTTCACCTGCGCAAGGAGCTCCGAGGGCCGCTCAGCTTCCTGCATCGCCTCATCCTGCAGGATGTATGAGGTAATAGAATACTCGTTGAGTGTCGCCCTAGTACTCGGCGCCAACGACAGTCGTTTCAGCAGGTTGTAGCTGCTCGTGAGCCCTTTGATAACGTGCGTGAGGTACGACGCCGTCGAGTAGGGCACGCCGGTCATCCTCATGGTGGCGAGAATTCGCCGAGCCCGGTTGCAGTAGTCAGTCGCCGTCTCCTCTTCGCCCATCCGTATGTGCGACAGCTGCTCCTCAAGCTGGCCGATGTACAGGTCGTCGGTGACCTGGTACGTCGACTCGATGAAGTGCCATGCCCGGTGGCCGGCGTTGAGGTACTCCCTGCACGACTTCAAGGCGATCTGCACGCCCGGGGAGCAGCACCGCGTGAAGGTCAGCAACTGCACGGCGCGAAACTCCACACGCAAGTCTGTTGGTGTAAGGGCCTAATAAACTCAGGCTATTGAGACGTTATCCAACTTAAAACCTCTCCTCGGGGTCACCTCCAAGGGTCCCTGGGTGCTTGGTGTAAGACCAGCCCCTATCCTCGGGTCCGAGTATGTAGAGAGAGGGATCAAGAGGGACTTAGTCAAAACAGCAAGAGTACCTTGAACGTCGCGCAGCGTGCCGTGCAGACCGTCGATCGGATTAAGCTGAGAACTCGCTATATCGAAGCTCACTCTAAGAGCTTTCAAAAGAGCCAAGTTGCCTCGCGGAAAGTTCTGCCATTACGAAGTTATGGCTCGGACAGCGTTTGCCTAGCGTCGTAGTGCTAGTGTACTAGCGTTGATTCGGTAGCATTCCGCCGTCGCACCGCGTAGAAACGAAATTCCAGCAAGGAAGGAATTCGCTTGAATCAATTTCACTATATCCAGGTACAAACAGAGAAGGAATAAATAGTTCTAGCTAGCAAGGACCTTGGGAATCAACCTGGGAACAACCAGGGATGATCCCAAATAATTCCAAGCAACAGAACCAACCTGGCTGGACAAAACAGAAGGTGGTAGGTTGGTAAACAACCCCTGGTTCTGTTTTTCCAACCTGGGAAAACAATAACCAGGTTCATGTCCTAAAAACAGAACCTGTTTTGTCTTTGCCCAACCAGCCAAATGCTGGTTCCGCTGGTTTCCCCTGGCCCTGTAGCATGCAGATACAGACAAACAACATCCAACCTTCACCTAGATTGTACCCCTATAGTGCCTGCCCTGCTACACTATAGTCAACCAAACAAAACAGTACAATTTTGAGTTGGATAGAACTGAATCTGCGCAATCAATTCAACCGAACTGCAAAGCGTCCATCTTGGGTTCCTTTGCGAGCTCGTCCTTTCTGCTTGCACTGTTCATAGCGCGTACAATGTTGTGCCGAAGCGCACATTGCGCGAGTACCTGCAAAAGCATCAAGCGAAAATTGCGAAAGCAAACAAACAAACGAACATTCCATTCACACCCAAATGCATTCGCACACGCATACTCGTACAAACAGACGGCAGGATGTCGTGCAATGTGAATTTGCACCCAACACACTCCCCCTCAGCCTGCCGGCTGCATCTCCATCATTCCATGCTAGTTCATGCTCATTCCACTCATGCGCACACAACGCTAATGAGGCTCATCCGCAAGCCTCTTGGTGAGGAAGTCTGCAGGCTGCTGGTGAGTCTTGATGTAGATCGGATTCACCGTCCCCCTCTTCACCTCCTTACGCAGCCAGTGCCACTTGATACGCATGTGCTTGTTCAGCCCATGAAGCACAGCGTTCCTGGCCATCCCAAGAGCCCCCTTGCTATCACAAAACAGCGGCGTAGCAACCTTTTGCTCCTGGCCAATCTCCTCTAACAGCCTCCTCAGCCAAATCACCTCGTTCACCCCATGGAACATCGCCATGTACTCCGATTCCACGGAAGATAGTGCCGTCTCCGTCTGCTTCTTGGACCTCCAACTAACAGGTCCTCCCCCAACTACGCAGATGTATCCTCCCACAGATGAGGAATCCTCCTTCTCAGAAGCCCACGTAGCATCGGTAAAGCAAGTGAGAAACAGCTTGCCTTCCCCAAGCCGCTCCCCCTTCTCTTTCAGCACCTCAACCCCTTTCTGCTTCACCTGTGCAGATGCGGAGTATTGAACTCCAATGCTTGGGTGAGAGTTCAGGTACTTCACCACACGCTCAGCTGCATCCACCTGCTCCTCTGATGGATTCTGCACTACCCTTGCCAGCTGCCCAACAGAGAAAGAGATGTCGGGCCTCGTGTGAACTGCTGCATACAAGAGGCTGCCCACCAAGGACTGAAATTTCTGCTGCTCCTTGGCTTCAACCCCTTCATCCTCTGCAGCCTTCACAAGCTTGAATTCTGCTGGCAGGGGAGTTGCAACCTTGCGCTCATTCTCAATCCCATACTTCTCCCCCAGCTCCTTGATGAACTTCTGGTGCAGCTTCAACCACCTGTGATCTGGATCCCTCTCCACGTGCATCCCGAGGTAGTACTTTACCTCCCCAAGGTTCTTGCACTTGAAGTTCTCCATCAGCTGCTGCTGCACTTTCTGGATCTCCTTCATGCTGCTGCTGAAGAGAAGAATGTCGTCCACGTAGACCAGAAACATCACCAGCTTCTCCTTCTCCCCCTTGAGAAAGAGGCTCTCATCGCAGGTGCTGGTCCTGAATCCCATCTCCTCTAAAACAGCTGCCAACTTCTGGTACCAGCAGCGTGGCGCTTGCTTCAATCCGTAGGTGGACTTTTTCAGCTTGCACACCCTGCCCGTACCATCCTCATACCCAGGCGGCTGCGTCATGTACACATCCTCCTCTAAAATCCCATTGAGGAATGCCGTTGATATATCCATCTGAATGATGAATTTCCCACTAACGGCTGAATCTGCCAACAAGACACGGATGGTAGGGGGTTTGGCAGTGGGAGCAAAGATCTCATTGAAGTCCTGCTTCTCCTTCTGCATAAACCCCTTAGCCACCAGCCTACTCTTGTAGATGGTGACCTGTCCCTTGTCATCGGTCTTGATCCTTAGCACCCACTTGCACTGTACGGCTTTCTTCCCCTCAGGCAGCACCACCAGCTCCCATGTCCCATTCTCCAGCAGGCTCTGGTACTCAGCATCCCTGGAAACCAGCCACTTCTCCCTATCTGGTCCAGCTAATGCCTCCTCCATGCTAGCTGGTTCCTCTGGTGCAGGGGCAAGAAAACAGTAGGCAGGTTCATCCTCCTCATCCGGATCATAGCCATGCGGTAGAATCAGCAATGCCTCCTCATTCCCAAGCTGCTGCTCTGCTACATCAGCTCCTGCTGTCAGCTTCATTGTGGCCATACGGGTACGTCCTGGCCTAGACACGGGTGTCTCCCATTCCTTCATAACGACACCCTTCAGCTTCCTCCTTTGTGGTAGCTTAGGCACCTTAGCTTTGCCCTGCTGTTCTTCTCCTCCCTCAGATCCAGCAGCTTCCCTGGTGCTACCACTAGTCTCTACATCATCTCCTCCACCAGCAGGTGCCTCCTGCACCTTCTCTCCATCACCACCCTCTGCAGCTGCCTCATCTCCCTCCTCCCACACACTAGGAGTCAGGTCCAGCTGCATGGTGATCTGCTCCATCTGCTGGGACACCTTAGCCTCTGGCTGTTTCTCCCAGCTCCCATACATTATGCCTTCAACAAACTTCACATCCCTGCTGTCAAACAACACACCCTTGCATGGTTCCCACAGTAGCCATCCCTTGCTCTCAGCAGCCAGCCCCAAATGCACACACCAGATTGCACTTGCCCCCAACTTACTTCGGTGGACTTTGGGGACGTGGGCGACTGCCATGCAACCGAACACCCTCAGCATGTCCACCGGCGGCTTCCTCCCAAGCCACCTCTCCAACGGCACCCAGGAGTCATCCCCAACCTTGGAGAGAACCCTGTTCCTAGCAACCGTAGCGTGAGGTAGCCGTAGCTCGGTGCAATCCCGCCCGCTGTGAGGAGCCTGCAGCCGCTGACGATCGCATCCCTCGCGCCTGAACGCCGCCGACTTCATCGGCTTGTATCACACCTTGCTGCCTCGACGTGCCTCCCGCACTGCTGCCGACTTGGCCACCACCGGCGTTGACGCCCACGTCGACGCCGCCCTCGGTGTTCACCCACACGGTGCTCCGTCGCCCACACGGTGCGGCGTCCAGCCTCGACGACCGCCCATAGGAGTGCTCCGTACTCCTGGGCCTCATGGCGTCTCCTCGCATCCTCTAGCTGTGCTTCCACGGTGTCCTGCCCCCATGTCACCTACGGCGCCTACCATAGTGACTACCGCACAGCTGCCGGCCTACGAACACGAATTAGGTAAGTGCCAACTATGTCGACCTGACTGAAAGGTAAGTCGTGTGCCGTCCACGCTCACCGCACCATGCGGAGATAACTTTATCAAAAGGAGCTAGACTACAGGTTAGGCACAGGGTAGGAGGGATCTCTGCGTTCGTTCCCTTAGTCATTCTCTAGCACTTGTGCATTCACGCGGTAAAACCGCAAGAGTTTCATTAGCAAAGTTGAGAACAGTGGTTCAGAAAAAAATGATAGCAACATTGGCATGCAAGACTACATCAGACCTAGCAAAGTTGCGAGTCGACTTCCAGCGCAGCACGGCCGACCGCGTGCCAGCACGACTTGGTCGACCGTGCTCCAGCAGAGCAGAGTCGCGGCTTCCCAACGTTGCAAATCAACGGTGTGCCAACGCTGCTTCGCAGGTGCATGCAGCCGGTTGGTGCACCTCTCCTTGTCACGTGCACAGCGCAGACGCCCAACTCGACTCCACGCCAGCGACTGCGCCCACCAGCCACGTCGACCTCGGGATACCAGCACCGAGGTCGGTCTCGCCACCACCACCTGGGCGACCGTCGTAATCCTCCGCAGAACCTCGTCACCCAGGTAACCTAGTCGACCGGGCAACCACCACGTCGACCAGCTGCTTCCTCGTGTGTCCGTCGACCTCCCAAGTCGACGACCACCTTCAGTCGACCACACCAGGTCGACCACACCCTTGGTCGACCAGCTCCAGGTCGACAACCCACCTGGTCGACCAACTCCAGGTCGACCAGCACACCTGTCAGCCGACCACTCCAAGTCGGCTTCCCCTGGTCGGCGTCACCCAAGTCGACGCCCTCTACTGGTCGACCTCCCAAGTCGACCAGCCGAAGTTGGCGCCCTCCCAAAGTCGGCGCCCTTGCAGTGGCCCTCGTGCAGGTCGACCAGACTCGTCAACCAGCTCGCCCGGTGCTGCAGTTTGGCTGCACTCCTCACACCCGAAGACGAAGTCGGCTCCGCCCAAGCGAGGACGGGGCCAACCACAACTCCCGTTGACACTCTTAGTACCAACCATACTGGTAAGTAACACACTTACTGTTAGTACCGACTGTACGGGGAAGTAACACATTTACTCTTAATACCAACCATACTGATAAGTTACGCGCACTTACTTAAATTCCAACCATTCGGTAATTAACGCACTTACTCTTAGTACCAACCATACGGTCAAATTCCGCACCTACTCTTAGTACTAACCATATGGGTAAGTATCACACTTACTCTTAGTACCAACCATACGGGTAATAGCGCAGTTATTCTTAGTACCAACCATACCTGTTAGTAACGCACATACTCTTAGTACCAACCATACGGGTAAGTAACGCATTCGTCTTAGTACCAACCATACTGGTAAGTTACGCACTTACTCTTTATACCGACCATACGGGTAAGTAGCACACTTATTCTTAGTACCGACTATACGGGTAACTGACACACTTTGTCTTAGTACCAACCATACTGGTAAGTAACGCACTTACTCTTAGTACCGACCATACAGGTAAGTAACGCACTTACTCTTAGTACGGACTATACGGGTAAGTAACACACTTACTCTTAGTACCAACCATACTGGTAAGTAACGCACTTACGCTTAGTACCAATCATACGGGTAAGTAACGCACATAATCTTTGTACGGACTATACGGGGAAGTAACACACTTACTCTTAGTACCAACCATACTGGTAAGTAACGCATTTACTCTTAGTTCCAACCATACGGTTAAGTTATGCACTTACTCTTAGTTCCATCCATACGGTTAAGTTATGCACTTACTCTTACTACCAACTCTACGGATAAGTTCGGCACTTCTTCTTAGAACCAACCATACAGGTAAGTAACGCACTTACTCTTAGTTCCTACTATTCGGGTAAATAGCGCAAGTAATCTTAGTACCAACCATACTAGTAAGTTACGCCCTAACTCTTAGTTCTAACCATACAGGCAGGTAACGCACTTACTCTTAGTACCAACCATACGGGTAAGTTCTGACTTCGACTGAGTGCTAACCATACTAGTAAGTAACACACTTACTCTTTATACCGACCATATGGGTAAGTAGCGCAGTTACTCTTAGTACCAATCATTCAGGAAAGTTACACACTTTCTGTAAGTACCAACCATACTGGTAAGTGACGCACTTACTCTTAGGACCAACCATACTGGTAAGTAACGCAATTATTCTTAGTTCCAACCATACGGATATGTAACCCACTTACACTTAGTACCAACCATACTGGTAAGTAACGCACTTACTCTCAGTACCGACCATACGCGTAAGTAACGTACTTACTCATAGTACCAATCATACGAATAAATAAGGCACTTACTCCTACTACCGACTGTACGACTAAGTAACACACTTACTCATAGTACCAACCATACAAGTAAGTAACGCACTTACTTTTAGTACCAACCATACTGGTAAACAACGCACTTACTCCTAGTTCCAACCATTCGAACAAGTAGCGCACTTACTCTTAGTACCAACCATTCTGGAAAGTAACGCACTTACTCCTAGTTCCAACCATACGGTTAAGTAACGGACCTACTCCTAGTACCAACCATACTAGTACGTAACGCACTTACCCTTCGTTCCAATCATAAGACAAAGTAACGCACTTATTCTTAGTACCATCCATACGGGTAAGTAACGCACTTATCCCTAGTACCAACCATACGGGTAAGTAACGCACTTACTCTTAGAACCAACTATACAGGTAAGTAACGTACTTACTCTTAGTACCAACCATACGGGTAAGTTACGCACTAATTCTTATTACCAACCATGCCGGTGATTAACCACTTACTCTTAGTTCCAACCGTACGGGTAAGTAGCGCTCTTACTCTTAGAACCAACCAATCGGGTAAGTAACTCACCTATTCTTAGTACCAACAATACAGTAAGAAGCGCACTTACTCTTATTACCAACCATACGAGTAAGTAACGTACTTACTCTTAGCACCAACCATACGGGTAAGTAACGCACACTTAGTACAAACCAGACGGGTATGTAACCCACGGGTAAGTTACGCACTTACTCTTAGTACCGGCCAAACAAGTAAGTAACGCACTTACTCTTAGTACCAACAATACGGGTAAGTTCCGCACTTCCTCTTAGTACCAACCATACTGGTAAGTAACGCACTTACTCTTAGTTCCAATCATACGGGTAAGTTACACAGTTACTCTTAGTACCAACCATACGAGTAAGTTCTGCACTTACTCTTAGTTCCAACCATACGGGTAAATACCCCAGTTATTCTTAGTACCAACCATACCTGTTACTAACGCACATACTCTTAGTACCAATAATACGGGTAAGAAACGCACTTACTCCTAGTACCAACCATACGGGTAAGTAACGCACTTAGTCTTCGTACCAGCCATACTGGTAACTTACGCAGCTACTCTTAATACCGACCATACGGGTAAGTAACGCACTTCTTAGTACCGACTATACGGGCAAGTGACACACTTAGTCTTAGTACCAACCATACTGGCAAGTAATGCACTTACTCTTAGTACCAGCCATACAGGTAAGTAACGCACATACTCTTTGTACGGACTATACGGGTAAGTACCACACTTACTCTTAGTACCAACCATACTGGTAAGTAACGCATTTACTATTAGTTCCAACCATACGGTTTAGTTATGCACGTACTCTTAGTACCAACTCTACGGATAAGTTCGGCACTTCTTCTTAGAACCAACCATACAGGTAAGTAACGCACTTACTCTTAGTTCAAACTATTCGGGTAATTAGCGCAAGGAATCTTAGTACCAACCATACTGGTAAGTTACGCACTAACCCTTAGTTCTAATCATACGGGTAGGTAACGCACTTACTCTTAGTACCAACCATACGGGTAAGTTCTGACTTCGACTGAGTGCTAACCATACTAGTAAGTAACACACTTACTCTTTGTACCGACCATATGGGTAAGTAGCGCAGTTACTCTTAGAACCAACCATTCAGGAAAGTTACACACTTTCTGTAAGTACCAACCATACTGGTAAGTAACGCACTTACTCTTAGGACCAACTATATTGGTAAGTAACGCAATTATTCTTAGTACCAACCATACAGATAAGTAACGCACGTACTCTTAGTTCCAACCATACGGGTAAAAAACGTACTTACTATTAGTACCAACCGTACTGGTAAATAACGCACTTTCTCCTAGTTCCAACCATTCGTGCAAGTAGCGCAAGTAGTCTTAGTACCAACCATTCTGGAAAGTAACGCACTTACTTTTAGTTCCAACCATACGGTTAAGTAACGGACCTACTCCTAGTACCAACCATACTAGTAAGTAACGCACTTACCCTTCGTTCCAATCATAAGACAAAGTAACGCACTTATTCTTAGTACCATCCATACGTGTACGTAACGCACTTATCCTTAGTACCAACCATACGGGTAAGTAACGCACTTACTCTTAGTACCAACCATACGGGTAAGTAACGCACTTCCTCTTAGTTCCAACCATACGGGTAAGTTACACAGTTACTCTTAGTACTGACCATACAAGTAAGTATCGCACTTACTCTTAGTACCAACCATACGAGTAAGTTCTGCACTTCCTTTTAGTACCAACCATACTGGTAAGTAACACACTTACTCTTAGTTCCAACCATACGGGTAAATAGCCCAGTTATTCTTAGTACCAACCATACCTGTTACTAACGCACATACTCTTAGTACCACCAATACGGGTAAGAAACGCACTTACTCCTAGTACCAACCATACGGGTAAGTAACGCACTTAGTCTTAGAGCCAGCCATACTGGTAACTTACGCAGTTACTCTTAATACCAACCATACGGGTAAGTAACGCACTTCTTAGTACCGACTATACGGGCAAGTGACACACTTAGTCTTAGTACCAACCATACTGGTAAGTAATGCACTTACTCTTAGTACCAACCATACACGTAAGTAACGCACATACTCTTTGTACGGACTATACGGGTAAGTAACACACTTACTCTTAGTACCAACCAGACTGGTAAGCAATGCATTTACTCTTATTTCCAACCATACGGTTAAGTTATGCACTTACTCTTAGTTCCAACCATACGGTTTAGTTATGCACTTACTCTTAGTACCAACTCTACGGATAAGTTCGGCACTTCTTCTTAGAACCAACCATACAGGTAAGTAACGCACTTACTCTTAGTTCCAACTATTCGGGTAAGTAGCGCAAGTAATCTTAGTACCAACCATACTGGTAAGTTACGCACTAACTCTTAGTTCTAACCATACGGGTAGGTAACGCACTTACTCTTAGTACCAACCATACGGGTAAGTTCTGACTTCGACTGAGTGCTAACCATACTAGTAAGTAACACACTTACTCTTTGTACCGACCATATGGGTAAGTTACACAGTTACACTTAGTACCAACCATTCAGGAAAGTTACACACTTTCTGTAAGTACCAACCATACTGGTAAGTAACGCAAATATTCTTAGTTCCAACCATACCGATATGTAACCCACTTACACTTAGTACCAACCATACTGGTAAGTAACGCACTTACTCTCAGTACCGACCATACGCGTAAGTAACGTACTTACTGATAGTACCAATCATACGAATAAATAATGCACTTACTCCTACTACCGACTGTACGACTAGCTAACACACTTACTCATAGTACCAACCATACAAGTAAGTAACGCACTTACTCTTAGTTCCAACCATACGGGTAAAAAACGTACTTA